>JAZGTH010000067.1:2320000-2940000 GCA_036877525.1 Chromobotia macracanthus | reverse complement strand
GAGAGAAGCCTGTGATTGGTGAAGACTCTGTTGGGCAACTTTTTGCCTGCTTGTTTGCTGTTTTGGTTGTATGTCCCTTTAGACATAATCACTTACAATTTAAGTGGTTCAATTACTGTCAGTCACAAAAACATAAACCAGCAGAGGAATCTGTCGTTTTCTTTTCCATTTAAAATGTTTATGCATCCATTCTGTATTGGCTTCTGTCTCACTTTCACATTATAGAAGGGACAAATGCTGGATAATTTATGTCTTGTAATCCAGTGAGGTCTTTGAAATTCATTGTTCATTTGTGTCTTTTAAAATTCACCTTTTACCTGGAGATGCCTGTTTGTTTGCGGCACATATGTGTTTAAAAACTTTTCCTGTATTATCCTTTTGTTCTTCAGGACTCACACTTCCCAAGTTTATCCTGCAGTTCGAGCCTCTGATTGCGAGGGAACAGGGAATGCATTGTGGATTTCTCCGTACCATCTGTGTGGAGTCTCATTAAGCTCAGCGGTGAAATATTGGACCTTCTCGGCAGTGTCTCTCTGGTTAGCAGGGAGACAAAGACCGTGACCTCACGCCCCCTGCAGTTTTTAATAGTTCCACAGGAGTAGCCATTAAACCAATGGAGGTGGGAAAAGGAGAATCTCATAACGACCAGCGTTGATGTGCTTTAAAAGATTAAACAGCTGAAAATTAACATTAATTAATTCATCTACAGCACGTTTTGTCCTTTAGATGCTAATGACTTGAATTGAGTCATTGCCAGTTATGCTAACGTCTTAGCTTGTCGTCAGCATACAGGATAGTATCTCTTTGCAGGTTGGTTAAATTTGTTCGCGTTCAGCTTCATCCCACAGCCCTCGAGAGATGTGTTTATCACTCTGGTGAACCCAGACTCATTGTTACCGTGAATAGGATAATGGTGCCCCTTTTGCTGAGTGATAAGGTGCATCGTTTGAAAAGCCCGTCTTATCGCATTTGTATGCTGTGACGCAGGCCTTGTTTTATTGGATGTTTCTCTTTGTATCCACACCTTTTGCACTATTCTCTCTTTTCCTCCCCTCTTTACACTTTCTGCTCCAGACAGTGTCTGTCTTTCATCCTGAGATGTCAGAAGCTTGAGAAACACCTCCTTACTGCTCCAGGCATCTCCCTTCTTCTCATGTATTGCTCTCCCCCAACTCTCTTTATTGGATTCTACCTCTGGATCATCTATCTGCGTTCACGCTCCGTTTTAGGAGTTTAAACGGCCTCCTCCTTTCTCCTCCAGCTGGGTTTGTTGACACACAGTCAATCCTGGACACTTTCACCCCCCCAACTGCCCCTCTTGTACCCTCGATCCTCTTCCCTGAGCCGTAAAGCTGCCACAGCTGTGGGCTGTTGAACAAAAGTAAAGGGGGGCATTAAATATATTACAACCATTAGCTTTGTTGAGGCCTGACAGTTTTAATACATTGAAGCTTTTTACATCAGCCAAAGGGACAACACAAAAGAGCTCTGCTGGGATTTTAATTGCATTTTAAATATAGAAATGAAAGCTGTTACTGGACTTGTTCGAAAAGTCCCAAAGAAAAAGAAAAACCTATAGAGTAATTCACCAATGTGTGAAAAAGTGCCAGCATCATTCCAAACCTGTGTGATTTTCTGTCTGTCTCGTGGAACACAAAATGACTAAAGCAGAATGTTCACACTGCTGATTTTAATTCAGTTTAGTTTTTTATTTAAAGTACTTTATTCGCATGACTGTTTGCTTACAATATTGTTAAAGCATTATACATAGAACAAGTAATGGCAAGAAATATCACAATAACAACAAACAAGTTTGGTTTTATAAAAAAGGTGCTAGTTAACACATTACTTAGACTACAAGAGAGGAACAAAATACTGTATGGGTATATGGAGTGTCTTATGTACTCTCCAAAAGCTGGACCAGGGGTCTTCAATCCATGTTTCTAGAGGTCCACAGATCTGCAGAGTTTAACTCCAGCCTGTTCCAACACACCTGCCTGGATGTTTCTAGCAGCCCCAAAGACCTTGACTAGCAGCTTCAGGTGTGAGCTAAACTCTGCAGCTCCGTGGACCTCATTGAAACCTCTGAGATAGACTATAAGGTTATAAGTGAAATGTTTTGTTGCAGGTGTCAGCATGAGCAAGGCGAAGTCAAGCAGGGACCGAAGGGTCGTTCAGCCCAGTGTCACCAGGGTGACTCGCAGCTCTGTCGTAAACACTCAGAACACGCAAGCCGTGAAACCGTCTGCATCAGGTTTGGTTAATGACCTCAGCCTCATGAGAGTGAGTGAACAGCAGGCCTCGCTGGCACGGTGAGATCACATTAAGACACTATCATTTAGTTTTTACCTTTTGTCATTTAGATTTTTCCCGTCTGTATCTGCTGAAAGTTCCTGTTGCTCAATTGGTAGAGCATTGTTTGCAGCGCAGAAGTTTGTGGGTTCGATTCCCAGGGAAACGTGTACTGATCTGATGTATAGATTGAATGCACTGAAAGTTGCTTTGGATAAATATGTCTGCCAAATGCATCCATGTAAAAGTGCATCTCCAGTCCTAAAATATTTGCTTTCTCTTGTAGAAAATCAAAGTCCCCGAAGACCTGTAATACACCCCAAAATCTGTCGCCCAGCACTAAGTCTGCTCTCTCCTCGCCCTCGGGAAGCTTCACCCCTCACAGAGCTTTGGAAACCATAGGCAAGTTGATAAAACTTGAGCGGGTGCGAAACATTGTTGTGGTTGCTGGTGCGGGTATCAGCACAGCCAGTGGTATTCCAGACTTCAGGTGGGCACGGCATTTAAAACGTTTCAGTACCACTGCATGCGTTTTAGTTTGGAATCGTCGCCTTACTTAAATCATTGCCTTTGTGTCAGGACACCAGGAACTGGTCTTTACGCAAACCTGGCGAAATATGACATCCCTTACCCGGAGGCCGTCTTTAACATTGACTACTTCTCCGATAACCCTCATCCGTTCTTTTCACTGGCCAAGGAGCTGTACCCTGGACAGCACCGTCCAAACTATGTCCACTATTTCATCCGCATGCTGCACCAGAAGGGCCTGCTGCTCCGCATGTACACACAGAACATTGACGGACTCGAGAAATGTGAGACCAGCAGCATCCAGTCACTCAGTTTAGAATTAAATCAATTCACCTCGATAAACTCTGGTTAAACGGTTTGATTTTCTGTGGTTCTTTATTCAGCGTGCGGCATCCCTGATGACAAACTCGTGGAGGCTCATGGGAGTTTTGCGACTGCTGCTTGCCACCTTTGCTATACTCCATATCCTGCAGAAGAGGCCAAGGTGAAGAGCAATTTGCATAAATTACATTATGTAATGGTTCATTCCAGTCCTCCAATCTGATTGGACGTGGCTCAGTGCTGATCTGCAATACCTAAATCATAACAAATAACAGTTTTTTGACTGTACATTCTGTTGCATTTCTGTAAAGCAGCTTTGAGACAACATGTATCGTAAAAAGCTATACAAATAAATGAATTGATCTGAAAATGGTTATTAAAAAAAAAAAACCGTACATTTTAGACAGTTATTTTGTCTAGTTTTGTTGTTACTCAACTCCTGTGTCCTCGTACCTACTTAAACTTGTTCTCTTCCCTATCAGCAAGCTATATTTAATGACAACATTCCCATCTGTACATTTTGTGCCGGGGCGGTGAAACCTAACGTCGTCTTCTTTGGGGAAGATCTGCCAGAAAAATATTTTCAGCATGCCGAAGATTTCCCAAAAGCAGATCTTCTGATGATCATGGGCACCTCTTTAAAGGTGGGATTGAAGTTTTAAAACCACTACACTTGTAATAGATAAATCTATTTTGTTATAAATCAAAATTTTAAAGTTAATCTAAATGGTCAGTGTTTGTGTGCGCTTGTTCAGATCGAGCCTTTTGCCAGTCTGATTAACACAGTGAAGTCAACGGTACCTCGTCTGCTGTTGAACCGCGATCCAGTCGGGCCCTTTGAACGGAGGCCCCTGAGGAGGGGGGACTATATGGAACTGGGAGATCTTACAGATTCTGTCCGTAAACTTGCCGAGATCCTGGGGTGGCATTCAGAGGTCCAACACCTGATAAAGTGTCATGAAAATGGGCTGCGGTCTAATACTGAGCCCAGCAGCAGTGAAAACAGTGACTCCTCAGAGACAGACAGCAAACGTTTAGAGTCTTCTGGATCAAGTAATTAATATTCATCTATTCGACAACAGAGCCTTTCTGTATGTTTAACACACGCAGTAATATAAACTGGCAAGGGTTCAAGACCCACAGTGACGTCTGTGTGACTCATGTGAGCATGTTTTATCTTAGTGTTATGTTGTGCATGTTTGTTCTTAACATCCAGTTTGACTGTATTTGTAACTCTTTTTCCCTGACCAGATAATAACACCAGTGACTTTTGACTGAGGTGATTAAACATGGCCAGATTATGTCTCGGTGGGTCTAAACTTCTAACCGGTTTGAAAAGAGTTAATACTTACTAATTTGTAGCTGCTGCTCATCTAAAAATGCTTTAAGAAAAGTCCTAACACATTCAGTCTGTCTTTGGAAAAACCTTTGTATGCGTGTATGAGCAGAGAATTCGGATGACTCCGCATCCGCTCATCCCGACAGAAGTTATTCAAAACATATTTAAAATAGTCAGATTTTTTTATTAGGCTCTGTGAGGTGTAGAAAACTAGAGGCACAGCACTTACTAAATAAAGCATTTATTGAATGATAAAAGCATGAATGATTACCCTTAATTAATAGCTATAAAGAATCATTTACCGTTCTGTAATCTATATTCTAACTGTAAGATTTTAATGTTTGTTTGGAACGTGGAAGTGTTACAGGCTGGATTGAAGTTAATGTGGAGTTGGGTACTGGGGATATGGTCTTGTTTGTATGCTGGGTTTGTTGTAGGTCATTGGGGACCCAGAGAGTCTTGGCCCCGGTGAGAGGACAGTGTTACATTGGCATGGGGGGGCATGACCTCCTAAGTGTGCAGTGCCCCTACTGTGTGTTGTCACAGGCACTGTTGCTTCCAAGCGGGAGCTCCCACCCACCCCCAAACTAATAAATGTCTTTGCTCTGCAACAAAGAACCCCAATATCCTGCTGCTGTGTGTGGACGTGTGTGAGGCTCTGCGTATGTGAGCGGTTGTGAATGCGGTTTCATTTTGCACAGGATCAGTGGAGTGGATGGTAATATCACCCTGATCGAGCTGTTCATGTCCTTCAGGGATTCTGATAAGCTGTTTAGGGAAATATGAATAGAAAGCCAGAATACATGTATACACGTTTCAGCTGTTCATATATGCAGTTTGTGTTGTTTGCATTGGTCAACAGCGTTTACCAGCTGTCTTGTGTTTCTAATAAATGTAACTTACATTTTGCTTGAAGCGGGACCATATGGTTTGTCGGCAGATTGTGATCCTAATGGCTAGATTAAGCTTGTTTTTGTCTTTTGTACCTTGAATGTTGAAATGCTGCTTTTTGTTTATTGCTTGTTTTTAAAAACATGACAGTATTTAATAAAAGGTATTAAAACCTGCTGTTTCATATTTTGGGGTTGTCTTTTTTATATTTAGGACTTTCAGCACCACTTTTGATTTTAAACCCCATACACTGAAATTTAGGTAGGACAGGGTCTTCATTTTTAAATCATAACCTAATTCAATATTACCTACATAATGAAATATGGATTGGATATTTTTCAGTAATTGCCCCTTTCTGTATATGACACATTGACTCTTTTGCAAATTCAGGTACTGAAATATGAAAATGTTTTTATCTTGATTTGTACAGTCTAAGAAAAATATGACAGCAGCCCTTTTAAACATTCAAGTCATTTTTTTTTTAGATTTATTTCAAATGATTGTCAACGAAAAATCAAGAGAAAAGTTGAGCGCAAAAACAAACATTATAAACAAAGTTTACAAAGGTCCTGTTTTCAGTGGTAATAGAAGACAAGTCTGGACAAAGTATTAAAGCTCTCGAAAAGAAACCTTTGTTCAAAGAGCCTTCAAATCAGATGATTAACGTGAAATTTGATTTCTTGATTACATGCTTAGATTACGTGTCTAGAAAACTGAATATTCCTTATAAAAAAGGGGGAAAAAATCTATACATTCTATAGATTAATGACAACAGGAAAGGGGAAAAAGTTACAAATGGGAATATAGAAAATTGTTAAAAAAGAAAAATCTGAAAAGATAATGCACAAATAAAAATCTGGTGAGAGTGAAGAACATGCAGTGATCTCATTGTAAGTTATTTCATGGCTTGTCTTGGCATACAGATTCTAAATGACATGTATAACATCTGTGAAGAAATATAGTTTCAGTATTTGTGTCCTTTTTGCCACATACTGTTTTATAAATACAAACTTAGGAAAACAGCTTTTGAACGATGATTCAACGTTGAATCAACAAACAGGTTCCTCAGAAACATCACACAGTGTCATGAAGCCTTTACAGTCCAAGTGCTTGACATGTGATTACATTTAAGTGTACACTTAACAGTGTTCAGTCTGAAACCTCCACTGTGATCTCATCTGTTACCTCATGACATCAAAATCTCAAGATTTATCACTGAACCCAGATATATGTTCATCAAAATTGCATTAAATACGTAACTGCTCACCATACACGCTCTCATAAGAAAAACATACTTTTGCAACCAAAGAATAATCTCGATAGGAAATATCTGAAGTATCCCTGCGCACAGGACAGTTTTGTAAGACTGGCTTTTGCCTGAAGGGTTTCAATGAGCAGAGCGTCTGCTAATCTGAGTCGGAATCGCTGCTGTGTGGAGGACTGCAACCATGAATGGTCTCCCCTAGGGGCGCTAGAGTGCCATCCTTCCTCACGCCCATGGGCCTGATCAGCTCCTTCCTGCAGAGGAAGAACAGCACAGATGTTAGCTAGCCGAGACCAATCCAACGAGTTCCAGTGCAGGTAACGTTCTCCCTGTGGCCAATGATATTTTGAGCATCCATGCATGCTGCAGCAGTACTTTGCATGTCCATGATGTTGCATGCAAAGCAGAAAGGTGGATGTAAAAAGCAGAAACAACCGACGCTTCAGTTTCGTGCGGGGTTGTGTTCTGTTCAGAACTGAATGGAGAATGCTTTTAAATTACAGCTCAACTCCAGAATTTGGATTTAATTTGAATTAAGGGAGCAAATGGGATACAGCGGCGCAATTCAAATCTGAATTAATAAATACGCGTATTGCAGGTATATGAACATTTTCACATTTTAACAAAAAAAGATCAATATATAAGTTCATTATCAATGATAAAAGTTTGTCAAGACAACTTTCGATGACTTGAGAAAGTCCTGACTAAAACTTGATAATTGATAAACTCACTGCCACGCAGTCTTTTGTGGCTTACTTTTTTATTCATCGTAAAACACTCTGTATGTCTTAAACCAAAAGAACGAAAACAAAATGAATCGTTTAAAAATAAAAGCAAGCTCCGGGTACCCCACACATTCATCACGCTCACGTCTTGTCAATTCTGTTCTTCATACCACTAATTTGTCACCACAGTCCACCTGCTCTTTGAAAGAAACCCTTTGTAGTGACCATTGTAGCCACATTCAGTTCTGGCCTGTAAAGAGGCTTGTAGATGTGTAGGACATCTTTCTTCGCCTTTACATCTGGGCCGCATAAGGGCTCTTGGAATCACAACTCTAAAGACAACTCCCCAAACCCGGAGCGTCCCTTCCCCCAGACCCTGCAGTTTAATTACAGGATCAGTGCTCATTCTAATCTCTTCAAAGACTCAGCAGCTTCTCCACACTAATCCAATTATATCTGCACCGTGTGTTACCAACACACCCGAGATGATTCATCAGAGTATTATCCAATCAAAGATGATTTATAAGAGCGTTATCCAATCAAATCTTGCGGAAAGACTTTTACATGCATTTGTGTGATAAACTTTTAATTCAAAAATATTCAAAAGAAGCTAGTCGGACATGTTGCGGTGACTAGTTAGAACTGTTGTAGGAAACACTTATTGTGAAAAGTCAGATACGTGAAAGGAAATAAGACGTCCCGGGAGACTTTACAAAAACAAGATGAAAGTAACAAGGAACTTCTGGGTTCATATCTTCAATTTCCTTGACCTTGATTGTAGGGCTGTACTGCAGAAGAACTTTCTGACGTCAATAGCACGTCAAGATGAGTAACAGAGTAAACAAGACAGATCGCTTGATGAGAAAGTTATTTCCTCCACGTTCCAAAAACAATAAACTCCGGTCACTCCCTTATCTAGTCAACCACAGCACCTGCACTGACACATTACTGCAGTAATTACTGTTACTGTGTTTATGCTGGTGTGTGTGTGTGTGTGTGTGTGTAGGTTTTGGCGATATTTGTAATGACCAAATTATGGAAAATAAATCTGAACACACACTTTTAAAATATATTTTTACTAATACATTGAAAACACGTGTGTGTGGTTCTGGTATTCACTTTATTATAGAAACAAATGTCCCCACAAGTGTAGGAATACCAGTAAATGTAGACTTTGTGGGGACATTTTTAGGCCCCCATGAGGAAACAAGCTTATAAATTACAGAATTTAGGGGTAGGGATAGTGTAGGGGGATAGAATAAACAGGCTGTACAGTATAAAACCATTATCTCTATGGAATGTCCTCATAAAACATGAAAACCCTGCAATGTTTGTGTGTGTGTGTGTGGGGCGTGGAGAGTCAGTGCTAATTGGACAGCGAGTCAAGCAGCAGACATGGTGTGAAACATTCCTCTATGGATATGCTGCGTCTCCCAGCAGCCAGCGTGGGGAGCTGCAGTGACTGGTGTCCCTCTGCCCACAACACCTCCTTTACCCTGATAAAGAGAAAGTGAGGATCCGTTCTAAAGACAGGAATCTGTCTCTCTCGGCACACGCGGCTCATTACGCCTCAAACAGCCTATGGATGGACAATGGCAAATCCTTTTGTGTTTACAAACTTATTTAACACTACCCACCGTTCATACATAGACACGAACACAACACCTAATTGAGCCTGTGTCTCAACCACTTCATGTCTGAGAACAATGTCCGGCACCTTAGCTGAATGCAATGCGCGGCATATGAAAGAAACCTGTATATGTATGACAAAACCTCAATGCACCGTACAAAAGGGTCTGAGCCCACGACCCCGCCGCACGCGCCAATTAGCCAGTAATTAATGCGCCGGTGCTGGCCAGTGCGTATTGACTCCTGTTGAATGCGGAAGCACAGAGGAAGGCCGCTGTAAATGAGGCTGAGGACGTGTTGGAGGATTCCTGGCCTAATAAGGCTGTTGGTAAGGAGCGTGCTGGGAGCAACGCCGCAGCACCTCGCGCCGGTGAATCGCTGTGTCGTGTTGACGGTTGTTTAGGAAAAGGTCAAATGAATGCAGCTGTGCGCATACTGAGCCTCTGAGAAAAGCGACAGGAAAACAAACAAACACAATGCTTCCACCCTCATCTGCTGCAGGACGGCACTGTGAGCTGGTTTATTCGAGACGATGAAAAGCA
The DNA here is from genome assembly GCA_036877525.1 of Chromobotia macracanthus. Taxonomy (NCBI): domain Eukaryota; kingdom Metazoa; phylum Chordata; class Actinopteri; order Cypriniformes; family Botiidae; genus Chromobotia; species Chromobotia macracanthus. Next base: position 2,930,469 of record JAZGTH010000067.1, on the reverse strand, counting down.
GTAATTGACTGTAATATTAATGCAACCAGGATATAAAAAATCAGTTTACACATGCAACTGCAAGAATGCAAAACAAAATATTAGCAACATGATAGAATTCTTAAATGAGAAGGAAAAAGAAGGAAATCCATTGAGCATATCCTGGCAAAGTATTGTTTACAAAACCCTTTTAAAGCTCCTAATTTGAATTTACACACAGCTACACTAGCAAAAGAAATCTCTTGAAGCTTAAATATTCATCTTCCTATTCACATGTGCTAAAATGAATGTATGATGTAGATGAAACACTCTGATAATGCTGGCATGCCAACATTTATTCAAGTAAATCAACCTCACGATGCATGAGTCCTGCCTTCAGCAAACACACAACATGTCTTAACATTTGGACCGAATGCAATGATTGGACAAACATCCTGCATCTTCCACAGAAGATATATATTTATATAAATATATTTAGAACCTTTACTTGCCATCAGGATGTGTAGAGACTTTCAATAGCGTAATAACAAATGTTTCTGGAAAGATGGACTATCCTTTAAGGTGAGAAATAAAATCTGACCTTGATAATTCACCGATCATATGCACAAGCTTCTGAGCTTCATATTCCTTCTGCTCCTCTGTCATCTCATCCATTGGGTTTGGCATTGGGTGCTCTATGTGACCTGTGATGGGATTAATGCTGAAAATACAAGAGCAAAACATTGAGAATCATCTTCACTACAGTGCAGAAAACATGCACTACAGAAAGAAATACATGGAACAAAACAGACTGTACTGCAGAAAGAATTAAAATGCATCGCACAAAGGAATGCACTGCACAAAGAGAGGGATGCACTGCACGAAATGCATCAAATCTTTGAACTAAAGCAAACTGATAACAGCAGTCATGGTGTGTACTCACAATGGTTTGGCTGACTTGTACTCCTCTGTGTCTGAGTCTTCATCAGATGAGTACTGCGTCTCACCTCTGCCTCCAGCCAGCAGCCCTCGCGCCATCAGCAGCCCCGCGGCGTTCCCATAACCAGTGTACTTCAACAGATTATCCACTGCACCACATGCAAAATACCACAAAGTGCAAGACAACTGAAGCATGTGACTAAAATGGCTCCTTCAAGAATAATTTATTACTTGTAAAATGATTACCACACTTTACAAGAAAACACTCACCGCTCTCCTTGCATAGCACAAACAGAAACTCAGCCGCCCCCTGTTTCACTGCCATCTCTATATGCGTCATGAGACGCACCAGTTTGTTGCGAACCGTGCAGCCGATCTCTGGCCTTTCTTTCACATCCTTCAGAGGTGGCAGCACCTGTGGATTAACAATGCAAGATTTCACACTTAATCAACAGTTGCGCACTAGAGTTACTAGAAGTGGCTAACTGAAGCACTAGCGAAGAGGCTGAATCACAGGAGCAGATTGCTCAGCGCTGCACCTGAGCCTTGAGGTATCTGCGGATCTCCCGGTGGTATCTGGAGCTCTCTGTCATCAGGCTCAGGACAGGCGTCAGGCCTTCTTTGTAGTTGGACCCCTGCGTAAACAAATGCATGTCGCATTGACACAACAGGGAAACATTTTTGGAGGTTGCGAGTGTTCTTCTGAACTGCAGTACCTTGTCTATCCTCTTCTCCATGAAATCCAGCAGCACCTGCACCACGTCCATGTTTTTCCCACCATATTTTTCCAGCCCGCCTTGGACAGGAACGTCTATCAGAACATCCAGACACTGTACTGGGAGGTTACTCAGGAGATTTATGGCATGACTAAGAGAGATAACAATTGAAGTTTTAAGGCTTGATGGGAATGATGAGAACACACAGCATGCAACACTTGACACAATGAGGAATTTTTATGCTAATTGGAATATTCGACTATATGGAAAAGTACGTTTCCCATATAGTCGAATTCTACTTTACATCCGGGTGTGTCATACAAACAAACTGACTGTCACATGGAGGCATCACATGCAAATAGCCTGTAAATATTTGCATGCCGCTGTAATTTGTACATCTGTACATTTTACGATCTCCTCTGACGCAAAAGCGCATTTAACTCGTGTCACATTCTAGGAATGCGACGTCAACGGACAAACATGAGCAGGCATTCTGAAATTTACAGAGGGAAGGAAAACCTTCATTTGAATAACAAAGACACATCTTCTCGCCAAGACTGGCTGAGCACATTCAGTGCACTTTGTTAATGCGTGAGCGGCGAGCTGGTCATTTTGGACTGCTGCAGAATGCATTGAGAGGAGGTAACATTCCACAAGTATGAAAGGGCCGGTGACTGCGCCACTGCGAACACAATGAGTCAAGCCCACATAAATGGGGGGGTAGTTTCAGAATACGTTGAGCTGTCTCCACAGGGCAAAGGGGTGTGTCATTAATCACTTGGAGAAGACATCTCGCCCATTTACATTTACCTCACTGCATTTTGTTTGCTTTCTGGCTCACTGGAACCTTCAAACGCGATGTTTCAAAGCGAGTTAGGTTTTTGAGCTAGTATATAAGACCAAATATACAGAGTAAGCAGAACGTCCTAACGTACCTGTGAGCCTCCTCCGTTTTATCTTCTGTATGGGTCTTCAGCATCAGGAGGTGTCGCATGATGCCTACAACCAGCCGAAGCTGATGCTCATTATCCTATCAAAACACAAGAAATTCATTTGTTATCAGTATTAAAGCATTAGGCTTACAACAAGAGAGCACAACAGCATCACCCTCCAGCCTAAGAGTTCCAGAAGGACTTTGAATTGGAGTAAATGGGAAAATACTCATATTTGTGCTTCTATTAATCTCTTGGAAATATCGGAGATAGCAAGAGGCCAAAGAAACTGCTAGCATAAGAAAAGAGTGTAGCTCTGATGTCAAAGTGATGCTGACCATACAGAAACTAGTAAGAGGTCAGGAAACTGAAGACACTTAACCTAACTTCAGTGATCATTCAGTACACTGGAATTAGTGCACTTCTCAGTTTCTGGAGTGGAAGCTTCTAGCATTTACAACTAGATTTGAATATTTCCATTTATGCATTTGACAAACACTTTTATCCAAAGTGAATTACAGTGCATTCACAATCTGTTTTTTATCAGTATGCGTGTTCCCTGGGATTCAAACCCATGATCTTTGCACTGCTAACACAACGCTCTACCTAATTTTGCTAAATGGGCTGCCAGTATAATTTAGCATTTTGGGTAGTTACCAGTGTGTTTTTAGCAAGTGGTTGCTTGGGTGGGCTGCCAAGTCATTTGACAATGGTGTTGAAGGTGGTTAACGTGTTAGCAAATTTACATTTTCAGGGACATTTCTAACACATTACGACAAACCATAGACAGAAATACACTGATGCGCAGCACAATATGGAGATCGGTTTTAAACTAAAAACAAAGATTATAGAATTAACAAAATGCTGCAGATTTACGATGAAGGAAGCTAAGGAAGTCCCGCCTACTAGTAGAAACAACCAATAATCAGTCGCTAAACAGTAACATTTTCTGATGGAGGGGCTCTGTACAGAGTGTTGTGCTGTACTTGACAGCCTTTGATGGCGATCTGTAAAATCTTGTTTTTTTTATGCACAATTTGAACTTCAGGAACAGAATTTATGGTACAGCTGATGTCGGGATGAATTGGTAGTTAGAAATATACTTTTTATTGTTTCTCAGCCAGCTATTTGAGAGATATTTGTTCTTCTCCATTCAAGTAGGTAGGACTTGGTCTAATACGACTGGTATAGCTGGCCAGAAGCACTGCAAAGGTGGTGTGCAGAGACTTCCTTAAAGGGACTTTGCTAAAACCAAACAGAGTGCATGTCAAATATGTGGGGCTGAAATGAGGCAGAGACAAGCACAGGATTCCTGCCAAAGCCAATAAAATTTCATAAAGCTTTGGTCTGATATAACTAAAAATGGAAATAAAGAAACAACCAGACTGAAGAGTAAGAGACACTGTGCTATCTACACAACCCTGAAACTCACTCCGCGGAGGGCAAGAGTGCTGGTTCCACTCAGCTTCAGTTATTCAACAACGATGATTTGCAACATCCTTCTTACTTAATTTGCTGCCAGATACACACCAGATTTCCTCTTAAACACACAATCATTTAAATGGTTGTATTATACAACAGACATATATTGTTTTGCTGTTGTTGTGAATACTGCTGCTCGCTCTCACCTCGTCACTGGAGTCAGACATAGTGATGTTGAACAGAGCTTTAAGAGCTTCCATGGAACACTCGATGTTCTCTGGGGAAACAGGCGTGGCATCTTGGTCAGGGGGAGCGGCCTCATACGGCCCCACCCAGTGCACGTCGAGGGTCCGTTCCAGCACATCAGTAAGCAGCCTCACAGCACCCGTCTCCTTCCTCAATGTGCCACGTACATCCGTCCGCAGGGCAGAAAGCAAAAAGAGCAGCCGGAGGGAGAACAGGCCCACCTCATGATGGGTGGAGCTAAGCGAATGCAAGCGGGCACACAGGCCCTCGGCCACCTGCAGGTCAGCACCTACCTGCTGCGCCGCCACGCTGTTAAAGACTACATTACACAGACACTTCAGAGCCTCCACCACGACCCTCTCCTCTTCTTCTGACTGCGCTTCCTCCAACGGCTTTCCGTCATCACCCTGCGCACGAATCCGGGCCAGCCCGGCCAGGGTGAGGATGCCCTCCTTGGTGGCTACAGGCCCCAGGACTCGCTTGTCTCTGGAAAGGATGCGCAGGGTCTCCAAGCAGGTGCTTTGGCAAGGTGGTCGAACTGGCCGGCGCAGCACTGTGAGCAGGCCCTGACACAATTTCTGCAGAGGCAAAAAACATCAATTACTTTATTAATTATGCATCGTAACAAGGAACACACAAACAGGCACAACCCAATTCTCACAAATGCCTAATATGTAGTAATTGTTTTTGTTTATTTTTAGCCCAAAAAGTTCAGAATTGCAGCTTTAATTTATGGGAGGGCGTTTATGGTGAGCTGTGAAAGACAGAAAACAGGTCATAAATATGTTACTCACAATCCGTTCATCCTCCTTTTTGTGGTCAAAGACAAACGTGCGATTGTTCTGAAATGAAAAGCAAACATCACACAACATCAACATGACATACATACACACCAGCCCTGGATCTGTCTCAGACCAGCTGTAGTGGTTTCTACACGCTGCCATCACACATTTGATTTCACAGACTGATTTCAGTCAAGAAGAAGTATTCAAAATCGCCATGGCTCTTCTTCAAAACTCTGACTTATCCAAGTAAACCAAAGACAAATAATAAAGTAAGGTGTGGGCATGCATGGATTGCAAATCTGTCCAAATCCATGCAAGCATTTACACTGATCGACCCAATAGGTTCCCCTTGCTCGGTGAAGTATATTAAAAGAAGCGTTTTAAAAGAATAATTTAATGCCATAGATGAAGTCCTGAACAGTGTTTTTCATTGATAACCTGCTAACCCACAATAATGTTAAAACATGTCCGGCAATGGCAGCTGTCACAAGCTATGCTGCTTCATCTTACTACAGCTTTAATAAGCAATAAAACTAACTACCCGTGTCAGATGCAATGCCCGGGTCTCTCTTATAACATCACACTGTCTAGTTAGGAGATGAAAACTGCGCGTAATGTGTTGAAAACGCAAAGTTGTGCGCGTTAAGCGGTTTGTTTGGGTTGCGGCTAGCAGCAGAAGGATGCTAGTTTACGGTTCCGGGATAAAGGGGCGAATCCCTCTTACCCCACACGGGTAAAACATAAAGGAAAGTGGGCTTTAAACAGCACACAAGCAAAGCACGTCTCCTCCCGCACTTTTAAACGCCACGCAAACCGGGTTTGTTCAGCCGATCGGGCGGCTAACCGGCTAACCCGCTAGCGCGTACGTCACGGGCGCGGGGACAGCGCGAGCGCCCGGCCGGCGGCGCGTTTACCTCCGCGTTAAACTTCTGCAAAAGCGCCTCCACTCCGCCATCATCCCCTCCGTCCATCTCCGACAGAATGACGCTTATATTCATCTCTCCGTGCTGCTGTGAAAACCCAGAAAACCAGACAGCCCTCAACAACAACACGAAGAAGAAGAAGAAGAAGAAGAAGAAGAAGAGGAGTCAGGAGAGAAATCGCACTCGCTCCGGTTTCTCTCTCTCTCTCTCTCGGCTCCGCTTTCTCCCGTCCGGCGTCACCGGCAAGTTTCCAGAAGTGAAGTGAAAACGAAACCACGTAACAATCGCTATTGAACTTAAAACCACACGAGATGCAATAATGGAGATGCATTAGATGATCCATGTGATGTGGAGATGCTTCAGATGATCCATGTGATGTGGAGATGCTTCAGATGATCCATGTGATGCTTAATGCGCAGTAAACATTCAAGAGCCCCAACCTACATCTTCAATCCCAACATAGTTATAAAAGAGGAGTGCGTGTTATTCAGTAAAGAGCTTGATTTATCTGAAGGACTGGCTCCTTTTCCTGCTAACTACAAAGTTCCTTGGAATTCCAGTCCAGAATTCCAGTTTTCTTACTTTAGTATCCAACTGCAATGCTGTGGTGTGTTTTGTTATAGTTGTCAACACTTTATTAGTGTCTAAACTAACTTTTCAAATGGACGTTTTGGTTTCTGTACCAGTTTAGAGGTGTTAAGGGTCACTGTACACAATGCATACATGCATGCAACTATTACAAAAAAGATTCAGGCTTGAAACAGATCTGAACTTCTGTACTAAAGGTTAAAGACTATCCCAGGTGAAGAGGTGCTGCTGTTAAACAAGTACTTTATTGTCATGCACATAGAAATCCTCCAGCGTTGAATATATATTGTGAACAAATCAAACGTTATACAGTATCAAACAATAAAAAGACAAATTGCAAACTGGATTTTAAAAAATCTTTATGTGGCGACAAATAATTCCACATATATCATTTACATGGTAACGGCTGCCACCACAGAAGTTACTGAGTGCTTTTATTTACAAGAGAAAGTGACTAAAGATAATAAATGTTACATTTTCATATTCTTTCCTTTTTATTCCTACCCATAGGGTAATAGGTCCACAGTACCATTGAGTGCATTCAAAAACACACAAGCCTAGGTTAAAATTGTGTCTGTTTCTAAATTATACAAAACTGAATATACAATTCAAACACAGATAAACAATGCAAAGGGACACAATGTTACAAGCTACAGAAAAGATCTCTAATATTCTCCCACAATGACATTAAGCCCGTAACAAAGAGCACAGGCTGAACTTGCTCAGTTGCACAATGCTGGGGTAATTATGCATTTTTGTATAATAGGAAATCTTATCTTCATGTACGCACACAACACATTAGTGTCCCTTATTTGTCTGATCTCTTGACGTCTACATTCTGGCAGCTGGCCAAAGGGTGTTCTGAGATCAAACATAAGCCATTTCTTCCTGGTTCCTCTCGCTGCTGAGAATTGTTTATGTGATTGAACTGACACTGACATGGGTTGGGGATGGGTGTGTTAACAGATCTGACGTCAAACAGCCAGCTTGTGTTAACCCCGTGAGATACACACGTTTTTGCATTGAAACTAGGTTGGTGATCAAAATGTGTGCACGGTAACTAAGAGGGCAGTTTAGAATGCTCTTAAAGGAGCATTGTGTAGCTCAATTGGTAGAGCATTAGGTTTGCAACCCAAAGGTTGTGGGTTTGATTCCCATATGTTGAATGCACTCTAAAGCCCGGCTCACACAGTGCAATTTTGGCCACGATTTGTTTGTCTGAGAGACATTTATTGAAAATCGCACAGCGTGAGCCCGGCTTAAGTCGCTTCAGATGAAAGCATCTGCTAAATGCATAAATGTATATGTACGGAGATAAATGAGATATAAAGGGGTAAAAAGGCACAATTGGGATACTGCCTTTTTGCACTTTCACAATAATTGCGCTTCGAAAACATTGGCAGCTTTCACTGTAAACACTGAATACAACACACCACTCATGCTCACACTGATACATTCTCTGTAATGGTGTTAAATACGGGTTACCGCAGATTTTCTATATGCTCACATCTGTTGATGCACTCCTGTAATCCTGGACGGAAACTTGGAAACAGTAAAATCATTTCGCCCACCCTGTGGTGGCCTCCCCGTTTATATAGGCAAATCCTGGAAAGTGTTGTGCATGCTCATATTCAGAGTTCCGGCGTGGGGCCAGAGGGGAGTACATGTCTCCGGTGGAACCATAGCGAGACGTGTGGACGGCAGGGCTGGCGTAGCAGCTGTTGGCTGAGGGCACATCTGGCCAGCGAGGGGTCACCGAGGTCGAGTGTAAGAGCGGAGAGCCGCTCATCAGACAGGACTCCATGCGGGACATCTGAGTGTTAATTGGGTACTGCAAATCAGAAGAACACACACGAAAGCCTATCAGAAGTGACTCACCAAACAAATCATTTGCATCTTTCTGCACGTAAGACAAACATCATTATTACGTTTGTTAATATTTCAGTTATTTGAGCTGCAATCTGTAATTTTTGCCTCTTTACCGCCATCTCTGTTTAAAACATAAAATTGCAGATTACTTTTCATTACATATGTTTAAGTCAAAAAAGTCAAACTCACATTTCCCAGGAAATCAAGCTTGACAGCTCAAATAAATTCACCGTTGTGGATCAGGGTAAGATAAGGAGATCTTGTTGAACGTGTACTTGCTCAATAACTGTTTTTGTTTATTTTTAATCCAAACAAGTTACGAGTTTGGATTATTTTTAATCCAAACAAGCAGAATTAAATGTATATATCCACAATAATAATAGCAATGTTTACTTCTAACTATAAATAAAATTCAGGGTCATTTGTTTAATTTCAAGTAAAATATTCATTTTAAATAAACTTCAAAAACTTTTCCTTTTTTGCCCCCAGAAGGTATCTGTTGCTCTGGGTTACAAACCAAAGACCAAACAGTGCATGTCAGCATGTCAACTCAAGACGTGTGTCTATACAAAACATTCTGTTCTTTCTGGGTGAATTAACATAATCTTCATTTGTCTCCTCTTTGTTGGCTTCTTCAGAAAGACCCTCATGAACAAAGCACAGACATTGTATCCGCTTTAAGTTGACGGAAAATAAGTGGAAGTAAAAATCTATAACTGCTCTCGAAATAGAAAGTGCCCACAGTCGCAGCCTTTATGAAGGGTTGCGGCACGGAAAGAGAAAGTCAGGCAGGGTCAGAGACCATGATGTGCTGCTCGATGACCTCGTGATCATGCGGAGAAAGAGATCATTGAATAACAATATTTTAATAAACACGCTTTCCGTCTGGATCTCCGGTCGCTGGTTGCTCTGTCTGTGGCCCCATTGAGTAGCTGAAGGAAGGGTGTGGAGCGGAGAGGGTGGGGGGATGTTGTGGGTTCTAGCCAGCCCACCTTTCAGTGTTTGCATCCGCTGTGTGGTGGGGAATTCAGCAACACTGCTTCAGAAACTCTGAGGTCCAGCTGATCTCTTTTATAAAGGCAGGCTGGGCTGGAGAGCTCTTGACAGGAAATGACCATCACACTTGCTTTGGCTTTGAATGTATGTGACGCAAGGGCCCCCACCTCTTCGTACACAAGCACAGCCCAACAGTTTAATCAACCGTTTGTTCTGTTCTGTCACCAGCATTATAAAGACTAATCAACATTCGTCTCCTCTCTCCGTTTCTGAAGTACATTTATGCATTTGGCAGACGCTTTTATCCAAAGCAACTTAAACAGCGCATTCATGGTATAGATTTCTTTATCAGTTTGGGTTCCCTGGGAATCAAACCCACAACCTTTGCAGCATTAATATAATGTTCTGCCAACTGAGCTACAGGAACAAACTCAAGCACAACTGTTCACCCTTTTCTGTCTCACTGTATTACTGTAACTTATTTTCTAACAGATCCTTACTGATGACAATAATAAAAATCCCACAGAGAAGGATTAAAACATTTTTAAAACATTAAAATATTTTTAAACTTGGAATCTGTATTTAAACTGCACAAATATTCCACAGGGGAAAAATAACCTTCAGGGTCCTTTTAACTGTTAGAAAAGGCAATTCCAAGCCGACATTAACAGCTTTTCTTGGCAAACATTCTTTTTCTAGCTTCTTCTTATTGTAATATTCTTGCATGTAACTATTTGCATTCAACAATTCATGCAAAAGACGGCAAGGGCAGCATTTTAAGATTCAGCAAGTATCTTCACAGAGTCAAACTTTGACCCACAAGTTGTCTAAAGGTTTAACAAGCACAATGAAGTGAGTTTTCCCCCCTTTTCTTCTTATTCAGGGCCCAGTTAAAACTGTGTCTAAAAACTAGTCTGACCAACTACCCAGCTAACAGGGAATGTTCTCAAAAATGTTTTTGCAGTAACATTAGTAGAACATTTTAACGTCATATATATCAAACATTATTCTTATGTTGCTAGTGTAACATTTTAAAAATGTTACAGAATTAAAAAAGGTAAAAATGTAAGGTAAAAACCCAGCAATATTGTTAATACAACGTCTCAAAAACTGGACATTTTGAACGTTCCTAGAATTTTCACAATAACATTTTTAACAGTTTTGTTACTTACTGGGAACGTTTGGGAAACATTCTTACAACCTAAAATTGTTATTTGGCTAGCAGTTAGTCAGGCCTAATTAGTATTAATTTTTAGGATCTACCTTTTAGTGTAACTGATTTAAGAAAGTTATAACCAGTCTTGAAGTAAAATGAGATGACTTATTTGAAAGACTAATCTGAGGAGTTTATGCCACCGGCCACAGAAGTGAATACACTTTAAATCCTCCACTCCAGTTAGTGCAAAGGTCAGGAATCATTCTCTACCTATAGACCACTGTGAAGAACAGATAGCAGAGCATTTCACATGCTAATGGCTGTAATGCATCATTCACATTCATACTAACATTCCTCTCTCATTTACAAACCCTGTAAAAGACCCTGAATACACGTCCACTCTAAATACTCCTCAATACACATCTATTAACTTCTGTTGTTGGGTAAGTCAATAGGTTTGAATATAATGTGTATTGTATAATGTACAGTTTGAAAACCACATTAACATTATCCTCCATGAGAACTTTAGCAAATATCATGAACTAACTTCAGTGGTCTGATATTTAACATGTTGCCAAGAACCTGTTGTGTTCCTGTAGCTCAGTTGGTAGAGCGTTGCGTTAGCGACACAAAGATTGTTGGTTTGATTCCCAGGGAATGTGCATACTGATCAAATGTACAGCTTGAATGCACTGCAAGTCGCCTTGGATAAAAGCATCTGCCAAATGCATAAATGTAAGAGCCAGTAATGTAGATAAATGATGGTGTGAAAGTGATGTTTTAGTAGTGCTCCTATAACTCAACTGGTGCCAGCAACCCCAAGGTCATTGGTTCGATTCCCAGTGAATGCATGTACTAAAAAAATGCCCTCGAATGTGCTATAATTTGAAGTCACTTTGGACAACAGCATCTGCTGACCAGTAAATGCAGTATGTAGAGCAGATGTCTGACCTGTGTGGAGGTGCGGTGGTATGAGGAATAGTGCAGAGGGGCAGGCAGCCCCGGCTCATGGGTCAGACTCGAGTACTGACTCTGGATGGCATGGTGTTGATTTGCGTAGCTGCTGTAATTATAGCTGCCAGTATACCTGGAGACAAGATACAAAATACAAGTTAAAAATGAACAAAAATCAGTTACTGAGCAAGTACCTGACAGGTCAGTGTTCAACACAATCTCCTTTGCAATGGTAAGTTTAGAATAATGATTTATAATTTGAGCTGTCGGGTTCAATTTCCCAGGAAGTGTCAGACTGGGTTCATTTGACTTTAACATGTAATGAAACGTCCGTAAAGTAACCTGCAAGTTTATGTTTCAAGCAGAGAGGGCAGTAGAAAGACAAAAGTCACAGATTGCATCTTTAATTGATTTGTTTGCATTGCTCACCCATGCTCGTCTCGATGTGGGTAAACTGGCATCCGGTGGGCAGGGGAGGGGGCGTGTACAGGGGGTCCGCCTCGCATACAGGAAAGCTGGGGTCCGGTCTCAGGTGGGCTGCCACCTGAGGTTGTCACTGTGTATGTAAGGGACCAGGTATATGACTGAACAGCGCCTGGCACATACACAAACATACATATACAAAGAAACGTGTTTGGTGTGTTAGTTATTTGATCTTTCTGTGAGGTGCAGGTTCGAGTGGAATGGGGCAGTGCTGATGGTTGAGGTTTTTTTACTGAGTATATTTTAGTGATGGCAATCAGTAATCAGTTTAGAGTCAGTTGTATACCATTTACCTGTGGTAGCCGGAATGCTGGGATACTCTGGAGACTGGGCTGAGTTGGGGGAACCAGCTGCAGGCACTCCCACAGAATGAACGGATTTGGGCGGAGAATAGGGTCCAGGTGACGTGGATGTGGGGGTGGAGCCTATCAACATCAGCTCCTCTCCAGTATCTTCTGTAATAGTAAAATAAAAGCTAAATTTCACAAATCTCTTTCATTTTGTATGTTATGACATTTTTTCATAACTTTTCTGATGACCAGCATGACCAATCACAAGCATGTACAGTATTGTATATTTGAATGGTGGTCTGATTGTCTGGAGCTTGCCTTTGCAGTATGCGGGCACGAGTAAGAAAGCTTGGGTTACGTGCAAGTTTTAGAAATAAAATAAACGGAGATAATACACACAGACTATAATGGAAAACTGGTAAAAATCTCACCTGGTGCACCCTCTCCTTTCATAGCTCTCATCAGTTCATTGGCTCTCTCTTGGCAGTGCAGAGACTCAAGCAGGTACAGCACATAATCATCAAACATGAGATGGATCAAATGAAACGAGCCTATAAATGCAAACAATTCCATTTACCACAAAACGTCACGACAGACCCACAATTTTAAGTCTTTGTGAGGCTTTAACAGCTATTCTCATAAAGCAGACATCAAATGCAGTTTAAATTCCAACCTCTCCACATTGAAACACATTTAAAGCTGCAATCTGTAACTTTTGCCTCTCCGCCACCACCTCAGTTGGAAACATAAAATTGCAGGTTACATACAGAGTTATTAACATGGAAGTCTAAATGCTAAACAACGGCTGTAAGAACAAGCTACAAGCGCTCCACCATCCTCGGTGTTTACAGACGGACATTCTCCACTCAAATTATAAATCATTATTATAAACTTATTGTTGCGAACTGGGGCAAGGTAAGGAAATCGCGTTGAACACTGATCTGTCACGCGTTTGTTTAATAACTGTTTTACGTTCATTTTCAACCACAAAGTTACGGATTGCAGCTTTAAACGGTAGTGTTCATGTTACGCGTAGCCATTTAGCGGACCGTTTCACCATTTAGTCAAAATGGGAAGAACTCAGCACCAAGTCCACACTAGAAGCATCAACAGAGTCTAACCATAAACTCTAAAGAGTTACTGAAGCATATGATGTTTTGAGCACATGCTCTGAATGAGGGGGGAAGGAATTCATAAGGAACATGGTACAATCCTCACATTGTGTTAGTAACTCCAGCCACTATGTGCATAATAAACATCACGGCTATTCAGAGAACTGGGCGCAATACTGCCTGGTCATAAAATGGGAGGAAGGGGGGGAAGGCTTGGTGGGGGTTACCCTTTGTTAATTAGCTGTTTTGTACCGAGAGCTGCATTATCAAAACACTGCGACCAGCTGTGCCTTTGATATTCACAGACAGAGCCGAGAGGGAGGGGGTCTTCACCTCTTTTATGGCCCTTCTTTCAGTTCCTCTGCCATAGACAGCTAGGTGCTGTAAGCCAAGAGTTAGCAAAGGCGGCCATCTTAGATAAAGGTTAACAATTCAAGTTGTGGACGGACGGACGGACGAACTTTTAGAGTCCAGATTTTATTCAAGTAAAATGAAAAGTAAAAAGTTGTGCGTAGAGTTGTAAAAATAAACTGTGAATTTAGACAGTCATATTTACATATTTGGATCACTTTCGGTCATACCTGCAATGTCAGGTTAAATGTCTTGGACAGAATGCGATTTATTTATTGACTGATAAGTGTTTTTGTTACTTAAGGGAAACATTAGAGAAATGTCCTTACAACCTAAAATTGTTACCTGGGGTCTCTTATTGAAAGGATGATTTGACCTTGCAGCTTAGCCTGACTTACCAAAGCTAGGTGCACTATGCAGCGTCATATCCCGGATAACTCTGGTCCCGAAACATGACCACATGAGCAGGAACTGCTGAGCTACCCTCTTCAGACATCCGGGTCTCTTCCCCGCTACCTAAAGGGAATATTACCATGAGAAAAGCCAGGGGGAAGGCACAGGGGCCTTAACCTTTGGGTTCATAGTGGGGCCTAACTCCCTAAGAACGAAAAACATGTCAACAAGTCAACTATTTGATTTGCCCCTAGGGAAACACCCTCCCATTGAACTATTGTCTGGTAGGTAGTGAAAGTTCCCATGGCAACCAGATTTACAAGCCCATATCTGGACTATAATGGGTGCAAAAGAGGCCATGAAGACATCATTAAGTTTGGAATTGCATCACGAACATTGTTAAGAATGTTGTGACAGCGTTTACAGTCGCACGGCTGGACACCTGCAGACTTAGTTTGCTTGGGAAGGACCCACAAAGAGTTTTGTTGACATTCATGACTTTTCATAGTATAAAATATTCTATGCTGAAAATGATGACAAACAGTGTAAAGGTCCAGACAGAGACTTTAGGTCCAGACAGAGACTTTTTAAAAGCCACATTTAAAAGCAACACTTAAACATTCTGTTAAATGGCATTTCTAGTTATCTACACAACATTTTAGATATTATCTAGATAAGTATGATATTCCCTTTAATTTAGTCAGTGTGTACTCAGCTAACAGGGAACATTGGCTAGCGTTCTCTAAAAGTTCTCTATAAGTTCTCAAAAAGTTCTTGCAGTAATATTAGTAGAACTTTTTAAATATTATTTAATGTTATGATATATCAATAACGTATTCTTAAGAAGTTAGTGGAACGTTTTAAAAATGTTACAGAACTAAAAATGCTTGAATAATGTTTTTCTAAAGAAGCAGAACATTAATACAATGTCTAAAAAACTGGATGTTTTGAACGTTCCTAGAACTTTCAAAATAATATTTCTTCAGTTTCTGTTACTAACAGAAAAAAAACATTCTTACAACCTAATTTTGTTAGCTGGGTATAATCAACTGTGCATGTTCATGTTAACTGACCCTCACGACACATCTGTCCACCATAGAGTCCAGCCATTCGATGTAGGCCTCGATTGGTGACTGATCCTCTAAGAGTCTGTCAAACTCTTGATATACTGTGAAGGAACAGGAGAAGCATACAGACAGAGAGATTAGCCAAACATGATCAAACCCCCAATAGAGGGTTGTGATATCAATTTGCAGTAAGGTCTTAAAGCCCATACACTGCATGTATTTCTTAAAACCAACAGTTTCAATTACTTTTAAAATAAAAATAGAAGAAAAACATTTTAAAGCTTCCTTTCTATCTGAGCTGCTACCTCAGATTTCAGATCTTTGTATGAAATGTAGAGAAACTCTGAATCTTCTTGTGAGGATGACATGACAGAATCTCTGAACTTTGACCTGATCAGTCAAGTGAGGGTTTGCGGCTGAAATGAATTTGAAATGCTCCTCAGGGTGTCAAAGTGTGAGGGTTAACCTCTCAGTGTCTGTGGTTAAAGCTCGACTCTCATGGTCGTGGGAATGATTCAGCGCCGGTTGACAGCTACTGCGTGAGATCTGATTGGTGCAAAACATCAACCAGCAGGTCTTTTGCCTCAGCGCTGCATGAAAGGCCGTGGCAATAACACAACACAAGTACACTAACTCTTACACAAGTACACTACACTACTTTCTACACAAGTACACTTCTCTAGTTTCAGTGCCTGTAGCAAGAATTAGTGTAAAGTTCTCCATCAGTCCATGCAGCAAGTGCAACTAAGTTTACTTTATGAATTTAACTCTCTATTCTTCAATACCCAACTGGAACTAATCAGTGGAATACTGAGCTTAACTAGTCTTTTATGAAAGCAAATAGGTTAAGAAATCTCCTTACATTGAATGATAAGTCTTCTCTCGTCCTCTCTGGAGTCTTCCATGGTATAAAGTGTCTGTTTAGTGATGCTGTTTAGATCAACGTTTCTCCAGTCTTCCAGCATTTGAAAGGTGATGTCCGCACTGTGGATCACTGTTCGCGAGGCCTGCAAACACAAGCATGTCCGCAAGCATGACGTTTCTGCTCTACACTGCAACTGATCATGTTCATTTGTGAAATCTCACAAACATGTACCTGACAAAGATGGTTTAACGATGTTTGTCGTTTAAGTATCTGTGAAAATCTTCTTGACACTGGAAAACAAAAATGTTTGTTTGAAAACCTTGAACGCCTTGCAATACCAGCAAAATTAGTTGCGATGTTTAACGCATCGGCACCTACATTCGAACTTTATGTTGCGCAGGTTTTCTGGCAGATCGTGCAGTGCCACCTTCAGCCACTCATCCAGCTGTTTGGCAAATTTCCTGATCACCTGAGTAAGGCTATATTATCGAAAAACACAAACAAGAGTACAATCAATAAAAACAACCAGTCTGGCTAGCAATAGCAAATTATCTTTAAAAGCATAAGATCCCTTTAGAGCGCTCTCCAAAGCCACACTCCCTCCAAAACACATGAATGGTACGCAAATAGATAGTTTGACAGGCAAGTACGATATCCTATCATTGCATTCGGACTGAACGCAGTTATTGGACGAACATTTTATGGTATTGCAGCTTTCGCAGAAGATATATTTACATATAAATATATTTAGACCACTTAACAATTGCTATCAGGATGTGAAGTGTGGCAGTTGTGGCCTACTGGTAAGTGAGTCGGGCTAGTGATCAGAAGCTTGCTGGTTCGATTCCTGCACTGGCAGGTAGCAACTGACATGCACTTGAGCAAGGCACCTAACCCCTGATTGTTCCCTGGGTGCAGTAGTGTGCTGCCCACTGCTCTGAGTGTGTGTGTGTGTTCACAACTTGCAGTGTGTGTTCACTCCTCACCAATGATGGGTTAAATGCAGAGGTCACATTTCAGGTATGGGTTACCATATCTGACAAATATGTCACTTTCACTTTGAAGAGACTTTCAGCCAATATAACAAACAATGTTTCTGGAAAACAATTGCCTACCCTGCCTTTAAATAAACACAGCATTTCATGTTTCAATGGACACTGTCAATTTTTGACCTCTGGTGCATTTACGATTAGGTATGACGTGTTGTTTAAAAAAAATCTTCTGGTAAGGTGATTACACAGACGCAGAAGTATGTATCACAAAGGTGTGGTATCATTACATTCTTGTGATTTATTAATTCTCAATAAGTCATGCTGTGTTCTTTCATCTTAATAGCAGGATGGAATTTATTTCGTTAAAAGCAAAAGTCCTTTTGACTGGAATTCCAGGAGTTCCACAGCTATGAGTTCAGTACTAAGGCAGCAGACTTATTCTTATGACGCTGCATTTGAAACACAGAAAAGGAATGAAACGACAACATGACTGAAGCATAACACAGAAACATGTCTTCAGATTCTTCACATGCTGCAGTTTCTTTTCACTGAATATACTGCTTCATTAAAAACATTAAGGAAGTAAAAATGGGTTCCAAACACAAATGTTGACATATTGTGTGTTCCTGCGGTTTAACTTAGCAGTGCCAGGATCATGGGTTCGATTCCCAGGGAACACACAAACTAATAAAATGTATGACTTGGGGGACTTATGATGCTATATGGGAATAGCATCATAACTTTACCATGTTTTTAAAGTTCCAGAAAGAGCTCCTTGCTTTAAACAGAAAACGCAACACATTCAGGAATCAAAATTCTCGTACACACTATTTAACAGCATCAAGAAAGCAGTCCAGTAAGAGAGACAGGTGGGAATGGAGTGGTCTCACCTGTCAGGCAGCGCCTGAAGGACTGTGGGCATGAGGACCCCTGAGATGGCCTTGTACAATATGGAGTCACACACACCCACTATGTTCACCACTGTGGAGGAGCCCAGGACAGGCAACATGTGGGGCGGCATGCCCTGCCAAAAGTGAAGCAGGAAGCTCTGGACCTGTGCAAGCACATGCAAATGACATCATTTCCTGCCCCTGAACTGAACAATTGATACCAAAAAAACAGGAGAAATTTGTAACATTAAAAAAATAACGCAGACTGAAAAAGTGACTCACAAACCTCGTCAAAGTTGGCACGAATGACTGTGTCCAGTATCCTCTGGCAGTGAGTTCTGTACATCATAATAAACGTTGAGACCTTGTAAAGAAAAGAGCTCATTTAATGGCTTTTTATAACACTTTCCCACAGAGAATTAATCACAAATCTGGGTGTTAATGATGTCATACTAAATTCATGCCTGACTCACGGTCATGCATTAAACCAGAAGCGAAGAGACTTTAACGCTATGAAAGATACAAATACCAAACAACAAAAAAAGCCTTCACCAACAATGCCTGTTGCAATTCCCGGCCAAAAAAAGTGTATAAAAAGAGGCTTTAAAGATCAGAACTCACAAACCATTTAAAATTACAGGCGCCTTTTTAAAGCCAGACAGCTAGTGCCCATCCTTTGTCCAGTGAGAGATCTTATTATCTACTCGAAAGATTAAGAGTTCGCTAGGAACCAGCACATAAACCCTTCAGGTCCTCATCTAAATCCAGACCCAGGGAAGGTCCCATGAAAGCAGGATCCAGTGGGGTGGGTAGCGGGTTCGAGGGGAGAATGGGGGGAGGTGTTAGGGTCGTAAGTAGAGGTTAGTGGTTAGAGGTTTTAGTGATCTGTTTACCTTCTCCTCTGGCAGACTGGTGGGCAGATTTAAGTCTTTGACATTTGGAAAGTCTGGCAGGAGAGTGCCCAGCTTGGAGCGCGGTGAATACGCCACTGTCTGCTTGGTGACCTCTTTCTTGCCCGTCTCGTTCACCCACGCAGCTCCCTTTTTGGAGTACATCACATCATAGTACTGGGAACTCTCCTTCACAGCGATGCCATAATAGTGATACCTATGAGAGAAGAGTGAGTGGCAGGTTTAATTGTGCTTCAGTTTGTGTCCTGTAGCTGCATTACAGCAGTAAAGATCATAACCTCAGATAGATTTGCATTGGCGTCTTTTGAAGAAGAAAAAAAATGTGAATATTTGCTTATTTTATTTGTGTAGTACATGGTAATTTACCTGTCTGTGATTTTTAACATGATCTCACATTATGATTTTATACATGTTTTTTGTAACAGTGCTTTAAAGCTTGAAATTAATTCCCAAACCTCAGTTTGTGTGATTTAATAGTTTTGATAACTTTACTATTATTCTAAAATATAGACAACAGTAATAATAAAGGGCAGATTTATCAAAACTTGGTTGTGTACATTTAAAACAATATAATAAAAATATTTTTAAACAAAGCAAAAAATTTCACTTAAGAATCGTAACTTACTTTGATTGACCTCTGGTCCCCAGTCTTCGTGTGGTTAACTGAGGGAACTGTTGTCTTATTATCTGTTTAGATCGGATAAAACAGATTAAAGTCAGAATTTCTGTCAGATCTCTCGGGCCACATCTTTCATCAGCTAATCACTTCACCAGTGTGTCGCTATCTGCTCTAACAGTGATAAAAAATCTCTTCTCAATCATCTTGTCAGATTCATAACATGTCCAACGACATTTCTTTTCTGGACAGTCTTTTCCCCCCCTCTCTCTTTCTCTCTGCTTTTTGTCCACGAGCTCCTTGGTCCAGCTCCCGGTACAGAAAACTTTGCAAACAGTGAAGCTCCCTATTGTGTAGGATGAAAAAAGAGGCCAAGCTGTGAAGTTTCTGTCAGGCTGGGCTTGATAAATGAGCAGACAGGGAGGCAGGTCCAGCTCTCTCTCTCTGTTTTGTCCTGAATCAATGAAGCCTTCCTAAAGGACACCCCACGCTGCTTCAGCCACTGATCTAACATTCCGCAACATCTCACCCTTCCAAATTTCCTTTAATTACACATTAATCCAGGCCCCCTCTCTTTTTCAATATCCTCCGACAGGAGCCGGGGGAGCAGGATAAGGGTGTCGGGGGGCGGCTATATGAGTAGGTGGGTTGAGGGGTTGTGGGAACAAGGGTGAACATGTTCATTGTTTACATTGTCCAGCTATGAGTTTGCAGAAGAGGTGTAAGTAAAGACCACTGGCTGTGACTCCTCATAAAACGCACAATTATGTCACACTTTCTGGACAGATGTTTCTCTTCCTCTTTCACATGTATGTGATCTCGGACGGGACACTTAAGTTGTTTCGTATTTCATTAGGTCAAAACCTAATTATTGTAATTGTATCAAAGACAGTAAGTTTGCAGACTGATTTCAGATTGATCAAAAAGTGGTTCTAATATAGAGGCCGTAATGCGGAATACCTTTCCAAAGCTAGCAGCGTTGACGGGCTGAGAATCGTGTTTCTCACAGAAGTCCAAGTAGTGCATGTACAGAGCACTGCGAGGAATACACACACCCTCCGCAATCTCATAGTTCTCCTCCAGCCTGGTGGAAAACACACATAGATCATTGCACATGAAACCTGGATTGTCTTTTCGGGTCATTATTTGTCACTGTATTCAGCACAAAAACAAGGAGAGAGGCGTAACTGGAGATTTATTAACATAATATTAACATAACGTATATTAACATAACATTTACAAAACATGTAATGTTATTAAATTAACATTTCAGCCCTGTTTTATCATATAGCAGCTATACTGTACATCCTGGAATGATTTTTAGCAGTTTTTCATTTCCAAAAAGTGCTTCCAGAAAGGATAAGCAGAATTCTTACTGTTCTCTAACTTACTGTTTAGTTTTAGTTGTTTGTTTGTTGTGTGGGTTTGTCTCCTTACTTAAATGGTTGCATATTTTATTCTAAATTAAAATGTACAAGTGTGGTGAAGTATGGATAACTCCCAGGACCAATGCAAAAGAAAATATTCAAAAAGAGCGAAATGAAAAACTAAATGATGATGGTGTATGACTAAACATGGTGTCTGAAAAATACGGGTTAATTCATGTTAGTTTCTAATTTTAGTTAATTCATGTTAGTTTAATTTTGTTCAGTGGTATGTAAGTATTGTATTAAGTGATATTGAAATGTAAACAGACTTAATCAGTAATCCTTTCATAGGTGATTTGAAAATTAAATCTCTCTCTTTTTATTTGCCTGATGATTTAACATTGCACTGTTTTATGGCGTTGCATCGGATTGGATTCTTTGTTGGACTAAAAAATGCACGTAACCTTTATAAAACCATCATGGAAATTACTGATGCTGTGCAACATGTAACATCTGTATTAATTGTGTAAAATGTGACTTTTTTAAACAAACATTAGCACTGAGAGTACAGACAAAATCTTTCAATGCCTCAAAAACATTTTTACAGACTCAAGCCTTTTGCTCTCATTAGATTTCTCAAATTGCCACTGAAATATTGACCTAAATATCACAGTAATTATACATCCACAATTTATTCATTACAGCATCAAAATAAACATTAATGAATAAGGTTTTTCACGTATTGCTTCAGAGAGTGAAAACGAGTGTGAAACTGATGTCAGATCAGACTCACCATTGTAATGTGGCAGGCGTTGAGTGTGGTTTAGAGGCTCGATTATTCTCCTTCTCCTCATCTTCACACAAAAACAAAAAACCAGTCATGCTACTTAAAACGCATATATTATATGCAATGTTGCATATGCATATCAATGTACAACAGATTTGAATTGTGTGCGTTTTATTTAATGTACACATTAATGCACACCACACTCACTTTCGTCGTTGGACATGTTTCCAATGGACGTGTGGCTGGAGAATCGCTTGCTCTCGCTTTCGTTCAGACATCTTTCAATCCAGCTCTCTGCAAAAGCATCACATGCATTTGTAAAACGTTTTCCCTTAACAAAATCAAGCACTTGTTTCACTAGCCTGCAAAAGAAAATGAAAAATAACATGGTTGCTATAGTTTAACTAATAATAAAACACTATTAGTTCATTTTCTCAAGGGTTTGGATGATTCATATTCCCCCAGCAAAAGCAACAGGTGCATGCACACCCAAAGGTAACTATAACCCTGTCAGTACCTACATCTGATCTTGCTTGATCTTTTCTTAAAGTTCATATTTCTCCTTCCCAAAAAAACTTCAAGATGTAGTTTGTGTCTGTGCGCAATACCCATCAGATAATGTGGCTGTACCTGCCTATATATTGTGGGATCTTCGGGCAGCTCGACTGATGTCCGTACATCAGCACACAGAAACACAATCTGGTCTGATTCGGAGTCACATCGATCCCGTTGCCCCGCACGGGCCATGACAACCATCACCATAGCAGCGGTTGCCAAGGCTGCGAGGCGGCTGAGCCACCGGTACTCACGCATCAGATGGCGGATGAAGTCGCAGTGCAAGTTAGGCAAACTTTTCCCGTCCCCATGAGAAATGATTTCACTGTCTTCAGATACTAAACTAAACGACATGGATCACAAGTGATGGAAATCAAAACGCAAGTCAATAATCGGCCCTGAGCTCACGGCACCATTTAATGTACACCATTACAATAAAAAGTGGCCAGAAAGACAGAAATACACAAACGTCGACATATATCGACAAAACAATAAATAAAGACGTAAATAACATAAAGAAACGACAACTATCGACACTATTTCTGCATGCATTTGCCTGTGGGTGTTAACATGCATTGGAGTGCCATTCAATCGTGCTCGATGCATTTAACTTTCGTCGTTAAATGATGACGATCACAGCTGTGCTCGCTCTTTTCTCCTCACCGTGTTGAAGTGATCTCAGTGTTGGCTCATATTCAGCTCACATCGGATCCTCCGCCCGTAATTGAATCATTTGCTTCGTGAACAGTTTAAGCAGCGCTCGAAATAATTGGATTAAATCCAATCTGATGGCGAGGCGGATCCGAGATCAGCCATCAGAAAGCGTCTCCAAACTGTTTTAATAGAGGAATAACCAACGCGCAATGAAAGCACTGAACGCCGAAACGAAACGCGCAACGCGGCGAGCAACCAACGCGTTAGAATTGAACCAAGCGGGTGTAATGTATAAAAGATATTGATATATATATATATATATAAACATTTGTTTTGTTAATCAACACCCGACTAATACAGCACATCTGTGAGCTGAACACTTGTAGGAATTGTAAGGGAACTTTGCAGATGTCATTTGGAGACGTTTGGAGATGACCGACGGCACTTTGCGCACTTCGGCAGGTGCATCACCAGACGCGCGCAAACGGCGCAACTTTTCACCGACCAGAAACGCTTTCAAAGTGGCTCACAAACTCATAATCTTCGTCTAAATGTGGGGACGCCACTCCACAAAACGCAGTCTGTTTTATATACTCCCAAAACTGTGTAATGCTAAACTATCAGAACAGCACCCATCTTGTGAAATAAAAAAAAGAAATGAGGCCCAACTTATCCGGCTTATCTGGTGGTGTACTAAACTCAAGGCTCAGAGTTTTCCCTGATGGAAAACAAAACTACTCTACGGGATAAATAACTTTGCCAATCTCGGGGTCACATAATCCCAAGGCCCCGTTTTACGTTCCGAAAAGAGCCCAGCTCGCAAACATTCCCAGTGTCATGGCGGTGCGGCACAAACCAACCTGTGGAATCCATGTCAGGTTCTTCCAGCAGTCCACAATGCATCCTCTTCCCAAGCACGTTCCTGGGGCTCCTCTGAGAAAATGGCTCCGTGCAGGACTCCCCCTCCTCAGCTGCCTGCGTCTCTCCGAGAGAACTGCCCGTTGCAGAGATGCATAAGATGTGAGGTCCGTGGAGAGGGTGGTGGTGGTGATGGAGGTGGGGGTGCGGGTTCCAGGAGTGGGTGGGTGTATGGTGTGGGGGGGTCACAGACTCCAGCGATCCAGCGGGGGGAAAAGCCAGAGCCGTCAAAATGTTTGCTGATGTTTCATGGGAAAGGGGCTGATTTTATAGGAGCCCTGATGGGGGATATGTCATTGATAGGCTCGGCAGGCTGATGAATGGCTTCGAGTCAGATGGGGATGTGGCAAAGCCCACTGGAAGCCTTTTGTGGCCCTGTTTTGAATAAGAAAAGCTCCCTTCCCTGAAAAAAGAGGCTTAGATCTACGCAATCCCGGCACTGTGGC
Organism: Chromobotia macracanthus; assembly: GCA_036877525.1. Lineage (NCBI taxonomy): Eukaryota > Metazoa > Chordata > Actinopteri > Cypriniformes > Botiidae > Chromobotia > Chromobotia macracanthus. The sequence continues at coordinate 2,906,288 of JAZGTH010000067.1, read as the reverse complement.
CTCCCCATCTCCCATTATAGCATTTAATACGTTTTCATACCCCCCCTCACATGCACGCTCGGCCCCCACCGCTTCAGTTTTAAAGTTCTCCATCCAAGGGCCACTTTTTGGCCCTTTGCGGAACTTTTTTGATGTCTGCGTCGCCCCTAATAGGTCTGGAAACGAGAGTGTGAAAGTTTCGTTAATTAACATCAGAGTTATTCAATAAAAAGAAGGAAGAAAATAATGCCGTTTACGGTCGTCTTTGACATCGCCTGACCTCATCGTACTTCATTGTCACTAAATGTCAAAAAAAACTCCACAGGTCGTGGGCAAAACGAAACGGAAAAGATAAAGTTTGGTCGAGTTAAAGAGTACCGGAGTGAACCCACCCTCACTTCTCTCTCTCTTCTTGAAGTAACCTTATTTTAGTGTGCCGAGAGGAGAGCGCAGCCACAAAAGGGGGAAGTGAAAGTGTAGAGCCTGAGGCAGGGAGGGCTCTGATGGAGTGCCTACAAACTGCAGAAGGGAAAGCTGTGATTAGAATATGAATGGAACCACGGGGGAAAGAGGGAGAGAGTGAGCAGGAGAAAGAGGGATTATGAGGGAATTGCTCTCCAATCGCAGGATGTCAGAGAAAGACTCTCTCCACCCACAGACTGCGCAGGCGTGAGGATGCACTGCGTGGCAGTCAGACTTCATTTACAAAGCTATTTCTTTGTCATCTGGAGTTTAGAGTACACCCTCATATGGTGGCCCTAACAAATATTTGTACACAGAAGCAGGGTAGATTTCTTTTCAGAAACATTTTTGTTATGCTGGTTTAAAGTCTCTCACATCCTGATAGCAATCACAAAGTGGCCTACATGCATGCTTTCTGTGGAAGGCACAGGACCACAAAATGCTCATCCAATCATTGCTTTCAGTCTGACTGCAGTGATAGGATGTCCTACTTGTCTATCAAACTATGCATTTGCACCGCGCTCCTGTGTATTGGAGGCGTGGCTTTGAAGAGGCTCTGAAGGGAGGGTGGGATCTTACACTTTCAAAGTTAGCTTGCTATTGCTAGACCCTCCGAAGTTGTCTACCCTACTTTTAAAGGCACACTGATAAACTAATGTTGTTTTAGATAAAATATCAAACAGCTATTATTTGAACAAGCACTGTTGGAGCAACACATTTTTAGAAAGGAAGTTAAAAATAGTTTTAAATGTGAAATTTTAAAACTGTATTAAAGTATTTGAACACATTCCAGTAGCCAACATTGTGGAACATAGTTAATGTGATGGACTACACCTGCGTCGTCTCTGCTGTGAGGAGAAACTCTGCTATAGAGTATTCCAGTTCAGTCTAGAAGAAAATCTTATCTTGAAAATAAGCACGCAAAACAAACTATTGAGAACCCACCAGAGGAACAGCAAGAGAACGTCTCGAAAGCCTCATCAGAGGCCAATATCCCAACAGTCACGTGGATGAAGCAGAACCTCTAACAAGCTATGAAAAGAAAGAGCCAAACATCAATGAATGTTTCCTTAATTACAGTTTGAAAAATGGAGGTTGTGAGAAGGAAATCTTTGCTTCTTCTCTTCTGAAGATTTCCTTTTTTGCTTGTCTACTCTCAGTCTCATTAGCTGCTCATTAGCTAGGACAGGTGCAGCCGGCCAAAAGAGACACCCTCAGACTCTTATACCCCCCCACACCCACCCAGAGTGAGAGTCACACTGTCAGTGCCCATTCTACCGATGTGAGATGCTTTCATCCAATCAAAGCCTTCCACGGCTGCTTAGTGGGTGGGAGCAATCTCTGAATAGTGGATGTTTTATTAGTGTGAAAGAAGCAGAGTAAGAAAGTGGTCAATGTAACGACAAGCTCTTTTCTGGCGTCTCTGTTGTCACATTAACACTTCATTATCATCTCTCAATACATCCACCCCCGACACGTCCTTGAGATCTCTCTCCATCAACCGCTTGTCATGTAAATAAAAACAAATTTTTAAATTAAATTTATATTTACAACATATCAGTTTTGGTAAAGAAAGTTTATTATTTTCAGGGCAAACCGAGACAAATAAATTGAAATGTTTCTCACAGCAAACATACAAACTTTAAGAAATGCCAGGTCTCCATTCGTTCCTAAATCAAAACGGGAAAATAAATATAAACAAAAATCGTGTCACGTTGGCACTTTTATATTAAGGTTTTCGTTATTATCTTTGCGACAAGATAATAATTAACGTAAAGTAGAACCACACAGGTGTGGGGGCATAATTCTCAAAATCTTTTTACTGACGTTCAAACGGCATCACATTTATGTAGTCCATACAGTAATGATCCTGTATCTCTTTTGTACATGGTGCTTTGGCGAATCCGCTGTGATCACTCATTGTAGCGAGCCAGTTTGAGGCGCGGGATGATGTTCATGGACTGCAGCTCCTGGAACAGCAGTTTGCAGGCGTACGGAATTCGTAAAGATGACACGTGGCATGAAGACTTACAGTAATGACACCTGCAATGCACAAACCGAGAACCAAATCACTCTGATTCACATTCACACTGTATACTGACTGGTTATAGTGTATGAATGTGAATTGTACTGACCATCCAGAATATCCCAGCAGGCCACACTGCCCACACACATCCACCTCAAACGCATCACTGGAGATCATCAGGCGCTCCAGCAGAAGCATGCTGGCCCCGTAACCAATGAGACAGTCTCTCTCCATCTCCCCTAGACGCAGACCACCATCCCTGGAACGGCCCTCGGTGGGCTGCCTGTCAGATTGACCCAAAAGATGATGGTTAGCTTTTATCTGGTTTAATTTATAAAAAAAAAACATATCTGATTATCTTACAGTAAAATATTACAGCAGCTAAACGTAAATTGCCCATGACAAGTTTTTGTAGTCTTGTATCTAGTAGTCTTTGCTCTAGATGATTGCAGATATTGTAAAGCAGGTAAAAAGTAAACATCACATTTACCTGGTGAGCACGGCTCTTGGGCCGCGCGCTCTGGCATGCATTTTATCTAGTACCATGTGCTTCAGCTTCTGATAATAAACTGGACCAAAGTAGATGTAAGCCTCCAGAGGTTCTCTGAAGAAACATCACAGAAATAACCAGATGAGTTGAAGGAAAAGAGCAAAAAAATGAAAGTAACTTTTATGATTTAAGTAACTACACAAGTAAACTAATTTGAACAGTCATGCATTTTGCAACAACATACTGCAAGATGCAGCACCGCAGCTGAGTTTCTTGATGAAACAATATTAAAATGTGACATCTGACAACTTGTGTCCATTGTCTGTATATCAATGAATGCAAAAGGAACAGCTTCTTACCCGGTGATGCCAGAGGTGACGTAATCCTTGCCCTGGTAATTGTATCCATAGCGGATGAGATCCTCGCACACATCCTTCACTTTACTGCCGCCAAAAGCAGTGCCATAGTGAAAACGGCCATCCAGCACCCCTGCCTTACCGGCTAACAGCTCAATGAGCTTCCCAACCTAATACACAACAAACAAGCTTCTTATAATTCTTTTATTTGCTTGTTTGTCTTTATTTAAAATCATTTTTTCTAAATCATTTCTGGGACGCGTAGTTTATTTGTGCTTTACGACAACTAGCAAGTATGGTTTCCTTTGTGAACATAAATAGCAGTAGAGATTTTGTCCCAGTTTTCCCTTCTGCAGCTGGAGAATCTGAGCGTGACATCATGCTGAGGTCACGCACCACTGCACGATGGTGACCTTTACAGAGGTCACTCACAGAAAAGGCCGGAAGATCTTTGACCCCAGACAGTCACTGAGAGGAATTTTATTCTCGCCTCAGACTTTCTTCTCGGCTGAAACTGTAGGACAGTGATAAAGTTTTTCTGAGGATGTAATGTGGAGATTTGCTGTGCTGATGTAAAAACTGCTGTAGCTTATTTTGAACATTCCAGCAAAACTAAACATTTAAAAAAAAAACAAGAAACATTTGGTAAACTTTTGATCCAGAGTGCATTCAGACCAGAAACAACATTACAGACCATATAAATGAGAAATCTAGATTAGAAAAGGGGTTTGAAATTATTGTAGTAAATTAGTAACAACAGGGTAAAACGCATTAAAACCTCTGAGAGTTAAGATGTATACAGACAATCGATTTAGAGGCTTTTGTTAATTAGCTGGATGAAGGTGAACTTAAATACCCAAGTGGATATATTAAAACATCTTACTAAAAATCTGAAAATACCATAAATGTTAAGTTCAGCAGTCCTAACATTTACCTTTAAGCATCAGATGCTTTTAACCAAAGTGACATACAGTCATTCAAGCTGTACATTTGAACAGTCCGTGTGTTTCCTGGGAATCGAACCCACAACTTTTGCATTGCTAAGGCAAATGCTCCAATCAAAAAAATAAAGTACAGAAACACTTGTAGGTGATAAGATATGTAAATAATGAACAGCAAATCTTATCACATGACCTTTCTTAACTGTGCAATATAAAGTATTCTTAATTTTAGGAGCCTAACAAGCTCAATGTGCAGTTATCTTGCTACATTATAAAGTGTAGGAAAACAAAACCGTTAAAGGATAAATGTCATTATGTGATAAGGGGAGGAGCTTACAGTCATTCTGGAGGGATAGCCATGAGGATTCATGATGATGTCTGGGCAGATTCCAGAGTCACAGAATGGCATGTCTTCTTGTGGAACGATCAGACCACACACACCTGTCACACAGAGAACATCCCAGATTTTACATAGTAAAAAGGAACATAGTAAAAGCTAACTCCGCCCTGCTGAAACAGACCGTTCCCTGTAAAACTTAATTGCTTTTTGAGTGATTTCAGAGATGTCCATCACAAACGAATGCTGGATGAGAAAGCGTGGGGTCTGTGTAACTTTCATCCTGTCCAAAGGCTACAAAGCAGATGTATTGAGGTCTGGTGAGGCGGAACCATTAGAAATTCAGACTGCAGAAGTGGTCCAAAGCGCTGAGTGAGAGTGTAAATGTTTGCCCAGGAGCTCCTCACTCCTCTCGCGGCCAGAGCAAACACATCATTGGGCCATTTGCAAGTGATAAAAAGAGCTAAGAACCGGGGCAGGAAGTGAGGAGAGGTGCTTAGCTGGACAGTGAGAAGGAGATTATACAGCCATAGTTTCCCCTTTAGCACAGAGAATACAAAGAAAGGTTCAGTTCAGGAGAGCAATACATCCATAACCACAAGAAGAGCACTCAGACTCCTGAGAGAACCTGTGCGGTGATCTAGAACTTCATTTCAAAGCTTCCTGTTCTTGTTCTCTTCCTTGATTTAACCCAACAAATGAACTGCATATTAGACTGTGGTTCCAATGAGTGCACCTCAAAACAACATGTCAACAATTTACTTAAACATAATATTCTGTTGTCTTCCCTTACATATAAACAGTTTACAAATGTTGTATATAATATATAAAAATAAATACACTACAATAAGATTTTTCTGAGACATATTTACGATAGAATAAATATAGATTTTATATATATAGATTTACACATATATATATATGTGTAGAGGCCGGAGTACCTTAGATATTGTAAGCAACAGAAATCAATTATGAAAAATTGATTTGAAAAATGTTATATATATATAACATTTTTCAAATCAATTTTTCATAACTGAAACAATTCTAAAAATGTTGTAAAACGATTCACATTGTCTGACATCTCACTCTTTTACTCATTTAAACTTAAAGGTCTTCAAATTATTTTTAATCAGTTACCTATATAAAACATTAGGAACGACTGAAGACACATTAAAATAAACACCAAAATAATAGCCCAAAACTTTAGGTAAAACTTCAGTGAAAATAAGCAAGACAAAAGGCGAGAGAGAGAGAGAGAGAGAGAGAGAGAGAGAGAGAGAGAGAGAGAGAGGTTCCCATAGCACACATCCTCTGTGTTGTTTGTTTTGTGTGAGAGTGAATGATAAAAGAGGCATGAAATCAGCAGAGAAAAGCAGGACAGCAGTAAGAGTCCATGGCCCTCCATCACTGCCTGTACAGCCCCAGTGTGGCGGCTTACACAATAGACCTGCCAGCACAGCTGTGTGGGTATCAGAGAGTGTGTCCTGTCTGTGTGTGTGTGTGTGTGTGCGCGTGTATGTGCTTCGGTGTGTGTTTGGGTCACTGGTAAATAATTAACCTATCGTTCTCCGGTGACCGGATCTTATGAGGGTAGTAGAGACCGCTCAGGGTGGGGTTCAGTATGGGGGTGTTTCAAATGATTAAGACAAAACTCCCGTGAAACTTGTTGAACGCCAACGGCTCCAAACCACCATGGAATGTCTTTCATGGGCTTCCCTTCTACCAAAAAGGTAGCCAGATTTCTTCTGAGTACAACACACTCTGGTTTTGTTTAGAGCTTTTTGTTGGGAAACTGGACAGCACCAATCCAAAGTAGCATTGGCGAGAAACAGGTGTGCATTCATTAAACATAGAAAGTTTGAAAAGTAAGTTTAAAACTGAAGGCCGAGAAAGTCGCGCACCTTTGGAAAACACGGCTTAGCTTCTCCAAACGGGAGCGTTCCATAAAAGCCCATCTCCAAACGCACAAAAGACATTCAAGAGAACGGCTCTTCTTTACAACAACAATTAGCTGCCTTGTGTTATCCCGCTCCACCGACACTTGCCTGCTCCTCTTAAATACCAAAAGCTCTTTAAAAAAAGAGCAGTAAATAGCATCTCAGGAGGTTTGCGGCTAACCCCTCCCTGACCTCTCCTGACTGTCACGTCCCGTGATGAGCGCCAGCGGACGACCTCTGCTAATGAAACGAGTGAATTATGCATGGCGCCAGTTAACGCTCTGATTAAAATATCATACTGACCGGCTCACTCAGCGGAGGTGCTCAGAAACAATGGAGGCTGTAAACACTTTTTCCCAGGACTGCGCTGCTGTAATAAATTTGCATAGCCTGGCATGGGACAAAAAGCTAATTAATTGAAAAACAGCCAGTGGAACGCTGAAGGGGGTGGGCGGGCCAACTGAGACGATACAGCTCAGCCGCAAAAAAAAAAAAAAGACACAACATGCACATACTAGTAAAAACGCACACGATCTTAGTCACACACTTCAATCACAAGTGTCTTCCACTTATAGTACAATCATCAAGTGTGTTCCAGTCTGAATTTTGGAACATCGTTGGACTTTTGTTTGATTGGCTAGCTGAATGCTAGCTGAAGTCAAAGGAAGGAGAGTGGCCATTGGTTGAGGTCTTAAATTGAACAGTAGTGGTGCGGCGGTACCTTTCTGCCCGTGTCGACTGCTAAACTTGTCTCCTATCTCTGGTCTGCGAGTCTGCCTAAGCAGGATCTTGACCAGAAAGGCATCCTCAGCATTGGAGGAGATCATTACTTTCTCAATGTAGGAGTCAGTCGATCCTTTGTACCTACAGAAACAAAGAACAAACCATTTGGGTTTCGATTAAACAAACCCAAACAAAAAACGCCACTTTGATCTACAGATCAAGCAAACCGACAAAACTGTAGGAATATTGTTTGGTGGGATTTCTGTTTAAATGTTGTTTTTAGTAAACAAATGGTCGCTTACGAGATGGGCACGTCTCTGTACTGTGGTTGTCCTGGCTGGGCACTGCCCTCCAGTGGTGTCTGGGTGACAGTGGGCATGGACTTATTCACCAGCACCTGTTTGTTCTCGACCCGTTCACCTGCAAGAACAGCCATCACCATTTGTTACCTACTGTACACATGTACGTGTCATCAGTGTATTCAAGATCAGGCTGAAACCGAGTTGCCAGCTTTACCAGGTGAGCAGATGCCATCAGCGTCCAGGATGCTGTGTCTCCAGATGGGCTTGCGTGTTTCTGCATCCAGCATAGGACCCATGACCTTGTCAAAGGTCTGGTTAGTGTACCGTCTCAAAGTGCATTTAGCATTCTTGTACACCAGACATCTACCAAAGCCTAATTACAAGAGAGAAAGAGATGAAGTCTTACTTGCTGGGCTCTAACACCACAAAGGTAAATAAAGCACATTAAACAGACCAATTTTTTATGATCATGCAGCAGGATGTCAGATTTGTTTTCTTATCCAACTTATCCAAGCATGACAGTTTCAAATTCTTGTGGTTTAGTTCTTACCTCTGTCGAGAGAGGCTTTATTGAGCACCAGGGCATCTTCTATATCATAACCACTGTAGCTCATTACAGCCACTGTGGCGTTCTGGCCTGCAGGCAGCTTTTCAAAGTCAATCAGCTCGATGGTCTTGGTCTTCACCATGGGCTTCTGTGGATATGCCAGCAGGTACATCAGGGTGTCTATACGGTTCCTCTGGTTATAGCCGATAGTACCTGATCAGAACACGGAAAGTGTCACATGAAAAGGTGACAAGATTGGTAAAACAACTACAGCTGCAATCCATAACTTTTGCCTCTCTGTTGCCATCTCGCTGAAACATAAATCTGCAGGTTACTTTATGTACTTTTTGTTGACATCAAAAAAAAGCAAACTAACATTTCCTGGGAAATCGGACCTGTTCACTCAAATTATAAATCATTATTATAAACTTACAGTTACAAATACAAATACGAGATAGTTCTGAACACCGATATGTTATATACTTATTCAATAACTGATTTTTGTTTATTTTTATTAAAAAGAAGATTTAAGCAAGCTTTAAGACTTTGCAGCTTTAAGCAAAACATTGAACTCCACATAAATATACATTTTTGGCAATGAAAGAATGAGAAAAGCCAGTTCCTCAATTCAAGTACCATCACTAACCATAAACAACTAACGCATGTCTAATCACGCTCAGCCGACTGTATGATGTCGCTGAAGTGAGGGCTGGTGTCAGGGTGTCCACATTTTTGCGGTGGAGGTTTAGTATGGTGGAGATGAGGGGGGTGAGGTTATAGAATAATAGCTGCTGTCCCCTGAGGTCTTGACATTTGTCAGATGCTGTTACTCCACAATCAGAGTACAAGCACACAGTGTGTTATAATAGGTCTGGGGCAACACAACCAGATTTGCACATGTATGGGGCTGTCCATCCAAAAAAAAGAAGACAAGACAGAGGATATTGGGCCAAATATAGTGGCAGTCTCAGTGGGTTTGTAATGGGGGTGGTGGTGAGGAGAGGTTTAAGTAGTTTTGGTAACCAGGGCAGCAGAGTGTGCTCTCTCTCTCTTGCACAGCTGAACACACTAACCCTACACACATACTGAGCCCAGGACACAATGAATGTCTAATGACACTCAGAGACAGTGGCAGGGAAAGGCCTACACACACACACACACACACACACACACACACACACAAGAAGACTACACAAGCAGATGATGTTTGATGTCCACATATGCACAGAATGTGCTGTGTGTGTCAAAGGTTTTGAATGCTAGCGTGAAAGTGAGTGTGTGTTTATGCGCATTTGTAAATGCCCTTCAGGATGTTTGGAGATGGAGGTTGTGCTTTTTGAGATGTCTTTTGGAGAGGTCTTACCCATAGCTTGCTTGCCCATAGCACACTGGTAGGTGTTTCTGGGGGACTGGTTATGATGAGGGTAGGGAATCAAACCAGCACAAACCCCCAGCAGTGTGAACGGTTCAATCTCCAGATGGGTCGTGTCCCTAAATTAAATACATACAGGCACACAGCACTGATTTTAGATTCTGTAGAACCCAACATGTTTTTTTTACTCTCCAGATGTTTTTGGAGCCGCTGTACGTTGGACTGAAGTACTCACTTGCTGATCATGTGTTCATACAAAGCAATATTACAGTCGTTCTCCTCGTTTACATCCAGATACTCCACCAGACTCTCATGGAGGAAGTCCTCGAAACTTCTACAGGGACAAAGAGGTCCAGAAAAATGGTTTAGACCATCAATTCCAGTCACAAGGACCAAACATTATCAATGCCTCCAACACAATGAAATAACATGCATACTACACAATCTCAAATGCGCATACTGGACTCCATTCAGATACATTCCACTTTCAGATACTGATCAGCTTTAAACGCACCTGTAGCCCTGAGACAGCTCCTCAATGTGTTTGCTCTTCACAGCTGGCTGTCCGTTCTTCACAATGATGTAGGGTCTGTCAGGAGCACACAGAATGCAGTGCAAATGCCTCAGTGTTTCCTGCTCAACAAGAATCATTTAATTGTCCCAGTTGTTATTCTGATATGTATTTATACACTTCCGATATTATTTAAACAAAAGTATCAACTTCCAAATGGAAATTGACCTAAACATATTTGATCTGCATATTTGTGCATCATGAAAGTATTTCAGAAACATCCTATTTGGGTTGACTGCGCCACCTGCACAATCGGCCTCCGTCAGAGGAGATGTAGACGCAGCGATCGGTCAGATTGGTGGAGATGGACACAAACTCGTTAATAAATCCGGCTCGTCTCATCAACCTGAAGGTGTAGACCAGCTTCTGATGGTCTCTGATGACCCCGAGTATGCTACCTAGAAAAAACACACGTCGAAACATTACGTCAAACAGTGTGCATCAAATTTAATTCACTTACACACAAGATACAAATGAATGCCAATTAGTTTTGTAATTATGTGACAGCGGTATTAACACAAGAAAAGGTTTTGGTTTGTTTGAGCAATATGAGAGACCCACTATGGTGCTGCACAGATGCATAAACAAGCATGATGCTGTACGAGTTTCTTTGTGGGCAAGTATGTGTTTGTGGATTAACGCATATTTATTTATGCAATGACACCTGCTGTGCTTGTTAATTAATTAGCCGCAGTGGCAGCCTGTGTAATTTGTAACTTATCAGCGCACAGAAAAACGTATACGTGAATTAATTAGCGGGGCGAGTTTTCTGTGACATGACATTAAAAGGTAATCAGTGGCACAACCTTTTGTAAACCTTTTTAAATTTTATTCAAATGCCTGTGTTGGCTGAACAATAAGAGCGGCATGCTGCTTTGCCGCAGTACTTAGTGCATCTGCATGAACAGATACCGTTGAGGAAGACGAGGAAGACGCTGGGGTAGGACAGCTCCTCTCCGCACAGAAGGTTGACATCCTCCACGCCCAAGTTAAAGGCCAGTTTGATGATGGGACCGTCTTCCATGTCAGTGGTGATGTGGGTCATCAGAGCCAGATTCTTCACCAAACCACAAGCCTAGACAACAATCATACAGCCCCACCAATCCAAATGATATTTAGAAGGGGCAGTAACTTAGCACTGGTTTCACAGCAGCTGTTATCTAGAGGACAGTGTGGCCCATGCCCAATAAAAGGGTTAATAAACATTTAAATTATGTTGAAAGAGCTATCCAGCGAACAATGCATTCGTTTAATTTTCGGGAAAAAAAAACCCAAAATTTTTGTATTTAAAACAAAATTTTCTACCAGTTGAGCTACAGCAACACTGACCTCTCCTTCAGGTGTGTCTGAGGGACACAGCATGCCCCACTGGGAGGGCTGCAGGGATCGCGGACCGCTTACTTTCCTGGTCTTCTCAAACTGTGAGGAGATTCTGGTCATCATGCCCAGGGCTGAGATGTAGGAGAGGCGAGAGAGAACCTGAGTCACACCCTGCCTGTCCATCTTAAATCTTTTCAGAGACCAATTCCCCTGTTTTAGAAAGAAATATGACAGAAGCAGGGTCAGTGAGACCCTGGTGCAGATCTTAATCTGAATGCACTACCAGCTTAAAGTCTGAACACATTTGACTTCATTTCTGCTTCTCACAGTGGAGATGGCGTTGACCATGCCGTTGGTGATCTGATCCTGTCTCATGTGTTTGACCACATCAAACTGAGCTGCTCTCTGCTTGGGGATGATCTGATCTGCAATCTTCTTCAGCTCTGAGTTAAACTTCTTGAACAAATCTTCAAACAGCAGGGACAGGAGCTTGAGGGATACAGAAATATCAGAGACATGAGCCAAAACGTTTCTTCACAACAAGGGCTCAAAACGCACAAACAATAATATCTCAGTAGCACAAGACAACAAAGTTTTGTGTTGCATTAATTAGTAAACCTCGGAATTAGCACAACAACAAAACTAGAACACAGAACAGCCAATGGATGACTTCATCTCCAGCTTTTTGAATCCCAAGTGCTGCCTGTTTCCTGATAACTTGTTTCATTAACTTCATCTGGCTCTGAACCCCCTCTCTTTGTTTTCTTATCCCAGATTTAATAAACAGGTGTTTCTACGCTCTGATAATTTTGACCCGGCCCCTTATCCACAGAGCCTCAATAGAAGCCCCTCCCCTTCTACTCCACATTTGCATACATACATAATAAACATCCTCACAGAAATTAATAAAGAAATTAAGCTTCACAGCACAGCCAGTCAATTAGCTGAATGTCAGAATTGTGTGTGAGGAAAAAAAGATTGAAGGGGCTGGAAAGTGTGTGTGTGTGTGTGTGCATGTAAAGATCCAATGAAACGCACACACACAGACAGACACAGAGACACACACACACACACACACAGACACACAGACAGACACAGAGACACACACACACACACACACACAGACACACAGACAGACACAGAGACACACAGACAGACACAGAGACACACACAGACAGACACAGAGACACACACACACACACACACAGACACACAGACAGAACAACACAGGACACAAGACACACACAGAGACACAGAGACACACACAGACAGACACAGAGACACACACACAGACAGACACAGAGACACACACACACACAGAGACACACACACACACACACAGAGACACACACACACACACACAGAGACACACACACACACAAGAGACACAACACACACAGAGACACACACACACAGAGACACACACACACAGAGACACACACACACACACACACAGAGACACACACACACACACAGAGACACACACACACACACAGAGACACACACATACACACAGAGACAAACAAACACACACACACACACAGAGACACACACACAGAGACAAACAAACACACACAGAGACACACACAGAGACACACACACAGAGACAAACAAACACACACACACACAGAGAGACACACACACACACACACAGAGACACACACACACACACACAGAGACACACACACACAGAGACACACACACAGAGACACACACACACACACACACAGAGACACACACACACACAGAGACACACACAAGAGACACACAGCTCACATCAGTGCTGGTGGGGGAAATTAAAGAACTCAAGACAGCAGTAATTACATTATCACAGTCGTGCGGTGGATTAGCTCAATCGCTCCAGTCAAGGCAGCTATTCTTTTGTCATAGCTGGGCTAAATTATAATAAAGAGAAGAAATCCCAGAGTTTGGCTGGGGCGTATTTGGGCGTCGTCGCGGCAAATGTCGTCCGCAACAAAAGCGGGACGGTTAAGAACGGAGGGGAAGGCAGGAGCATGGTGGCACGGCCCAAACAAAGCGCTGAGAAAATAATGAAGGTATTATAATGACAAGCAGGGAAGAGACAAAGGCTAGGTGAAGGACTGGCTGCTAGCCAAGCCTGTGTTTGCTGGTGTTGGCTTCTGATCTGTTTCATAAGAGACCAACGGTGTGTCTGATGAGAGGAGAGGCGGAGAAAGAGCAATCATTTATGTCAGACAAGAGGCCTTAAAATAACACACACAAGACAGCACTCGTATGCCGAATACAATACAAAATCGGGCGTACGGTACAGACAATCTCAAGAGATACTGAACATGTATTATACGCTCTAATCTTTATTTCAGCTCCTGAATTCTGCCTATCCGCTGAAGAAAAACAGATAAAGACCAGCATTATGATAATTAACGCCCAGAGCCTCCAGGACCTGTCAGTCACTCTTAATAGAATTAGAGGGCGTGTGAAAAGAGAGAAAGTCAGACAAAGATGGATGGAGGAGACTGATGGATGGATTGGAAAGTTTCTTTAAAGTGAATATTTAATGATCCTTATTATTTGTCGACAGTCAAAGCAGGTAAAGCTTGACGCTGGAGTCATCAATCATTACATAAACAGAGATTTGATCACCTGTATGATACTGAATTACAATTAAAACCACACACAAACCTGATGAGCTGACGGATTGTCTGAAATATCTGCCACAGCTGCAAGATATTGCAGCAATTGCAACAGGCGACAATTTGCTAAATGATAATGCTTTTGTTTTGTTAAATTAACTTACATTTGAATATTAAAAACAGAACAATTATGTAACCAAAATACATGTTTCACATTCTTTATGGGAAAAACAAGCCCATATTCCAGCTAACATTTGTGCACCAGTTTCTCTCCATCAGCCTTAAACTTTCACTATAAATAACTTAGTATTGTACAGTATTAAAGTATTAAGTATTGAAGTATTAAAATCATGTAGTTTTCACAAACCACTGCGCTATGCACAATGCACGTTTGTGACACCTCAATTTTAATATATCTTGCAACCCTACTATCTACAAAAGTTATGAATCCTATCACAAGCCAGTAAAACCCAGATACCTGGCCAGCCAATTCCAGACGCTTGTTTCCATAGTAATCACGATCATCCACCTTGTTGTCTCCTTGAGCGAGAATCACTCTGCGCACCATCACCGCGAGGTAAATACACTTCGCTCGAAAGTTAAACTCCTTCACCTGAAAGATGGAAACACATGAAACATCTGAGAACAGATCCGACAAACCATCTGAGACATACAAAAGCACAGGGTGAAGAATGCAGGTGCTGTTCATTCAGATTGACATACAGGTACGTGGGTGAGGATTGTAGAAGCCAGCAGCTCTCTGGCCTCCTCCATCTTGGTTTTCTTCGGGCCGCCCCACATGCGCTGACGCCTCACTTTATTCCCGATGTATTTCAGTGCCTGAAAGAGCAAAGAAAAACACACATAAACAAACAATTAGGGTGCCTGAACCTGTGCTTGCGTTTAACAGCATGATTTTGCATTTCAGATTACAAAATGGAAATAAGGAAAATGTTTTTCAGGACCTCTATTAAAACGAATAAAAGCGTCAAATTGAAACATTTAATCTGGAGTGACCAGGCTGATGCAGGGTTCACTAACTTTCAAAAGGGGCTTCAGAGAATCAGAGCCCTCCATTCTCCTCACACACACACACACACACACACACACACACACACACACACACACACACACACACACACACACACACCTGAGTCAGCTACTTGTTCTACTAAAGAGGTCAAAGGTCACAGGCTTTTCCATTGGACCACCCACTTGGAGCCACAGTATGATGTGCCATTGATAACCTCAACTTTAAAGACGACATTAAATCTACTTCAAATGTTTTCATCTTTATTTCGTGAGAAATGCATTAGCTGCTGTAATGCTACGCTTCCTGCTAGACAAGTCAAAACATCTTCTGACATACGAGCTGTCTGAACTAATAAATAACAATAATAATAATTGAAATAATACTAATTAAGAATCAACGCACTTTTTTAAATGTACTCTAGAGAACACAATATTATTAACAGTAAAGCACTCATTCATGTTGCATCATTAACTCCTGTCCAGACATACAAAACTATGAAATTAGGTTAATTTACAATATGAACCAAATTTATGCTACAAATGTATAAATATGTATAAATGTTATAAATGTATAAAGTCCACCAAATACATTAGATTTTCCCACATGCTTGCTTTATAAAGTAAAAATTTCATGTCTACTCTGATGATATAAATAAATATTCTGATAATTTTTAGGTTAAAATGTTTATTAACGTTTCTCATGAATTATTATTTACCTGTTTGTTACTATGAAGCTGCTTTGAAACAGTCAGCATGGTATAAATTGCTATATAAATAAAGGGGAGTTTATTTAATGAATGTTTAAAGAAAAGCATGTATTTTAGGTGCTGTAAACAGCCAGCAAACTTGTCACTGTTTTTAATCTTTTAATTTCTGAACCTCTTACTTTTAAATTGTCCTGTGGTGAAAAATGAATTTTAAGGTATAAGATTCCATGTTTTTCCTTAATCAATATGAGGTCATAGAAGCTATCTGCGCAATACATAATTCGCCTGCTCAACCATAATTTCCAGATTGCCCAATAAATTCTGGATAAAAACAATTAGCATGATTACCCCTAGTGGTCATAATAAGTCATGTTTCACCTGGCTAAAACTCTTCCTCCCCAATAACACATCTGTTCTAATTGAGGTCTGCTCTGGTCAATTGGTGCACACATGTAGACTCATTAGTGGATCTTTAATGAGCCTCACACAATGTCACAACCCTGTAAACAGACATTCAGCTCTGCTCAGACAGGTTGCTAGGATGCAGATTCAGTTTTTGCTTGACCCATTGTTGGGTCCTGCCATGAATAATACATCTCAGATTTAGTAAACCAATAATAACACTCAAAAAACGGCTCAAGTGTGACACGTGGACGGCAAAAGTTTATACGATTTTAAACAACAAGGGTTTCGTTGAGTCGCTCAATCTTTAACAAATAAACTTAATAACGTTATAATAACATTTACAGCTTAACATTATTGTCTTTACGTAATACATATAGGTAGTGCAAAGTAATGAATTACATCAAATAAAGACAGGGTGTTTCTGGGAGGTACCTGAGTTTGGGTGAATATTTGGGCCTTTTGACACTCTTCCAAACTGGGGGCAAAAGCAGCCATGACGTGTTCCTCTGTGCCGATCATCTGAACAATCTCCTGATCGCTCTCCACTCCCATCGCCTGACGCAAAACACAGATGCCAGCACTGAATCAAGTACTTAAGCGATATTACAAATGTAATTAAATATATTTTTCTGTACGTTAAGGTAGATTCTTACATTAAAATACACCAGTGACATAATACACACTTTGTGCACAATAAACATTTTAGATGCAGCAAAATTATAGTCACAAAGACAGTTTCTCTGCTCTATCGCAGAGGTGAGCATGGCGCAATAGGCCTCTATGACATTTATTTATGCTAATAGGAGGCTGTGGGAACAGAACAGGGTGGCGCGTGATGCTTAAAGGTCTCCGACATTTGGCACGGCTGCCGTGTTGCAAGAAAATCCTGGAGGAATGTTTTCTGGGTGAACGAGAGCAAAGCAAACAACCTCAACAGCCAATTTACTCTGTGCCCAGTCCCCAGCCAATCAGAGCCATATGTTTAGAGAGAGCCTGGACTGGGGGAATTATGGGTAACATCCGCCACAGTATGAGCAGATTCTCTGATCTGAGCGCTAATTAAATCTCTGTTTCACTGTCAGCTGATACTAAAGACTGTAAAAAAATAGGAAATCTCAGCTTGAAACACTTGAGAAGTAAAGCTACAAGCAAAAACATTACAAGTACTGGGAAGTGTTTTGGAATGACTTTGTATAAAAGATGGAATATGAATTATCAAAATTTCACGTTCCTAATTGTTTGACTTGAACTTTTAATACAGTCAGCTGTGGGATTTCTAGTAAAGTGTGTTGTTAGCATAAGCTAAAGTGCCTCTGAATTTTCTTTGTGACTGGGCGCCATCTTCTGGTTAACCACAGACTGCAGCCTCATACTGGACACTGCTGTGTACAAATTTCATTGAGCTGCAAAGATACAGAACCATCATGCGCTGTGAAAGCTTAAATTCTCACCTTAAAGATTATGGCAATAGGTGCATCTTCAGAAAGTGTGTTGTGTTTCAGGTAAAAACGGCCCTGTTTTACAATCATGTTTGTTCTGCTCTTCTTCTCATGAGTAGAACTATAACCATAGATGAAAATAAAGAGACATTAAGTACAAAACCACAGCTTTCCAGGTCATATTAAAGGTAGGCCAGGCAATTTCTGAAAGGCTCACTAAAAGTATAAGATCCCGCCCTCCCTTCAGAGCGCTCTCCAAAGCCACGCCTACTTCAACACATAAACACATACCTAGTTTGACAAGCAAGTAGGACATCCTATCATTCCATTCAGGACGGATTCAATGATTGGACAAACATTTTATGACCCTGCACCTTCTATAAAAGATATTTTATATATCTATTTTATACATTAAAATATATGTATTTATATACATAGCTCTTATATAGCACTTAAATTAACTGACTTTCAAGTAGTATAAGAAATGTTTCTATAAAAATCGTCTAACCTGCCTTCAACGTTAACTTCATTTTACTTTCCATTTGTATACATTCATTTACATCATTTTACTTTTCATTTGGCTGTAAAGCACTTTGTGCTATGGTTTCCTGAAATGTAATTTATGATAATTATTACAATTATAAAAGAACAGATCCAGCACCTGGTGACTGAGGCGCCCACAGCTCCCTTACGATCCTGCTCCACAATGATGCGATTCTTGGACAACTGTTCCTGGATAAGAATGACCTTCTCTTGACCTTTTACAATGAAATAACCTCCTACCCACAGACAAACCCAGAAACATATTTAGATGCTGCGCCCCGTTTCCACTCACATGAACTTTAGATGAGATTATCTGCTTGAGACTACAGCAGATAAACAGTCAAATGTCACTGAGACACTTAGTGTCTCTAATTATCTACCTGGATCCAGAGGGCATTCATTCAGCTTGGAGAACTCCATCTGGGTCTTTCCTGTCAAGACGCAGTTGGAGCTTCGCAGCATGATTGGCATCCTAAAAATAAGAGAGGACGGGTGTGCTTTGAATTTCAAGAGTGAAGGAAACACATTATGAGGTTTACAGGTAGGGCACGCCGTTTCAGAGAGGCTAACAATAGCAAGCTAGCTTTGAAAGAATAAGATCCTGCCCTAGTTTCAGAGCAATCTGCAAAGCCATGCCTCCTCCTTTAGTGTGCAGACATATGCAAATACAGTTTGACAGGCAAGCAAGACATCCTATTATTAAATTCGGCCCGAATGCAATGATTGCATGAGCATTTTTATGGTCCTCCACAGATATTTAAATTAATATTTTTATATCAACTACTGATAACAATCAGGATGTAAATCGACTTTCAGCCGCTTGTTTCTGGAAAGGATAGCCTATCCTGAATTTAAGCAAAATTTTAACTCTGGTGTAAATAACTTAAAGGATGGTAGAGATTCTCTGGCTGCCTCTGGTGTACTCTATATCCACTGTGATGGGAGCCGAATACGTCATGTCTCTCAATCGACACTAGTGCCCAAAACATGATGATCATTAACAAAAGGTACAAAAGAAAAAAAGTCTTTAAATAAATCAAATAGCTTTAAAACAGTCAGACGTTACCTCATGTGGAGACACTGGACGAGTTACATTAAAGCTTTCTTCAACATCAGGCATGCCAACATAAATGTTGAGGTATCTACAGATGAATGATGTATAACAGTGTTACAAAATGCAGACGTATCTGTTTATATACAAGTCTGTTTGAAAAGTGCCCTCACTTCAGATACCACATTGGGTCGGCGTCACTTGTAATCTTCTCATTTGCCTTCATGATCTTTTTTATCTGGAGATATGAGCAAATGTTCATGTTAAGCACATCTGTCGATGTGAAACACAAGTAAAGGAAACTGTGCTGTGAAAAATCGACGAACCTCCACGTTGATGAAATAATTGAAGGAATCAATGTGCTGCTTTACTAAACCTTTAATCTGAAGAGGAAAAATAAAGGAAAACATAAATGACATTCTAGTCTGTGAATGAACTGCGAATCAACATTAATCACACTAAATTATGTACATTCATATGCATATGACAACAGATGTTTGACTCTTTGCAATACACATAAACAGCCCTGCTGGGTCATAGATGTCCCATGATGTTTTAAACCACTTAAAAAAAAAAAAAAAATATATATATATATATATATATATATAGAGAGAGAGAGAGAGAGAGAGAGAGAGAGAGAGAGAGAGAGAGAGAGAGAGAGAGAGAGAGAGAGAGTACCACAGTGCAGCACACTGTTTAACATGACCACTATACATATATACATTAAATATTATTCTGATTTATACCTTTTATATATTATATATAGATCTGACGGATTATTTATGTTTTATTTACCCTTGGGACACTGACTTAACATTTGCTTTTACCTTCAAAAACGCCGGAAGCAGCTTCCACTTTTCCTGCAATACAGAAGTGGACAGAGGAGTTAAATGCATGTACCCCACTAACTACTCATTTACCCCCATGACGTCTTCATTTACCTCCACAGTGTCAACGGGAGCAGCCAGCTGCTCGGTACTCATTTCCCCAAACTCTTCTTGCAGCATCTTTACGCTTCGTTGTGACAAAAGTGAACGACGGACGTGAGAAATATCTTATAAATTAAGCAGCCATAGAAAACATCCAGACCGGAAGTAAAGTGCGGTGTCACATTCAAATCAGACCGCGGGAAACAACTCTGCTCTGTAGTTCCCACCGACCTGCCCGTGTAATGTTTTAATGGACGTGTGTGTGGATCAGCTCTGGAAATGACACAACTTTAATGCAATCTAGTTTAAATATTAACATTTTTACTTTTTACATTTACTCCTGTAGCACACACGTATCCAAAACCACGTCCAAATGTTGCCCTGAGCCAACATAACACATTTAATGCGTACTGAGACCTGAAGCTAGAAAGAGAGAAACAGCATAAAGAGTTCAATATTACTCAAATCATTTATTAACAAAATGGCCTGGAGGAAAAAACTGACCCGTCACAGCACCTAAACTTACACTGTTCCTTACACACTTTTATTTTAATCTAAAATCTTGATGCTGAATACAAATTTTCATGTCCATGTTTTTTGTCAACCACCCAAATAATGAATCACACACACGAGTGGATTATAAAAAAATTCCCTTTAATGCAAAAGTTCGGTTTTCTGTAGCCAACCGGATATAACAACAATCTTCAACACAACATGCAAAGAGATTAAAAAAAGATAGAAATCACAATTTATGAAATGCAGTTCCTGTGCAATTTGCTCAGATTTTGTAACCTCTGTGGTTCTGTTAATGAACACAGCTTGCTAATATAATAGCAAGTCAACATAGTAAATGAAAGCATCTAAAATGAAAAACGTCTCCCGAACACATCTACTAATTTAAGAGTATGATAGGCTTTAATAAACAATTTAAAAATTGTTTGAAATATCTAATAAAATGTTGCAAAGCTCAAATATTACTGACAGCTTAGTATGTGTAGTACTACAGATGTCTGTTGTTGCTGCTCAGCAGTTTGGGATAGGCGGTCCCAATAGAGCGACCATGTCTGTGCACCACCATCTCCAGCTGGTACTCGTCCAGATTGACCACAGCTGTGGTGGTCTTCTCTGTGGACGTGAGGAACAGGATGGTGAAGATGGCCATCTCAAACTCAGGGCTCACGCCAATGAAAGCGCTGGCCACAGGCTTGACCAAACCGTGCCAGCTGAACTGCACATTCAGGACATGATCATCCTCATCAGGCTGCATGGAATAAAAAGTTATAATTAATCATTATTAATAATAAAAGATATTCAGCAGATTCATCATCTTACGCATCATACACTGTATTGTTTAATGTCACACCACTGAGGATGTATCTGCTGATGTTTGATTGGGTAATAAATACCAGGTCAGTGACTCTGGCCTTGTAGCCCTTGTAATCAAGGAGATCTTCTTTCTCCTGCAGGTACAGCTGAACCCAGTTGTGCAGGCCCATGATTTCTCTGCCAAATTTGGTTTCCCCAACAAACACATGTTCAAATCCACTGGAGTCCTCCCTTAACAGACACATACACTTCATTATAAGAGCAGATCACTCTCTGAATTTTATTCACACTCTTTGAAGTTTGTTCACAATTGAGTCTCGGGGCTGTTTTTGTGTGCACAGTATGTGTGTGTGTGGGTTTACTTAATCATATATTGGGGACAAATCTGTACCCAAAAGTCAGCAACACTGGACAAATCTGAGCAAAACCTCCTTTTGTGGACATCCTCATTTTTATAATAGTAAAAATTCAGGAAGTTTTCTGTTAGGATTAGAGTGTGGCTTTGGTTATAATGTTTATAACTGGCTGTGTATGGAAACAGTGGAAGTCTATGAAATGTCCCCATTTAGACGGATAAGTACACTTGTCTCTGTGTGTATGTGTGTGTGTGTAGTATCTTTCTCACCCTCCATTTCGTTCTCTATGGTAGAGACGGAACCACATGTAGTACAACTGACTCTTAAATTGTCTGAGATCTGAACGTGATTTCCTCTTATTAACCAGATACTGGTGAGCACGCTGAGTGAAACATAAGAATTTATTACACAAGATAAACAGAATCAGTAACAGATTTAAAACAGATTTCATTTGAACTAGTCAATCCAGAAACATCATAAGCCACATCAGCTCCTCTATCCATATTTTTTTTATCCTTGTCATGATGTGCTGCTTCCAAGAACAGGGTGTGTCAGGAGACAACCGCAATGTTTTGCTAGCAACACAAAAAAAGAACATAACTTCCCCTAGAACATAACTAATCCCCTATATAAAGCAAAACATTACATAATATTCTGTTCACTTACGGCTCTTTACATTTGTAATTGCTTCATGAAATGTAAATGTGATGCATACTTTTGTGATAAAATGTATAATTTGTCCCAATCCCCGGTTGGGAATCACAGAGTTAAGAATTCCTACCTTCATGACTGTTGTTTCTAGGATGGCATCCAGAAAAGAGTTATTTTCCGTCACCTCATCGGCTGTCACCTTCTCTGCCACACCAGTGGACCTTTCATAGTTATCCAATAGTTTCATGAAGCCTGTTGAGAAACAAGCAAGATCGCTGTTTACAATCAGAGGACTAACCACTTTTGTACATGAAAAACATTTGCATTTATGCATTTGGAAAACATTTTTTTCCAAAGCAACTTACAGTGCATTTAGGCTATAGGTTTAATCACTATTCGGTTCCACGGGAATCAAACCCAGAACCTTTGAGTTGCTATCACAATGCTCTACCAGTTGTGCTACAGGAACACTTTCAGGAACACATGTAAGTGTGCACACATGTAAATGTACACATTTTCATATTAATCTATGTAGTATGCAATGTAAATATTGATATATTTATAACAAGTCTCAATTTAACATTTGAGATTTAAACATTTGTGACACATTGTTTCATGAAGTAACTGGAATACAGCGGGTTTCCCTCATAAATCAAAAGGTGGGGCGGAACAACAAGAAACGGCATTTGGAATTCCATCACTCAACTTTAGGACTAACTGCCTTTTTCCATAACACAATTACATTGCATAAGGGATCTTGGCATGTCTCTGACAAAGGCATGTTTCAGCACAGCACCACGAATAAGCTTTTGTGCAAACGGGGCTCTGACAGCAGCAGACAGACAGGGAGTTTCTTACAATCATGTTCTTGTGCTTCTGGATTGTCAGATAAAACACATCCAGTTTAAACATACGTGCATAAGTTGTGATGGACTTCAGTTTAGTCTCATCAACATGGGAAAACAGAGGCGATGGAGCGTGATCCACAGCGCTTGTACTTCCCTGAGGTATATACCCAGCTTTGCCCTAAAAAACAAACAAGCTGTTTTACATTCAAAGAATTTTAAAGTCACATGTGCAACAAACACTATTGGGGCTAAATGTTAAATAGGAAGTTAGAAAATACCTGTAGTGAGATTTTGTAGTCGGTCCCCGCCTTCAGCCGATTCACATCCAGCTTCCAAAGCTCATTGAAAATATCAGAAAGCTCCTGGTTGACCGTCTGGCTAAAAATGTACAAAATTTAATTTAACTAAGTTTATTTTCTGTTCAGTCAAAGAATCTGTATGTAAATCTGGAACAGATCTTACCTTGCTGCATCACTCAGAGTACAAAGTGCCAACAGCACAAAGATGCATCTAAAATAAAAACAAAATATAATGCAAATGATGCATATTATAAACCTAGCATTGTAATCATACCCATTAACCATCTTTATGTAATGTTAAACAGCTGAGCAGTCCATGCACATTTAACTGTAACAAATTGGCAAAGTGCTAAATGCATTTTCATGCATGTTCAAACTATCTGCATGAACAAAACAAAATCAATGCACGAAAGATTTCATGCTTTTATAGTACATACTGCGTTTCAGAAACGGAGATTTTGACATTTTAACTCAGTCATGCTGTTGTTGTTATCCAGTAAAAGTGCATATGCACAACATTAAAACATTTCTTCACATACCCCGTGCCCATGGTTCGTCGATACGCTGCCCGAGTTATTTGTGCAGGTTTTCCTCTTTTGTTGAAGATGTAATACTTGTGGGACGTCCCCTGATGACGCTCTCAGGTCTGAACACACCCGAATACTTTCATTGGCTTTTGATCCTGTAAAAGAATAAGCGGATAACATAGCGATTGCATTGCATGGAATAGACATGCACGAATAGTGGCAACATGGGCGGGACTAGTGGCCCGGAAGTTGTCTGTCATTGGTCAACAACGATCCAGGCTGTTTCTGAATCAACAAATCAAGTCCCGCAACAACGTTATCACGAAGTTCCCGTTGTTATTCTCAGCGCTGAAGAGGATGGACCAATCACAAACCGCGATTACTAGCCGGGCAGAAACTTTATTTAATAGAAATATAATTTATGCGGTGGAATTGCAGTCCAAGTCAGGAAGCAATCATCTAAATAAAAAAGGTTTTTAACGACTATATATTTTTGTGCAAATGCTTTCTACAACACACCAAAGCCCCATGACTTTTTAACATAAAGTGTTAGAAAACATTGACATTTCCCGGAGCCGACAGCTCAGACTATAAATCATTATTATAAACTTACTGTTGTGAATGGGGATAAGGTGAGAAGATTAAACACTGATCTCTGTTCAGTCTGAGCTAAAGGTTACAGATTGCGCCTTAAAATTTACAGATTGCGGTTTCTGAGCCTCCATGCGGCCCCTGGAAGACAACAGCGACACCGACACGAAGACTGAATCATTAATAAATAAAAATGTTTATTTCCAAAAACCCAATGGTCTGTTTATAACGTTAGAAAACATCTAAAGTCGGTGAATAAATGATCATATTTGTAAGCAAGGATAAACAATACCGACTTTTTGTTAAACGCTGTAATGCAGCTATGCAGACCGATCGACAGATGGCGCTGTTTCTCTCACCATGTTTCACGCTATAATTTGTTATTTGTTATTGACACAACAGTGTGCACGCTTTGTTTCATTATTTTATTCACTTTTGAAACCGAGTAAAAGTCAATGAAGTACAAACATGTAACTCTGAATGTTTTAGGAGTGGCACTGCATTTAAAAACAATATTTGTCAGACGCTTTAGCCATGCCGTGCACATGCCCGTAAAGGATTCATGCTACATAATATAATTTCAGTAAAGAATAAGTAATTCACAATGAACTTTCATTAAAATAAATGCACAGTATTTTGCTAATATTTTTTCAAATGGTATATAAATAACATGCGTTGCAAACCTTTACAAACTGGATGTAAAATACATTGTACAGAGTATTTCTGAGCATATGCCGTATCAAGAGGGTACTGGCTTGATAAACAAACAAACAAACACTGCCATTATGAACCTGGGACTGCATCCTGATCTTTGACCCGTCAACACTAAATTTATGTCTTAATGTTAGTCTCATTACTGGCAGTGTATAACTTGAATAAAATATATCTTAGATTTTGACTAAAAGTGTCATTGTGCTCTGTTGCCATCAAAACTACTGGGACAAACAACCTGTAGAACATTTAGGCTGGCTGATGATATAAATGAGTTTGTCTCCAATGACCCTCAAACTGCAGCAAGGTTAAAACTCATTTTCATTAGTACTCATATCACGTCTGTCCACAAAACACAACTGTATCCAACAACAATCTGATCAAAAATGGGGCAGACATTCTTTTACCAACACACAAACAACTTTGTATGCACTGTTGTTTAAAATGTAAAGAAATACGTAATGTGACAAATACTTCAAAATGGTTTGATCGGCAGAGTTGACATGAATGAAGTGTTTGGCATTCCCAGAGAGAGAGACAGAAGGAGTGTGTGTGTGGAGGTGTTGGCACAGTCACTTTCATTTAAAGCAGCAGCAGAAGCAGGCGAGCGTCGCCCTGCTGCGTCTTCACACATTGGAGTCATCGTCCTTCAGGCTGGCATTGGGATACGATGAGGATATCTCCTTAAAGAACTCGTCCTCCTTTAGCATACTCTGAGAATTAAACAGGACAAACAATTAAGTCTTAGGGACACTGTACATACAGCAAGCAGTTCTGATTAGAGCTGTCAGACATCTGCTCATTACCGTTAAGTTGTTGATGCCCTCAGAGAAAGCGCCGATCTGCCTCACTGTTCCTTCAGAATCCTCCATCTGTGCCAAACATACCACAAAAAAATGACCTGTTGCATAAACTGCTTAGGCTAGTCTTAGACTAGTTAGTCAACTATTTTTTTCCAAAGCTGATCATAACTAAGCTTGTTAATTGCTAGTTATTCATACCGGTTCTTCTGTCTTAGCGGCTATGTTTATCCAGCTGCTCCCTGATTACCAGTGGCCACTGCTTAACAATCTAAACAATATATTACACCAGAAAACCTCCATAGCTGTACCTGGTCAAGTCGGTCTAGGTCATCATCATAGATTTGGAGCTCCATGCCCCTGTAGCCCTTCTGAAAGCTACGTCCTTTGGGCATCTCCACATCCATGGGACAGACATACTCATCATTGTCCTCTTGCTTCTTTTTCCTCCCGAATCCCCCGAACACAAGCTTATGGGGCTAAATGCGACAGAAAACAAATATGATGTTCAGATACCAAACTAACAATATTTCTCACAGAAGACATTCCATAATCCCTAATGCATAGAATTATACAGCAGACGTTTTAAGTCGGAGAGGTTTCGCATCATACCTTCACTTTAGCTGTGGCAGTCAGTAAGGTGTAGTCTGGGTTCTCTAGACACTCCTGTTTGAGCTGCTGGGCCTCAGAACCCACAAGCAGGTTAAAGTGAGTGGCCAGGTGCCTCCGTAGTAGAGTTTTATTGGGGGGGATATTCAGCAGCAGAGCCATTGTCTCCACATTAAAACGAGGTTCCAGCACCTGAAGAAAACACAATCAGTTAATTAGAAAGTGGAACTTCTCCAATCCATGTTCCTCGAGGTCCACAGACCTGCAGACGTGAGCTCCAACACACCTGCCTGGATGTTTCTAGCAGCCCCAAAGACCTTGATTAGCAACTCCAGGTGTGGGAGCTAAACTCTGCAGCTCTGTGGAACCAACAATCGTTTTGGACCAAACCAATACAATCAAATCTTCTCTTTCATGATTCAGTCTCCTTACCATCAGCCCCCCGTGGACACCGCTGCCCCTCAGGTTGGGCGCGTACTCAGCCAGGTCCACAGAGCGAAGCCACTCCATTACGCGGTGGTTGGTCCACTGAGAGATCTCAGCAGGACTGATGTTATTCTGAAATGACGGTCAATGTAAAGACGGGTGGCAGAAATCAGTATTAAAGACAACAGCACAGAGTTGAGCCTGCCTATCTCCTTACCTCATCTGAAGGTCGTCTGCGCAGGCAGTTGGGGTCGTAGTTATTAAGACGCAGCACCTGGATGGCTCGTTTTATACTCAGGTGATGCAGAACACTGCCAACTTTCAGAGACAGCAGGTCATCCTATCCAGCAGAGAAGGAAGGACTATTAAAAACACTGAGTTTTTAATAAATTTGAGAACCAACACAAGCAATTTTGCTGATTGGCTGTTGGAACATTCAGTGAACAGAAGAACATACAATTGCTTTATTCATCAGTGGGGACGTAATATTTTGTTCTTTTTGAATTTAATTTTTTTGTTTTATATTTTCTGCTAGGCTAATTTTTAATTTAGAAAAGGAATATTCCAGATAAAATACAACTCATTTACGGTACGCTTGTCCAGCAGTCTTCCGTTCCAAGTGGGTTACTGAACATGCATTTTTCATTGGTTTTACAAACTTAGGGACCATTTTCTGTGATTACCAACTGCAATTTAACCCCAAAAATGTAAAGCTTTCATTACAGTAAACATGAAATGACAGATAAAGCCTCACCACTTTCATATAATGAAGCATTCGTCCATCCACTCGTGCCTCATCAAACTGAGTCTTGTACTGCGGAAGGCCAATATCATCAAGCCACCCTAGAACACAAACACACACAGAGAGAAAGAGAGAGAGAGAGAGAGAGACAAAAAGAAAAAAGAGAGAATAACAGATAAGTCCTGAATAAAGTAAGACAAAAACACCAAGTCAGTCCACGACCCTGCAGTCAGACTCAAGACGCTCAGTCCACGACCCTGCAGTCAGACTCAGACGCTCAGTCCACGACCCTGCAGTCAGACTCAGACGCTCAGTCCACGACCCTGCAGTCAGACTCAGACGCTCAGTCCACGACCCTGCAGTCAGACTCAGACGCTCAGTCCACGACCCTGCAGTCAGACTCAGACGCTCAGTCCACGACCCTGCAGTCAGACTCAGACGCTCAGTCCACGACCCTGCAGTCAGACTCAGACGCTCAGTCCACGACCCTGCAGTCAGACTCAGACGCTCAGTCCACGACCCTGCAGTCAGACTCAGACGCTCAGTCCACGACCCTGCAGTCAGACGCTCAGTCCACGACCCTGCAGTCAGACGCTCAGTCCACGACCCTGCAGTCAGACAGTCATTGCTTACTTGTCAGTCAGACAGTCATTGCTCACTTGTCACCCAGTGGTAGTCCAGTTTGCCTTTGTTGTCATCCTCCTCTGAGCCCAGTGCCTGCAGTGCCAGCTGGAGCTTCGTCCTGTGAAGTGGGTGTTTGATCCCCAGTTCCTGCATACAGAGGGTAGATCAGTCCTTGATAGCTTTAACATAGATTAAAGGAAATAATACAAAATTTTAAAGCTGCAATCTGCAACATTTGCCTCGCTACTGCCATCTTCGTTTGAAACAAAATTGCAGGGTACTTGATGAAAAATAGAAATTCTAAATAACTGCTGTAAAAAAAGTTACAAACGCTGCACCATCTACAGCACCCTGACATGCCAAATCATCATCTTTGTGTTTACAAATTAACTTTTTCCGCAAAATCAGACCCAACAGCTCAAATTCTAAATCATTATTATAAAATTACCATTGTTTTGTTCATTTTTAACCAAATAAATTATGCATTGCAAAGGATTCTGCTGTACATACAGTACAGTGAGGTCCTGATTCTACTGTAACAACAACTCACTTTCTCCAGGTTCTGCTGGGAAGCCTGTAGCAGCGTCTGACCGGAGGAGATCCAGTGCCTGGCCAGACCTACGTATAAGCCCAAGCCCTGCTCCTGCATCCAATCACAGACCTGCTCTCGAGACCAGCGGGCAAACGGAGCATCCAGCTCGCTGGAAAACATGAACAGACATCTAGATTCATTTCTGACCCCAAAGAAAGAACTCAAAGAAAAAGATCAACTCTTGACAACTGTTTAGCATTTATAATCAAATACTCATTCCCTATTACACAGCTCTCTGCTAAAATGACTTGATTTTCAAACAACAAGCAGTACAAACTGGGCGCATGTGGGCCTGTCACCAGTTGTGTTTACCAACAGCAGCACTTTCCATTTTAAGCAGAGCCTCTGGCTAGAGCCACATCCTGTGTCTCTGTGATTTCTGACCTGTTGGTGTTCTGCAGGTCACGTGACCAGCCCAGCCTGGGCCCTGCTGTGGCTCTGACTCCGCCCCTTTTAAACTCGCTCTCTGATAGGTTATCATCCAGGTTGAATGTGGTTGACTGACTTCTTTTGAGCCTTGAGTGTTTAAAAATAGGACATGAAAGATTTAGAAAATAACAAAAATGTAATGTTGCTCCCTATTACATTTAAAAATGGAATAGCACTTTTTCCTAAATAAAATAGTTTAAAGACAAGTCTATGCAAATGTGAATCCATAACATGCGAAATATGCACGATATGAAACAAGACATGCACGAAAATGCACAACAGTGCAGCTGTTGCTTCAAACTCACTTTCCAAACAGTGCTTTGATTCCTTTAGACTTCTTCTTGCCCTCAGGAGTGCTGTCGCTGTCAGCTGACCACTGCGGCATGCCTGCCAGATCCAGATGCTCTGTGCCATCCCGCTCCGTCTCAGCTGTGCAAACAAACATAGGAAAAAAGTTACCACAGAAAACTACATTACCCACAATACCATGCAGCCCCTGAACAGCCTGCAGGGTTAACCAAGCGTCAGATAAATTGAGGATTATGGGAAAAGAAAAGAAAAACATAGCAGTGATTCAGTTGGAGACCGGAACAGTAGTAAAGCCAGGAAGAACAGGAAATTCAAAATAAATACAACCCTGTAAAATGACAGTGTTCTTCTCGATTTACTGAAATTATCGTTATGGATCAAAATTGCAGATGATTTCTCATCTGGGACAACCACTGGATGAGGTTTATTTTAGGGATGGAATTGTGGGTGATGGAACAAACGTTCACACAAAGTTCACACAACAGAACTATTAGCATCTGTGTTACTGAACAGAGAAATCCAGTCTGAACAAACAGTCTGACAGTGGTGTAAATATGAGGACCATGTGCTGAGATCCAAGATGTGTCAGAATATCTGAGTGTTGGGTAATGTTTCAACATTCTCAGACTATGTTTTTAAGAAAAGACTTCAAACACCCATAATGGCCATTACTGCATTTGGTTTTATCGCCTGCTGTGCAGTAGAGAAATGGCAACGAACCAACTGTGATTTATTCTCTTCATGTTGGAACCAAGTTGCTTTCAGGGCTAAATCAAACAAAAAACAGGTTTTGTATCAAGGTTTAAAACAAAAATAAATGATCCATACTCTGATCTGTAAGAGGTCACAAACATTAATATCTGAATCGTAGACATTGTTCAAAACTACAAGTAACAACAGCTGATCAAGAACATCTACATTCCAGTCAGATACACTCTTAAAACAAAAGTTCTTCCCAGCGGTGCCACAGATCCATAGGTGAACTGTTTTTTGTTCCCCAAGGAACTACAAAGAACCTTTGTGAAACAGAAGGTTCTTTATGGAACCATACAGCCAAAAATAGTTCTTCTGTGGCTTTGTGAAGCAGTTTTTTTCAAGAGTGATGTCTTACCCAAATTAGGGGCACTAGCGGTCCTCTTCCCTCCTTTGAGCTTGAAGAATCCTCGTCCAAAAGAGGATCTGGCTTTCCTGCTGCCGAAGCTGCTGTCCTCCTCAGCTGTATGAGAAGAGCTCGGGGATTTGGGTGGTAGAGCTGTGATTCTGTTGAACTCATCAAATGCTTTGCTCTGGTAACAAGCGAGAAGAAACCTTTCAGAACTCTGTCTCACCTCCAATAATTTAATGTATGTTTAAGAAGTTATGATGTAATAATTTAATATAAGTGAGAAATACAAATGATCAGAATCACCTCTGCCGGTCTCTGATCCACTGCCAACGGTTTCTAGATTAAAAAAATAACATAAGCAATAGCAATTATGTTGCATTCTCATTTTACACAACATTCAACATATCCCACATTAAATTTACCTTTTCACCCACCCATCCATCCAGATTGCTCAGACTTCCTGATTTTGTGACCTCTGAAGTCCTGAAACATGAGAAGACGTGTGACCATCACGGCATCTAAACAACATCTGATTTCCAGGTATCAAATCACCATGTTAAGGAGTCTGATTTTCAACAGCGGCATTTCTGGTTACTCTAAAAATGGCATTTCCAAATGTGCCATTTTTGGAACCATGTGCCGGACACATACTCACTCGGGACTCTCATCTAACGGACTCTCCTGTGATTGATTTGGCTCCTGACAGCCCTCATCACTACAATGACAAACACACAAGCATTGGGATGCAGAGGTGGTTGAAAAGCATGATGGGTGAGTGGTGGGACAGGGCAGAATGACATGCAGTGATGTGCAAACAGATAACAGTGACAAGAGTTTCAAACGCTATATACAGTAGAATGACTGATAGGAAAACATGAGGAGGGTGATGTAGTCATGAATTGGGGAAAGGAAATGGATGCATTACTAATAATAAAAGCAAAGGCAGGATAATATTGTACAAATGGTAATTATGAGAGGAACACATCCGGCATGTGGATGACTAGGAAGGGTGGAAAGACACAGGATGCTACTGATCATAAAAGAAGGGGACAGGCTTTGGAGGTGCCAACACAGATGATGGGGTGTTTAGCAGGAGATGTGGGATGCTGTCGGATGTACATGTTTTGTATCGTAATTGTGGCTCTGCTAGTTCACTCTTGCCCCAACAACTGAAGAAGCTGATCGCCCTGTTAATGGTTTCGGGACGGTGTGACAACAGCTAAATGTTTCTTAACCCTCTTATGTTCCAACAACCGCCATTAGAATGTTTGAAATTTCCCCTGGACTCAGGAAATGTATGCCGGTCACAAGTTTCACAGGTGATCCTTCATAAAAACAAAAGCTAAGCAGACAGAGGTTGAGTGGTGATGTAAGACGGTACCTTGATGACTGTGTGTGTTCCGGGACTGTACCACTGTCTGGAGATGATACAGTGAGTGATGGCACCTGTAGTGTGCTGACAAATGAAAGCTCCTGCACAGAGGAGAAGGTACGACAGGTAAATTTACAACAGTGTTAACATCACTTCCATCATTCTGTATAAAAGCATTTTTCAAATTGCTGACCATCAGGGGTTTGACAGACAGACAAATTACTGACAACACACAACAACATTTTAATCTTAATTTTAAAGCTGCAATCTGTAACCTTTTCTGGTTAAAACGAACAAAAATCAGTTATTGAGCAAGTACATGACAGATCAGTGTTTAACACAGTCTTCTTACCTCAACCCGGATTCAAATTATAAATCACTTTATAATAATGATTTATAATTTAAGCTGTCAGGCAAGGTCATGTAATGAAAAGTACGTAAAGTAACCTGCAGTTTTGTTTCAAACAGAGATGGCAATAAAGAGGCACAAGTTACAGACAGCAGCTTTAAGGATATTTTGTTTTTTGCATGTATTTTGTCTGTTCATTTTAAAATATTCACATATACACAAAACCTCTTGTTGAGACCACAATTGTTATTTAGGAAAGGTCTGTATTTGCTTCCACTGTAACAGCGAATAAATTGTGGATCTTTAGGATTGTAGCTACTGAAAATTCAGCGATCACTTTTGAACTTTATGAAACGGGTGCTTGGTTAAAGCTGCTGTATGACGCATTCCATCTGTCACCTCCCAATAGTGATGTCTAAAGTTATTCCATCACTTTATGACAACTGACTCACTACGTCTGAGCCTGTCTGTAACATCATCACATGAGACGCATGTTGACACGCTAGTATAACTGCTGGTATAAACACCATCAACACTACTTGACTGAACTCTTAATTCCTTTGAGGGAAAGACTCTATGAATGTTGCAGGTCCCAAAAGAATCACACCTCGTCCTGTGTCCTCGCAGACACTTCTTCTGCATAAGCCAGCACAGACTTCTCTGTGTCCATGGAAACTGAGAGGGCGGTGGACATAGTCAGGGAGCTGTCGCTATTGCTCTCATCATTCTCTTCGTCTTTGACCTTATCTGATGAGAAATACAGAGGGGGGGATTCGATCATTAGCTTGGTCAAATGTCACACAATGCCAAAAGAACAAATATAGCTCGTCATTTATCAACACAACACTGTGTGATTTAACTAATTGGGTGAATTTTCACAAAAACAAGTTTAGATCACATTTCATCAAAAAAAAAAAAGAAAGAAAGAAACTTGGGGCATGAGTGCTTAATTGTCATGGAAATAATGAAGGCTTACTGTTTTTGACTAAAATGCTATTGTTTTTTCATCTAATGTTAGGGTAAAATAGGACTGGGATATGTGATTGCTGATTTTGAGAGACTACAAATTTCACCACAAATGGCTTGGGGAAAAAACAACAAAAATCACCCTTTCTTCCTTGTGCAGACATCACCATCTCCTGCACCTTCTTGTAACGCAAAAGCGACTGCCGCAATTCCTCAATCTTGCGATCCTGAAAAAACACCAGAAGCCCTCAGAACATTAAATGACAAGTTCCATTACGAACTCTTAAACGAGCCTGGAAACAAAACTTGTGACCTAAAACTACCTTCTCCTCATTTGCCGCCATCAATGACTCCATCGCTTTCTTCATCTTCTGTACCTCCATATCTGCAAGACACAGGCTTGGTGAACTAAAGACCATTGCATGAAGTCTAAAGGGCAAAAGGCGTGACATTTAGCATAACACAAGCCGTAGACACGGTCGACTGAAATATAACAGCGACCTTCTGTGACAAATGAGAGAAATGTACACAATGGAAGTGAGGAGGAGCATGGTGGGTTTAAAACATGAACGTACGCAGCCACAGATAAAAGTGGACGTCCAGACTGTGAGGTCATGAGGAGGGTGAACATGGGCAGAACAGTTGTGGGACAATGCACTGCTGCTGATGAGGGAGGGAGCAGAGGTGAAAGAACTAGCTTTGGGGTACAGGAAGTGTTACAGTACGAGGGGACAGGCAAAGAACACAGTCAACAGTGTGAAGGTGACATGCCAGTTGGCTACCACAATATGACACTTGTCAGGGCTAAAACAAACTGAAGGTTTATTTATTTGTTCAGTACATGTCCTCAATTCCCTGTTCCAGACCTAATATCTTGCATTTAAAATCCATTTATTCACTGAAGGCTAAAAGATCTTGTGTAGTTTGTTTTGTGTTGTGGATAAGCAAGCTTGATGAGTACAATGCCCAAACATGCAGGCATAGAAAGCAGGACTAAGAGGACAAAATAGTACAAAGATCAAAAACAGGATGTAAGGGTAGAAGGCAGACGTGAAGTCCCCTTACGTTTCTCTTTGAGCCTCTTTTTAAACGTTTCCTCAGTATGGAAGACTGTTTAAGACAGAGTAATGATATTGAACGTCTCGTGTTATTGAATGTGCAGGACCAATAAATCGGTAAGCATGAAAACAAAACTAAACAAAAACAAACAAAAGCAACAAAACAAAAAAAAATTAAGCTTGATCTAGCCAAGCTTACAGTTTAAAATAAGCCCCCACACACCATCACAAGATCCACCACAATGAAAAGACAAAACTAAGGCTCTGAAGGGCATGCTGGGACATGCAACACTGTGATTAAGTGCAAATAACAGTGACTATGCGTGACCCACCTCTTTCTGTGTTGTCTAGGCCTGCAGGCGTTGGGGACCTGGACCCCGTCTCATCCTGCAGCCTTCTCAGCTCACCATCTCTGCCATCCAGCTGTCTTCTTAATATAAGCAGCTCCTCCTGAACATAATTCACAATTTGTTGTGAGAGTCACTATTTATGTATTCACAGCCTGGATCACAACCAAAACTTAAAGGGATACTTCACCCAAAAATGCAAATTAGCCCATAAATTGCTCACCCTCAAGGTGTATATGACCTTCATTCTTTCAGCTAAACATCCTGACTCTTCCCAGCTTTATAATGATAGTGATTAGTGCCCGAGATTTTGAAACTTCAAAAAGCACATCCAACCATCATAAAAGTAATCCATACAACTCTAGTGTATTAATGAATGTCTTCTGAAGCGAAAAGGTAAATGTTACGCTTGTGAAAGAAACGACTGATATTTTGAGCGTATCTGACTGATTCTGTTCAGCTGAAAAATGTCAAACACCAATAATACCTTGAGGGTTCGAGTGGAGTATCCGTTTAACAGGCTAAACATCAAAACATTATGCCATGCTTTACTGTGTACATGCTAAATGAAAGTTCTTGTTTGATACATAAACAATCATAACAATAGACACCTTTAACAATGCATCATTGAAGAGTTTAAAAGCCCTGACAGGGCGAGAGAGAGGTGTTTCACGAAGCACAAGAGAAAGAAAATAATGCAGTCATGCAAACCACACACGGAGCATTTTGATGTGTGTGGCATTACAATATACTCGTACAGATGTAGCTTCTGCATTATACAGCAGTCTGAAATGTACCCCGCTCAGCTTAAACACAACGTACAGCCACACACTAAAGCATACCTGTGGTTAATTAAACATGCTGAGATCTTACACTGGTGCCACTTAGTTACTGCTTTGACAGAAGGGTAATGAGCAGCCTTCCAACCTCGATGAGAACTCTGTTTTTAAATGGTGCAGAATGGAAGGCTATAATGTTCTACAGAGCTCTTGGTCAAAACTGAGGCAACCAGTTTAGTTGGTTAACAAAATATCAGTTTTTCATTTTGTTTTGGGCTTGAACAATTGTTGTATCATTTCAAACTTCACTAGCTTTTGTGTTGCTTTGTTTTGCTCGAAGAGTGCTTGTGTTATCTTCATAATAAATGCCTCTTCGTTTGATATATTTCCTGAACATCTGAATATACAGCGCTAATAAGCGAAGTGAACGTGCAACAATAATAAATAACAGGGATTAGGATGACAGCCGAAAACAGGTACCCTGCAGTATGCCAACCTTGAGCGCCTGGATATTTTGTTCCTTCCTCTGTTTTTCATACTGCATCTGGCCCATTTTGAGCTTCAGGCTAGAGAGTTTAGCCATTAGCGACTAGCAGAAGAGAGGTTAGCCAAGGAGGAAATAGAAAACAGACACTTAAAGATGACAGAAAGGTGACAGAGATATGCAAGAGTTCAGCAATGGTGAATAGAAACAAGAGCAGAAGAGACTATTATTAATGTTACATTAACATAAAACTAGCCACTCAAACTCACCTTAGTGGATTTCAGTTTTTTCTCATACTGTGACCGCTCGTTCTCCATCTCCGAAATGCGGTATCTCAGTTCATTGATCTCCAAAATCAAACCCTGAATGAAGGAAAAACCCAAAGTGCATAAGCTATTTAGCAACATTTCCTTAACATTTTTATTATTAACATCTATTTAATGAATGTCATATTCACTGTTAAAGTAAACAGTAGTCTTGTGTTAACATTGTGTTCAGTAGTTTAAGGCTTTACATTTTAGACATTCACTTTTTTTACACAAACAGAGAACAATTGAACAATTTTGGTAGTATTTGACAGCCCTCCTCAGATGTTAGATGTAGATACAGCTTAACCTCCACTGAACCTGGAGCATTGCTTTCATAATGTTAATCAGTCACTTCCACATACCTACAGATTATAAAAACCATATTTGGCTAGCTGACTTCAAAAAGCTTCAAAGGAAAGATGCTTGATATGCTTAAATGACCAAACAGATGAAATATTCAAACCTTAGTTGCTTTTATGAGCAAAAATATCTATTCCAGTGTCAGCAGCTTCAGAGTTTGGCTCTTTCAGGATGTGAGACCTTCAGACATAGATTTAGGATTTCATAAACAGCAGAACAGCCTCAGCAGAACAGTGAGAAATTGTAAACACTCACTGAATGTTAAACAAAAACTGTGAGACAACCGCTCACATCAGCACACTGGGAACAAACTCGAGGACAATCTGATTCCATTCAGTAGTTTCAGAATACAGTAGTTCTGATAATTCTTTTAACTTTTTAATTAAAAATCAGAAACCTAAAATTACATACCACCATCCCAGTGTTCACAGGATAAAAACAGCACACTGTGGGAAGGTTTGCTGAGCTTGTAAATTACGTGGCACCGAAATAACACAGGAAACAGCCCAAACCATTCTGAACTTTGAAATATATGTCGGCCTTCCTAGACCAAACACACCTTTAAACAATCTATGAATGTTATCTCTGTCTGAAAACAATAGGGACAATGGGAAATATGAGCAGAAGGGCATGTGCACTAAAAAGAACCAGCCTGAGACCGAAGGTACAGCCATACGAAGACCAAACCAACATTCAGTAAGAGGTGACGTGCACACACAGGTGCAGAACTGAGAGACTCTACGACCCCACACCAAAAACACAAGGTTTTCATCCAATGCAATGCAGTGCTGTGCTATGTATAAAGTCGCCAGATGTGTGTTTTTCACAGCAGTGGCAAAAACCACTCCCTTTAACCTCTGGAATCCCAACTCCCCCTCACTGAGGCCATTTAACACTTAGTTCTTCCTCACGCCTGCACATCCACAGCAGGATCTAGCTCTCAGTGGTAATGACCGCTTTCCAGAGAGAAGAGAGGCCACTCCAAACATTTTTAGAAGAACTTCAGAGGTATCCGGAAAGGGCTAGTTTTGCATTTTCCTTGAGTCCAAACACAGAAGTGAAGAGCCAACCATTCCAAAGTACTGGAAATGACATCAGTGCCACAACACAACATGACTGGTGGATGTGCAAGAGCTAACAGAAGCCATTGTTGAACAAATGTCTTTCTGCTTCAGGCCTTCACAGAAACAAAAGGTTGGCTATGCTGCAAAATCACTTCCAAACAAACACTCATCATTCTATCAGACTGCAGTATGTTAAACCAGTCAAAACAAAAGTGCTCTGTGCACCAATGGTGGAACCAATGGCTAGCATTCGATTTATAGCCTTTTTATAACCTTTCCTACAAAGAAACTGTTCAACCAAGGGATAGTTCACCCGAAAATGAAAATTCTTCCATC
Source organism: Chromobotia macracanthus (assembly GCA_036877525.1). NCBI lineage: Eukaryota > Metazoa > Chordata > Actinopteri > Cypriniformes > Botiidae > Chromobotia > Chromobotia macracanthus. Next base: position 2,867,836 of record JAZGTH010000067.1, on the reverse strand, counting down.
ATTCCAAACCTGTATGACTTTTTTGCTTTAAAGGAACACAAATGAAGATATTTTGAAGTATGCTGGTAACCAAAAAACAGTGGCACTCAAAGCCACCGAGATTCTCAAAATATCTTCTTTTGTGTGCCACAGAAGAATAAAAGTTACAGAGGTGTGGAATGACGTGAGTACATGGGAAGAATTTTCATTTTGGGGCAAACTTTCCCTTTGACAGTTACTGTATTTCTCCTCAGCTCATGAATTTTTCTTACCTCACTATCTCCAAACCGCTCGTCAAAATCGAGTCTCTCCTTCTCTATTGCAGCCAACTTCAGCTTCAGGTTGGAAACCTCGGCCATCAGCTCCAGCTTCTGAGTCTCTAGGGATGATCTGCATAAGAGCTCCTGTAAACAAATGTGCAAACATGGTCAGATTTATTTTATTTTATTTATTGTTTGTCTTGTTAACTACACCACCACACAACCTGCGCGCATGCACTGCCAAGCCGTGCCTCTGAAAAACAAAGGATGTTTTTTAACCAACCTGTTGTAACATTTCTTCAGTGGCATTAAGTTTTTCGCGGTGTTCATCAAGGCACGTGTCCAGATCTCTTATCTTTTCCCCCTGTGCATCCACTTGATCTGTCAAAACACTCACCTGCAAACAATTATCACAGACTGGCACAGTTAAGCTTTCTGAAAGTATTTCACTTACACCTGATCTGTTTTTATATCACTCATATGCAGGAGTGTAGAAAGTCACCTGGAGCACGAGGGATTCTTTGTCACTTTCAAGACGATTAAGTCTGTCCTGGTAAACATCACCAGTAATTGAAATGTGTCCGTTTGACTGCCGGAGAAAAGACGGATAAATAATTTATCATGATTGACTTTATCACGAAAAAACTGGTGTGAGATAAAAAATGTAAGTCAGAATTATTTTTGAAATTGCAGTTTACTGCTGGTGATACAGAAAAAACAGTCATTTGAGATCCAAAGTTGTGTAATCCAACTGGTTTACATGCACTATTTATTACACCAACAAAACTTAGCAGTGAGTAAACTCACATAATAAACAGACTAAATATGGTATCATGTGCTGGCTTCCCGTTCGGCAGCCATCCAATCTGTCTACTGACACCCAGAGGTAACAATGTTTATTCTAACAGCAGAAAATTATAACCAAGACTCTTCAGTTGAGTTGTATATCGTGAATGAAGCACTAAATACATTGAGACAATATACACATGGTTGCTCCCAGGACAACTTTCCAAAATAAATTCAGATAACAGAGCTATTTCCCTGAAAATGGACTACAGCCTAATAATATATTTTTTACTGCCAGGAATTGCAGTAATATAAATAAACATGTACCTCTTTACAACATGGCAACATTACCTCATATACTCATATCAGGAGACTGTAAATTCCAGTTCTAGAATGTGATGCACGTACCATGTGACCCTGCAACCACTCCACCAGATTGTCTGCAGTAGAGTCGGGGATCTGGCAACGCAGGCTCTCTCTCTCCTCGGTGTCCATGAGCTCCAGGACGCCCCTCAGGTCCTCCAGTAAGTTCAGGGCTCGCAAGCTGCCCATGAAGGGCGATGTTGGGGACTGACAGTCGAAGATGCCATTAGAATAATCCAGAGCCTTGGAACCTGAAGGCCGAAAACAAGATCATTTTCATCTGCTGTATGTTAGTGTACATTTGTACGGTGATTGAGAAATATGCTACCTAAACAACTGTATGCCTCTCAATACACAAAGAACGCAGTGTACACCCTCAAAAATTATTAAAGCCTTAACCCGTAACTTGCACATTAAGAAACGTGTTGACACGGCCTTGTAGGCAAGGAGCCAGACAGATTTTTTGGTTGTAACTGATTGTAATCCAAGATCACCATGAATCTTTTACCAATAAAAGACTTATCAAATACTGTGGAGTATAGCTGAATAGTATGAGAATAAGATGCTGGGGGCAATACATTAATCAGCCAAGTCAGATCTGGGCCAGAGTAAACGCTGTAATTGGTAAAAACTCAGGAAATCATGTGATCGGACAGGCAACTCCTATTTGGCAAGTCATCCTTACAATACACCAGTGATGAAAATGACTTCATGTGCCAGTTCATTTGGAAAGCACAGCAATACCTGTCTGATCTTACAGTGCCTTAGTTTAAAAACCGTTTTCTCTACATTTAGATTTCAGACTAGTGTTTGTAATTCAGTAAGTCAGGGCAGGGCAATGTTACAGCACCTCAAAACAATGTTGACTCATTTGTTCTGTGCACAGCTGAATAAGGTAAAACCCTGCATTTCCTGCATTAGTCATAATTAACGTGTTTTTACCTGCAATGATACCGTCCATTTGCTCCAGGGCGGCTGCCAGCATGTCACTCGCATCGGACATCATCTTCTCCTCTGATCTGTTAATCCTGCATCGGAAGGAAACAGCAAAACATATGGACGCATTACATGCGGCAGCATCAGTGCATTGAAAAACATGCAAAATATAACAACTGAAATCCTTTGTGATGCTCAAACTAAAGACAAAAATCAAACAAAACCACTCAAATTCAATGAAGAGATGTCTGTAATTCTACATATTTTGTTGCCATGCAAAGAACTACTGTATTTGTAAAGTAGACAATGTAGCTATTCAATTCCATGCAATTCTAATAGCCTGTAGCTGCATTGGTACCTATTTACACTGTTTCACAGAGACGCCATTGTATTGCATTGGGCAGCTTGTCTGATGCACGAGTAACTTTTATGTTTAAACTCTCACGAAAGCAGCACATGGACAAAAGCAATTTTAGGGAGATTAGATTTAGAAACTGCAGCTTCATACAGGCTTTACAATATTTGTCTATTAAAGTCATGACAACATGTTTTTTACACTGTAACTCACCAAAACAAGCTGAGTTGTGATTAAGCGATTTCAACTTTGTTTTATAAGTTACAACAACTCCACACCAGTCAAAATGGTGTAGGATGAAAACAGGGCGTGATTTTATGCTTTCAAAGCTAGCTTGTTATGGCTAGCCTCTCCAAAATTGCATAACTTACCTTTACCTTGCACACAGGAGGTTGTGGATCCAAACAACAGAACGTAAACATCAATTGTTCCACATGATCTTTACACGTGACCGTAAACAACAGAACATCCCTGACTGATTTACAGCGGTAGTTCAGAGAACATCCTTCGGTTGAAAGGTTGGCCGGTTCTCGGCTCTCCCGTTTCCTGGGTTACGCAGTCAAGAGCCAACCATTAGCCACTGATTTTAAAGAATAACTGAGCCATTTATTTCAATAGTTGGCCCAGTGTTTGTGCTTCTGCTGGGGACACTGAGCACTTTGTGTGGGGGACCAGTGGGGACACATTGTTAGGCCCTTTGGCTCCGGGCCCAAAAACACAGCAGCGGCAGCATTTCTCAGTGTTAATCCTCCAAATAAGGAAGAGAAGAGATGCTCTGTCATGTTCTGATATTCTGATAATGTTCTGTGCTGTAATGCACAAATCTAACAGGCCAAAGGCTAATGAACAGATCCAAAAGAACAAAAGAGGGTTACACTAATGTGTGGAAAATTATAGAACCAGATGTACAGCCAACCTAAACATACATTAGTGGAAAAATATCCGCAGACTGATACACTTAATGGTCCAACCATTGTTTTGTTAAAATCAAATCTGCAGCAATCATAACAGTGTGTGGATATTTAGTTTCATGCATAGCAACGTATAACGGCTAGATGATTCAACAACCTAAATCCACTGTAAAAAATATTTACAGTACAAGCACCCCAAAGCACCACTCTAAAATTACAGGCTGTGAGACGTTTATACATTCTTACGTCACAGTACAGTATGGTGCAGTGATTTGTTTTAAGGGGAGATGGCTTATCAGGACGTTATCATTATCTGCAGCTCTTAACAAACGTGTCAGGAACACGTATGTTGAAAATGCAGCAGCAGAAGACTAAGCAGATCAAATGCTCCTCAGAAACACAAAGGGAGCCTCAATTATTCTGGTTATGACGCTATAAAAACATAACTCAACTTCACCTCAGACTCATCTTCTGTCCAAAACATGTGCAACCCTATTTTTATGCTGAACAGGTCACACATGGTAAGATGTTTTAAGATGTTTCCATCAGCCATAATGTTTGAAGATGTTTTGAAACGCTGCTTTGAAAGGTTACAAACATGCTGTATGACCTTCCAGTTTTCAATGAAGGATTAATGCAGTACTGCGGCAGTGTTGTTCTTCATTTTCATTAAAGGTTAAGTTACTAAAACATTTCTCTCATTTATACTGCTCAGGTCTAAAAAAAACCCCAAATCTGTAAATACAACTGTGTAACTATGTGTAAATAACCAATCAAGCACTTGTGTAGTCACTCGTGTTATGTCTACAAAAGTTGTTTTCCAAACGTGGCATCTCGTGTTCACACATAACCACCAAACTGAAGGTTTGTTGCATTTTGTCCCACAGACAGTAGCCTTCGACACACATTTCTAAACCATTCTGTTCATCCGCATAAACAAAACAATCAAATACAAAATGAAAACAAAAAGTCAACAAATGTCTGCCTCTGTGCAAGACCTTTGTTATGAGTTTACAACCGCATGACTTACACTCAGACTAAGTACAGGCTGCTTTGCATTGCAGATTTTTGCATGGCTGGAATTTCCTCTCATGGCTGGAACACTGAAAAGCGATAACACGCTCTTTGTGAAGCTCATATTTCTCCTCAAAATCATATGAAGTCAAACTGAGGCATGAAAATTCAGCACTCTGGGTTCAGAGCTATCAAGGGTTGGTACACATGTGCAAACAGCATGCTGTCGACCGTAAAAATGTTTGAACATTATAATAATCGCCAGACAAAGGCAAATCTCTACAGAAGAGCCTCTCCCTCTTTAGCTAGGTTTGAGTTTTGTGCTTCAACAACCTTCGCAACAAATCTTAGTAGAAGTCATGCCAATAATTAGATTAAGAGGGAAAAAAACACTCATGTGAGATGCGTTAAACTGCCCACTAAGTTGAAACTTAACTTAAAACTGAACGTCATTGCTGCCAGACTCACAAAACAAACTTGCAACAATGCTGTAGTTTCAATGCTGGTTATTAAAAAAAAAAACCAAATTGTTTCTCTGTTACTTGAAATGTAAATATTACTCTCCATTTTGTTGTCCCTGTAACCATACTGAAACAGGATCACAGTGACATGAAATGAAAGGTTATGAGGATGAGTGAAAAAAATCATCCTAATGGCCCCTCGAATCCATCAGTCTGGTCACCTAAGGGCAGCATGTGTATGAACTTCCACACTGTTTGAGCTGTATTAGCTACTGTGCCTTTCTGAACCGCTGTGACTGACTGACAGAAAAACCTCTGCTGGCACATACTGGGGAAAAATAGCAGCCTTCGGGTCGCTCTTTTCAACAGAAATAAAAGCATTTATGGCAGGCAGGCTGTGTAAGCCAGCAAACTTGCCTCAAGTTAATGCAGGCGTAGAAACATGTGAGAGATTCGGAAGATAGCTATGCTTGGGAGGACATTTTAAATGGATTATTCAGCATGGGTTCATCAGATAATAAAATGTTTTAGTACTGTCTATTTATCTTAATATTAATATGTGCATTAAAATGTAACTCTTAATAATTGCCAGAACTAAAACTTTTTAAAACGTAAACCCTGAGAAAATGAAAAAGGATCTACAACAGGTGTAGAACCCTGTCAGAATCTAAATCAGTTCTATGTTTCAGTTTCTCATGTATTATTGTGGGCTCTGGGTGCAAGGTCACACTCACAGAATGCGTTTACACACTAGATCATTTTAGGAAAGATACGGTACCTTTAAACAAGTACTAAGACAGTTTGATGTTACATGGATGGCATCAGATTGTAATATCGTACTAAAAAATGACCATGAGAACATACAACGGCATTTTAATAGTTCTCATACTTCAAAAAACATGATATTGCCATTGTACGTGCCCAAAATGCTATGGTAGCATAGTACTTCATTGTTTTGTATGTTTTCCTTTTTACATATTTATTGTTTAAAGCTGAAAATGTTCCCGAGCATATACATGACAGACCTGTCTTCAAAACGATCTCCTGATTCGCAACGGTAAGTTTATAATAATTTAAGATGTCGGGTCCAATTCCATGAGAAAATCAGTTTGGATTTATTTGACTTTAGCGCAGGTAAGGACAATTATGTGTTATGTTTTAAACAGAGATGGCGACAGAGAGGCAAACATTGCAGTTTGCAGCTTTAGGTAGGTAACCTGCTGTGTGTTTGTCAGTTTGATAGTGTGGCTGAACCATGGCTTCACGTGGAGGGAGACGAACAGATGTGATTGCAGTGGTTAAGCCAAGGGGAAAGTAACAAGACATGTTTGCGTGCCGTGTGAGGACTAAAGTGCACAGATGTGCACAAGCCCTCAGTTCAGTCTTTGCACGTGGAAGGAAAGACCTTGGTTACAACAGCCTCCTTTTCCTAGACACATCAGAAATAGAAAAAGAACGGAACAGCAAAACAGATTTTCCTTGTTTCTTGCACTGGAATAATGTCAATAATTCCACCCGGACATGTTTGTGGCTATATTAGGCATCTCCAAGCAGAGTTTAATACTCGTACATCGGCAGCAGCCAACCAAACCCTGACACAGACTATTCTCACACTCAGATCATCTGAAAGGGCTTCCCGTCTGACAGCGATCTAAAATACCCCGTCACTATCCCAGGCCAAGGCGTCGTTGAGGAATCTGATGCATCATACTTCACATAACCACACGGAGATGAATTTCATGACTCTATCTATAGCAAACATCAAAAATAAAAAGAATTCCTCACTGCTTGAGTAAATGCACAGAAACAGTCTCCGTTCACGCACCCTTTTGGCCTGTGATTCTGTTATATAACAAATAAGGACCGGCAGATGAAACAAGTATTGCATTCAACTTTTTTCTAGTTAGAAACATGCACCATGAAAAAAAACATCCCCAACAAACGACCGCCAAGTCTCTCCAATGAGGCCGTGACTGGAAACACATGCCGACCTTTGGGTCTGCTTCCATTCAGATGCTGGAAATGACATTTTCAAAGCAGTTACAAGAACAAAGTTTACAAGTATTACTCAAAAAAGGCTTCTCAGCAAGGCTGTGCAAGTTGCCATCTACAAATGCATTGGCTGCAATTTGGGATTTCAGCTGGGAAAGCCATTGCACATTGGCTGGCTTTACAAATCACCATCCAGGTTAAGGATTCAATGCAGTTTCTCATGCATCAGAGAGCAGCTCGTTTTCTTCCGTGGCTACGTGGAATGTGTGAATCAACTCCACTAACAGCGGCGCTTCCGCTCCATCAAAACCAGTTTCAGTCACATTTCGCTGGTTTTCTTTCAGGAACAGAGGAAAACCATGTCACAATCGTATGGGAATATAATAAGGATATTGCATTTGTATCTAAATGTTACTTGGAATGAATCCGATCCCTCAGGCTATGTAAATATGATCGGATTACTGCTTGTGAACTGCTATGATATAGTTACCCAATGCAATAAGCTTTTTTCTACATTCGTGACAGGCATTCACAAAAAAGCAACACTGTTCCCAAGCAAGTTGTTTCCCACTTTGGGAAGTTTGGGAAGACGCGTTGAAAAGCGTATTCATCAACAAGCGATTTCTTACCGAAGTCGGATCGGCGTCTGAAGTAAGAAATAAGAAATATGTGGGCTGTTTTCCTCGTCGTTTGATTTCTTCACAGGATTTGCTCTTTCCGTTGTCGGTGTTCCCGACTCGCCTGCGCCATGTCGACAATGAAAAGTGGGAATGTGGGACGTCATAGGCAGGGAATATTGTACTATGGGTGAGACTGGATACTTAATATTCAGAAGACACCGCTTCACTATTGGAAGGCCACAGCGCAAGCTAATTAATATTTAAGAGATAGCCATTGGCCATTGGAAGGTTACTAATACACGTCACCGGAATCTAATGAATATGCACCGAATATGCCTCAGCCGTAGTAGGTTTTGTAAGTACTCAGTGAAAGAGCAACTTGGTCGGGATTTTGTGTGTGGTGGCGCCAAATCAGAGACTATTAAAAGTTTATCCGTGATGTAATTATTGTCCTGACATTTATATTTTAGTCTTTCTTTCTTTCTTTCTTTTTTCTCAACATCCATTTATTTCTTTACATAACACGTTGGTTAATATAAAAATACTTTGATCCTGATTTCAGTGTGTTTGTGGCCAAAACCAACTCAAGAGAACATTATCATGTTTTTTTTAATTACCTAAATAAACACATATAATATAATAACTTTAATTACACAAATACATTCACTTGCTGTGGGACAACGTCTAATAAATTATAACGGGGCTAAAAAGAAAATGATTCACTAATGAAAGTTATTGAAATCAAATGTACCTATTAGGAAATCATTCAACATATTTATGGATTATATCATAAGATATCAACAGCTAGTAACTAGTTAACTCATAGCTCTGTGCATAAACAGCTAGTTTGCACATCATTCTTAATGGCACCACAAGAATCTAAGCTGTGCTAATAGCTTCCACATCGTTTCATGATATATCTCAGAGATGACCAGCTCTCTCCAGGTCCACTCTTCTGCAGTTTAGCACCAAACCAGATCAAACACACCTGAACAATCTAATCCGGCTCTGAAGGATTACTGGAAAGTTACAGACAGGTGAGTTGGACCAGGGTTCGAGCTAAACAGCTGAGAACCTCTGCTAAGAGGAAGCCCAAAGCATCAGAGCACTGTGTGTCCTTTGAGAGGCCTCTCCATCTTCACTGTGTTCGGATCACATTCCAGCATCTCTCTGATCCATTCGTCATTCAGTGCCCCTTCAATGAATTCCTCCTGGCTGATGACAGCTGTGGAAATGAAAGGGAATGGTGAGGTACTTGGTCCACAGGTTCACTGTAGTAATCAGTTGTGTAGAGAGCAGGTGAAATGGTTTGTGCTGTTTGACGTGATACCACCGGACCATCGTTGTCTTTGTCCAGCCGTTGAAATATCCTGTTGGTGCACTCTTCAGCAGTCAGGGGATCAGGTTCGGTCAGTGAGGCAGCTACACTCATTTTGTACACGGCCTAAGATGAAACATCACACCAGAACTTCTGAATATATATATCGCCCTCTACTGGAAAAATATATGTAACATTTCTTATTAACACTGCACAAATTTTATATATTAACAATCCGTAACAATCAATTTTGCCTTTCTATCGCCATCTGTGTTTATAACCTGAAACTGCAGGTTAATTTACGTCTGTTGACGTCACAGGAAGTCAAACTGACGTTTCCCGGCAAATCGGACCCGACAGTTCACATTATAAATCATTATTACACTGTTAAAAAACTTTGCTGCCTTAAGTTTTTAAGTTTAATCAGTTTGTTTGCACAAGTCATTTCAACTTAATCGTGACTGATGTGGAGCTGAGAGAACTTTTAAGAAATCGTTGGAAAATTGCTTAACCTATTTTTTTTTTTAAGTTACACCAGTCAGGATGCAAAATATTAAGTTGAAAGTTGATTAACCCTAAAGTTGTTTTTAACAGTGCATAAACTTGCAGTTGTGAATGGGGGTAAGGTCAGGAAATCGTTTTGAACTCTGATCTTGTCTTGTGCTTGCTTATTATACTTGAAATTGACTTGTAAATTAACTTTTTGTCCCTTTTTAAACCAAACAAAGAACCGTACAGATGTAACCATTACCTGCATGATTTCAAGCATCTCTGCTCGCGTTATGGCTCCGTCTTTATCTTTGTCGTAGAGTCTGAAGGACCAGCGCAGCTTCTCCACGGTCGAGCCCTCGATCAGCATGCTGATGGCGGTCACATATTCTCTGAAGTCCACAACACCATCCTGATCAATTGAACAATGTACACTATTGTATTTTACAAATACTGAGACCAGAGGAAAAAAAAGATTTACAGAAGATTACTATTATTACTCTGCACATTTACAGTTTTAATGCGCATTGTTTTAGTTTGCGCATCCGGCGTGAAGTGTTGCGGATGCGGTTTGCAGAATCAGATTTAAAGCATCATGTGCCGCTGTTTTGGTTGCTGAGCTATAAATATATATATATATATATAAATATATCTAAATATAAATATAGTTATATATAATACCCCGTTGTTATCCAGCGTGCGGAATATCTGCTCCGCGTACTCCGCCGACTCCGTTCCCACCGTCCCGTTACAGAAGTGACGCCTGAATTCGTGGAGGGTGATCAGGCCGCTGGGACACTCGTTCAGGAACTTCCTAACGGAGAGAAGCGGATAAACAGACTTAAATATCGTTTACCACACCGGACATTTTCAAGTGTACATATATATTTTCTTCTTCAGCAGCTAATAAATATTTGGCATCATCTCGACAGGGTGGGAGATATCCGAGGTGGCCTGGCAGAGAACCGCGCAACTAACGGGAACTTCTTTAAAAGTTCCCTCAAAGTTTCCTTAAATCCTTCTTCGTAAAGTGTTTGTAATTAAAATGCATTGCAAGTTGTTAGCGGAACGTTTCAAAAACGTTACAGAATTAAAATAATAACATTATATTATAAGAATAACATTATTATAACCAAGCGTTTTGGAAACGTTAGGGAAACGTTCATGCCTGAATTGTTAGCTTGCCAAACGTGTGGGTTAAGTGTAATAATTAATTTATTAGATTGATAAATAATTCATCTAATACTTTGTTTTAAATTGAAACCTGTTGCATACATGTTGGTTTATCTTTGGAAATGAACAAAGCCTTTAAAATGTTGAATCTGTGATCACATTGTCCTCTCATTACAGTAAATACTGCTTGGTTTTGGTATATAAAGCGATGATATTCAGATACTGTAGCTGATAGTGGAGAAAAAAGTGCCAGTATATTACTAGAATCAGTCCATATCTGTAGTAAATAAAGGAAATGACCATATTATCATTGAGACATTCATAGACTTCACAGAATACGGCTAAATTATACATGAAAAGTATAAAAAAAGCAATAGAAAGCAGTTGTCTTATTACAAAATGTTCTAGGTTACAACAAAAGGTCAGGACATTAAAAGGACTTTGGGTTAACCAAACCAATAACCTACTTATGGGCAGATATATTTGATGTGGTTATATGGTTAGTTAATGGCCTTTAAAAAGAAATGGCATGATCCATCTTGACACAATTTGCAGCTATATAATAATGACCTAGTGTGGAGGATGTTTATGCAAATAAAACTGCTAAACGACATTACATGTGTATGCCGTATGTATGCCATTTATATAACCCAACATGCCCTACAGTACCAGCTGGCAGTCCAGTTAATATTTTGCAAGCTTACCTGAACCATTCATAAAGCTCGGTGACGTAAGTACCACCTTCTCTGCAGGGTAACGTTGCAGCCTGTCCCATCTTCATCAGTGCCACAAAATCAGCAATGGCAGTGAGACACATATATACCGCAGCACAGCTTACTTCTCTCTCACTTAATCATTCTTACCCGGGCCCTCCTGCATCTGTGAAATTAAACTGCAGTAATCTCCTAGCAGACGGACAATAGGTAAGTGAGTGACACCAATTTAATTAGCACAAATTCAGGTACATACACATGTACATTTCATGAAATCCCCTCTGTTGACTAGTTGTACTGTGTCCAGAAGCAGTCATGGAGTCTACATAAAATAATACACTGTAGAAATTCTGTTTCTGTTCTTTTAAATTATAAACGCATGTCAGTTGCATGAGAGCTGGTATCCGAGATGCGATATATCTAGATTCATTATCATTTCAGTCAGCATTGCATTCACAACTAACTGACCCACAGGTTAATTAGAACAGTTTAAGGTTAAAATTTAAATGTTATCTTGTTCCTGTCTTACAAGAAGCAATAAAGCACCATATGCAGTTGACCTATAAAAATTCTGTGATAGTAAAGAGTTGTCATACACACACACACACACACACACACACACATTTGTACAGCAATCTTTAGCCCATTAACCCAACCTAAACCATTGCAACTAAGTTCCTAACCCTCATCCTAAACCAAACCTTAACTCAATTCTAACCCTAAAACAAAGTCATAACCCTGTTAAAGGGCTGTCAGAAAGTGAGGACCGGCAAAAAGTCCTGACTTTCTCCTGACCGTCACTGCAATGGTCCAAAACTCAAACCAGTCCTTACAACGATAGATGTACAAGCACACAGACACACAAAGACCACAAAAGACTTACAGGAAACTAATGTTGTTTATTTAAGAATCTTTTTACATGTCAGTCTGGTAAGACAGATTCTCTGCTACAAACCAGACCTGTAGACAGCAGCAGTGATGACGTCATACAAACTCTTGATAACAAACGGGGGGCGGAGACAAGCAACACACAAAGAGACCTGCCTGGACAAGACCCCCATTCTGTGACAGAACAACAAGGCTGTGCATGCATGCAGACCTGTGGCTTGACTCAACGGCTGCTCCTCAAATGAGATGTTCATGGAAGTGATGAACCGATAAGCCCCAGTAGATGAACAGTCTTCAAAGAATCAATACCACTCTCATCACACACTCAAGACAGACAGAAACGATATTAAAATAGAACAAACAAACAAGTCTTTGTCTGTCTTAAGGCAAAAACCTTTATCCGATACCCTTGGGTAACTAACAGAACGACAAAGAACAAAAAAAAAGCCAAGGGTACACAAAAAGGCATGCATGAATATTACTAGAACAATATAAAAATCAAGACATATTCTGTTTATTAGGTTACACAAATTGAGACATCTGAAATTAGAACAGAAGCGGCAGAAGAAAAGGTGTATGGTTCTAACCTAAATACAGTACTTGATGTCTGACACAAGTGCAAGTGAAACGACACGACACTCCGAACAGAACAGTCACATTAGAAACCAGTAACATTATGCAGGGGAGTCGGTGCATTAAATGCAGTTTCCAATGAAAACAAAGAATTAAAAAAAAATCACAATTTTATTTTATCCTCCCATGTGACCTGCCTGCACAGCTTAAAGCTTGTACAGTTGGGTGGAGCAGCTGTTTCTGTGCTTAAGGCCACCATCGCCCAATCAAAACCATCACTGGCTATCTTACCAGAATTCTGATTGGCTAGTACATCTAGTCATATATATGACAAGCCCTTACAGGTGATCCAATGAAATTTCAGGTTTAAGAAAATGCCCCATATATATGCAAATAACGTGTCTGTTTGCAAAACCAAGCGTAGGTGGAGAGAGGGATTATGGCAAAACATATTCACAATCAGTTCTGTTATTTAAAGTCAATTATGTGCGTGCTCATCTCGCTGTTGAGTACATGCTGTTGGGAGGGGTGGGTTGGTTTCTTCCTTGCATGTGACAAAACAGACACGATATGAAAACGTTTCTAAAAGCAACTTGCATCACTTACGCGACATCTGACAGAACAGAACTGCTAAGCATTAAGGGTTAAACTTGAAATTTCTCTGTGGTCAAACTGCTTTGGTATGTTGGTTAAAAATCACACCTATCGTAGCGCAAGGCCATTGCGCTCCTGTGGCACATCGGCACCGTCACAGTAAATCAGTTCAGTATGCTGAGCCTTTAAACCAAAGGTCATTGGAAACAAGGAAAGATACATGGAAGAAAAATGTGGCACAAAACTGTCACAAAGCCATGTTGAAATGTGAATTCACATTCAGGAGATTCCTGGGCAAATCAGATCTAGATTCTAATTCTAGATCATATGACAACACTGTAAAAAAACCTTTGCTGCTTTAAATTTAAGTTTAATCAATTTATACAAGTCATTTCAACTCTTTGTAATCGTGACTGGTGTGGAGCTGAGGTAACTTTTAAGAAATAGTTGGAAAATTGCTTAACCTATTTTTTTTAAGTTATACCAGTCAGGATGTAAAATATTAAGTTGAAATGACTTGCATAGCCATGTTGATTAAACTTAAAAATTGAAGGCTTTTTTCAGTGAATGTTTTAGAAGAAAATTGTTACAATTTAGTAAAGAAAGCTGAGATAAAGTAACATTCAAGTTTTTACTGAAGTAGTTTTAACCATTTCTTTAAAATATTAAAGACAGGGACGTATTAAGAGGATATTTAAAGGGAAAGGGCAATTGAGATTATAAATCACCAACAAGATAATTTTGCTTAAAAGGTATCTGCTTCCAACATCCGTTTTTTGTGTTCAAGGAGGACAAGATTTTAACTGCCTGTACACCTGTGTCAAGAACATGACAATTAAGTAAATTGAGAAAATTCACTAATAATCCAAACTTCTAAACCATGTTTTCAGAGCTTCTGTGGACAGTACAAAAAAAACGAGTTCATGAGTTCATTCGAAAATGAAGTCGTTTTCTTTTGTGAAGCACAAAAGTAGTTGGACATTGTGAATTTTCCATGCAACAAAAGCATGGATGAGTCAGAGGCTGAGCACCTAAAAGGACAAAAAAGCCTCATAAATTTAGCCATAAATGAAGTCCATACGAATGCATTATGCTCCAAGTTTCCAAGCACAACCAAGATCTGGTACAGTAGCTACAGTGGAAGGATTTGGACCAAAAATGTGGAATGTAACACACGTCATACAGACGACTTTTATGGGTCTGTTTTGTCCTGACTACAGCTCAACTGGCCCTCCCCTACATGCTTTAGTTGGAAAACGGTGTCATTTATTCGTGAAGAACAAAAGATGTTTTAAAGAAAAGAATGAGTTTGAAACAACATGATGTTGACTAAACAACTCCCCCCTCCCAGTATTGGATGAATTATTCCTGTTAAGCGTGTTGCCTTCATGACTCCTGGAAATTTATGTTCCCATTTTACAAATATACAAATCATCTTCCCCCTCAGGCTACTGCTTCATCTAAAACAAAAGTTTAGTTACAGTTCAGCTATTCCCAAAATTAGTTATTCCCAAATTACATAAATGGGATTATGGGACATCATTCCAGAACACAGAGTTCAAACAACACTTACTCAATAAAAACCGATGAAAGAATGAACCCTGAACGTCTTTAAAACCACCAGAGCTATGAGTGTCAGTTATTATTTATTTTCTTAACACCATTCCAACTATGGCTTTATTTATGGCAGCTTTACGTATTAAAAAACTCCCCAGCTTCATCTTAATTAAAGGATTTTGAGGGTTTCGCAGTATAGCTCCCTGAGACCCTGCCCTTATTTGTGAACAGTTTGTGGATACTTGTACTTGAGTTTTTATGACCATTGTACGTGATCTCTCATACAGAAATTCCTTCACACAACAGACTCCCAGCTAATGGGACATTATCAGAACATTGACTAACAGTCTCTAGAATTCTCTCAAAGTTATCAAAACATTGTTGCAGTAACGTAGTAGAACTTTTTTAACGTTATATATCATACTTAAACACATTATTATTAAGCAGTTAGTGGAACTTTTTGTAAAAGTTACAAAATAAAAATGTTCAAATAACGATCATATAACCAAGCAATACTGCTAATACAATGTTGATTTGAATGTTCCTAGAACTTTCTAAATAAATTTTTGAACGTTTTTTGTTAGTTGGTGGAAATGTTACAGAAACATTCTTACAAACTTAAAATTGTTATATGGGCTGAAACCAGTCTGTTACACCACTAAAATCAAGAGCAGCAGGGCAGTCGAAGAGAAAAGAATATATATATTCACACGTTTATAGACCACAAAGAGACAAAATTCAGGCCTAATGGTGATCCTCAGTTCCAAAGCTTCCACACAGACTATCAAGTACTTCTTTGACCACAAAGCGCTCAACACCACCACCCACCGCGACCCCACCCCACGCTGTTTCATTGTTGTTCATTTTAAAACACTGAAATCAAGACGCTTTCTGCTTTAAAAGAGTCAGATAACTACCAGGCTTCCCCTGCCAAAGGAATCCCATGACATGTTTTTTTAAATAAAAAATTCAGTCCAGCTTTGCCTCTGAAGCATCCACACAGTTCAAGTGTTGCACAGGTTCTAGTTTTATGGCTTGGCAGAGGCGTGTGTTTCTTAAACATGGCAAAACAGGCCAAAAATGTCTCTCTGTTACGATCCGTGCCATCGGGGCAAAAGTGACCTCAAAGCTGAGCTGAAGAAATTGCACACGAGGCCAAACAAAACCTGGTCCTGTTGCTTCAGGTTCTCAGTTTAAGTTCAAAACTCTTAGGGACCTGAAGAAAGTCTCTCTCTATCACGCTCAGAGCTTTGCTCATCTCTTCTGATCTCCTCCACCTTCTCATCTCCAAGGGCAGCCATGAGGTCATCTGCCATGCAGCTTGTCCAGGTGCATTTAAAAAAATCCTAATAAATTAAAAACATAAAAGCCAGAGAATTGTCAAAGGCCTGCTGCCTGGTGAAAGTGAATGGATGGTTCGTTTTAAAAAACTCCAAATAAGATGGATCTTTGAAAAACAAAAAGACGGAGGAGAGGAGTTGAAGCTGTGTTTACAGAGACCAGTGCATCTCGTCAAAGTCCACAGCCTCACCCAGGTTGGCATCAGTCTCCAGCAAGCTCATAATGACCGCCATGGCAGCTTCATCAGTGCTGAGAGCACTCAGCCCCGGAACCCCCTCCAGATCCAGCTGAGAGCTTGCTTCTGGAGGACAGGAGCAGCAGCAGACCGTGGAGAAATGAAAAGTAACAAATCAGTCTTAATTAATTAAAGGTGAAACGCGTAATGTTTTAATTGGCTCAACTAATGGTCTAAGTTTGTTTGATTGACCAATGGCTGAGGGCTAGAGAAGTGGGCGGGAAACCTTATTAAAAAATATTTTAAGTCATTATTATACCCGATTATACTGGATACACTTCATATTTATTTTGTGTATGGCACAACAATTGTGTTGAATTGTAATTATTTTAAACTCTGCTTGTCCATACGGAAAGAATATCATGACTGTGTTACATCTATAACTCAATTACAAGAGACATTAAGAAGAATGTAAATAAATATAAAAACAAATAAGCAAAACAACGCTGGGAAATGTGAAGAAAATATTAATATATAATGCCAATATAATATTAAAGTCCTAACAGTACAAAAAAGAAGTCATTTTAAATTTTTTTTTTGTATGCAAAACATAATTTTCTAATTGTTTTTTTCCAGGTAAAACCCAAGAACAATCTTACTTCATGAGATTTAGTCATAACACCGCACCATCTGTCTGCCAAGTTTAACAAACCAACCAAAACTACAAACAGCGGAACGCAGTAACATCTACCCATGAGATTTTCACCCGTGGTGAAGGCCCCGTCCCGCGCTTCCTCTGAGCTCGACTTCCCAGCCAGCTCCATGTCCGTCACCTCTCCGTTTGGCACCTTAAAACAGGAGGAGCACTGCGTGTTAGAAGATTAACACTGGTGAGTGTTACAGACAGTGTTCTGGTGTGGACTCACGTTACTGCTGGCCTGCGCCAGTGGTGACTTGTCCTGCGGTAAACTGAACGGACTCGTATTGCCACTGGATGGTGAGGAGTTCATCCTGATAAAATCAATGTGACATCAGAACGATTTATGTTCTACATGTTCTAAACGGTCTGGGAGAAGCCCTGTATAATTAAACTGGTTTCAGGTAGAGCTCACCCTATATAGACAGTTTATTTTTTACACAGAATTCAAAAACTGCTAAAGCACAGATATTAAAACATATTAAATTAAATATTAAATAAAACATCCAAAGAATCAAACAATGACATCTTACAACTGAAAAGTCAATTGGTCAGTTGCTGGACCGCCCCATTCCTTATTATCATAGCTTTGTTTAACCAGGAATAAAGCAGCTCCAAATGTAACAATGGAAAGGAAGTCACATAAATGGTTTACCTGTTGTAGTCCATTATTTCATTAGCGATTTGGGTCCCTATGCAGCCCGCATAAATCATGGTGCCTGATGAACTGGAGATGCCTGGGATGACTGGAACCTGCTGGGACTTCCTGGCATCATCTATTAAACAAAACACACTAAATAACTACTGAATCTTAAAGGCACGGTAGGCGATCCTTTGCAGAAACATTTATGTTATGATGGTTGAAAATCTTGTCACATCCTGATGGCAATCACCAAGTGGTGTAAACATATTTATATATATGTTTATATATATGTTTTATATACATGTTTATGTATTTTCTGTGGAAAGTGCAGGACCATAAAATATTCATCCAATCGCTGCATTTGGTCCAAAACTGCCTACTCTACCTTTAAGAGTTGGGTGCTTCAGAGGTATGACAGATGTTTAAAACTACTGTAGTTTTATATCTGTATATAATTAATTTTGATGCAAATGTAATTAAGCAGTTACAATTAGCAACAACAACAATGTACCACAACTAATTATGTGAACGTGTACACCTTATTTACACTTTTGGCTAACATCTACTCACTAGTAAGGCTACCACCGACAAGATCAACAAGTGCAAGATACACACCTAGAAACAAAACATATTTACAACACACTTAAATCTCACACTCACCTTCTGAGACCTTAGAACTGCTAGGCTGCTCGGCTTTATCCCCTGATCCACCTGGATTACTTTTACAGCTGAGTCAGACGACAAAACAGTCAGGAAATAATCCGTTATCTCAGCTGTCTAGCAACTCAAGAGCAACAAGAGTCATTACAATTGAGTAAAATCACGAGATGCTGGTACTTACGATATAACCGTATTGGTTGACACTATGTATTCTACTTCTTTGGTCCAGGGATTTATAAAACTAAACCACTGACTTTGTAAGGTGACAAAAGAGCCGTATTTCGTTTTGAACTTATAGCAATTTGTCTCAATCTTCTCTTTACTCCTCAGCACTGTTGAGAAACCAAGATGAGATGTTAACAGTGGTCCGTGTATGGAACAACATACATAGTTGAAATTTAAAGGGATAGCTCACCCAAAAATGAAAATTGTGTCATCATGTACTCACCCTCATGTCGTTCCAAACCTGTATGACTTTCTTTCTTCCGTGGAACACAAAAGGAGATATAAGACACAATTTTAGGGACTGACAGCCTCAGTCACCATTCACTTTTTATTGTATGGATATAAAGAGCAGCATAAACATCCACATTTCTCCTCTTGTGTTTCCAACACAAGAAAGTTGTATGGGTTTACCACGACATAAGGTTGACCACAGCATGTTTATTTCGGGTGAACTATCCCTTTAAGAGAAGGTGTTAAATCTCACATTTATTTGCATTTGCATGGAGTCTAATATAAATTCTCGAAGGGTCTCCTGTGCCTGCCGTCGAAAGCTGTTTTGATGTTCTTTAGAAACAGGACTAATGATTAATGATGGCTGATGAGGATTTGGCAACCCGCTTTCACAGGGGAAATCTCTTTGGCAACCTGCCCAGTTTCTTTGTAAAGTGTTTACAACTTGAGTGTCTGCAAAGGGATAGTTCACCCAAAAATAAAAATTCTGTCACTATTTACTCACACTCATGTTGTACTAAACGCATGTGACCGTTTTCTTGTGTGGAACACACATAGTCATTGAGCAGAATGTTTAGGAAACAGCAGCTTGGTTATTGTAAGCGAATGGTGACCACAGCTGTTCCTGGTCCCCATCCACTATCATTGTACTAAAAAAAATCAGATTGTACATTCTGATCAATATCTTTTTTGTGTTCTGCTCAAGAATGAAAGTCACATGGGTTTGAAACAGCATGAGGGTAAGTAAATAAGAGAATTGTTATTTTTGTGAGCACTATCTCTTTAAGAGTAAAAATCTGAACATGTACCTTTTCTGTGTCTCTCTGCCAGATGTGGCAGATCGTCTTGATGGAAGTATTCATAGCAGGAAGTGCCTAGCAGCTCCTGGGGCAGGTAACCCAGAATGGTGGTGGCTCTGTGTGATATATTAGAAGTTATTTTATTGCTTCAGGTGATGTAATTTTTTCATGTTAAAGCTGCAATCTGTAATGTTTGCCTCTCTATCGCCATCTCTGTTTGAAACATAAAACTGCAAGTTACTTTATTTACTTTTCACCGTGTATGTTGAAGTCAAATTAAGTCAAGCTGATATTTCCCAAGAAATCAGACCCGAACTACAGATACGCTATATATAAATTATTATTATAAACTTACCGTTGTGAATTGGAGTAAGGTAATGTGGTCGTGTCGAACACTGATCTGCCATGTACTTGCTGAATAAATTATTGCTTATTTTTAACACAAAAAAGTTACAGATTGCAGCTTTTAAATGCTTTCTTGTCACTTAATACACACAGACAATTAATTAAGCCATTTGTAGGTTAACATTCCTATAACTGTAAACCCACTGTAAACTGTTAGGGTTTACAGTCCTGACATGGCCTGAATAATGTATTCTGCATAACAAATATAAGTCTCCCCATAATATGTGCTCAGTTATCGTAAACAGTTTAAAAAGAAAACATATACTGCCGCCTAGTGACATCATGCAGTTTGCAAACCAGAAGCCAGATTCTTCGATCTGATGATCACTAATTAGTGAATGATACTTAACAAGTGAGACAGGATTATGAGATTACCTGTCTATCCATGAATACGTACACAAACAAGATGAGTCGATCACAAAATCACATCACATTTAACTCACGGAGATCAATCAAATAAAAAACACCTCAACATACCGTTGATCCACAAAGGTGAATTTGCCATCCATGGCGTAACGGGTGACAAATTCTGTTGGCTTGACTTTGATCTCTCCATTGGCCTGCGGGACGGTGTGTGGGTGTACGCGGCCCACCGCCACCAGACAGCTGAAGAGGGAGCTGTCTTTGTCTGCCTCCGCCTCTCCCTCTGTCCCCAGCTGGCGCGTGGGCCAGGTGCGCATGTAGCCTGTGCAGTGCACAGTGCAGTACCGCTGGGACTCTGTTAGGGTAGTCGGTCAATCACATGGAGTCAATGTACTGTGTGCCAAATGTTCCACCATATGTTGATTAAGACGAATACAAAGGTGCACGTTTTTCTATCTTAGATCCATAAGATAAAATAAAAAAACATGCTGAAAGATAACAACCAATAGGTTTAAAATACTTTCCCCTTGTGACACGTCTTATAATCTTAAATATGAAAATCTGAGTGCCACGAGCTACTGAGTTTTAATAACTGGTTGATGTTACATAAATTCTTAAAGTTAAACTGGTTTATTACAGATGCTAAATATACAGACAGCTGGTTATGTGTGTATCTGTGGTTCTATGACTGGCAGGCATCACTGACAGGTAAACAGCATTATGTGTGTTTGTGTGTATATACATATATATATACACACACACACACACACACACACACACACAAAATCAAAAAGAGGATTAAAATATTAACACATCATTTTTAACTCTGTAGCAGGCCACTTCATTTATAAATCACAAGAACACAAGTTTAGGTTCTCGGTAAGAGTGGAGGGATGCTTGTTTTCTGCTATTTGATGCCTTCTGGGGTCTGAAGCTGAGAAAATAGAACCTTGATTTAATTTCTACCAACCTATGTTTTTTTTAACCAAGCAACAAATGTAAGTAATGGGTTTCATTACATCTGATTCGATTCCATGAACACAAGGACAAGTAAAGCTCATCTGATTCACTTTGGATCATCCCTGGTGAATGTAAACACATCCCGATGGTAAAAAATAAACTAATAGGATCTGCTGACCTTTCTTTTTGGAGGCAGAAGCCTGAAAGCCCTTCTCCTCTTTGACTGTAACTTTGTGGTATTTCATTCGACAGAAGAAGGAGCGCCGAGCCCCCGAGCAGAGCCGAGTCACACCCACAGGAAGTTCAGCCTGCACCTGCAGCCCCGCTACACACACAGTTGGGTAAACAGTTGGTGTGGATGGTTTATACATTTATGCTACACATTCACTGAGCAGATCAAACATGACATGTATGCTCAAACATGAAAACCATTATGTAAGTGCTAAAGGAAGCATGCACAGATCTGACACAGAACACAAACGGCATGTTTACTTTTGGCATCTATAAGGCGCTCGCGTGGATACAGCTCGGATGCGGCCAGCTGTTCCTTCACTTTTCCAATATCCTTTGGATGAATGTAATCAAACAGACTCTGTCCAATGAGCTCCGTCTGAGGGGAAAAATGTGAAATCAGTCACTGCTGATTAATATTTTTTGTCAGGTCAAATAAAGAGCAAACACTGACACTGATTCGCTCCTGTTTAAAATAATCAGTCACAATTCAAGTGTGGATACATTAGACGATAGCTTTTGGTTTAACACCTTTGTGGTCACTGCATAACTCCTGTACTTTCGTGTTTAAACCACACCACTATATCATGAATGAGCAGGTGTTTAAACTCGGTGTTGTGCTATTCATAACATTCACAGATTAAAACTTCTTTGAGTCTTTGTGTGGTGAGATTCTCCTACCCGAGTGTAGTTAAGGATTTTTGAAACGGATTCGGAGACGAACACTATTTTTCCACGGTCACAGCCAACCACAAAGAGAAACCCATCTGCAGCCTGGACAAATGAGAGATCGGCAAGGGTTTATCTTGTAAGGCAATGTCAAAATGTTCCGTTCAAACCAAATCTACTACTGAGAGCTCTTCAGTTCACACAGGTCACTCATCTGCGTTTATTCTACTTGAGCAGAAGCATTTACCTTCAGAACAAGATGTTTCAGTTCATCGTCTGGAAGGAACGCCGGTTTGTAATTGGCTTCTGCGAAGGAGCTGGTCGCCCCTGAAAAAGAGGCCTTCCATGACATCACATTCAACTCTAGAACGTCCATCACTGTTTGTTTACGTTTGCATGGACTGATCTAAACCGTCTTTCCAGTACCTTTGAGGGATTTGAGGTGCTGGACAGCCATTCGTAGCACAGTAAGTTTGTCCAGTTTGCGGGACATGGGGTTACACGTGGGAATCATCGCTGCCAACTCATCAATCAGGTTATTCATCTTATCTCGTCGCCGTTTCTCGATTTGACTGTGAGGTTCCCTATGGGAACAATAGGCCTTGTTTACTAACAGTGATGTATTTATGTGCACAACATGTCTCAACTAAAATAATAATAATAACAATTAAATAAAATCGTATTTATGAATGACGTCTGCAATAAAAGCAAATATTGTTTTATGCATGGTTAGTAAATAAGGCCCAATTTCTACACATATCACAAATATCAAAATTGTTCATCCAATGATATTATGATATAAATGTACACAAACAGTTTACATTTATGCATTTGGCAGAAGCTTTTCTCCAAAGCAACTTACAGTGCATTCAAGCTTCAAATTTGATCAGTATGTGTCTTCCGTGGAAGTCGAACCCACAACCTTTTGCACTGCTAACGCAATGCTCTACCAGTTGAGCTACAGTAACACTATATAACAACTGTGGAAACTAATTTAAGCAGCAAAGAAGTAAACCTTAAACACAAAAATGTTGGTCCATAAATTTAAAAAAAAGTTGCTGATAAACACTGACAGTAAGTACCTGACACACTTAATTTTTAGGTGCTGGTCGTCTCCCTCCGATCTAAAACAGATTTACAGACGTGTCAGAAATACTGAATACAGTCATGAATTAGAATGAGCTATTTCGAGTTGTTGATAATGGGCCAGTACCTGCCCGGATCATCCTCCATATCCTCATCTAGATTCAATGCAGATTTTGTTTCCCTGGAAACAAAGTGGTGAGATGATTAAAGCAAGTCATAAATGCTGCCGAGAATCTAATAGGACAGTAAACACAGACCACGCACTTCCCAACTCATTCAGAAGAGCTGGAGGAGGGGCAGCCCAAACAACAGGATATTAGTCATACAAACCGCTATAAAAACCTCTTCATAAACCCATATGAACATGCACACATGATCTCCACATCTGAATGTTGATGTACTTACGGGTTGTCCACGCTGCCTTTCCTCTTTCTGGGCAGCTCCATGCCTGAGGCCGCTCCGACTACGGAGGTGGGGGTCATCAAACCAGACCGAGAGACTGAGAGACACTGGGGCTCTTCCTCTAATGCATCTCCTGCCATTCACAGAGGAAGGAAATCATTTTAGCAAAAGAAACATACCAAAACACAACTCAAACCAGAGAGCGCTCCAGCGTCCAGCTACACACCACATATTGGAACCAGGGCACTGTGGAATAGATTTCATAACAGACATCTAAAGAATCAGACCATCTGTAATCGGTGCACAAACAATCTAAGGATTTCTTGTGTGTAATCAGAGTGATACTTTTCGTCTGTGTGGTGGTTAAATAATAAACAGGACATTTTTTTATGTTGTAAAAGTCGTCACAAGAAAAATGTTATTAAAAGTGTAATTTAAAAACCTAGAAACCCAGTTTACAACAGGCTGTTAGAAGAGTAGCTACACAGAGAAAATTCACATAAAGATGTTACGTTGAGGTCGGGCGACTACGAGCTGAGGCAACCTACTTAAACGCTGCAGAAATGTTCAGCGAGCATTTGTTTTCCTTCTCTGCTAGTCAATACAGACAGTGAATTCAATTTCATATATAGTCTGTATAGTCCTCCTGTACGAATAAGGCTTTATTTGAATTTTTTTTATGACAATACTTGCATGAGGTTTAAATGTAGCTACACTAATTGTTTTGATCAGTACAAATTAAACTATAATAAATCTGGCTTTTAGTAGCCTAACAGTCAGTAAAAAACAGTATTAATATAATTTATAATGTACATGAAATACAATGTTAATAATAATAAATTTAAGCAGAGCTCAACAGAAAAGCAGAAAAAGTAGGAAATGTGGTTCTTTTAATCTGTACTACTGAAAACACTCACACTGAGGGCATATACATATGCAACAACATGCTAATACATATTAATCAGCTCCTAATAACAGTGTTTACATTATATTGTTATTACATGATATTACATTGTCAAACCTAAACAGAAGCACACTGAATAAGTCACAGGTAAAGGTGTTTACATGGGGAGAGAAGTCGGGATAATGGGCAAAGATCTAGGTGTGTCTGTCAGGTTTTGCTCGAACTGTTTATGACCTTTCCTCAATAAAAGCAAGTCGATGGTGTTTACCTGACCTTACACACTGTTATTAAGAAAAATCGGTAAAAGATCATGCATGTAAACACACTCATTAAATTTAAACAGCTTCGGCGGACTCAGACGGATCAGAAAGTTCATTCATGGTTCTCTATAATTACACCATATTTACCATCTGTTATTGCCATTAAGCGCTATATCCCATAATCCATTCAAAAACTCTCCACGAGTAGAGCATCTTATTCATAATCACATTTCTACAGCACAGTCTGTTTTCCTGCCAGCTTCACCTGCTACCTTATGCCGCAAAAATCAAAAGACACACTCCACCTCCCCTGGCCCTGAACTGCATATACACGTCCTTGTATTGGCCAACATGTACACGTGCCTGTTCTGTGTGTGTGTGTGTGTTGTAACACCACCACCAGGTTCAAGCGACAATGGAACAGGCCAAACACAGCTTGCGCCCCTGGCTCCTATATTTAACACTGCTCCGCAGGCCCGGTGACCTAAATAGTCGTTAACAGATCGGCAACAACCTAATTTTTAATCCCATGTGCTGGAGTGAAGATCTGTGACGGGATTATTTGGTTTTATGTTGGCGATAGGAAGGCCACGCCCAGCAGCTATTCCGTCTTTCACTGGCTCATGATGTTACCTGACCTCTGCCGACCTGCATTGAAAGCAGGGTAGGCGATTTTCCTAGAAGCATTTTTACGCTCGCTGAAAATCGTGAAAATCTCCTCACATTCTAACAGAATAAAGTTGTCTAAATATATTCATATAAATATTTTTTTTTGGTGGAAGGTGCAGGGTCACCGGGGTCCTCTCATTGCATTTGGTCTGAATGTAGTGATAGGATGACTACTTGCCTGTCAAACTATGTATTTGCATTACTCTGCACACCCTGTTCATGTGTTGGAGGAGGCGTGGCTTTGAAGGGAGGGCGGATCTTATGCTTTCGAAGCTAGCTTGCTTTTACTAGCCTCTCTGAAATTGCCTACCCTACATTTATAAGCTAGCACTTATGCCGACGTTGTGACATCATTCACACAAGAGAAAGGTTTTACTTTTCAGACTGATGTCATTAGACCATTTGAATAAAGGGTTAAATAAAAATCAGGATTTACAAACCATATAACATGCGGAACAGAACAACTGTTTTCCAATTTATTTCACTACAGAGGCGCGTATATTAGCAACTAATACGGACGTGAAAAATTAAAAACCACAAAACTACATCTGAGCAACCATCACTGGTTCATCACTCAATATCTCAACTTAATCTTCGCCTACTGGACACTCCTCTGCTGAAACGAAAACATTCTCATTTTAATTATACACTTTAAATGCTGATAAAGGCGACACACACCCACACTTTTCAAAATGGCCCCACAATAATCTTGTAATGACAAAACAGTAAAACTAAACAAACAGCTTGATCAACAGTAGATGCTTGTGCCCCTTTCCATGGAAACAAAATTATAACGTCATAAGGTGACCTAAATAATCATAGAGTTGCCATAGAGCTGCACGAGAAACATGCCCAAACTAAATTTAATTTACGTCAAGCACTGTACAAGAAACGTGACTGAAGTACGTAAAAGTAGGTCATTGATTTCATTCACTGATATTTAACTTTGGAACAGTTTTGGCACCACACCTCCGCAGCGTTTTAAAAGACCTGCATTCCACCAACCTCTTTCATGGTGTTAAATACATATTAAATTAAATCAACTGAGGAATGGACAATAGCAACCAACTGGGCTTAAAAGAACAAGGGGGGAGTCCTGGAGCTACGTGTGAACGTTTTTTAAACAGCTGAGGGTCTGTGATGCATTAAGGTTCCAGTTTAAAATGTGATTTGTGATCGTTTCGGAAGCGTTACTTAGACAAGGATAAAATCACTGTGTGCCAGAATTTCCACTGGCTTATAAATGTATAGCTTTCATAGTTTTGCATAAGAGCTAGATATATATTTATTTTGACAGAAATTAAAACACAAGACAAGCACACAGAAGGCATTAAGAAAAGAAGAAATAAAAGTAGATTCTTCATATCTCTTATATTAAGGACAGGTGTCTTATAGTTTGTGACAGTAATGTTTATATGTTCAATGCTCTTGTGCTTCTATGTTTCTGCTTCAATAAAAAAATATGGCAGCCAGTAAAGTGCACAATTTAAACCCGATATACTATTGTATTAAAATGCAACAACACAAGGACTGATAATTCAGACGAAATGCCGTGTTCATCACTCCCACAAACATTAAACACCGTTTTCTTCCACTTAACATTAATATGGCAATTAGTAACAGAAAAACAGCAAATAAGTAAAAGTGACAACAGCAAAACTGTTTAACAATCTGGTTAATTTTCCATCTTGAAAGATTTCTAGAATATCTAGATGATAAATGTTTTGATATAAAATGTACAAAAGAATTACCCAGTCACTCACGCAGACATGACCTAATTTTTCAGACACTCGACAGAAGTGCCTTGCCTTTACAGTTGTCATTTTTCCAACTGGCAGATTATTTTCAAAGACAATTATGACTATTTTGATAATTGGGTAATTTTAATCTGATGTCTTAAAAAAAAACTTGCCACATCATTTAATGGCCCTGTTTGTTAAATTAAAAAGAGTCTCATTAACCGTTCCAACAATATATTCCTCCGCAAAATTCCTATGTATGTAAATGTATGTAAATATTCCAAAGATGGTGACAAATATATAAAGAATTTATTATGGCACCTAACATAATTATTTCTATTATTTTCTAATGATTCACAACATTTCAATTCGGGTTACAATTCTGTTTTTTTTATCACACACACACACACACACACACACACACACACACACACACACGTTGGTTAACTTTTACATTTCTAAATTCTAATAAATTAGTTCAAATGGACTCATTGATTGTTCTTGCTTTAGGTCCTTTCTCTCTGTCATGTTAAACTTAAGCACTTTGCATTGTATTGCATCGAAAGGTGCTAAACAAATTAAACTGGATGAGATTTCATTCGAGCATACCTGTCACAGAAGTTAAACAACATATTAAAGTGCAGACATCAAAAACCAGCCAATGCATATCAGGTCATTCCAAGCCAGCTAAAATAATCAGGTTAACGTGGGTTTGTATTAAACTAGACAAGTGGATATTAGAGATTGTGGAGAAAATAATCAATTCTTTGAGCTAGCTGGCACTGCTTCATGCAAATCTGAAAGCATACCAGACATAGTCTGGCTTACATTCATAAAGAAGCACCTACAAACCTGTGAACAACAAAGAAGCTCCAGAAACGCAAGACACAAATTTTGACTAAGAAAGTAACCAACATATAAAGAGTGACAGAACCATGGCATGTTATTACAATTTTTACACACACTTCATGAGACATTCTTGTATTATTTTTACTAACAGTTCCTCTATAAATCATGTTTGATCATTATTACAATGGTTAACATCTAACTAACCTATTAAAAACAAATCACATGATTTATGTACATCACACGGAGACAACAAGGAAACTGTCTACTCAACAAGAGAGGAAGTCAAGCTATATAAAAGACACACAGTTGTTTTCTGATGGGAAATAATAATTTCCAGGACTTCAGAGACCTTGAACAGCATATTACCATTCAAGACACAATAGCCTCTTTCACAGTCGAGACTAAATATATACATAACACATACGAATGACTAGCTATTTATTGGAAGAAACTACAACCTTAACTGCTCGGCTAAACAATTCCTTATATTTTACTGAAATATAGTTCTATGTGCCCACTGCTCTACATGCATGAAAGAAAAACAACACTCTATATTACTTTGACTGAGGTCCTTAGAGACAGTGCATACAAAAATTTGTGTCATTCTTAATATTAATAGAGACTGCCGTGAAATGTTGCATTGAAAGTGAATGGTGACTGAGGCTGCCAGTTCCAAACAATCTGTTCTTTTGTTCTATTAAATTAAAATGGCCTGTGATATTGATCTATTACTTATTAATAGACAAACTATTCCCTATCACCTGGGATCAGGTGTGGCAACTTGTCCTGCAACACGTTTCTTAGACATACATGCAGTGATCAATCAAAGTTTTGTTAAAACACACACCTGTAAAAACATGGCGATATACCCGGTTCTGCTGACCTACTTGTGATCAGATCTTCTCCTCTAACTTTACAGTCTCCAGTGTAAATGTACAATGTAAACACAACTGACGGTTGTCAAGAAAGAAATCTATAAAAATCTATTAAAACTTTTAAGCTCCGAGTTCACCGAATTACAGCGTCTGTTAAAACAGCCTTTGAAAGCTACCATGATCTGAGAGTAATGGCTAGAGCTACGTTTATTTAGACGTATATACATACATGAACACAAGGACAAATGTATGCCACATCCTAAAGCAATCAATTATTAGCAATTGTAATTATTTTTAACATGGCTAATTGCAGAATGACACAGCTAGAGATGTAAAGACCTGAATATTGTATGAAAAAATGTCATTGATTAAAGACAAGGATTTAAAAATGTAAAAATCAGCTGGTTTTGCTCCTCTCTGGTGGCATGAGCTGCCAGCCTCCACGCGATCTGCCGTGACCATCACAACCTTTAAGAAATAACCAAAAACACATCTGTTCTGCATACACGTGAATAATCTCGAGCTTCACAATGTTTAACCTTGTTTAAAAAAAACATTCCTCTTATAATGTCCACCTTGTCTCCAGCATCAGATCTATTCCTACCAGCTTTGTAGACGAGGCTTCTTGGTTCTTAGGGCAGCTGTTAAATGCTCTCTCATGTGTAAGTCGCTTTGGATAAAAGTGTCTGCTTAAATGAATAAATGTGAACGCTACATGCATTTTTCAAAAGTGTGCATTATTTTAATAAACAGAACGTTTTACTTAACATTTAATGAACAGCAGTACTATCCTCACTAGCATATATTAGTATAATAATAAGTCAAGTAATAATAAGTACAAATATCATTCAATTCTAAACAAAGAGTACCGCATTTAGGGTATCCAAAGTATCCCCTCGAAATCAAAAACAGAATTTGCAAAGACGTGCGTTTCATTTGTTGGCTATTCTAGCTATAATATATCTGGTGGGCCTTTAATAAATTGTTGACATGAAAAAACATTAAAATGACTGGAAGCTGTAACTCTAAGGCTGATTACCTTAGAGACATAGTTTCCAGATGAGACCCTAAATTCCAGTCACGTTTCCAGGGTTGGGAAGGAGGAGGGGGTGCCTGTCATAAGAGGAACCGAGCTGACAGCTGATTTAGGTCACACATTTTAATAAGAATAAATAGCACAGTCGTGGCCGACAGCCAGCTTTACTTGTGCATATTGTTTGCAGTGCAGTTGTGTAAATGTTCCCTGATTTGCAGCTCATGAAGCAGAGGAGGGCATCACAGCCTGGCCTACAAGTGTGCCGAGATTGACCTACATATTACACAACAGTCACGTTACAAAGTTCGCTTGAAACATCACTATGACCTCACAATAATGACTCCCATTGACGTCACCATGCACCATTTCACCCAGGGAAGACGGGGCAAGTGCACTAGAGAGGGGGCAAGTGCACTAGAGAGGGGGCAAGTGTGCCAGACAACACAAACTGCGATCAGCACAATTTCAGCCCAATTTAATATCGCAGATGTAAGGACTGAACTTTCTAAGGACGTGCGCAAAACGAGCTGATAAACAAAGAAAGCAAAAACATGCATTTTGAAATGTTCTTGCCAGGAAGTTGTTCTTTGCAAATGAATAATAATAATAATAACAATAATAATAATTTAAAAAATCCAAAACTCAAAGTGATGATACCCCTTAAGATGTGACACACATCTCCATTCCCCCGCGTCCTTTATTTCGCGTCAATATTCAAACAATAATTCATCGATATCTAATGTCACCGATGAGACGCATCCAGTGAACTTCAGCTGGTGCAATTCTTCGCGTCTGACCCTGGAGAAACATCTGGAGAAACCGGCAAAAACCACCAAAAACCTGCAATTCGGTGCCATGAACGTGATGCGTTTCTCCCGGACCGTCAAGCTGCGCGCAAAGACGGACGCGCAAAATGTGAGTGCGCGCAGCCGCCAACGGAGCGAGGGTGACGGCAGGCGAGCAGCCGAGGCCCCGCAGAGCAACTACAAACCCCGCCGTCGCTTTAACCCGGAGCCTGTCAAATAAAGGGCTCAACGTGTCGTCGCAGCGCAAAAGCCCCAAACGTGCCCCCGTGCCGCGTCGCTTTCCGGCCGCCGTCCGGCGCGCTGGAGTCGCTCTACTGAACTACTGACCCAGTTTCTCCGTGCGCAAACCAATCAGCGGGAGCACCGAGAGCTCCCTCTCCTCTCCTCCGCCCGAACCGCAGCAGCTTTCCCCGTTTAAAGCCCAGCACATCCCACACCGGATCCGCTTACGACCGACCGACCGACTCGTTTTCTAAGCGGTGCATTACCCGTCTTGTCCCCCGTCGCTCCGTCACCGCCGCCAGCCGCTGTATTCCTCGCCGACATGGCTGGAGCCGGTACGCCGGGGCCCTGGACTCCGCTGCCGCATGTGGAGGAGGAAGGCGGTAGTAGATATTTGCAAAGGCGGGCGGGCGGGGGGAGAAAGAGGTGGAGGTGGTGGTGGTGGTGGGTGGAGGGGGGGCGGCGATGCTTGTATATAGTGGATTGAATTTTGTTTTCTTTACAACTAAGTCAACGGGGAGGGTGGGCTGAGAAACGTGCGGAGGACCCGACGGGATCAGCACGGCGGCGGAGATCCGGGAAACGCGGAAGACGACGGCGCACAGTCTCCTCCTCCTCCTCCATCATCATCATCATCATCATCATCATCAACGCCGCCTTCTCTCGTGCCCCGTTCCGTCACGTTACTAACCGGGTAAGTCACGCGATACGTTATGCAAGGCGAGAGGAATGCGGTCACGGGTGCGAGGAGGGCGCGTCACTGCGACACCGACCCGCCGTACCGGAGGAGGACGCGTCGGGTGTGCGTTTTCACACGGGCTGTCGGTTCCTGCACCACCGCGTTCACATTCAGGCTTGAGCTTTCAGTGTTAAAGTCAGTGTGCATGACATTCAGTGGTGGTAAGTTAACAACAACTCAGTCGTGTTAGTATAAATATCGTGCAAATGCTATTAAATAATAGATCTGTTATTTAATACATCTGTTATTTAATTCTACTATTTAATACACTGAATAGACTGAAGGAAGCTCCCCCTGCATGTTTCTTAATGCCACAGCACAGATTGTTAAATCTTACATCCATGCAGTGAAAATGTTGAACAGGGTTGATTTAATCTTATTATCTTCTTGTTGCACTTGCATCCCATAATGTATCAACTGTGCAATACATGTTTGTGGGTCGCTCATGTAATCCTGTAATATGACATGCAATAAAAACAAATGCAAGGAACAAGGATCCCAGGCTTTCATTTGATTACAGAGGCATGCACATGATTATACAAACATTTTTGCACGAATTGGGTATTTTGTCTTTGTAGGAAATGTTACGGATGAATAAGTTGGTCTAAATGAATAAACATACAATAATACAACGACAAATGACACGCAGTTTAGTTGTGGCAGTGCATGCTTACATTTTAAGGGAAAATACGCCCTTTAGTGGTGAAGCGTGGAAGTGCAACTACAGGGATTGAGTTTCCAGTGATTTGTAAAACATTTAAGATGGTTTGTTATTTGTACTGACATTTGCTTGGGCAGGATAAGCGTGTGAGATGTGTGAGAGCTGGCAACCCTCATCAAATGAGTATACACGACATATTTTCATATGTAAATAATGATGGTGCATGGTACAATAACAGTACAATAAACACGGTCAGTTCAAATAGAAACCCTCTCTGGTTATCTGGACGTATCAGAGTATCAGAGTTAACTTTGCTTTCTGTGGAAAAGCTACACTGATTTAAAATCATTTAAATGGTTTATGAGAATAAAGCCTAAAATGCTTTATTGTGTTTAAAACCTGTTAATTTCCCCCACAAGTTGAACTTTAACTTAACTTTTCTGACCCTGGATACATGGAAAGATAATGGAGACAGGGCAGAAGTTTAATGGGGTAAATAGCTCTACTGAACCAGCAGATGTCCCTCTAGTCCTGTAACAGTATTTCTTTTCTTATTTACACAAATGTGTTGGGATGTATGATTTTTTACTTAAATCAATTTTATAAATGACTATATTCATACACTTGGAACTTACACAAACTCAGATTTAGTGAATGATTAAATAGAATATAATATATTCAGTTTCTGAACAAATTAAACAAAGCACACACATTATTTATGAATAAATAGAGTTATATTACCTTTACGACTTTAAGTAAAATAACTGATGTCACTATGCATTAAAAAATTCCAGTGAAAACACGGCTGTTTTTCCATTGTTACAGAGTTGACAAATGGCAGCATTCATATTTCCTTAATTCACGGTTAAACAGCGTTGAGTGAAGTTTTAAAAATGAGTGAATACATGACACATATGGAAAAGGAATCCACATGTTTGTATTCATATACATACATTTTCAACAGCAGTTTGTTGGTGTGATAAAATGTTAAATGACTGTTCCATCAGTCATGACATATGAAGAGTTTACACTGAATGACGGATCATAAGGCAGGTCAAGAGTTGATTCCTGACAAATATATAATTGAGAAATCTACATGAACATCAAACCATCAGTGAAACCCTGTCTGTGAGTCTATCACAACACCGTACAGACTTCCAATACATTTTCACACCTCAACATCTGAATTTTTAAAGCACACTGCATTTTTGATGATTATTGCATAACAGAGGGTATCACAGGGAAAATGTGCACTCCATGACTTACAAACAGAAACAGAATCCCTCGCCTAAATGAAAGAATGAATGTGGTTTGACAGTTTTGATCAGAAGCTGCCGTGCCATGACAATTTAAACTCTTGTCAGAGTTTAGTTGTTGACGGTGATACGTTTGACTCCTGAACTCATGGAACTGTTATTCAGGATGGGGTTAGACTGGGACTAGAAGATACAGTGTCTTGTTACACCTTCTCATATCAAACGACCTCAAACCCGCGATCCTCGACTGTACCATCAATCTTTCATGAACTCAGCGAGTCACTCTTTTGGTCTGCTCGGGAGGGGCTGGAGAAGAGGCAGGTATTCTGCATGGCTGCGTGGGAAAAGATCAGAACTGCGTCACCACCAAGCATCAGCTGTAACTTTAGCAATGGTGACATGCTAAACTGAAGACTCTGGGATCTGTTCCATGTTCTCTCACCTCCTGTCTGGAGGTTCCATGCCCAAGCTGCACAAAGGATTGTACCCATCAGATCCATTCTCCTTCATCAAGTCCCTCCTCTTCTCTCTGTGCATCTCCAGCTCAGGACCCCTCCTCCTCCCCTCCAGCGCACCTGACCCAGCCCCGGCAAACCTTCTCAGTCCTGCCAAACAGAAGATGTGCATCAGTGCCTAGTGGATATCGTGCTCTTTTCTTCTGCGAGAGCAGAGTGAGACAGACACCTGTTTGAGGAACAGAAGATCCAGGGAAGGAGAGATGCCACTGGGGGGGTTTGCAGGTCTGAAGGAGAAGGTGCTCAAACCGGGGAAGGAGGAGTTGAAGAACAATGTTGGTGACTCTCTAGGGAACCTACAGAGGTGAGTATGAACACCTTAGAATTGAGTCTAACTAGTAAAAAAAAAAAAAAGATGTGAGAGGGCTGCTGGTGTTACATTTACATTGTATTAGGAGTTTATAGAACTAATATATAAACTGATTTCTGAGTGAAATAATATTCTATATAAATGAAAACCGATTGAAAGGAGATGACAAAACAATACAATATATAAAACTATATATTACACTAAAAGGAACTATACTATAGTATAGTGTTTTCAAAGGTTAGTGATGAAGAACAGTTGTAGGTTGATTTAGACGTTATGATGACATTATAATATATTATATATTATAATATAATATATATATATGTATGTATTCATTATCTACAAAATCTCCAGAGATAAAAACCTAAATTTTAGGCATCAGAGCAGGATAGAAGTCTGTTACATGTTACTTGCATATTAGACAGCTTAATTTGTGAGATACTGGTGTAGTATTGCCAGAAAAACTATTAGAGGTTGTGTAATACTCTTACAGAACTACAAAAATAGAGTGACAGGACAAGACCATCACATAAGACAGAGAGAGAGAAACAGAGAGTAAGCACAGTTTGATCAAACAGAACGTATGGGCACAAGCTTAATAATTAAACATCCATTTAATATTTACTGTCTTTCCTACTTAAAATTCGCTTAATATTTTAGAGAGTTTAAACGGTACTTTGAAGTGTACCGAGTGTTTAGAGTGTGGACATGAATAACATGTTATTGTGTCTTTATAATGTAAAAATGTTATTGTCTTCTGAATGCAAAATAGTTGTGCAAGTTAACATTATTAACATATTATTAAAGTCTTTACCATTGTCTTTTCCTTTAATTGTTTCTGAACAAAGTTCAACATAAAACTGGTTTATATCCGGTTCTGCATCATTAGTTATGTTTTACTTTAAAGGGTTGAAATTCACATTGTACTCAATTCTTGTACTAAAATCAAGAATGTAATAAATGTCTTAAAATAGTATGTATTTAAAACAAACAACAAGGTTATAGTAAAAGATTTCTTAACCGAATCGAACTACACATGGTTTCCAATGGAACAAAATCATGTGAGATCATGTTGAGTTGACAGTTGTTACTATTCTCAAGCTTCAGTTCATCTGCCTCACACACATCAGGGGTGAGCTCTCTGATCAGACTCTGAGCACCTTCCTCTGTGTTTGCAAGAACTCAGGGGTGCATTTCAAAACAGGCAGATGAAAGTAATTCCTGTGAGCTGGAGGATGAGAGGAGCGATGGAGGTTTGGTAATGGAACAGGTGCATGTGGGCACAAGGAAAAGAGTAGTTTCAAACACAATGTGACCTTTTCAATGCAACACTCTGGCAACCAATTTGTCAGTAAAAAAGGGCTTCACTCTGTCCTCCTAGTAGATAGATAGATACACAGATAGGCAGACAAACAGATAGACACACGTATGGTATGCAAATTATATATATATTTATATATATATTATCTATCATATTATACAGCAGATGTATACTGATAAACACACATATATACAGATATGTAATATCTTCCCCGTGCAGGAAAATTGATGGCACTAATGTGGCTGAGGAAGACAACATTGAGCTCACAGAAGACGGTCGGCCAGTGGCAGCCCCCCAGCGCAGCCCACCCCTGCTGGACTGTGGCTGCTTTGGTCTTCCCAAACGTTACATCATCGCCATCCTCAGTGGACTCGGCTTCTGCATCTCATTCGGCATCCGCTGTAACCTGGGTGTGGCCATTGTGGAAATGGTCAACAACAACACTGTCTACATCAATGGAACTGCTGTCATGCAGGTGACATCATCAGAACATTACTCATTACAACATCACACAGCTTATGTTATCAGAAAAATAATTTTTCCTAAAGGTGTATTTGTCACCTTGATTGTGGCTGGAGAACATTACTGAATTGACCCTTCATGCTAAACAAAAGCAGGTTCACTTGAACAACCAAAGTTCAAAGGAGCAAACAAACTATTATTTGACTTTTCTCTGGTTTGACATCTCATCAATAATTTTTTGGTAGTTGGTGGCCACAATTTCCTGTAATTTCCTGTCATAACAGATATTGGAAAGAAGGGATGACACACACACACACACACACACACACACACACACACACACACACACACACACACACACACACACACACACGGTCATTTTAGCATATCTTATGATAACTTGTTTATCTTATTTAATTTTGCAAAAAGTGTCTTTGTTTGCTTACAGAGTATTGACAGAGTTTTTATTCTCCATTCTAAAGCTAACCTGGTTTTGATGTTTTTCTCTTTAGCCAGCTCAGTTCAACTGGGATCCAGAGACGGTGGGCTTGATACACGGCTCTTTCTTCTGGGGTTACATTGTCACCCAAATCCCCGGAGGTTTCATCTCCAATAAACTAGCAGCTAACAGGTGAGCCTCGTGTTGAGGCACGGGCCTCCATGCATTGTTGGAGGGGACACATATATATATATACGTTCTGCCATATAGCTCATAATACATTCTGTTCTCCGCAGCGCTTAAAGGTGTTTCTAGTCCCAGGGGACCACACGGTGCCGTGTTCAGGTCTGCAAGTGTTAAATTTGTGCTGTGTGTTGATTAGAGGGGTGATATCGGGCTTGTAATAAAAGGCTCACAGGAAAAGAGGACACGTGGCTGACAGAGTTAATAATGAAAGATCCAGCAGCAGATCTCTCGCTGAAACACCAGCCACTGGAATATTACAAGTGTCACTTACACACTGTTTGGAGAAAAAAGAGACAGACGGTTGGATTAAGTAGAGATAAAGGACAACTGAATGAATTAAAATGACTCTTCTGTGGTGTGATCCCGCGATGCGGTTCCACAGCAGTTTGTGGAACCTCTGTTTATTAGAAAAAATGCTTGCAATAAAGTTTCATACATTTTATTGCATTTCTTATGTGTTTTGATATTGTCCTGTGGTATTGAAGACTCGGACAGGTTTTCTTCCTCCTCATGTCCTTCTCAGGGTACAGAAATGACAGAGTTACCCTCCAGGTGTCACTAACTCAACATGTTAATGTGATTTGTAATGATGTGAAATGAAATGATGAAAGTTACGTGAGTTACGTGAATAAAACTGTGACACACAGATTTAAAGGCACATTTTTGTAATGCTTCGCCACTTTTTTCACACAGAATGAACTAACACGGCTGACTTTCGCTGAAGACTTTCTTTGAATTGTTTTGCAGGGTCTTTGGTGCTGCCATTTTCTTGACATCTGTGCTAAACATGTTTATCCCATCAGCTGCCAGGGTCCATTACGGTTGTGTTATGTTTGTGCGCATCTTACAAGGACTTGTGGAGGTGCGTCAAACTCATTACCAGTCGCAAAGCATTTACTTTTGTTATCAATTTCTGCTACATATCTCGTAATTTCTGATTAATTTACATCTTACCGTTCAGTTTAATGGCACACTGTTGTAGTGCTATTTAAACATTGCGCTGTTTTATTTGACGTCCAGGCTGACGTAGCGCAATGGTTCAATGAATAGTTCGTAAGAAAGATCAGAAGAGTTATTTCTTATTGAAGAGTTATACTTGTTATACTTGTCTCTCCACATCATGATAGAAATGTGTGCTGTTCTAATAGGGTGTGACATATCCAGCTTGCCATGGGATGTGGAGCAAATGGGCCCCTCCACTGGAGAGAAGCCGCCTGGCTACAACCTCTTTCTGTGGTGAGTAGATCAGTGTTTGTTGTGGTTTTATAATGTCCTGTATGGTATAGCATAGACATCAAGTCTGTGGGAGAGAAGGACCACCTATAAAAATTTCTTCTGGCCCCACAAACGTTAGTGATGGCCCTCATTTGCGGTGGAAGTATAAACACAAAACTCCTCGAAATATTTCCCGCTGTCTCGTTTGCAGTGTAACTAAAGCCTGGGGAATGGAAGTGTGCGTAATACAATCAGATGTATTAAAACGCCATGATCCACAATGCACTGGTGCCATGACAACATCTGCTTTAAACAGCTCTTGACATGGCTACTAAATGAAGCTGGTCTGCACACAGCTTCACTGTCTGCATTTCACAGAGGCTTTCTCCTGTTGATACTAATGAAGTGTCCTCTGCTCTGTTCAAAGCTCACTCGAGAATCCTCTTCTACGCCAAACAAGAAGGTTTACAAGTGCATCCAGTAATAAAATTTACATTAAGACATGTTTTCATTAAAATCCTATTTCCTGCAGCTGGCAGCCTGTCTCTCAGGCAGTGGCATGTTATAAGAGCGCTTCCCTAATGTTTAAGTAATAAAAACATTAAAAACATTACTTTGAAAGTTATGGAAATGTTCAAAACCAGTCTGGTTTTATAGACATTGTTTTAACATTACTGTTTGGTTATACAAACTTATGAAAAACATGTTTGATATGATATATAAAGAACAAAATTTCTACTAACATCACTGCAAGAATGTTTTTTTACTAACTTGCTCTTCTAAACAATGACACAATTTACTGGGTAAACTAGTCCTTCATTAGAGAACTAATAAAGTCTCTGAAGCTGAACCTAAAACTAGCAAACAAATGAACAATAGTGAGCCATCTTTCCCAAAGCCAAACCTACAGTAACAAGTCAGGTAAGTTTTCATAAAGCAACCCGCAGAATGAATAAACTAGCATAGATAAAGAGAATGTACTGCAGGATGATTAATCCCCTCTCTCCTAATTTAACTTTCTTAATTACTCCTCTGTGTGTGTTGTTTGTATGTGTGTGTGTGTGTGTGTGTGTGTATGTGTGTAATCTGGCTGGCAGGATCTTATGCAGGAGCTGTGATAGCCATGCCACTGGCTGGTATCTTGGTGCAATATGTGGGCTGGCCATCTGTCTTCTATATATACGGTGAGCTGAAGGCGTAATATGTGTTGGTTATGAGTGACACACAAGGGAAACAAAATGTATGTCCCCAGGACCAGGATTGAAAATCACTTATTACTGTATTCAGTAGACATGTTATAATGGGACATTTTTAAGACCAGCGGTGTGCACTGGTGCCGACTTAGTCGCTAGATTCTTCAGACCCTTTGTTGTGACTTTTTTCCAAAACGCCTTCCAAATCACGATGAAATCACTATAACGTCATCTGACACATTTAGCAAATTTTAAAGCAGACTGTAGCTACTTTTCATTTAGATTTTCTGGCAACTTTTTAAAAAATGTTGGGGGGGTGTTATTCTGTAATCGTATACAGTTTTATATTCTGTAATGTACTTGGCCATTCTATAACAAAATGAAAAAAGGCTGACGTGTTTCTGCACTCATATCCAGGTGTGTTTGGCATTATATGGTATACCTTCTGGCTCCTGCTCGCTTACAACAGCCCAGCGATACACCCCACCATCAGTGAGGAGGAAAGAATCTACATAGAGACCTCTATTGGGGAAGGAGCCAATTTAATGAGTGCTACTGAGGTACAGGGCTCTATGGCTACACAAAACCTGTGTGTTTCTTAAGCTGTATTATGGATGTTCAGATGTAATATCTTAAAGGTATTACTTTCAAAGTATTTTTGGAATGAAGTGATGATGCTTACCCAAACGTCTTTATACATACATACATCTCTCTGTCCACAGAAATTCAAAACTCCCTGGCGTCAGTTCTTTACGTCTATGCCTGTCTATGCCATTATAGTGGCAAACTTCTGCCGCAGCTGGACTTTCTACCTCCTGCTCATTAGTCAGCCGGCTTATTTTGAAGAGGTCTTCGGCTTCCCCATCAGCAAGGTCTACAATGTCCTTCACCATATAAATGACTTCAATATACTGTGTGGTTCACTATATAATTTAAAGGCAGGGTTTTTTGTTACGCTGGTTGAAAGTCACATTCTGATAGCAATCAGACCACAAAAGTAAAATGGTCTATATATATATATATATATTGTCTGCGGTAGGCGTAGGACCATAAAATGTTCATCCAATCATTAGGATGTCATCCCTGCCTGTTAAACTATGTATTTGCATACCTATGCACACTATTGGGGAAGGTGTGGCTTATAAGAGCGCTCTGAAGGGAGGCTGGTGTCTTATGCTTTTAAAATTAGCTTGCTGTTGCCAGCCTTTGTGAAATTCCCTACCCTACCTTTAATGTTGGGCTGTTTTCAGGTGGGCATTCTGTCAGCTGTGCCCCACATGGTAATGACGATCGTGGTGCCGATAGGAGGCCAGCTGGCTGATTTCCTGAGAAGTCGGAAAATCCTCTCCACCACGGCTGTTCGCAAAATCATGAACTGTGGAGGTCAGTGCCCCACTTCCTTTGAGATCAGAATGCTTATGGTCTGATGACTGGGTAAGGTCTAACTAACGCTGTCATCTGCAGGTTTTGGCATGGAGGCCACGCTGCTGCTTGTGGTGGGCTTCTCACACACACGTGGAGTGGCCATCTCATTTCTTATCCTGGCTGTGGGCTTCAGTGGATTTGCGATATCAGGTGACACATGAGACGGGGGTCAATCAGCATAATTCAACCATTACCATCTCCTTTCCCCCACTGATGTTTTTGCAGACGGTTTATGCTGCCTTTTTATTCTAGCCCTCCAAAACACAGTAAAATAAATGTTCAAAACCCAATTTGTGCTTATATATTGCATATAGACTTCTTATTTTAAGAGGTTATGCACAATGTTCCTGTAGCTCAATTGGTAGAGAATTGCATTAGCAGTGCAAAAGGTTTTAGGTTCGATTCTCAGGGAACACACATACTGATCAAATGTATAACTTGAATGCACTGTAAGTCGCTTTGGGTAAAAGCATATGAATAAATAAATGAAAATGTAATATCTCTGCGAACATATCTCCAGATACAATATTGCACAGTTCCAAGTTTAAAGGGGAAACTGTTTAATGCATTCAAACTGGTTTCTGTTTTGAAACAGGTTTCAATGTGAATCATCTTGACATTGCTCCTCGTTATGCCAGTATTCTCATGGGCATTTCTAATGGCGTGGGCACTCTGTCGGGTATGGTATGCCCCCTCATCGTTGGAGCTCTCACCAAACACAAGGTATTTAACTTAATACCCTTGTGCATAAACTACATCAGCTCATTAATTCATAAACTATAGAGCTAACAACATCCCCTTGAGCTGTCAGTCCTGGGTCAAGACATTTATGTGTACAGTATGTACTATAAGCTGCTTTGGTATAAAAATAACATGTCTGTTAAATTCAATTAAAATGTATTTATATAGCGCTTTTAACTATGTTGCAAAGCAACTTTACATATGAAAAAAGGAATTACAGAAAAAAGGAAAATTATAGTATATATAGAATACATGGTAATTTTTGTTTTCCACATAAGACATATATGAGAAAAATTACAGGTAGCATTTTAAACCAGACCTGCCTTTCCAGTGGAAATGGCCCATGTTATACGTGCGTATTCTTTGGTTGCACAAAATACATGTTAAATATTTTTATTGCATTTTAGACACGTCTGGAGTGGCAGAATGTTTTTATGATCGCATCCATGGTGCATTACTCTGGTGTGATCTTCTATGCCATCTTTGCCTCCGGAGAGAAGCAGGACTGGGCGGATCCTGAGAGCACCAGTGAGGAGAAATGCGGCATCATTGGAGAAGACGAGCTGGCCAATGAGACGGAGCCCAGCAGTGACAGCACCCTGGCAACAAAAAAGAAGTCCTACGGAACCACAGACAATTCCTCAGGCCGAAAGCAAGGCTGGAAGAAGCAGCGAGGGGTCACCATGCAAGATGATGAGGATCATGGTTCAAATCATTATGAAAATGGAGAATATCAAAACCAGTGTCAATGACAGTGTGTCCTCAAAAGGCCAGGACTGCTCTCTCATCCAGTGACCTGGGACTACAGCATTCCACCTGACACAACAGTATATTTTCACATGTGAAGAAAGGTTTCAGATGGCCTCCTTTGGTTTCACACCTCTGAAGGAACAGTTACATACGGATTGTCTGTGTTCTTGTGGGTGGTTCATTTGAAAGGAGATCTTCACCTTAAACAAACATAACAAAGAAGGTTTCAACTTGAATGTACATACAGTGGCACCAAAAAGAATCAGAATGGTTTTATGAATAATTTTAATCCACCGAACAGCATCTGCGATATTCCCATCAGATTAACTGCTAGTGTAGTTTACCACATTAACCACCTCTCTATCTGTTGTTTTACAGCTGAATTCTTTTTGTGAGTGTGTCTGTACTATCCTTTGTTAAAAAGATGCCACTTGGTTTGATATTTTGTATTTGATGGTTTAACACCAATACATTTTATAGTGTCTTAAATGTCTGTATACTTTTTGGGGCCACTGTAATTGTAAAACAAAAATAAGTAAACATTAGAACTGCACTAAAAAGCTTTAAAGCAAAGCAGAACATGCCGGGATTCATTGAATTTTAAATTATAACTTTTTTTACAGCACCACGGCTGACAGCAGAATATGCATCAGTTCTTTTTTATTTTGGTTTATGTTTTTGTTAGCTATGGAAAGAAAGCAGATGTACGGTGCTCTAATGAATCGTTTAGCAGATCAGAATCCTGTTTGGAGAAACACTCCTCCACAGATCTGTCTCAGATCAGGTTAACAATGGTTTGGGCTAAAAAATTGTTTTATTTAGTGGAACGTCGAAAATACAGTATGTCCACCTTCAATATCTCATAATTTAGTGTATCGTTTACATACTCTTCATGTGGAAGGGCTTGGAAAGGTGAATCTGGATGAAACAACATTATAATAAAACAACCTGTGATGTGCCTGATTTTTTTCAGTTTTTTTTGCACATTACCTGTCAGTAAAATGGCAAAGACATTTCTGTGCTTACATGACGTCAAGATGATTTGACATGTGCACTTTATCACTGCATCACTGTAACTAATAATGTCTCTTTAAATGTTTATTTGAAGGATAATAAAAAAGCTTTCAAATGATCTTAAATACATTTATCTGTGCTTAAAATAATGGAACCATAGACATGGATCAGTATGATTCTGCAGCAAGCCACGAAAATGCAACAAAATCTGGATAACTGATTGCCTTTGGCACATACGTAAGACAGCAGCAGTTTAAATAGCGTCTTACAGTATTAATGGGTTTAGTGTGGAACAAATGAAATCGAAGTAGATGTAATGGAAACTTCAGACTCACAGCCTGCTCTCCTCATGTGCTTTAAGAGAGAACAGACACTAGAAGCTTGATTATGCTGCGTTTCTTTAGCTGTTGTTGGGAACTGACAGAGCTCTCCTGGTTTCTGTCATTTGGAAGTAAACTTCCTTGTTGTTATCTTTATTCTCAAACACATACAATTTTACAGTGCAACAAATTAGCCTGACCACCCAAAGCGTCAGAGAGTTGGCAACAAATATATTATATTGCAAGGATATCATTTCAGAAAAGTAAC
This sequence comes from Chromobotia macracanthus, assembly GCA_036877525.1. Taxonomy (NCBI): domain Eukaryota; kingdom Metazoa; phylum Chordata; class Actinopteri; order Cypriniformes; family Botiidae; genus Chromobotia; species Chromobotia macracanthus. Next base: position 2,823,731 of record JAZGTH010000067.1, on the reverse strand, counting down.
AATGTGCAATTCCATAATCCATCTATTGACACAATAAATATGTTTTAAGTATTTATTTTAGTACCGAATCTTTCAGCTAACAGTTCCAGACTTTCAGTTCCATTACATCTAAAAATAATAATTTATTAAACGTAGAAATGAAATGTTTAATTTTTAAGCCGTTTGTGTTTGAATTAAGTCACTTTTCTTCTTCTTGATTGACTTTTATAAGTTAACAAGTCTCCTGTTTGATCATTCTTGGGAAAGTTCAAGGTTGTGGACCTTTGTCATGGTTTGTAGTGGCATTTTTTGTGCCACCGTCCTTGACAGCTCTTGTTTAACCTGCTGATACGCGCTCTGTCAGTGGTTTGTAGTATTTGAGGGCCTTATCTCTACATTTGCCTTTTATGATTTGTAGAGTGCGGCTCTAAAACTGCTCACATTTGTATTTCAGATCAACACGCAGATATCAAACAGAAGAACAAGTTCAACTGCAATAAGCGTCACAATTATTTTTAAACACAGTGATTCTCCTGTAATTACGGCGAGCGTTTTAGAGATAACACAGTCCTGTGTGTCAGCCCTTTGGGTTTGCTTTGGCATGAGTTTATCAAACCACATAAGACAGAAGACAGGTTTGAAAAAAAGTCCAGTGATTCCAGACTCCATGAATTCTTGTGGTACATGGACTTGTGTTTATTAGCTTTTAACAGCTTGGAATTTAGCGTTGGAACTATCTGCTGTATAAACGAGTTTTTATAAATAAGTTTTTATATGAAATATGTTTTCATAATTCATTCCCTAAAATAAAACAAAAAAAAATCCGTAAAATAAAGGAGAAAGCTTTTATTGAAATGCTGCATTGTGTAGTGCAGTGTGTGACTCAGAATAGTTTGAGGGTTTGATGATACCATTACCATGTCCTTCATCACAAGGCCATCAAACCCCCTCCACTCTCAGACTGACTGCATCACAAACAGCAGCCAGCCTATGGCAAAGGTTTTGTTTATTTCAGAGTTCGGTCTGTTGATTCAGAAGGGCCCGTTTAAATGAAGCAACAGTCAGTAAATTATTGAAAGCTTGTTTTCAGAAACATGCGCATTTAAGATGACAGATGCTGGTCTTTATGATTTTGGGGCAGTTATATCCCACAGGTGTGACACAAACTAAAAAGGCCCATAACATGCAGAATACATTTGTGATCTATGCTCATCTCAGTGTTGGATAGTAATATCTTCAAATCAGGATTTCAGACACAACCAATCAGCATTATCAAGCTCTGAAATGTAACTTTGTCACAGAGACGGTCTGAACTTGATTCACTTGTCTGGTATTATTAGCTGTAACTATTAGCTGACTATTAGCTGTAAGTCAAATGACAATAGCATCAATAACATTTTTTATTAAAAATATGTAATCTTGCCCATTTAGATCTGTAAGTCTCTGTATTTGGTTACTGGGCAGTGCCACAGACCACATTCATATTATATTGTGGCCAAATTTACATTCATGCATTTGGCAGATGCTTTTATCCAAGTTAGGGTGGATGTCTGTCTGTCAAACATATCAGAGAGGCTAGCACATAATCTTTACCCCGTAATAACTGTGTTTACGTGACAGTGAGGGTATGTCTGTTGGGCTAATGAGGCTTTGCTATCTTTAAGGAGATGCTGCTTTTGCAGGCCTGTCAGCAGAAGTTTGGAGCTGCTGGGAGAGGGAGGGATGAACAGCTAGTACTCATGAGGAGAAACAGATAGTTTAATTAATAACCACTGTCCTTTTTCCCCATGACCCCATCTGCTCAGAGAACTGTGTGGTCGCTACACAGAAACAGCTAGATGCCCGTTCCCAAATACTGATGGTGTAAAACAGTGAGACGAGACCTAAGAGTACCCACCATCTCCAGTGAAGCTGAAGGTAAGAACATAACATTTATGATAGGTTTCTAACATAAATCAGCTGTGATAGTTTACTCTTACTTTGGTGGTCGGAGGTGGAACGTGCAGGTAGTGATTTGTAGATTTGAAATGACACTGTGAGATATAGACCCTCTGTGTGTACTGCATGAGCTCATGGGAAATTATAGACTGCACTATATAGTACTTCATATATTAATTATAGATGAATAGTCTTATGGGGGTATTTATGGTTGTTTTTATGGATGTATCAGTCAGCTTTGCTAATGGATGAAGCCGGGTGCCATAGAAACAACATGACAAGTTATTCATAGGGGTAAATTTGCTCGCGTCCACATATTTTACACTGCGCTGTGACTCATGTTTCCTCTTTTATTATTTATAATGTGGGAACTTCATAAAACTGCACTGCTGAAATCAGAAGGCCAGTGTTTGTGAACTTACATCACATATTTAACAGGTTTTGCCGGAATATTAGTTTCCAATGAATTTACTGATGAATACAATTATTATTATTTGCTTTATGCACTTTTAAATTAATGTAAACGGTTGTGTGGATCTATAATATGGAAATATATATGGTATATATAGGACCATTGAGGATTTTTGTTCATGAAGATGAACATAATAAGAGATTTCTAAAAACTGAAACTACTGAATGTCAAGTATGAAAATTATTCGTGTACTGCACTGTAATCTGTAATCTGAAATGATTACGCATGCAATCTGCACTGAGGTATGTTAGCAGTAAACAAACAGTAGTTGTAATAATGTCACAGAAAAAGGCATATGAATTTGTGATGGGCAGGTGACAGACCGAACTGAAAAGTGAATTGATTTAAATACTGGAGTGAGATGAAACAGCAGCCATCATGAAACCCTGGGCCAGTTTGTCTCTGTGCAGAGCATAGCTGGAACTGGGGCAAAGGTCACTGAAGAAGTCTGTTCAGTTCTGAGATGAATGTTACTTCATAGTTTATCTTTTGAGTTATGAAAGTGACTTAAAAAAGGTTACACAACCGTAAGAAAATCTAAATTACTGTACATTTAAATGATATTGTTTACCTCTACCGTAAAACTTTAATAAATGAATTCAGGCTTTTATTTTGAAATGATTAAATCAGAGCGTATCCGTTCGATGTGGTATTAAATTAGTTTTATTATTTTACTGCATCTGTCTGCTTCAATTCAACTGTAAGAAAAGCTTGTTGTTAAATAAAGTTTAAAAATCACTTTGACCGAAACAAAGACCACACAGTTTTGTCACTGTTTTAAAGGAACCGGATTAACCCCATTTTTTCCATTGTGGACAGAGAGATCGTCACATTCTCTCCTCAGCACAGAGATCAACGCAGGCTTGTCAATGAATGAATGGGTGGGCCATGACGTCAATGTGGTGGGACCCTTACAGATCCCACCCACTGATGGATTTCCCCTGTCAGAGAGCTCTCACTTTTTTGGTAAGAACAAACAGGCTGCTTTGCTATGTGAAACACTTTTCATAGGTGAAATAACAATAAAAGTAAAAACCAGGTTTTACTGGGTGTAAATGTTGGTTACACATTTCCATTATTAGTAGAAGCATAAAAAGTATCGCTGTTACTTTAAATGTCACCATCACATGTCAACATGTTATGATGACATTTATTCAGCAAGATTCACCTGTGATGAGTCTGTGGCTGTCGGGTTAATGAGTAACTGCAGTAACCCTTGATCTCGCTGGTTCTTTGAGGCATGTATGAAGGTGTTCTGTACAGTAATGTTTTGAGAAAAGAGGGTCAAGCCCACATTAGACACAAATGTTGGATGTGAGCAATCAGTACAGCTGTAGATCATCAGAACCTTGTCTGGGTCACAGTGAGATGGCCATGGTGCAGAAGAAGACTTCAGGTCAGTACCATAGGTGATTCACCATAATATGGTGTGTGTCATTAGACAAGAACTAGCAATTTCACCAGTACATGGTATAGATATCGTACAGGTTTTATAGATGTTTTTTAGATGTTTCAATTAGTTCTTCCGCGTTATGAAACAGCTCTGAGAGCAGATGGACTACATTTGGGTGGAAAAGACCCAGTTTTTTAATCGTTAATAGCAAACAATAAAAAATACTTGATGACCTAAAATGTATGGGACATAATTTAACTCTTAAAACCAAAACAGTCTATAAACCTTTTTAAACCAAACAAAGAATTTTTATAATAAAAAACGAAACTATTGAATTCTATAGACATTATTATTGTGTAAACCTAAAGAGTTGGTTAATGATTTCTCATGTTTTATATCTGGGTGTGTTGGATCTCTGTGCTAAGAAAGGCAGACGTATACATTTAAAGGATTAAAATCAGATAAGATTACTAGTAACTTACAGCTACTAGTTGGATAGATAATGGTCATGTGCCAGGATGGTGTATTATAATCAGTTAGAAGATGATGGGGATTACTGAGAACAGAGTATCTCTTTGTAACAGTATCTCTGTGTGTTGCAGTTTCACTAATTGTTATGTTGGCATTAAACCTTTTAGAACTTCATTCTTGGCTTAAACAGTATGGTGAACTTGAGCCTTGTGTCTCCATGGCACATATAATATGCCAACTGTGTCTCACCCGTGCCATCTTCTCCTTAGATATTCTGGCAGAACAGAACAGCTCTTTGCTGCAGGACCAGGAGGTCATGCCCTATACCAGCTATCCCAGCATGCAGTTCACCTCGGTGGAGCCCTGCATATCATCACCATCGTACTACCCCAGTCAGCACTGTTACCCACAATTCAGTGGGGAGGAGTGGTTTTCTCCATCTGCTGTGTTTGAGATGAGGAAAGGACCTTTGGAGGGTGGCTTTGACAATGAGATGGAGGAGTCTTGTCCTATTGTCCCAATAGTGTGTAAGAGGTCCAGACATGCTCCTCAGTCCGGCAGGAGCAAAGCCCATGAACTGTGTGTGGTCTGTGGAGATAAAGCCTCGGGATATCACTACAATGCACTCACATGTGAGGGATGTAAAGGTGAATTCCATAATTTACTGTATTTTCTTTGGCTTTCAAGGTGCAGTATGCAATTTTCTAAAGGACATTTATTTTTTACATTTATGCATTTGGCAGACACTTTTATCCAAAGCAACGTACAGTGCATTGAAGTTATACATTTTCCTAATACATGTACTCCCTGGGAATCAAACCCACGACCTTTTGCACTGCTAACGCAATGCTCTACCACTGAGCTACAGGAGAACCAACTACTGTGCAAACACAATATATTTTTTCAACACACACACAGAACAGACATCTCGCAAATATTCATAAAATTGTTTGCTTGGGTGTGGTACTGTATGTTAAAATTTATGGTATGACCCAGAACCCATCGATAACCAAATGAGGCTTTACCGTAAAAGGAATTGTATATTATTAAGGTGACCCCTTATTAACTCTTGAAATTATGATATAACTCACTGCCTCCTCTTACAATGCAGTCATGGCCACATAGCTGATGAAGGACGTAATAAATGACACAGAACCCCGCACACTAATTTTAGCTCTTTGGAAAATCGTTCGGTGAATGACTGCAAATGTAATTCCACCTGTGCATGGACAATGCCCAGAGGGCAGATGCTGGGCTCTGTGTTCCCGAGTCCCGCAGGCTTGGCTGGGTTTGGTGCTCCTTCACGCTCAGTCTGGATTGGGTTCCCTCTCAGCTTTCTGCTGAATAATGATGTAGGCAACCAGACCCACCGCTGCCATGCAAAGTTAATGTGTGTCATTGTGCTCGCCGGCTCATGCTAAAATAATTACCTGTTCCAAAAACAACTGCATGTGTTTGTCTACTGCCCAGAACTGAAAATGGAGTATCTAACAGTATCTGTATACAGCACTGAATGTAATGTCTTAAACATAACACCATACATTACATGCACCGGATGTGCAATGAACCTTGATCTGTGTTTACAAAGTGGCATTCTTGTTTCTCTGAACAGTTTTGCACCAAGAGCTCATAATGCTCTTGTTGTTAGTATCTTTTCTCTGAATGTTTTTCAGATGTTCGCCATAGAGGATGTGGATTATTAAGCAAACTTTTTACCATAGAAGTTTAGCACATCCTGCTCAGTTTACTCTCATTAGCCATTGTTGATCTGCTCTGTTCTTCCTATTTGTTCCAGGATGAGCTACATATGAGTATTATTGCCATCTGACCTGTCATACAGTGTGTCAAAGTGTCAAACTAGTGTTACGATGAAAAATGTAATTTACAGGAGCGAGTTATGTGGTGTATAGAATATTGCAGTTGCTCAGTTTCTGTATACATATCTTTCCTTCCAGGTTTCTTCAGAAGGAGCATCACAAAGAACGCTGTATATAAATGCAAGAGTGGAGGAAACTGTGAGATGGACATGTACATGCGCAGGAAATGCCAGGAGTGTCGACTTAGGAAGTGTAAAGAGATGGGCATGCTTGCAGAATGTGAGTGGAAGCACAGTAAACAAAACTTCATAACTGCATGTCAAGCAGCTGTAAACAGTTCTGATCATTCTGTGTCTGATGTTGTATTTTTATTCTCAGGTTTGTTAACAGAAATCCAGTGCAAATCCAAAAGACTGAGAAAAAACACAAAAGCTTCTTCTGATGAAAGCACAGGAGATGATGGAGATGCTAAACAGGTTGTATCTACCACTAAACCCTCCAAGGTAAAGATTATTTGTGTTCTTATATGTTCTAAACGTTTGAACTTTCTTGCGATACTTGTTACAGTATAACTTGCAGGTGATTCCAATCTGAAGTTAACAGTGATCCATAACAACTTTTATTGAAGTGCCATTGAAGGTTCAAGGGCAAACTCAGTATTTCTTTTCTGCATGCCAACATGATCTCATTTACTTATGCTCTTATATACCATTATCCCTTAAAGATTATGTTATGGATGGCTGTAAAATAACTCTGTTAAAACTTCATATCCCTTAAAGATTAATTACAGATGGCTGTAAAATGACCCTGTTAGAACTTTGTGGGGTAAAAACTTGGTTAATTATTAGAAATGTATTTATTTTCGATTTTCCTGTATGCAGAGATCATTTCACTACTTCACTTTGATTTTCAAGATTAAATTAAATTAGTGGTGAGTTTACAACATGTTTCTCATTTCAGGAAAACTTAGAACTGAGTCAAGAGCAGCAGGCTTTATTGAATTACATTGTTGATGCTTATAATAAACACCGCATCCCTCCAGATATGGCAAAGAAGTTGGTATGTCTGTTTATGGAATTTCAGATGTTGCAAAATGTCTATTCAACGTGCTTTAAGCAAAAATATGTAAACGTATAAACTTTACACCCTAGTTAACTGTTTTTGCTTTGTACTGTATATTGCAGACAGAGCACAAACCTGCTTCATTATAGATTATTTAAAGCTTAAAACACTACTATCAAAATCAATAACAACTTCGCTTGTTCCTACAACTGGTCAGTTATTGCTGTGTATCCTAGGTTATCAGTCATAAAACTGATAACTGTTTTGTTTACATGATGTAACTCATTTCACAGTTACAAGAGCAGTTCAACCCTGAAGAAAACTTCCTCCTGTTAACAGAGATGGCAACTAGTCACGTCCAAGTGCTGGTTGAGTTCACCAAAACCATACCAGGTTAGAGTACTGCTCCAGTTCTCTTTAAAAATACAAAATACAGATTTCTATAGCAGTTTCTGTACTAGTCATTGCTTTGTTTGAATGTGAAGTTAGGAATATATACACTAAAAAATGTTATGATATATAATGTAAAGATGCTCTTGTTTTCCGAGCAGGTTTTCAGTCTCTGGATCATGAAGACCAGATCGCATTATTAAAAGGTTCTGCTGTGGAGGCAATGTTCTTACGCTCCGCCCAGGTCTTCACCAAAAAACTTCCCCACGGGCACACAGAAGTGCTGGAGGACAGGATTAGAAAGAGTGGTGAGTTCATGCACTTCTCAGTATTACATCAGAATTTCACAGCATGATTCATGGCTTTTAACTGACGGCTGCTTGTTAAATCTTTGGCAAGTTCAGAGGAACCACAACCTGGCCTCTGAAACTGGGAAAATTTCATTTCACCTGTGTTTAGCTTTTAAACTAGTAGTGTACAAACCTGCGTCCCTCAGAGCATAAAGCCTAGAACAAAGTCCAAAGATCTCATCACACACTGTTCTACTGGAAGGCTGTTAATAATGCATCTGCCATAAATAATCACAGGAAATTTGCCATCTTGATAATACTGTGGTATACTGTGGATACATTACATGTGTAAAAGGACACTAAAGGCCTAAAGTCCAGCTGGTTTCAGTTTCACAAAAGCCTAAGCCAGAGGTCTCCAATGAGGTCTACAGAGTTGTGGAGTTTATCTTCAGCCGTAATGAATCACACCTGAAGCAGCTAATGAAGATCTTTGGGAGTGCTAGAAACATCCAGGCAGGATATATATGCATATAAACAAGCTACAAACGCTGCATCTACAGTACCCATACATGTGTAAAAGTAGCTGGATCTTCTTTCTATATACAAATGGACATTTCCCACAAAATCAGACCCGACAGCTCAAATGATAAATTATTATGATGAGCTCAGCGTTAATAAGGGTAAATTAAGGGGATCATGTTGAACATGTCAAGTACTTGCTCAATAACTGTTTTGTTTTTTTTTCATTTTTAACAAAAAAAGTTATGAATTGCAGCTTTAATTTTTGATATCTTGGTAAGCAGATTTTCTGAATGATTTTTACACCCCAGTTCAGTTTATGTGTCCTTTACAGTGGGTTAGCTGACAGAAGGTGAAGGCCACCCTGATTGGATGGTCTGTAAACGAAACCCTTATGGCTCTTCACACTGAATCGTTTACATGAGAAAAGAGCTCAGCTCTCAAACCCAACAAATTATGATAATTACATCAATCATAATGATAAATAAAAAGAGCATCCACAAAACAGGAAAGCCCTTGAAAGACAGGCTTCAGACACACAGAGAATCTCACTGAATGTGGAAACACACAGCTGTGGTGCCAGATTCATATTAGCTCGAACCTCAATGACAATGGAGAGCAATAAGGTCATGACCGTGGATGATCTGGCCTTGCACGCTGGAGGGAATTGTAGAAACTGTCCAAAGCAGACACTAAACAGACAGTATAGTTTGTAGTCTGTAGCGGTTGTTGTGGCTTATCAGTGTTCCTTTAGCTCAGTTGGCAGAGGATTGCATTAGCAGTGCCAAAGGTTGTGGGTTTGATTCCAAGGGAGGGAAGATACACTTGCTGATTAAATGTATAGCTTGAACGCACTGTAAGTTTACTTTGGATAAAAGCATCTGCTATAGGCATAAATGTAAATGCTTATACACGTAAATGTAACACTTTTACATCTTATGATGAAATGTAAGCGGCGATGCATGTGCAAAACTACACCATGACCGTAATGCGTTTTGAATGGTTGCTAGGGTGTGTTGCTATGTGGTTACTGAGACAATCCAAAAGGTTCTTAAGGCAAATGTTTAATGAATTGATGTAAATGTAAAAGGTTAGGGGTTTATAGTGATGCTGATTTTATTTTCCTGCTACTTGCTTTGTAAATATAGGCAACACTGCCCTCCTCAGGCCACAAAACACTTATAAAAGCTTTTTCAGGAGCTAGTTAGTTTTTATTTAAAGAAGGGATGTCATCTGATCTTTGGCCCTGTGAAAAAGCAATTTTTATTTTCAGTGTAGATCATAACTGAAATGTAAATATCAAACATTTACGTTTCATTGGCATGATTACAATTCATGTTTTCAATTGGTCAATATTAGACTGTTAGTGTGTTTTATATTAATATTGTACTGCAGTGGTGTACAGTAACGCTGTAAAAGTCTCAGGTACATTTGATTTATAAACAAAAAATGTGTGAAAATGTACCTAATGAGAATTACTGCAGTTTTTAAGGCAAATGGGGTAACATTAAAACAAGATATTGATTTAATGTCCGTGTGTGTGTGTGTGTTATGTTTTACTGTATACATGCATTTGATCAATAAAAGCTATTCATTACATTCTTTTTGAGAAACATCTTCTGTTCACAACATTGTGGCTACAACTTGTGGCTGTACAGTACTGTTTATCTTCATCCACAGGGATATCTGAAGAGTTCATCACACCCATGTTTAATTTCTATAAAAGCATTGGAGAACTGCAGATGATGCAGGAAGAACATGCTCTGCTGACTGCCATCACAATCCTCTCTCCAGGTGAGCTGATCCATGTCACGCACGTTCAGATGTATGTACATTTAGTTTAGTTTTAGTTTGATTTACATTTCTGTGTGGAAAACAGACACACATATGTTGGGTTTAATGCACAAAAACACTTAATTAAAACTTAATTTCAATTAACTTAAATTTTTCAGTTCAAGTTCAGTTAAATCAAGTCATTTCAACTTACTCTTTGTAATCGTGACTGGTGTGGAGCTGAGGTAACTTTTAAGAAATAGTTGAAAAATTGCTTAACCTATTTTTTTTAAGTTGTACCAGTCAGCCAATGCATTTGTGATTTAATGGAAAATGACATTGCGGTTTGTTTTTGGCCCTTTTGGGCCTCGTTTGGTTCTTATGTCATTCATTTGTGCTGTTTCAGCATGTTTAGCAACCATTAATGGTGAATACAATAGGGCAACAATACAAAAGCCGGTGTATTTTTTGTCAACATTTCATATGACTGAAACTGTGTTGAATCCACCGGCAGACAGGCCATACATAAAGGACCAGCAGGCTGTGGAACGTCTTCAGGAACTGATGCTGGAGGTGCTAAGGAAAGTTTGTGGGCTGCAGCACCCGCAGGAGCCCCAGCACTTTGCACGACTGCTGGGCCGTCTGACGGAACTGCGTACCCTCAACCACCATCACGCAGAGATGCTGGAGTCATGGAGAATGAGCGATCACAAGTTCACACCTCTCCTCTGTGAGATCTGGGACGTTCAGTGACAAAACAATGAGGGAACGAGCAGGTGAAGAAAAACTACCAAAGACTTTCACTGCCAAGCTGCCAAAGAGACAAGTGTACACACATTGAGTTGTTGACTGTATGAAACATGTTTAAGTATGAAACTTAAACATAATATACATGTATATTGCGACATTGTGTTGGTCAATATTTGGTCAATAATAACAATTTGTAACACATTATCAGCTATTCAAGGGGAGAAATTCTGATGGACACATGAATATCGTAATAGTGAGTTTGTGAGTTGGCACCTTGGTTTGTTTCAAAATTTTCTTTCCTTCATCTAAGGATTGCTTGTCTTTTCTTCTGTTGTCCCTTTGTGTATTGTATAAATAAAAATTTGAAAGATTTTTAATTGGCAGTACCACATCATTGTCTTATTTTTAACTGGCAGTACCACATATATGAAATGTTTTATGAGGATACAGGCAGTGGAATGATGTCTTCTTGCACACATGAAATATTATTGGACTGACACGTCTTTGAACAAGAGTGTGTCTTCCTTTCAGCTTGCTTGTTTCCATCAAGCCTAACAAAATAAACACGCATGTACGTGAACATGAAATTATCAAAGTTCAAGGTCAGGAGAGAACATACCGGTTCTCCTGCCTATGTGGAACCATAATTTACGCAGACAGTTTGTTTTTGTTCTTCTTAAAAAGTGATGTGGAACAAAATGTCCCAGAACGGAACGTTGTTGCCTTATTTCAAACAAATTCCACATTTGCAAAGCCTAACAGATGTAGTTAGTTTTTTTAGTTTATATTTGATAAAACAAAATGTATATATAATTTTAAGTTTAAAGTAAGGAAGTTAAGACAATAATGATTAAACTAGTTGCACTACAAAATGTATGTATCAAAGTTACTTTATTTTACTTAGTATTTATTTATTTTATTTCAGAGTTTATTTCTGAAACCAAGAAAAAAATATGTAAATAAACACGTAATAAAATGTGGACACTTGATTTTTTAGATTTGGGGACAGTAGCCTATTAAGTAACTATTCTTAGATGACTGTAGCCTGTACTCTAACCACCCTCGGGACATTACTAAAATTCCTACACTTAACAGTAACTTAACTTTAAAGAGGCTCATAAATTAGGGTGGGACAGATTCTGGTCCTATTGTATTGCCTACTTGCAATTAACCGCAGTTTACATCACTGAACATACAAATGCACTTTTTGTAGATGTCAAATGTCCTTGCGAAATTCTGCCTGTGGGACGTATTTTACTGGTGATTGACAGGCTTAAAGTACACAAGTCACCAGCTGTGTCCAAGAGCTGACAAATGCTGCCTTCAGAGGACACATCACGAGAAGGGAAGGCATAAAGGCACGTCATAAAGGCACGTCTGAATCCTTTGTTTGCCTCACTTCCTTTCTCCAATACCTGCACCTGAATTAATTAATAATAATTCATTAATATCCTGCAATCCTGTGCTTGTGCATCCGAATAGGGTTGAGTTATAAAAATGAAAATGTCATCAATAAAATGAACAATAGTAAGTAAACGCTGTTTGTTACGCTGCCTATGTAGTATGTAAAATGATTCAAGCATGAATAAAGATTTTTTTTAAGTTACACTCATATCAGTTTTGAACTAGGCAAACATACAAGCATTTCAGTCAATTCTTATTGAATCCAGGACTTGGGTGAAAATTAAACTTGAACTTAAAGTTGATAAAGCACTATAATTTAAGGTTGTATGAACATTTCTGTAATGTTTCCATTATGTAACAAAAAATGTTATTTTCAAACTTCTTGAAATGTTCAAATCGCACAGTTTTAATCATTATTGCTAAGAATATTATTTAAACTGATGACGGCAGGATCAGGTGTTTTAATTAAGGGCTGTTAATTCTGTTGGATGTCATGTAGCTAGAAAAACATGTATGTATGTATATATATGCCTGTTTGTTTGCTCTTTAATTACTTTTCATTAACAAATTGATGTCAATAGGTCTTTGTTATATAATTGTCTGTTTAAATAATAATTCATATTTTGAGTGTTTTTTGTCACTGACTTTAGTGATGAACACTTTAGTGCAAAGTTATTTGCCATCAACACACACAAAGAAAAGTACATACAGTAACCTGGAGTTTATGTTTCAAACAGAGGTGGCAGCAGAGAGGGAAAGGTGATGGATTGAAGTTTAAACACAATGAAATTGCATGACAAATGTTTTAAAAAATCTTGAAACTTTGGAGGGGGGCATCTCGACATGTAATCGTAAATCTGATATTCAGCTGGTCATGTGACTGTGTTGCATATGCTTTAAATAAGGCGCTGCTCTTCTGCAGGGCTTGTGCTTTATGATGACAGGGAAGGTCTCCACCACAATGGAAAAGCAACAAAACAGAGAACTCAGGTAACTTATGAAAACACTTTGACATGCTTTAAAATTATATTTATATTATATATTTTATAATACTTATGTTTTACATACTTATATTTTACTACAGAAACGTTTTCAAAGGTAATTGAAATCAGAAAGATTTAACCTTAGACACAAGGTTTATGCAAATTATGCAAAAAATATGTTAATAGTAAAATAAATTTAAACTCTTCAGCTGTATTTTCAAAACTCAAAAACATTTTTTTTTAGCATATTATAATGATGAAAATGACCTGTTAGTTCATTTATTTAGCTGAGAATCAGTAAGTGGAGGTGGCAAATAAGAGAGAGAAAAAGTTTTAATTAAAAAATTTCATTTCGAATTAACATATTCATACAGATTCATCTAATATAAGAGAACTCAGTTGTTATAATCTGTTGACAGATTACAGATTAAACTGTACACCATACATCCATGGTCTATGATTATAGACATTTTGATTTTTATACGACCATAATCGTAACATAAAAACGGCACACCGTTATTATCAGCAGATTATTTAAAATAAATCTGTTTAACTAGATAAATGCATAAATACAACTCAATATTATAGGAATAATGTTTTATATAATCCAGTCGTGCTAAGTGCCGGCAGGGAAGTCTCGTTTCCGCGGGGTCCTAATGTTACATGCACATACTGTACATAACTAACAAATTACAGCCAAACGAAACACAAGAATGTCCAATAACAAATCTGACTTTCTCCCTTCTCCAGTCTTTTGTCTTGTCTTGTTCAGTCAGTCAAACAACTTTTACTCAAACAAATAAAATGAATATTTTACTTGTAGGCGACCGTGGGACACCTGCAGAGAAGTTCCAATAATTCAAGATGAGAAGAAGATGAAGGCTCCCATCCAGTGTTTGAAATGGCTTTCTCGTGTCGTGATTACCCTGCTTGTCTTTGCTCTTGCACTGCTGAGTAAAGTGAGCTCCTTGAATTATCACCGGCTAATAATGACCTGCTCTTTTAAATATTAGGCTGCAAAACACATTCCTTCATTTGTTTCTTTTTTTTCACAGACGTCGTTTCTGCTTCTGATCACTTTTGGGAACGACAACAGCACGGTTGTGGAGCACAAAGTGACGGCTCATTTGGGCACCGGCTTTGTGCTGGTGGCACCCAATGCTCTTCTTCTGATCAAGAGCGTGTGGAAAGTGCTGTTCAAGAGCACAGCTCTGCCCAGTAAAAAAGCAGTTTTGTGGGTAAGCAGACGTATGTATAATGTTTCATTCTGTTGCAATATCTTTATAATATGTAGATTTGAAATAAATGGAAGGCATAGCTTAGCTTATGTTTTAAAAAGGTTGTGTGGTTTTAAACCCTTTTGATTATTGTTTAACCTGCCACTGTTTTCCTCTGACTGTTCTCTTCTGACTGTTCTCCTCTGACTGTTCTCCACTGACTGTTCCCACTGACTCTTCTCCTCTGACTGTTCTCCATTGACTCTTCTCCTTTGACTGTTTTCCTCTGACTGTTCTCTGACTGCTCTCCTCTGACTGTTCTCTGACTCTTCTCCTCTGACTGCTCTTCTCTGACTGTTCTCCTCTGACTGTTTTCCTCTGACTGTTCTCCTCTGCCTGTTCTCTGACTGCTCTTCTCTGACTCTTCTTCTCTGACTGCTCTTCTCTGACTCTTCTCCTCTGACTGCTCTCCTCTGACTGTTCTCCTCTGACTCTTCTCCTCTGACTGTTCTCCTCTGACTGTTCTCTGACTGTTCTCCTCTGACTGTTCTCTGACTGTTTTCCTCTGACTGTTCTCCACTGACTGTTCTCCTCTGCCTGTTCTCTGACTGCTCTTCTCTGACTGTTCTCCTCTGACTGTTCTCTGACTGCTCTCCTCTGACTGTTCTCTGACTGTTCTCCTCTGACTGTTCTCCTGACTGTTCTCCTCTGACTGTTCTCCTCTGACTGTTCTCCTCTGACTGTTCTCCTCTGACTGTTCTCCTCTGACTGTTCTCCTCTGCCTGTTCTCTGACTGTTCTCCTCTGACTGTTCTCTGACTGCTCTTCTTTGACTGTTCTCCTCTGACTGTTCTGTGACTCTTCTCCTCTGACTCTCTTCTCTGACTGTTCTCCTCTGACTCTTCTCCTTTGACTCTTCTCCTCTGACTGTTCTCCTCTAACTCTTCCCCTCTGACTGCTCTTCTCTGACTGTTCTCCTCTGACTGTTCTGTGACTGTTCTCCTCTGACTGTTCTGTGACTGCTCTTCTCTGACTGTTCTCTGACTCTTCTCCTCTGACTCTTCTAATCTGACTCTTCTCTGACTCTTCTCCTCTGACTCTTCTCCTCTGACTGTTCTCTAACTGTTCTACTCTGACTCTTCTCCTTTGACTCTTCTCCTCTGACTGTTCTGTGACTGTTCTCTGACTCTTCTCCTCTGACTCTTCTCCTCTGACTGTTCTCTGACTGTTCTCCTCTGACTGTTTTTAGGTGTTCGGTGTGGAGCTCTTGGTAGCTTTGGGAGCTGCAGTTCTAACAGTAGTAGCGATGCCACACTTTGACATTGTCACTAATGTGATGATACTGAACAGTGTGAGTATCCTGTCTGCTGTGTTTCAAGTGGTCGCTCAGTGCATTGGTGGAGACATGCGACGCTTCATAGTGTTACCTGTGTGCTCCATCGTCCTCATCATCCTGGGTTACGTCCTTTTTATAATCAGTTATCTGGTATCAGAAGAAAGCTCTCTTCAGTTAAAAATATCAGTCGGCCTTGCCATCGGAGGAACCATCCTGGTTTCTGTGAACTGGTGGGAAAACTACAGTACGCTCTTTAACATCCCGTTTCTAAAGGAAGTTTCTAAAGACATCGCAAAGTGTCGTAACGTGGTCAGCATCTTCTCCAGTTTGATCCGAATTCTGATTACTGCAGCTGTTCTTGGAGCTTATGTTCCTCTGTCAGGTCAGGAGTGGAAGTCAGCAGCATTTTTCTTCAAAACACCCACAGTTGGTTTGCTGGTGGCGACCCAGATCGCATCCTCTGCCCTGTGCCACTGGTTTGTGGTTGTGGCTTGCAAGATGCATTTCCTGCGCCGGAGCTTTGTCATGCCCATGTACCTGGTGTCATTTGGAGTTTTGATTGTGTTTCTGGTTCCAGTTGTATTTATGCCCCTGCAGTCTAAACATAATTCCACCTTTTGTGAAGATGTTCAGAAGAATTCTGGTGACCTGTGGGTGACCTTGATGATAAAGGATGTTGTAAGTACTGTGTGTAACAGGGACATCGTGATAAACATGAAGAAAGAAGGACTGGTATATATGGGCATCTCTGCTCTGAGCTGGTGGCTGGGATTCATTCTCTGCACAATTTATGTCTGGTACCTGAAGATCCATCGAATAGAAAGAACCAAAGATTTGTTTGTGCGGCGCATGTATGAGGGGGCATTTCTGGAACAGTCCATGCTGCTAAACACTCGTTTTGTGATCAAAAAGAGAATCAGGGAAAAACAGTAAGTGTTTTAACTTCTAAATCAAAACATTTTACATCATGTATGTTCTTTCATTTAAAATGGACATATATTGTCCTCCTCAGACCACAAGAAACCATCAGAGTATTTCCCTGTGCAACAATGTGGCACGAAACCTATGATGAAATGATGAAGATAATCATCTCTATGTTCAGGTAAACACAGACGTACAGAATTGAGTCTGTCTCAGAGTCAGTTGATTAGTCAAACCAACACTGTTTATTACCAGGCTTGATAAATACAGACCAAAGACCGACACACAGAGTGATGTGGAGTTTGAATTCCACATTTATTTTGATGATGCATTTATGGACATTGATAACGGAAGGCAGCGACATGCAAATGAATACGCTGAAACCCTTGTGGAAGTCATTAAAGAAGTTTACACGTAAGATTTATCCCTAATTGAATCCTTTCCATGTACTAGAACTAATGATGTGCAAAAACTGATCAGAAAATTCTGTTCACTTTCATTAGCATTTTCAGTGTAGAGAATGTAAGTATGTTTGAGCAGACAGCACCCCTGCCTTGTCAGAAGATCATAAGCACTCCATATGGAGGTCGACTAGAATACACCCTCCCTAAAGGCAACGTGTTGATGGTTCACCTCAAAGACAAGCAGCTTATCCGTCACAAGAAAAGATGGTCTCAGGTAAGATTCACTAAATTTAAAACATGGTTTCTGTAACAGCTAGAGACCCTGCACCCATGCTATACAGGGTATATGAAGTTATCCAAATGTGCACATACTTTGGGAACTTAAGACAGCTGTGTTTGCAGATAATGTACTTGTACTACATTCTTGGTTGGAGACTTAACAGAAGGTACTTCAAAATATTTGAAGAAGGTGAAGAATTGAATTACCTGGAGGAGAGACTGAAGGTTAGAGGTTTAATTGCAGACCTCAGTGCTCATGCCCTCACAAAGAAATGCAATATTGGTCTACACTATTACCCCCTACACAACACTAGAAATGTTGAACTGTGTTCTCGATGCTCTTCAGAGAGAAGCTCACAACACATACATCTTGGCCCTGGATGGAGACACTGACTTCCAGCCAGCTGCAGTGATGCTGTTAATTGACAGACTCAAACTCTATCCAGAAGTTGGTGCTGCCTGTGGTAGAATTCACCCGACAGGCACAGGTGAGAAGAGCTTTAGGAATAAACTGCATCTGTTTTTTGTCATTATTCAACTATTGCATCTTTTTTTGTTTTATTTTAATTTTTTTTAGCATTACAATCTGGGTTGGTTTGGGAGGGTTTAAAATGCAATTTCTGTATAATCAACAGCATTTGTATTTGGAATAAAAATAAAAGGAAAAAAAAGAATAATGTTAATCTTGTATATGTAGTTAAAAAACATATGCTCAGAATCCCTTTGGCATGGAGCTTTGTAACTTTGCAAAATCGTTTACATGCACAAATAGCCGTTACAGGAAAGGTAAAATAAAACAATACATAAGTGCTTTTTCATACAGTTAGTTTGTTTCCATTTTACTGTTTTCTATTCTGTTGCTTCTGAAAGCAGATGGATGTAGGCTCTAAAACAGTGGTTACCAAAACTGAGTCACAAACTGCAAGAAAATGTAAATAAACCCATATCATCATTCTTATTATTTTCAACGTTTGATTTGGACGATAAACTGCTGGTCACTGCTTGATCAAGGTCCAAAAATAAAAAACCAGTTGAGAACCTTATAAATGTTATAAGAACGTTTAACCTTAACGGTTCCATTAAGTATCAGAAATGTTCAGAACATTCAAAACATCTATTTAAAAGTGTATTAACGTTATTTACTTGGTTTTTGTAACTCTATAACATTTTTAAAATGTTCCACTAACAACCTAATAATAACATTTTTATGCGATGTATAATGGAAAAACTACAAACGTTACTGCAAGAACGTTTTTGATAAGTTTCTAATAGCATTTAAAAGATCTCTTTTAGACAATGATCTAGAGACTTAGTGACATAGATCTAAGTGGAACAATGTATTTCATCCTTTCCATCATTATACTTGAAGGGCCCATGGTGTGGTATCAGAAGTTTGAGTATGCGGTGGGCCACTGGCTGCAGAAGTCTGCAGAACACGTGTTTGGCTGCGTGCTGTGCAGCCCTGGATGTTTCAGTCTGTTCAGAGGAGCTGCGCTCATGGACGACAACGTCATGAAAAAATACACGACCAAAGCCTCTGAGGCCAGCCACCATGTTCAGTATGACCAAGGTAACTGATCGACCTGTGGCTAATCACAAAAATAATACTCAGCTAACAATTTTAGGTTGTAAGAACTTTTCCCTAATGTTTCTATGAAGTAACTGAAATGTTAAAAATGTTGTTTTGAAGGGTCTAAGAACATTTTATTAACATTAATAGTTGGTTATGAGAACAATATTTTCTAATTCTGTAACATTTTTAAAAATAATACTTTTGATATATAACAATAAGGAAGGTTCTACTAATGTTACTGCCAGAATGTTTTGCTAACGTTTTTTCAGAACGCTCTGAGAACGTTCCCTGTTAGCTGGGTATCAGGTCAGTGTTAACTTCGTTTGGTGTAATGTCAGGTGAAGACCGCTGGTTGTGCACTCTGCTGCTGCAGCAGGGATGGAGGGTGGAGTACAATGCAGCGTCTGATGCCTACACAAATGCGCCCCAGGACTTTAAAGAGTTCTACAACCAGCGCAGGCGCTGGGGACCTTCTACCATGGCCAACACCATTGACCTCTTGGGCTCAGGAGGTCTGACTTCAGAAAGGAACACCTCTATCTCAAAACCTTACATTTTGTACCAGATTATCAGCATGGCAGCTTCCATTCTGGGCCCTGCCACTATCTGTCTGATGATAGCAGGTAAAATTATTACTTCAAAACATTAGTATTGTTTTTGCAATTTTCTAAAAAAGATATGTTTCTATCATTCAGGAAGCTTTGTGTTTATCTTCGAAATGGGTGAAAACACAGCCCTTTTTTTGGCCGTAGCACCCCCTGCTGTGTACATCATACTGTGCTTCAAACTGAAACCTGACACACAGATTACAATCGCAGCCATCATGAGTGTCTTCTACTCGTTTCTGATGGCAGGAACAATTCTCTCAATCATAGGTAACAGTTTTTTCTTTAAAGCAGCATTAGACATGTAAATCTTTTTTGAGCATTGATGGCTGACGGATTCTTTTGGACTTTATAACAATGTTTCTTCTTGTGTTAATGCACACAGGTGATTTAATTGTGCAGGACACGTTCATGACTCCCAGCGGTCTGTTCCTCATCGGCATGGTGCTGTTGTATTTGATCACGGCTGTTCTGCACCCTCAGGAGTTCTCGCTGGTCATCTATGGAGTTTTATACTTCATTTGCATTCCTAGTGGGTATCTGCTGTTAGCCATTTATTCCATAGTCAACATGAACAATGTCTCATGGGGTACTCGTGAAAGTGGTAGCCAGAGTAAGACTACAGCGGTCAACACCATCAAGAGACGGTTCCTGCAGGGTGCATGTTGCAGATGTCCATGCTTGAAATCTTATGACGTCATGAAGGAGGAGCCAGCAGCAGAAACCATCAACATGACTGAAAAGCCACAAGTTTCCTTGGAAAAAGAAGGGTAAAAACATTTCAATACTATAGTACAATTTCATAGATGTTGTTTATTGGCATTTCTATCCAACTGCATAGAATATTTAAACAATTCTAAACGGTATTTGAAGGAACAATAATCAGCTCATATTCATCACAAAAAGTTACAACTTTATGAAAAAAAGAGTAGGACAACATTTATTGTTTTAACTATTTTGTACTACTCTTACTAAAAGTAATATGTATTTTACACTGTAGATCATTCAAGGGCTCACTTAGATCTTATCAAAGTAAGTCTGCCTTCCATGTTTTGAAATATTCTAACTATTAAATTAGCCCCCTGTTAAACATATATTCATATTTAATTCCACTAGCTTGGATTGAACATTTGCAGATAAAATCTTACTACTTTCCACTGCGTGAGTCTACGCTCTCTAAGGTAAGATTATGCCTTTGTTGCCTATCCATGGCCTAGTGGTCTTCAGACACATTGAGCTGGAGAATTGACATGGTTCTGCTTACGTGTTGCAGGATGAAATGAATTTCTGGAGAGAGATGCAAAGAAAATATCTAGAGCCCCTCACAGAGAGTAAAGAACAACAAGACAAAATTACTAATGAGCTGAGAGAACTCAGAAATAAGGTAAGCTTAAACGTTAAGATGTTTTACTAACTTTCTTGTGTAGAGAACTTTGAGAGAACATTAGCCAATGTTCTGAGAATGTTCCCTCTTGGCTGGGATTTATTATCTGTAGATAAAGTTGATTCAAAATGAGTTGACATGAACAGTAAGGATCAGTCCAAAAGAACACTTGTCTGGTTATAATGTTTTCTCTTCCTTTTTTAACACACAGGTGACATTTGTTTTTTTCTTCTGCAATGCACTTTGGTTAGTGGCAACATTCTTCCTTCAAGCTATTGGTGACACAGTCTTCATAAAGATCCCCAAGGTTTATGCCAACGGCACTCAGTCCACCACTGAAATGTTTTCTCTCGATCCAATTGCACTGATGTTTCTGCTGGGCTTCACATTATTGCTTATAATACAATTTTTTGCAATGATTTACCACAGGTAACTAAATGTGCGCACAATAATCAACTCACAGCCACTCATAAATAGACAGATACCATTTTTATAAGAAAAGATACAAATACGAACCCAATCTTCTTAGTATGGTGATAAAACGTGGATCTGAATTAAGTTGATGTTCCCTTGTTGCAGAATCTACACATTAATCCACTTTGTGGCGTATGCTGATACAGAAACCAAAGACTTCAAAAAACATTTAACTCAGGTCAGTCAAAGCATCAAACATAAGTGATAAATGTAACAGTTTTACAGTTTTGTAATTATCATGCCTCACATTCAACAGACAATACAGATCCTGGACTCAAGTCAGCAGCCCAAGAACAATGACTTAGACGCAGCCATGTGTATTCAGAAGCCATCTACTCCCACAGGATCCATAATGTTTGTATAAGTTCTTGTGAGAGAAACCGCTCTGAATTTTGAATTAAGGTTGCCTGTTTCTCAAATATTTCTAACAGAATGCTTATTTACTCAATAAACATTTATTTACTAGATAAAGTGCAATGTCTCGTGGAGGAAAATATTTTTTACCCATGTTTTACTTTGTATAGCTATATCTGAACCTTTATCCTTGTGGGATGTCTGTCTCTTAAGGGGAGTACAACTTAAATGTTTTGATACGCATTTGTATTATGCAGGAGTCTGTCTAAGCCTACAATGTGATTAAAAACAGTTTGTATGCAAGAACTTTGAAATGAATGCTTGAGAATCGTGAGGAAATCAGCAATCTGCAGAACCATGTTAACTACGCGTGAGCTATGAGAAATGTTTTGTGAGAAGTCTTGAACCAAGTTCTGCTTGTTGTTGACGCCTGAGAAATAAATATATTTTACTGTGACTACATGGACCGAGATAAAATCTTATTTTTCTTATGACAAACTCCTAGAAAATGTGTCATATATTTGTTTATTATTTGAAGTAAAAATATATTTAGTAAAATATTTAAGGGCATGAGTTTTGTAGAAACCTGTGTGGGGATACTATCTGAGAGGGTACTCATATATGCATATGTTTTATATGTATTTACTCTTCTATATACATTCATTTTATTTTACTTGTTTTCATTATTATTCCCATTTTCCATTACTGTCGTTTAATCTTATGTTGGGTGCTGTATTGTGTTCACAAGATAAGATCTCATCTCAAGACATTTAATGGAACATTGTTGAGGCAGTATTTTATCTTTGCTCATCATAATAATGCCTGTTGAATCAGCTTTTAGTCAGACTGTACACTGAAACACAGATTATTCAATAAACCATCTTCATTTTATATATTCTACCATCACTTTGTTGCCTGCTGTTCTTCTCCATCTCTGTATCCGTCTCATTGTGTAGAAGTGTTAACAGTTGACCATCTTCCTGACATAGAGAACTAGTAAACAGAATCTAAACCGTAAACCTTGGATCTGTAGAACATAAATGTGGATGGTTAAAAACGACACTAAATTTTGCACAATTTCCAGTTGATCAGTGCTTTGAAACACTGAAGACTCATGTTAGACTTTTGGATTCGATGGTTGATTACCCTCCGGCTTGAATTAGTATTTGAATACATTTCAGTTTTTCAAAAATGCTGTTGTTGGATCAATGTCTCATCAAGCCTGAGATTCCTGCTTGATTCCTTTCATATGTAAAAAAAAGGCAGCATGTTTGTGGCCTATAGTTGGCAGCACCCCAACGAGAGTGTGTCTGCCTTTCAGCGTGCTTGTTTCCATCAAGCCAAACAAAATAAACACGCATGTACGTGAACATGAAAGTGTCAAAGTTCAAGGTCAGGAGAGAACATACCGGTTCTCCTGCCAATGTGGAACCATAATTTACAGTTTGTTTTTGTTGAACAAAACAGAAAAAAGGCATTATAAACTTTATTACAAACAAATGTAATTTTACACATACATCAAATACATCAGCCTATTAAATGCATTTTGCTTTCCTTTGTTATGAGACTAAATAACAATAACTAGCCATATTATTAGGTTATTTGTAATACAAAGTATAAAAAAAATAGAAACTTATCTTACAGCCTTCACATATAGACATAAATGTATTTACATGTGATAATGAATTTATATACTCAGAATTTCACAGATGGAATATATTGTACATAATTACAATTTAAATAACCATCTACTCTTTTGAGCTTGACTCGAATGCAAACACAATCAATTATTGGCTAACAACAATTTATTCATGATTTAAAACAGAAAAACATCCTTCAAATACTTTAAGCGTGAACGCCTGTGTTAGTTCTTTTCAGTTCCATTATTTTTCATGTAGTACCCATACTTCTGGTTACTTTAACACCCCTACATACTAGGGAAGGGCAGAACAGTATGTAGGCTACAATAACTATTTAAATGACTGCATGCAGTACTCCACCCATAATCATCACAACATAACTCAAATTTCTCCAATTGATGAAGTGACCCCACCTCAAAAAACTATTTAGACAAAATGTGGACAAATTTCACTTCTAAACGAATCCTGCACTTGAGTGAAAATAACTTTAAGTCACTACAGATGTTATTCCAGCTCTTAAAAACATTCATTTTGACACTGACATACAGAGGAATGACGCCAGGTTCAGGTGTTGAATCTTGCTGCCTCAGCCAAGACGAGGCCTGTTTATTATTTTGGGTAGATATTTTTATATATAATAACTTATATTGATAACCATAGCCACAGATAATACACCAGGCCCTATGAAGAGGACATGTGGACACCGTCGGAGGCGCATCCTGCAGTATTTACCCTTCATCTTTATACAGCTGCATATTTACAAACTTCTTTTATATGTTAAACAACAGCTGTAAGCACATCTACACATTATCTACACATTATCTACACATTTTCTACACATTTTCTACACATTATCTACACATTATCTACACATTATCTACACATTATCTACACATTATCTACACATTTTCTACACATTTTCTACACATTATCTACACATTATCTACACATTTTCTACACATTATCTACACATTATCTACACATTATCTACACATTTTCTACACATTATCTACACATTATCTACACATTTTCTACACATTTTCTACACATTTTCTACACATTATCTACACATTTTGTTCACATTTTCTACACATTTTCTACACATTATCTACACATTTTGTTCACATTTTCTACACATTATCTACACATTATCTACACATTTTCTACACATTTTCTACACATTTTCTACACATTTTCTACACATTTTCTACACATTTTCTACACATTATCTACACATTTTCTACACATTTTCTACACATTATCTACACATTATCTACACATTATCTACACATTTTCTACACATTATCTACACATTATCTACACATTTTGTTCACATTTTCTACACATTATCTACACATTTTCTACACATTATCTACACATTATCTACACATTTTCTACACATTATCTACACATTATCTACACATTTTCTACACATTTTCTACACATTATCTACACATTTTCTACACATTATCTACACATTATCTACACATTATCTACACATTTTCTACACATTTTCTACACATTTTCTACACATTATCTACACATTTTCTACACATTATCTACACATTTTCTACACATTTTCTACACATTATCTACACATTTTCTACACATTTTCTACACATTTTCTACACATTATCTACACATTTTCTACACATTATCTACACATTTTCTACACATTTTCTACACATTTTCTACACATTATCTACACATTTTCTACACATTTTCTACACATTTTCTACACATTTTCTACACATTATCTACACATTATCTACACATTATCTACACATTTTCTACACATTATCTACACATTATCTACACATTATCTACACATTTTCTACACATTTTCTACACATTATCTACACATTATCTACACATTTTCTACACATTTTCTACACATTTTCTACACATTATCTACACATTATCTACACATTATCTACACATTATCTACACATTTTCTACACATTTTCTACACATTATCTACACATTATCTACACATTTTCTACACATTATCTACACATTATCTACACATTATCTACACATTTTCTACACATTATCTACACATTATCTACACATTTTCTACACATTTTCTACACATTATCTACACATTTTGTTCACATTTTCTACACATTATCTACACATTATCTACACATTTTCTACACATTTTCTACACATTTTCTACACATTTTCTACACATTATCTACACATTTTCTACACATTATCTACACATTATCTACACATTTTCTACACATTTTCTACACATTTTCTACACATTATCTACACATTATCTACACATTTTCTACACATTATCTACACATTATCTACACATTTTGTTCACATTTTCTACACATTATCTACACATTTTCTACACATTATCTACACATTATCTACACATTTTCTACACATTATCTACACATTATCTACACATTTTCTACACATTTTCTACACATTATCTACACATTTTGTTCACATTTTCTACACATTATCTACACATTATCTACACATTTTCTACACATTTTCTACACATTTTCTACACATTATCTACACATTTTCTACACATTATCTACACATTTTCTACACATTTTCTACACATTTTCTACACATTATCTACACATTTTCTACACATTTTCTACACATTATCTACACATTTTCTACACATTATCTACACATTTTCTACACATTTTCTACACATTATCTACACATTTTCTACACATTTTCTACACATTATCTACACATTATCTACACATTTTCTACACATTTTCTACACATTATCTACACATTATCTACACATTTTCTACACATTTTCTACACATTATCTACACATTATCTACACATTTTCTACACATTATCTACACATTTTCTACACATTTTCTACACATTATCTACACATTTTCTACACATTTTCTACACATTTTCTACACATTTTCTACACATTATCTACACATTTTCTACACATTTTCTACACATTATCTACACATTATCTACACATTATCTACACATTTTCTACACATTTTCTACACATTATCTACACATTATCTACACATTTTCTACACATTTTCTACACATTATCTACACATTTTCTACACATTATCTACACATTTTCTACACATTTTCTACACATTATCTACACATTTTCTACACATTATCTACACATTTTCTACACATTTTCTACACATTTTGTTCACATTTTCTACACATTTTCTACACATTTTCTACACATTTTCTACACATTTTCTACACATTATCTACACATTATCTACACATTTTCTACACATTTTCTACACATTATCTACACATTATCTACACATTATCTACACATTTTCTACACATTTTCTACACATTATCTACACATTATCTACACATTTTCTACACATTATCTACACATTTTCTACACATTTTCTACACATTATCTACACATTTTCTACACATTTTGTTTACATTTTCAGGGCTCAGGCTTAACTTTAAAACAACACGATGATCACTTATTGTCCACAAGTGTGTCCATCGGAGAAAGCCCTCCTCGTCGCGTTTGGATGACGTCACTCCCCATTCATTCCGGTGACGCACACTTTCTACGTCTGAAAATGGCAGTAAATTATGGTCTGTGCGATCGGGTGTAAATGTCAGATTAAACGCGTGTCAGAAACGTGTCTGTGACGCGGTTGTTTATGAGAAATCATTTCCAAACACCCGTTTTAATTACGCATTTGTCGTTCACGGTTTTTTATTGACGATTTCGGACGCGTTAGTGGTTTCGAGAACAAGGCAAAACGTTACGAAACAGTAGCCCAATATTTTGAGAATAAATCGAATATAATAATAATAATAATAAAATTTAATGTAAAGTCGTAGCATTACGTAGTGCTGCTGCAAGAATTGAAAGGCAAAACGATGACGCAGTCATGGTGGTGTGACGTCACAGGCTGTAGGCGGCTCAACCAATCAGAAACAAGTACAAGCGTACTCATTTTTGTCATTGCACACAGTGCACACACGAGGGCGCTGCAGTGTTGACTTTCACTCGGAATGGGAACGTTCTCAGAACGTTGGCTAATGTTCTCTAAAGGTTATCAGAACGTTTGCAGTAATGTTAGTGAAACCTTTTTAACATTATGCATCATATCAAAATCGTTCTTCTTAAGCTGTTAGTAGAATGCTTTAAAAACATTAGAGATTTGTTTTCAATTCTATAATCTATTAAAATCAATAACGTTAACACAACTAAACTTACTAGAACTTTCAAAATGGCATTGCCATTTTTGTAATTAATGGAAACGTTAGGGAAACGTTTACACAACCTAAAATTGCTAGCTGAGGACACACACCTTTTTAACTCTTACCACCTGGCAAATGCTACAGAAGCATCCAGTACAAATCAAACAGTTATAGTTCATACTGTATATACTGTATAGCTGTTACACTGAAACATGAACCATTTCTCACTGTCTATACATATCTATAGCCAGCTTGTATTTTTCTCCTGCTGTCATCCATTTCCCATAAATATATTGCAGATAAACGCTGACAAGTTGTCATTCCTCTTTTAAACAGGATGAAACCGATTTCTGGAGAGGGCTGCAAAAAATGACAGCCTTATATAAAAAACAAGACAAAATTGCAAATGATCCAAGAAATGGTAAATAAGGTAAACTTGTGCAAAGATGACTATGAATTGGAGTGGAGCTCCAGACAGAAGTTCTTCCTGTTGTTTTGTTTGCCTTTTCTATACAGGCGACACTTGGATCTTTCTTTGTCACCAATAGCTTGAAGAATGTTGCCACAGTCTTCACAAAGATCCCACAAAGAAACTGAATCAAGTGAACGTTTTCTCTTGATTCAGTTTCATTGATGTTTCTGCTGATTTTCATGCATTGCTAAGAATAGAGTTACCACAACTAAATATGCACACAAGAATCAATTATAAATTGGTCAGTTATAAATGGGAACCAAATGGGAACAAAACTCAGAAATCTTAAACTCAATTAATGCATTTTGTGATTAATGAAGGTTAATGTTCAATTGTTGCGGAATCTATACATATATACATTACTATACATATATACATTACTATACATCTATACATTACTATACATCTATACATTCCTGTTTGTGGCACGTTGATACAGAAAGATGCCATCCGCATGAGAACTAAGAGCAGATAAAGCCTTAAGCACTCATCCATCTACTGTGAAAGAGACCGTAATTTTGGTGTAAGATCTTTGACAGAATGGGATGCCTCGCTCCTGGAGGGTATTGTTCTGCACATACACCACTCATCCACATCATTTACAATAGCAACATTGTAGGTGGTGACATATTAGTACTACCAATATCCTCTAAATGATGTATTCGTTCTATATCCAAATTTCATTTAGGTTCTCAATTGTGATTTAAAAAAATATTTAAAATGGACTTACCCATGATAAGGGAAACTCACTTGAAAAATAAAAACTTGGCATCACAGAGCTGCGAGACTGGCTGGAATAAAGAAGGTTACTGTTGAATCATAATAATGGTTCTGATATTGCTTTGTAGTATTTATAAACCCCAACACACCCATCAGATCTCATGAAAAGCTAATCAAACCCAAGTGAAACACTTATTAAATGCTATTTACACCTGCCTCTATTTTTCAGAAGACCTTGACTGGCTGGTTCAGATGTGCTTGATCAAGTATGGAGCCAAACTCTTCAGCTCTCCCAGCTGGCCCTCCCAGAATGGGGTTTCCTCCTCCAGAAAAAATCTAGTTTAATTCCTCTAGTATATCTACAGGTTTTGGTTTCAATGACTTAGTGCTCCTGTATAGTGTTCCCGCAGCCTAATTTGTAGAGCATTGTACTAGCAGTCCAAAAGGTTGTGGGTTTGATTCCCACACAAAATGAATGTACTGTAAATTGCTATAGATAAAAGCAATTGTGTTTTCAGACGTATTTTGTTTTTCACAGACTTTTATTTTCAGATATGTTATTGTTTCCAGATTTGTCATTTGTTTTGTTTTGCACTTCAAGGCCACCGTTAAACAGACTTCCATACAGTTATTGTCACCACACTGTAAAAAAAATACAATTTTAAGTTTAATCAACATGGCTATACAAATAATTTCACCTTAATATTTAGAATCCTGACTGGTATAACTTAAAAAAATAGGTTTAGCAATTTTCCAAATACTTCTCATAAGTTTACCTAAACTGCATACCAGTCAAGATTACAAAGAGTGAGTTGAAATGACTTGCAACCAAACTGATTAAACTTAAAAATTTAGGGCAGCAGTTTTTTTGACAGTGCAGGCATTAAGATACACAATGACATGCTGTACTTGACATGCCGGTGGCCACAATGCAGTCATCATTTATAACCACACAAAACTATTGCAATGATTGAACTTTTACACACTGGTAAAGCATGTGGAAATATCATGTTTCATGCAGCATATCGGTTACAGAGCGGTTACAGAGATGTGTGGATGAAGGCTTTAAATAAACTACAAATAATGCACATCTGTTCCAGGTCACAGAAAACAGAATGTTTCACTTATTACTTTGTAATTGACGTCTAAAGGTCCTTTCATGCCATGTGTAAAGTGATAAAGTGATTGGCAGACAAATGTTGCTTTACATTAAATGCAAGTTCAATTTCAGACAAAACTGGAAGTGGGATTTTAGCATTTTAACATTTCTCACATTTGAGCCCAAAGCACTTCTGTCAATCAACATGCCAAACATGAACAAATCAAATGAAGCGAGAACAGGCCTGAGTCGACTTTTAATGCTAGCAAATTCCCTAATTGAAGAAGACTAGTTCATTTCTGTCATATTAGAAATGGTGCCAGGTGACACTTCTCACTGAATTTGGATGTTGTGGGGTTTCCCTGTCTTGCTGTAGCACTGTTTTCTTTACAGATGATGTCTGATGAGGTATTTGCTTGATTTTAGTTCTGTGCCATATTTTCTTCATGACATTTCTCAAGCAGGAACTCGACAGTGTTGGCATGAATTACACACGACTAGCTTTAATGAAGTGATAGATGCATTTGACTGAATGCGCATGATTGAACATACTTTGACATCAACAACAAAAACATACAGAAAACGTTTTTTTCTTCCTTCTAAAGGATAAAAGGCCTGTTTGTTTTGCTATCCTAACTATTCATTTTTGTACAATAAATCTCTGTAACCTTTCTATATAAATCCTTTAATTCTCTATATAAATGATGTTACATAGAGCTTATACATGTACTTTGTACTGAGACCAAATTTAAGCAATAAACTATATTATGTTTTTTTGGAATGCCTACAAAAAAGCCTGGCTTTATTATATAAAGTAGCAAGTTATATTTACTTATATTTTTACATGTAATACACTTTTTCAGAATAAACTCTTACCTAAACTGTTATCATGTTTGGAGAGAGGACTTTTAATTATTCATGGCTTATTTATTCTTGTTTGTTTTTAGTATATTTTATTTATTTCATATGTCAGACATTTAAAATTCATATCTACTTTCTTTGGAGTGATTTCAAATTTGACGTGGTGAGAGAGTTTGCGTGGCAAAGAGTTTACAGTAGAAATTATAACTGGGAATAAGATTTCTTTGAAAACAAAAGAGCCGGAAAGACAACGTGAAAGGAATATTTTAGAAACAATTAAAGCTAAACACAATTCACGGAATGGGTGACTGATCAAAAAAAGGGTGTAACAATAATAATTAAGAAACAAGGGAGAGGTGTAAACAGGTGAAGATATAGGAGGGAGTAGTCAATAAAAATAGCTTCACACAGCTGGTTTACTTAGAATGCAAGACTGCTTCTGTGTTGAAAAGAATGCAGCATGGTATACCAACTAGGTCACCCAAGTGCAACATATGAGCAATAGATCACAGGTTGTTAGTATCATAACACATAATTAACCATGATTTATCCCTGACCTGTTTTATGACTACAAGGAAACAAACACAGCTTTAATTTGTTTTAATAAATCTACAAACAATTTTGACCCATGGTTTCTCAATGTTAGCAGTATCACAGCAGTTGCTCGCTATAAATGATCTTTGTCACCTTTTGCTTTGATTCTGAGTTCATAATAAACCTAAAGTGTCTATACGTGCAAATGTGACCTAGTAAAAGCATGTCTACCTTCAGAAAAACAGGCCAGAGTTTCACTTGATAATTAGACATAATAAGCCACATCACAAACATGGGGTGCGGTTCAACAGATCTGTCAGGTACTTTCAATGAAAAAGTAAAATTAATGTCGTCATAATTAAACTACAATTAAAGGATTTTGGTGGAGTTTATTGTATAAAAGTTCCACATCTCGCGTTTACATGAGTTAGTTTCAGTTCACTTGCTGTATTCTAATGGAGTTACATTGGGTTTCTTGTTTATTCGCTTTATTTCATTTTTGCATTTTGTCATTTTTTCTGGAGTTGCTGTATGTTTCTGGCTAGGTAAGGTGTCATATCTATTACTGTTTAGAAAATATTTTAAAGTGTGTCAATGTTAAATCATTTGATTTTTCAGCAGAAACCACCCTAATCATTCACCAGGAATCTACAAGTTATCTAGTGTGTATTTGTCAATTTGAGTTTGTATCTGTTATTTCCCAGTAAATACCCATAAATAAAATTCTCTAAAGTTTTGTACGTTCCCAGAGCTTTCAGAACATTTTTAACAACCTCAAATGGATGGACAATTGTGTAATATTGTGACCAGCATTTAAGTGTTTATTTCGGTATTTATGTTCACACAGTATTTGTGTTCACACTGCTCATGTAACCCAACACCCGCTTTTCAGCAGAGTCGGTCTATAACTGTACTGACCTGTATGTGAGTAACAGTTTTCTCAAATAATACAACACTTCGTCATTTTATTGTGTTTCATATTGTTTCATATTATTATTTGTGCACATATTTATTCTACTTTTGTTTTCCTCACAGAAACATACACACATATACAACAGTAAGTATAGACAACTCAACCTGACACTCTGTAAACAGAGGAGTTACACAGTAACATTTTACCATAGTGGACACATCACAAGTGTTGTTTTGAATAAATCAATTCTTTATTTCATATTGCAACAAAAAACCAACAAGAAAAGCCCTCCAGATGTTAGTTCAATTCAAATGAATTTCTATTGTGATTTTTCCAGCATTTTGCATTGTTATACAAAGCAGCTTCACAGAAACTGTTTCAGCACAAACAGTACAGGCATAAAGAAAAATCTGTGAAGATTTAAGGAAAAAGTGATATAAAACCAGTAAATTTAAATAATATAGTAACTTTTTTGTACATTGTCATTACTAGCTGTAAAAATAATTGTCTTTAGGACTGTTCAGTGTAAAATATGAGCCCTGAAAACATACCAGCTGATAATATGAGAATGATTGATTTAACCAAAATGGTTATAAGAACGTTATTTAAGCAATTTCTTGTTCTTGTGAGCTGGTCAGTGTTAATTCATGCTGTATCAATCGGTAACATCAGTGGGCTCATGAACGTCCCGATGCTCACAGAAGATGGCATGCCACTGTGCACACTGTGTACTCAGCTAAGACTGGCATGTACATCCACAGGTGTGAATCACAGCATGGTGAAAAGAACACAAAAAAGATGTTTTCATGGGATGGAGTGAACCACTAATAGAAAAGATTTTGTGTTTTTTTATAAATTTATGGCATGAAAATGCCATAAACAGAAATGCAGCAGTAAAATCATAATCTGCAACATTATTATTAGTATTCAGTAACAGCTAAGATTTATAACACGTAACCGGCAGGTTGGAACAAACGGAATACATCTGTTAAAAGTGAAACAGCAGCAATGTTTTCATTCTGGAACCTTTCATGCAAGACATAATTGCAAATGGGCTTTGGCCTGGTCTGGAATGAAACTTTACAAGGCACGCGACTGTTTTAGGCATGCTTATTTAATGTAGCAACTCTGGGAAGGCCATACCGTGTGCGGTTCTCAAAATGGGTGCGTCCGATTCCTCCCCATCATTTTCTAAGAAGGCAAGGAGAACCTTGAAAAAAAGGTGGTACGTGCAAGGGCATGTTTCAAGTGGTGTGCGTAAGCAGCGCTAATTTCTGCTGCTCCTATTAACTGCTTTCTCATGACATGCAAAGTGCTGGTTCGGCAGAGGCAGCAATGCCACAATCGTTTCTACGTTGATCCAATATTTGTGGTGCTGCTAACGCTGATTTAAAGTACGCTGATTTAAAACATTGATTTAAGTATTTAATATGTTGGTGGACATAATGATTATGAGAAGATATGCAAAAGTAGTAATGGCGGTGTAAAAGTGTGTAGTTTACTGTTTTAATGAATTAGAGAATGAAGATGTACTATGTGAATGTTAGCTGCATACACTAATAAGTATATTGAGTACCGCTTCAGCAAGAGCACCTGAATTTCTTTGTATGTATCATGCAACAACAATAAAGGAAATCTAATCTATTATCTATGTATATAGATTATGATTATGACTCTCAGTTAGACACGTTTGATCATCCACTGTTTCAGAATCTGTCCATGTTGTAGTGTACGCCAACAGACAAACCAAAGTTTTAGGAAAACAACTGTTTCAGATGACATAATGGATGTGATGGATTATATAATCAGAATTATATAATTTGATAAGTCAATGAATTAACCACACCTACATTGTAATAGATTGCGTAGGGATTGTACAGGTTGTGTACAGAATGAGAACTATGAGCCAGCCGCAGCATTCTTCATACATAATCTGAACCCACAGTCTTCTGTGGGAGGGACTTTCTTCTTGTGATGGTTTTCTATTTTCAATTCTCAGGTTAATTGTCCTCAGTTCATAATATATGGCTATTAAAAAAAAGAATGTTTTTTGTATTTATTTATAAACTTGACTGCGCTTTTTTTTAAAAAACTTAATTGAAGTTAAGATTAAAGTCTGTTTCATTATGTATCCAAATTCAAGTACATTTTGTGAATGAAGCGTGTATGTTTTAGCTTTTTTTTAAAAAATTGTCTCTTTCAAAACTTAAAGGCTTGAATATTTTATTGTGTATATGTCACTGAATTGTAAGTAAAGTTCATGTGCAAAATCTCATCTGTCAAAAATGCCAGTGTCCTTCACCACCCTGTCAGATGCGTAGAATCGAAAATGACATTGCTAAGAATATAGGCAATAGTTATATAATATATTAACTATCATCATAATGTTACGGTGTAGGAGTTATCCAGTGAAATGGGAAGATAAGCCCAAAAACAAACTTTTAAAAACAAAACTCAGGAACACAGGAGACCTCAAAAACACCACAACCAAAACAAGGACTGACAAAACAGACTGGAAACAACCATGAAGCAGAAATACACAGGGAACTTAACAGGACAGGCTGAGATCAATTAGTTGCTATGGGAACAAATAAGGAACTGAATGGTGACTGTAAACTGACTATGGACTAGTATGGTTACCATAGAGACAAACAAGGGACTAACTTAAGTAAAAAGAACAATGACAAACTGAACAACATAAATAACAAAACAAGAGACTAAAACAGAAAACAGAACGCAAGCTTGATATAATACCTACATACAAATATTAAAGGCAAAATTAATTCTGTTTAGTATATGTTTGATAAATACGTAGAAAAAGTATTACAAAATTTTGGCCTTTTCACCTTCTTCATACTTCATGTACCCATTACACTGTAACCCCTCCTCCAGTCCTCACCATATAAGAAAGGCACAATATTTAATTCACATTTATTTTAGTGGCACTTTTCTTTTTGCTGCTCTTCAGTCAAGACAGTGCACAGGATTTTTACCATCTTCATCACGCCTACCTACTGTATGCTGGCATCAGACTCTCAGTTAAAATTTATACCACAGATACCAACATGAGCTGTAAATACCTGAGAGATCAACATCTCTGTGCATTCACATCATTCCTCCATGACATTTTGAAAACAAAATAGAAGAAAGTCAAACCTGCTACAGTGTTTCCCACGAAAGCCTCGGCTGGCAATGAGGAACTAACACCTACATCTGCTGTATGGTTATTTCTGATGACATCACATTTTTGTACAAAGACTAAGCACTAAATTGAGGACACAATCCCATGTTCTTACCCACCAAGCTAACACAAATTCCAAACCCTTAAAGATCATTAAAGATAAAATGTATACAGGTTTGCAGCTAATTGGTTGAAAGCTCCAACACTCATCAGATGGGCAATAAATGAAAATACTGGCCAAATGCTTTTCTAAAAAAAGTAACCCTAACTAGACAAGGTGCAATACAGATTCTTGTTGTGACTATCCATTTCTCATTTGAAAGGTTTATTAAAAATAAAGACATTTAGGGAAAAATTCACTACCAGAAATGGTATTTTGCCTATAAATTACTCACCCTTATCAGCAGTAGAATATGACTTTTAATATCCTGGCTCTTCCCTACTTTTAAAATAGCAGTAAATGGTACCCAGGATTGAAGCTCCATGGATTGGATTATTTTTATGGATTGCTTTTATGATTGATGGATTTTCTTTTTGTGATGAGCTTCACAATAATGAGTACCATTCACTGCCATTTTAAAGCTGAAAAGAGACAAGATACTATTTAATATAACTCTGATTGTGCTCACCTGAAAGAAAAGTCATATTCTACTAGGATAAGAAGTCTTTTGGGGGGACTTTTTCTTTAATACAAAATACACAACAGATCTAAATGCAAACAATGTACAATGGAGACAGTATCTTAATGCCTCATCCCAGATGACCCTGGAAATGCTTCAGTTTAAATTCCTCACCCTCAGCCTAAAATTCCCGCCAATCATACATCATATCTAATTAGTTGTGTTTGCATTTACACAATGATCATCCCAACTCTTTGCAGAGGTCAGCGTCTCACAGTGTCTACACAGTGTTGGGTCATCTGAAGTCATCTTAAGATGCTACTGGAGCTGGTGTGACCTGTAGATACTCCATGATGAGTAACCCGAGATAGAAACGGAGGAATAGAGAATAATTTGCATAGATGCCATTTGAAACTTTACTAGCACAAAATATTTTACTAGCATATGATATTTTTCAGGACAACAAGTTTTAACAACTGATATGACAAATTACTATATAATGTATTTTTGTCTTAAATAACCTTTAAACCTGAGCTGTGTGCAGACTGTGATTAAAAAGGTTGCTTTATAGTTTGTGCATGAAATTATTTTAATGAGAAACATTTTCTTGTCAGTCTAATATTAAAAGGCTAGAAATAAAGTTTGTCCGAAGTAATTAAATAGTGATTAATTAAATAGGTAATTTTCACAAAAATACCTTTTTGCTCTGATATTGGACTTTCCATTTGAGAAATTTGTTTACAGTATGCAAATTTTAACTTAAGTTTAATTCTCTATACCTTTTACACCCATGATGTCAGATATGTAGGACATGAAGGGTTGAAGGAAATTCATTCCAAACCACAGCAGGGTGTATGAATGTCTGTCATTAGGATCTATCATGCAGCCCATCAAATGACCAGGAAATAAAATCTCTGACACATTGCTTGTGTCAGTATTAGATTTATTTTCCCCAGCTGTCCTCTTCAGAACAGACCTGTGACCCATTTCTGGGTGAATCAGTTGGGAACCACTGAGCTAGAAGACATGCTCCAACAGAATCAACAAGGCAAATAAAAATTAATGGGTAGGCACTGGCTGAACTGGCAGTTCCAGTTTTAAAGAAGGAAGAGAGAGAAAAAACTCAATTAAACGGAACAAATGTCACAACAGGGGAACTATGTTATTCATAAACACAAATTAAAAATAATTCATTTAATGTGTTGCATTTCACATATTAAAAGATTTTGGCTTATTAAATGCATTTTTAAATACATTACAAATTTGTAAAGCCAAACACAGCATGTGCATAAATTCATTCTGAGGACCTGTGACAGCACGTGACTTTTTATTAAAGCATTGTTTGGCATGTGTGTTGGCTTATAATGGATACAGTAAATCAACAGTCATTATTATTAAAGATTTCAGTACGAACTCAAACTTTACTCATCAGATGTACTGAAATCCAAATTATTTTTGCTACAATCCAAATAATTTCCATACTCACTGTACTTTAAGAGCTGTCTCATTTGTTTCCATTTTCATATATCCCATGTCATTTTAGGAGAAGCATCTGAGACAAAGTTGATACTTAAATGAAACACACCTGAGATCTCCATTAAGTCTCCTGAGCTATGATAAAGCAAATAAAATCTTCTCCTGGGCTGTTGCTGTGTGCTGAGGTGTGAACACATGCAGCTGTGTTACGGGCAGTGGGCAGGTCATGGAGGTTAAGGGTGGGTGATCTTAGCAGTCGTGTGGAGAGCAGGCTGGGCTCAGTGGAGCAACAGCTTCTAATGTCCTGCAGGTTGTTTTGTTAAAAGTAATTTTGGAAGAGAAAGATTCAGTGCTGTTGTTGTGAGTAATAATGTAACCCAATCTTCTTATATAAGACAATAACTAGACAATAAGGTATTGCATATATACAAATATAAATTTAAATTTTTTTAACTTCTGTAACCAAAAATTATTAAGTTGTTTTTTAATTATTTTTAGATTATTATTTTTGTTATCATAATGAGGATTAACCTGTCAGATAACTCACAGCATAATTGACATCTCTTATACTTCTGCCACCTGTGAGAAAAATGTTAAAATCCTCATGATGTGATTCCTCATATTTAAGGTTTAATGTAAATATTGCACATGTTGCCCAACAAAGCTCTTGAGAAGTTTTCTAAGCTGGCGTACGAGTCACAACATGTTATTTTTTTAAAAGACGATTTGTCTTGGCAAGGGCCAAGATGGTTTTATATAAATCATGTTACAATTTCAAATCAAGTTATACGACAAATAATAAAAATAAAAAAGGTTCCCTGAAGAGCCTTTAACATCCACAGAAGTCTCTCTTGTACAAAAGTTCTTTGTAGGTTGTACAGAATATAAAAAAGGGAATAAAGAAAACATGAAGATGTTTCATTTAGCTGTTTCACAGGTTCCTTTGAATGATCATTCCCCAACACAACAAACAAATTTACAGTAATATCATATGATGTATGATATTACACTCGAATACCTACTCGCCCATATTGAAAAATAGACTTATTCATTGCATTTGGTGCGTTAAGGGCCTTTTATTGAAAAATCATTACTCAACTTCTAAAAATGGGAGTGGACACAAAAACAAAAAAAACAATGACTACACAAATTTGCCAAATATGTTTTTACCCAAAGTGACTTTCAAGTTGGTCTTATCAGTGCTTGTGCCCCCTGGAAATCAAACCCACAACCTTTCGTAAAGTCGTCGTAAGGAAATATACCCCATTGGTTTTTAAAAGGTCACTGTATGATTGTGGAAACATTAATACTTGACCTCATTTGCACACTGGCATTGCTTCAAAGTGATGAAACCGAACTGTAAATGGCATGCATGCTTTTCAAATAACCACCGCCGAACTGATCTGACAGCAGAAGGCGGAACAGCCCGTAGGGGCTCATTACATTCATCTCTTAAACAGAATGCTTGTTTATTTTCAACAAGTCAAGAATGAGGAATGAAACGAAGCAAAAATATATGGACCGGCTTTGTTGTTTATTTTAGTAATGGATGCTGTCTCTCACAACCATTAGAAATGAAGTGGTGTGGAAGTGTTGATGAAGCAGGAGGAACCAATGGAAAAAGAGACTCAATGAATAAATCAATAAATAAACCCCTGGGGTTCGATCTTAAATTGCTGTATTGTTAATTGTTACTGTTCAGATGTATCAGCTGAACTTAAAATATTAGTGTACATTTTTAAATGTATTTAAATATATACGTTTTTGAACTAAGTTAACTTAATACTTATTTAGCATTACAATTAATCTGTGTCATAAGTAAAACATGTTGCAGTACAACCTGCAGTACTGCTGTTTACTGCTGTTTAGTACCCACATTAGCAGAAATATCATTTTGTATTTCTACAGTAATTACAGGTTAGAGAAACAATTGTTTAATTAACAAGAAATAGTCAACAAGAGACAAATAAGACAATGAATATAAACAGATTGGAGTACAATAACTTTTGAAAGAATACGGTATGAAAGTCATACACAGTGTATTTACATTTACGCATTTGGCAGAAACTTTTATCCAAAGTGACTTACAGTGCATTCAAACTTTAAAATTTGTATGAGTGTGTTTGTTTTCCCTGGAAATCTAGCCCACAACCTTTGTGCTATTAACACAATGCTCAACCAGCTACAAGAACTCTGTATTAAATCATATCTAAACATTTACCAAAACTTACAAAGACAACATAATGACCTACATTTGTAAAAAAAAAAATGTGCACTGTAGAACCAGATAAGACTGTGTTGGATACTGCATGTTACAATACAGTGCAATAACAGTGCAGTTGTATCAGTTTACAGCATAGTCCTCAGAACCAGTCCAGCCAATGATGCTGCGTGGCTCCGCCTACTTTGGTTTGCATCAAATGTAGGTCAACTTCATTTGACATTGCTTTTTGCTGGTACACGTGCAAATTAATAAGCAACTACACTTTTAATCAAATCAAAATCCTGTACTGAAATAACTGATGAATTTAAGTTCAGCAGATATATTCCTAGAACGTGTAAATTGTCAGGGGTGGCAGCGTATGATGATGTCGTATGTCAGGTTGGAGCATTACACTGATGTAAAACCCACGCCTATATACTTTAATTATTTTAATAACTACCAGTATGACGTGATGTGAGTAGGAATGGTATGTAATTATGTATATAAAAATAAGTCATATTTGCACAGGGTGTGAACTTTGTACCTTATGAAGATTAATGATAGCTGTAGGCCAATATTTTAGAGCTTGTGTATGAAACACATGTCTCCAGATGAAAGGAAACATTTTTAAGTAAAGGTACAACACAGTTTATTAAAAAACGAGTAACAACTTTACAAATTTTGTAAAGCTACCAACTTTACAGATTGGTAGCTTTGTGTACCAGTCTGAAATTAAATCAGCTGAATAACTGATTCAAATGAGTAAACACTTCAGGCACTAAGCTAAAGATACGCTGAGCATGGCTTAAACAGACAGCACAAACACACAGCGTTTATCACAGCTAGTGTGGTTTTAATACTAGAGTACAATTATAGTAGAATTAGAGAATTGTTTTACCGTTTGTGAGTCTTTTTGGACAAAAGCATCTGCTAAATCAACAAATGTAAATATTAAGAGTGATCTGGGATGGATAGTGCCACCCCACCAGCCACCACAGCACTGGTATCCCAATGTGTAAAATATAAATTGAATCAGTTCCCTCGACCGCTTAACAGAGGTGGTGCTTCAGTGTGATGAGAAAAAGACCATTATTAAAGACCAAGATTAAACGTCTTCCTACTACAGCGTAGTCCAAACAAATGACTCTTGTGAACTGCTCGATTTCAGTTTCAGTTAACCCGCAATGTGAACCAGTCATGTCTAGTTAGTGCAGCAATCAAAATCGTTCCATTGTGGTGTAGCTTAATGTTTTATGTGTATTGTGTAATGTGTATTCAGTACTAGAAAGATTAAACATCGAACTTGTTGCACCTTGCAGGATACATTGAGGCTTAGTATCCATAATCTGTATTGTTTGTCATTGCTTAGTAAATTCAACTTGACACAGACTTACACTTGCTACAAGCTGGTGGAGTACTTAAGAAATGTAACAGAAGTTAAATATACTTCTATACATATTTAATTCATTAAAATCATATTTAATTAATTCATCTATCCAGTCAGTCTGGCTCAGGTTCAAATCAAATCAATCACACAGCAGTCTTTATTTAAGATACTTACACAATATAACAACATGCCACCCACCGAATGTCATTGCTTGAACCATTCAGGCATTTATATTTCTGCATTTGGCTTTTTCCAAAGTGACTTACAGTACATTCAAGTTAAACATTTTGTCAGTACATGTGGTCCTCAGGAATCAAGCTACAATTAAGCTACAGGAACTCAAGTGAACCTTGTGAGGATGCCACCCATAAATATTTTTCTGGATCCACCCCTGAGGAATACACCTGATCGCATGGCATATTTTAAACAGTACTGCTCCTGCTTCTCTCACTCTGAACTTCAGAGACTCAGTCTTTGCTCTCTGAGATGATTTAGGGAAGGTTGGCATCACTATGGCAAAGCATCTAGACAACGAATTCAGGTAAAAAGCCGAAATAACTGGTTGTGAAATCTTTTGTAAAGAGTCACTTTGTCTTGTGTTTCATTCTTCAGACTTAAATCACAGCGTTACGGTATTTGAAACCTTAATGAGAAGCAATAATGCATTCAATATGTTTTTGTAAATACACAAAGCTAATAGTTTCATTTACAAATGTAATTCTCTCTTTAATATAATTCATGTCATTCATGACTTTACAAAATGTATTTATGTGTTACCTATTACTTGAATATTCAGTTGTCTCTCAGTGCGTGAGTTGAGGGCCGGGGGTTTGGGGTGTCCTACCCCCATTAAAAGAAATAATTAGTTTATAAAATCTAATATATATATATATATATATATATATATATATATATATATATAGAGAGAGAGAGAGAGAGAGAGAGAGAGAGAGAGAGAGAGAGAGATTTATGGGGTTAAATTATAAAATTTAAGTGATATGTTTTTTTTTTTCTCTCTCTCTCTCTCTCTCTATATATATATAAAATATAGTATATATATATATATATATATATATATAAATCTATTTATATGGGTGGGTGGTTTAATATATGTATACATACATATTTATTATGTTGTTATATATAATATTCTCTCTCTCTCTCTCTCTTCTCTCTCTCTCTCTCTCTCTCTCTCTCTCTCTCTCTCTCTATATATATATATATATATATATATATATATATATAGTAGTGATATATATAAATCGATTTGCTTGATGTAAATCGTCCACGCATATCAATGTCAATGTAAACAATATGTGACATTTAATCGTCATTTCGGGGTACATGCCCCATGAGTTTCTGACTCTTAGAAAAGTCCCTTTTGATCGGCTCTACACACACACACACACACACACACACACACACACACACACACACATATATATATATGTATATATATCGCTACAGATCCTGTAAGGCATGTTTTATTAACATTTATTAAAGACAGACTCAGCGCTGTGACTTGTTTTGAGACACGGCGGGGCTCTGTTGCGCGCCGGCGCCGGTCGGGTAACTTTCACCCGCGGCTGTTCACGCCATGTCGAATAACCCCTCGTTCCTCAAATAATCATTTCCCCGACTAATAAAACGTGTAAACGTTGTGCACGATTGATCATATTAATAACTGATCTGTTCGTTTGTGCAGCCAGGCGCAGCCGTGGGACGCCTGCAGAAAAGTCCCGATCATCCAGCAGCAGCGGAAGCCGCGGGCGCTCGCCCGCTGTCTGAAGTGGTTCTCCTGCCTTATCGTCACCGCGCTGGTCTTCGCTCTTGCGCTGCTCAGTAAAGTAAATTTATTACCGTGTGTGATCACTGTTGACTGGCCTCGTCTGCCACACACTCCTTCATTTGTTTTTTTCTTTTCACAGACGTCGTTTCTGCTTCTGATCACTTTTGGGAACGACAACAGCACGGTTGTGGAGCACAAGGTGACGGCTCATTTGGGCACCGGCTTTGTGCTGGTGGCACCCAATGCTCTTCTTCTGATCAAGAGCGTGTGGAAAGTGCTGTTCAAGAGCACAGCTCTGCCCAGTAAAAGAGTGTTGTGGGTAAGCGCTGTGTTTTCATCTTGTTGTATTACTTTATGTGAACTGAAAATGAATATTAACGTTCATGGTAACAAGACATTGTAGAAGATTTGCTCGTTGTGACTCATTTTGCCATTTTTGACTCATTTTGTGACCCATATGTATGGGTCACATATTTTTAAAAACTCTCACAATGAGAGGGTCTTTATTGCTTCCTCTGACTGTTCTCTGACTGTTCTCCTCTGACTCTTCTCCTCTGACTGTTCTCCTCTGACTCTTCTCCTCTGACTCTTCTCCTCTGACTCTTCTCCTCTGACTGCTCTTCTCTGACTCTTCTCCTCTGACTCTTCT
Source organism: Chromobotia macracanthus (assembly GCA_036877525.1). Lineage (NCBI taxonomy): Eukaryota > Metazoa > Chordata > Actinopteri > Cypriniformes > Botiidae > Chromobotia > Chromobotia macracanthus. The sequence goes on along the minus strand of JAZGTH010000067.1, from coordinate 2,780,188 downwards.
CCTCTGACTCTTCTCCTCTGACTCTTCTCCTCTGACTGCTCTTCTCTGACTGCTCTTCTCTGACTCTTCTCCTCTGACTCTTCTCCTCTGACTCTTCTCCTCTGACTTTTCTCCTCTGACTGTTTTCCTCTGACTCTTCTCCTCTGACTCTTCTCCTCTGACTGCTCTTCTCTGACTCTTCTCCTCTGACTCTTCTCCTCTGACTCTTCTCCTCTGACTGTTCTTCTCTGACTCTTCTCCTCTGACTCTTCTCCTCTGACTCTTCTCCTCTGACTCTTCTCCTCTGACTGCTCTTCTCTGACTCTTCTCCTCTGACTCTTCTCCTCTGACTCTTCTCCTCTGACTGTTCTCTGACTCTTCTCCTCTGACTCTTCTCCTCTGACTTTTCTCCTCTGACTTTTTCCTCTGACTCTTCTCTCTGACTTTCTCCTTGACTGCTCTTCTCTGACTCTTCTCCTCTGACTGCTCTTCTCTGACTCTTCTCCTCTGACTCTTCTCCTCTGACTCTTCTCCTCTGACTGCTCTTCTCTGACCCTTCTCCTCTGACTCTTCTCCTCTGACTGCTCTTCTCTGACTCTTCTCCTCTGACTGCTCTTCTCTGACTCTTCTCCTCTGACTCTTCTCCTCTGACTCTTCTCCTCTGACTGCTCTTCTCTGACTCTTCTCCTCTGACTGCTCTTCTCTGACTCTTCTCCTCTGACTGTTCTCCTCTGACTGTTTTCCTCTGACTGTTCTCTGACTGTTCTCCTCTGACTGTTCTCCTCTGACTGTTTTCCTCTGACTGTTCTCTGACTCTTCTCCTCTGACTGTTCTCTGACTCTTCTCCTCTGACTGTTCTCTGACTCTTCTCCTCTGACTGTTCTCTGACTCTTCTCCTCTGACTGTTCTCTGACTGTTCTCCTCTGACTCTTCTCCTCTGACTGTTCTCTGACTCTTCTCCTCTGACTGCTCTTCTCTGACTCTTCTCCTCTGACTCTTCTCCTCTGACTCTTCTCCTCTGACTCTTCTCCTCTGACTCTTCTCCTCTGACTGTTCTCTGACTCTTCTCCTCTGACTGTTCTCTGACTGTTCTCCTCTGACTGTTCTCCTCTGACTGTTTTCCTCTGACTGTTCTCTGACTCTTCTCCTCTGACTGTTCTCTGACTCTTCTCCTCTGACTGTTCTCTGACTGTTCTCCTCTGACTCTTCTCCTCTGACTGTTCTCTGACTCTTCTCCTCTGACTGCTCTTCTCTGACTCTTCTCCTCTGACTCTTCTCCTCTGACTCTTCTCCTCTGACTGCTCTTCTCTGACTCTTCTCCTCTGACTGCTCTTCTCTGACTCTTCTCCTCTGACTGTTCTCCTCTGACTGTTTTCCTCTGACTGTTCTCTGACTGTTCTCCTCTGACTGTTCTCCTTTGACTGTTTTCCTCTGATTGTTCTCTGACTCTTCTCCTCTGACTGTTCTCTGACTCTTCTCCTCTGACTGTTCTCTGACTGTTCTCCTCTGACTCTTCTCCTCTGACTGTTCTCCTCTGACTGTTCTCTGACTGTTCTCTGACTGTTCTCCTCTGACTGTTCTCCTCTGACTGTTCTCCTCTGACTGCTCTTCTTTGACTGTTCTCTGACTGTTCTCCTCTGACTGTTCTCCTCTGACTGTTCTCCTCTGACTGCTCTTATTTTGATTGTTCTCTGACTGTTCTCCTCTGACTGTTTTTAGGTGTTCGGTGTGGAGCTCTTGGTAGCTTTGGGAGCTGCAGTTCTAACAGTAGTAGCGATGCCACACTTTGACATTGTCACTAATGTGATGATACTGAACAGTGTGAGTATCCTGTCTGCTGTGTTTCAAGTGGTCGCTCAGTGCATTGGTGGAGACATGCGACGCTTCATAGTGTTACCTGTGTGCTCCATCGTCCTCATCATCCTGGGTTACGTCCTTTTTATAATCAGTTATCTGGTATCAGAAGAAAGCTCTCTTCAGTTAAAAATATCAGTCGGCCTTGCCATCGGAGGAACCATCCTGGTTTCTGTGAACTGGTGGGAAAACTACAGTACGCTCTTTAACATCCCGTTTCTAAAGGAAGTTTCTAAAGACGTTGCAAAGTGTCGTAACGTGGTCAGCATCTTCTCCAGTTTGATCCGAATTCTGATTACTGCAGCTGTTCTTGGAGCTTATGTTCCTCTGTCAGGTCAGGAGTGGAAGTCAGCAGCATTTTTCTTCAAAACACCCACAGTTGGTTTGCTGGTGGCGACCCAGATCGCATCCTCTGCCCTGTGCCACTGGTTTGTGGTTGTGGTTTGCAAGATGCATTTCCTGCGCCGTGGCTTCGTCCTGCCCATGTACCTGGTGTCATTTGCAGTTTTGATTGTGTTTTTGGTTCCAGTTGTATTTATGCCCCTGCGGTCTAAACATAATTCCACCTATTGTGAAGACGTTCAGAAGAATTCTGGTGACCTGTGGGTGACCTTGATGATAAAGGATGTTGTAAGTACTGTGTGTAACAGGGACATCGTGATAAACATGAAGAGAGAAGGACTGGTATATATGGGCATCTCTGCTCTGAGCTGGTGGCTGGGATTCATTCTCTGCACAATTTATGTCTGGTACCTGAAGATCCATCGAATAGAAAGAACCAAAGATTTGTTTGTGCGGCGCATGTATGAGGGGGCATTTCTGGAACAGTCCATGCTGCTAAACACTCGTTTTGAGATCAAAAAGAGAATCAGGGAGGAGAGGTAACTGATTTCTTGTTGGAAAAACGTAAAAGGTAAAAATAAAAAATGGGGCCATTTCCTAAATATTTTTGTCCTCCTTAGACCACAGGAAACTATCAGAGTGTTTCTGTGTGGAACAATGTGGCATGAAACCTATGATGAAATGATGAAGATTATCATCTCAATTTTCAGGTAAACACATTGGCTATATTTGAGTTTAGTCAACGTTTTCTGTCAGTGACATAAAAATGCATCTCCATTAACTGTTTGTTGCTTTTCTACCAGGCTTGACAAATACAAGCCAAAGACGGACCAAAAACGTGACGTGGAGTTTGAATTCCACATTCAATTTGATGACGCATTCAAGGATTGTAATAATGGAAGGCATGCAAATGAATATGCAGAAACCCTGGTGGATGTGGTCAAGGAAGTTTACGGGTAAGAACCGCATGTGCTTGTTGCCTTTTATACTTACCGGGACTGAAAACAAAATCTAACCCTTAATTGTTGTTGTTGTGCATCCATTAGCATTTTCATTGAAGAGGAACCTTGCATGTTTAAGCAGAGGCCGCCTCTCCCTCCACAGAAAATAATAAGCACTCCATATGGAGGTCGGCTTGAATACACCCTCCCTAAAGGCAATGTGCTGATGGTTCACCTCAAGGACAAGAAGTTAATTCGTCACAAGAAAAGATGGTCTCAGGTACCACTGCTTGTAGAACCAGCCAAAACAGCTGTGACCAATTTGCACCCATTTAAAAGTGCAACTGAGTCATTTTATCTTATCAAAACTTGTAATATGTTTTACCAATTATTTTTGTTTGCAGATTATGTACTTGTACTACATCCTTGGGTGGAGGCTTAATGGGAAATACTTCAAAATGTATGAGGAAGGTGGAGAATTAAATGTCCTAGAGAAAAACTTTAAAGTGAGGAGCCTCAAGATTACAAATAAAACACAAAGCTATACACTTTTGCAGGGGGTTCTAATCCTGCTCCTGTAGGGCCACTCTCCTCCAGAGTTTAGCTCCAACCCTAATCAAAATGACTTCTACTTGACATTGATTAGTTGTTTCAGATGTGTTTGATTAGGGTTGGAGGTATACTCTGGGCTGGAGCCGGAAGCAGGACTGGATGCTCCTTTATTAACATTGGCCAGTACTGACCATGTCTTACTGTGTTTTTAGACAGAGAGAGAGAACACATACATCTTGGCTGTGGATGGAGACACTGACTTCCAGCCAGCTGCAGTGATGCTGTTAATTGACAGACTCAAACTCTATCCAGAAGTCGGTGCGGCCTGTGGTAGAATTCACCCGACAGGCACAGGTGAGATAAAATGATAATTGAATAATTCACTGAAATTATCACTTATATTATTTTGTTGTCTTCTACAATCATCGTTTTGAAAACATATGGTGGTTGTTTGATAGTGTAAATGATACAAATGGGAAAATCAGTTGGTAAAAATCTTTTCTGAACAAAGGGCCCATGGTGTGGTATCAGAAGTTTGAGTATGCGGTGGGCCACTGGCTGCAGAAGTCTGCAGAACACGTGCTTGGCTGCGTGCTGTGCAGCCCTGGATGTTTCAGTCTGTTCAGAGGAGCTGCGCTCATGGACGACAACGTCATGAAGACGTACTCCACCAAAGCCTCTGAGGCCAGCCACTACGTCCAGTATGATCAAGGTAACCAACCTAACCACTGACAAATAAGTTCTGATCCTAAAACTAATGTAGATGTAAGCTAATGTGTGGGGTATGTGCTGTGTCAGGTGAAGACCGCTGGTTGTGCACTCTGCTGCTGCAGCAGGGATGGAGGGTGGAGTACTGCGCAGCTGCTGATGCATACACAAATGCGCCCCAGGACTTTAAAGAGTTCTACAACCAGCGCAGGCGCTGGGGACCTTCTACCATGGCCAACACCATTGACCTCTTGGGTACAGGAGCACTGACTGCTGAGAGGAACAGTTCTATCTCTAAACTGTTCATTCTGTATCAGGTTCTTAGTGTTGGAGCTTCAATCCTGGGCCCTGCCACAGTCTGTCTCATGATATCAGGTGAACTGAGGATAAAAATAATCATTGTTATTATTATAGGTTCATGCAAATCAACGCATTACTACTGTAAGCGCTTACCCAGCTAACAATTTTTGGTTGTAAGAACATTTCCATTAAGTAACAAAAACTTAAAAAATGTGCTTTTGAAAGTTCTAGGAACATCTACTAGCCACCTAAAGATAATATTTTCTATATGATATATAACAATAAAAACGCTCACTAACGTTATGGCAAGAACGTTTTTGATAACTTTGAGAGAACTTTAGAGAACGCTCGCCAACATTCAGAGAACGTTCCCCGTTAGCTGTATACACATGATTTAAGGATTATAGGGTTAAGAATGTGTCATTGCTAATAATTAACACTGTACTTTGTACTGTGTATTGTGTGCCTGTTAGTATGACACCAGGATGATGTTTATACAGTTAATGACAAAGTTTGTCTACAATTTATAATTAAAAGCTTTGTTTTGTCTTTCAGGATGTTTCATGTTCGTCTTCAAAATGCATGCCAACTGGGCCCTTTTTTTGGCCATAGCACCCCCTGCTGTGTACATCATACTGTGCTTCAAACTGAAACCTGACACACAGATTACAATCGCAGCCATCATGAGTGTCTTCTACTCGTTTCTGATGGCAGGAACAATTCTCTCAATCATAGGTAACAGTTTTCTCTTTAAAGCAGCATTAGACATGTAAATCTTTTTTGAGCATTGATGGCTGACGGATTCTTTTGGAATTTATAACAATGTTTCTTCTTGTGTTAATGCACACAGGTGATTTAATTGTGCAGGACACGTTCATGACTCCCAGCGGTCTGTTCCTCATCGGCATGGTGCTGTTGTATTTCATCACGGCTGTTCTGCACCCTCAGGAGTTCTCGCTGGTCATCTATGGAGTTTTATACTTCATTTGCATTCCTAGTGGGTATCTGCTGTTAGCCATTTACTACATAGTCAACATGAACATTGTCTCATGGGGTACTCGTGAAAGTGGTAGCCAGAGTAAGACTACAGCGGTCAACACCATCAAGAGACGGTTCCTGCAGGGTGCATGTTGCAGATGTCCATGCTTGAAATCTTATGACGTCATGAAGGAGGAGCCAGCAGCAGAAACCATCAACATGACTGAAAAGCCACAAGCTTCCATGGAAACAGCAAGGTAAACATGTCTATACCTTGTTTTTTATTTAGTTTAATTTTTGAAGCTGCAATCTGTAACTTTTCATGATAAAAGGAAACAAAATCAGTTATTTCACAATTTCAAAACAGATTAGTGTTCAAAACTGTCATTTTACCCTATCCCGAATCGCAATAGTAGGTTTACAACAACGATTTATAATTTGAGCTGTCTGGTCCTATTTCCGGGAAATGTCAGTTTCACTTGTGATTATGTTGCGTTTGTAAATAATGAAGAAGATCCGGCTACTAAATCGTGTGTGTGGGTGCTGAGGATAGTGGAGCGCTAATAGAAGTTGTTAAAAATTTAAACTTGTCATCCACTTCTAGCAACATGCAGGTTTATGTTTCGAACAGATGGCGGTAGAGAGGCAAAAGTTACAGATTAAAGGATGCTAAGGGTTTAAACTTGTTTTTAAATGTATTTCTGAAGACTGCTGAACAATTGTAAACTTACTATAAATGATGGATAAGTCCCCATAGAAAATTAATCGGATTATTTCCGATTTATATTAATATCATGCATACCACCACTGACTGATATAAATAATAATACTTTATTCTTATGTTACAGTTCTGCAGAGCTCACACAAGACTCATATCAAAGTAAGTGCTTTATGCTTTTCTTTTTTTTACCCAACATGTGTTGAGGAACAGTAAATAAATTCTAGCATTTAATTCCGCTAGCTTGGATTGAACGTCTGCAAGTGAGACCTTACAATTTCCCCCTGTGTGAGAATACACTCTCAATGGTAAGAACAAGCCATAAAAATCATGTTTTTAACTGTTCTCTCCATTAGAAAGATCTGAGTGCCTGTGATTTTTTTTATGTGACAGGATGAAGTAGATTTCTGGACAGAGCTGCAGGAAAGGTATCTCGAGCCTCTTAAAGAAAACAAAGACGAACAGAAGAAAATTGCTAGTGATCTTATAGAACTTAGAAATAAGGTAAGCGCATGCAAAGATGATTTTGTATCAGAGATGTTTAATCCATGATATTATCCAAGAATTAATTTAACATGAGTTTAAAGTGATAGTTTAAAACAGTCTGAAATGATATGCCTATAAACTCTGACTATAAACTTTTCATTTTCCATAGGTCGCATTTGCTTTTTTCTTCTGCAATGCACTTTGGTTAGTGGCAACGTTCTTCCTTCAAGCTATTGGTGACACAGTGACCATAAAGATCCCAAAGCTTTATCCCAACGGGACACAATCCAAGACAGAAATGTTGTCCATTGATCCGATTGCACTGATGTTTCTCCTGGGCTTCGCGGCTTTGCTTATACTGCAGTTTTTTGCAATGATTTACCACAGGTAAACACTCCGATCATACTCATTGATGTTTTACGTCCATAGAATATTATGCATGGTGTTGTAAACTGAATCACAGAATGCAGCTTATCTATTCAAATGTAGTTTAAATTTATGACCAGCTGTGTTTGGAAACCAGCTAGAGTTGGATAAACTGTCAGAGTTCAGATTACAGTCCTTCTGCGAAATGTCGCAAATGCCTGGTGTGTTTAGGCCCTGTGATTTCTAATTTCAGAATCTATACGTTAATCCATTTCGTGGCGTATGTGGACACAGACACCAAAGCTTATAAAAAACGCATCAGAGCTATTAAAAAATCTCAGGTGAGTCAATGGATCACCTTTCTAAAGAGTTTATAAAATGTAACGCGTTGTTTGATGTTAACCATGTCTAAATTTGAACAGCTTTCACAGGCCCAAGATTCAGAGGAACACGAACCTCAACTTGAAACTCAACAGGAACATCTTGATCAGAATGAAAACATTGAGTGATCAATCATGCCAGTGACCTCTTACATTATGGGTTCTGTTGTGTCATTTTGATAGATCTTGAAAATGATCTAGAAGGACAAGAATCTGCATTATGAACATAACTAGGAATATGAAGTGAATGTAATGGTCATGTTTTATTTATTTTGCCATGTACTGTATTATTGTAAACATGGTGAATGTGAGATGTATATATTTTGTTACAGTATTTTATTTTTTGCACTTTTAATGTGACACCCTTCAATGCGAACTTGACTTATCGATTTCCCTATAATTGTATTGAAGCATTTATTTCAGATATTTTATACATCTGTACCTTCCTGTGCTGTTGTGCTTTGATAATATTGTTAAATTAATCATGTCAATAAATCTTTCTTGACTGTGACTGTTGACAGTATGATGTGACACTGTGAAGTCAATAAATATCCAGATCCGGTCCAGCGTCAGCTGTTCCAGCTTTCCATCTTTTCCATCCAACAATCAATTTAAATAACCCTGCATTATGCTTTAATAATGAAAACTTATCAGACCACTACCTTTCTATAACTGTTCACTTTGTGGTGACAGTACTGCCTTAATGTGCTGTTGTTTTAATATGTAAGAAATTGTGTAAGCAGTTCCAGTATATAATAAATATTAATAAAAACAGACGTTACAGCTACACTAAACTAAATAATTTAAAGTCCAATTTACTATGGTAGAACACAGAAATAAGCATTATGTGGTGGTTTATTGAAATGGTATATTTATACTAAATATTTCTAAATATAATTACTACTAAATATAGACCCATATAGATCTCAGATTCATCTATGCTTATGAAGAACATTTTGGCTCTAAAATGACGATGCAGTCACGCTAATGTAAAACAAAAATGAATCATTAACATTGTAGAAAAACAAACATACACTGTATAATACAATCAGTATCACAGGAAGCAGTAGTTAATATACATTCAGGGGCTCAGGTTATTTCTACAGTTTGTATTTCTATATAGATTTGATTACTCTTCTACTTTGACATCAGTATATTTCTATATTAGTAACACCACCAGACCAACTACACTGACAGCTCCATCCCAGAGGTTTAAGGTAAATATGGAGATGTCTGAACAGCCATGCACAATACTGAATGTCTCCTTTGTTTATTAAACTAGAAAGTGGCATACACAATTTCATTAGAAATGTGAATGAATGAATTCACACTCTTAAAGTCCTTGTGCTGACCAGCACAAAGACAAATGACCTTTGCATCCTAAATGCACCGCAGCACAAACGTGCTATGTTTTGCATTTCATTTTGCATTTCATTCATCAAACTCGACAAATCGTGTTGTATGGTTTTCGAGGCTGACGTAAAAGCGTCGCAAAGCCTTCCTACAGAACTACATATCCCGGCGTGCGTCGTGAGGTCACAGTGACGCAAGGCGCTCGCGCTACGTCACTACGTCACTCCGTCTCCGCCGTCAATGCAAACGAAGCGACACGCAGCGAGAGTCAAAGCGAAAAACCGCATTCGAGACAAGATGGCCGGGTTGCCCCGCAGGATCATTAAGGTAAACGCGAACCGAGCCGCCGTGCGCACTTAACGGCACCGTAACGCCATCCCCGACAGCAAGATGCGAAGAGAGAAGCGACCGCTGGCGCGGCTCCGTGTTTGCTAGCTACTTCCGTCCGGCTGTTCGCATGCCGAATATGGGCGCGTTAAAAATACCCCCGCCGCCGAGGAAAGATGGCGGAGGGCCCGTCTCTCGTTCCGTACCCCAAACGACGGACGACAAACGCGGATTAACGTTAAAACGGCGAGCGCCGCCGTTCATTGAGCGCGAGCTAAGCGCCGCAGATAGCTAGCGAAGTCCTCAACGTACCGAAACGATTGGATTGACGTGACGACGCGCTCGATCGGTAACCGGTTGCGCGTGCGGACGAGAATGCACGACTTTCCCCGATGCGTGAAACGACGGCCCGGCCGTTTTCGGAGCCGGTGATGAGCGAAACGACTCGCTTCCTGTAGGCTAGGGAAGCCGGAGGACTGCAGGCCCCGAAATGTCTCAAACTTCACCGTGAGCTTATTAGAAAGCGCTCGGTAAACGATCATGAAGAATAAAAGATGTTTCGAGATGTTACGTGCACTCGGTTGTCATATTTGTGGATGGTGAAACCGACAGCTTGCTCGGTCAGGCGCATCTTCTCATATTTAGAGACGCATTACATTAAGACGGGTTAATCTGAATGCACGTTTTGGGTTAGTGAGTATATAAGTATCTGTACAGGCTGTCAATGTTATTTGTGTGCATTGCTTTTTTATTTTGTCCCTTACGATCATAAAATGCCAACAAAACAGACCCAGGCAGGTTATCTAAACACACAAGGTTGTCCCATAAAACACTGTATCTGTCTTCATCTGTCCTGGTTAAGTGACAGTTTTTGGGTGCTGTCAGAATAATTTGAGGATTTTTGGCCAGGAGGAAGAACAATATGAGATGAATATCTGAATCTGTTTTTCCTGCATGTTTGTGATGCTATTATTTTAATTGTGTGCCACAGCTATAATAGACCAAAATCAGCCTTTAACAACCTCAAGTCAATCTGTCAATCTGGCTCTTGATTGTGTCTTTATATTTATATGGCCAATGGATGGACACTCATCGTTTTGTATTAAGTGGTTTGATCATGTATTTATATATATATATATATATATATATATATAGCATTTTCACTCTCTGACATTTGTAATTATTGATATTATAGATTGTTGTGTCTGATATGACTGCGCCGTCATGTTTTGGTCTCATATGGCATGCAGGCAGTATTTCAAGGCTGGAGTTCAGTATATTATGGCCGTTCTCAGATGATATTATGGCCGTTCTCAGATGATCAGTGTTTCCAGACTCGAGCATTTCACAGGTGATAATCAGATTCTCATTAGTCATATGGGTGTGTTTCCAAAGGGCTTTAAGGTTCAGCAGTGTGTCTGAGAGATGCATTACATTATTATTCTTTTAAAGCTTTTTCAAAAAAACAACTTTATATTATATGTTTTAATATTTTTGAATAATGCAAAATATAATGTCAGTTAACAGTTTACAGTACAGACTGTTGGATCAGACGTTCATACGAATTTGCTTAGTAGTGCCTTAACCAAAGGTTTACTACTTTTTATTAGTGTTCGGGTAGCACCTAATGAAAATGTTTATGGTGCCCAACAAAAACAGGAATCATGAGGATTTTAGATATACTGATAAGCAAGTTGTACCAAGGTCTGCCCAAGATTTGCGATACTAAGACGTCCTCGAAATTTCTCCGCATTGGAAACAGTTTAAAAGGTTGTACGTTTATCCCGTGACTGGTGTGTTTGTTTATTAAATATTTTGACAAATTGATGAATGCAGTCAGCTACCCATAAGAAAGCAGTATTCACAGCTCTGTTTAACTTATTTTACCATGTTTAAATCCATTCTGCAGTTTTCTCTCCAGGTCAGTGAAGAGAATAAAACAGCAGATTCTGGTCAGATATGTTTAATGAAAAATACAGAAACGAAAACTATTCTTGACGTCAGTCGATGCGTCACTTGCTGTACCGGTGTGTTTGCCTTTGGAATGTGCTTTGTTGATCCAGACAATCTAACACATGGCCAACGTAACAATGTTGTTTTTCATTTTGAAAACAAAATAAATGAAAACAAGTGTTTTGCATTTGTGCATTATATGCTGGAAGTCTCTGCTGATTTGTTTGTGTACTCAGTCTGCAGTCTATATAAGATAATAATTAGCTGTATGGCTGATTGCTCTTATCTCCCTGTGTGTATGTGTGTTTCTGTATGTGTGTTCGTTTGTGTGCGTGTTTGTTTTTGTTTGTAGGAAACACAGCGTTTGTTGGCAGAACCGGTTCCAGGTATAAAGGCAGAGCCGGATGAAGGGAACGCTCGCTACTTCCACGTGGTCATTGCCGGACCTCAAGACTCTCCCTTTGAGGGAGGAACTTTTAAACTTGAACTGTTTCTTCCTGAAGAATATCCCATGGCAGCTCCGAAAGTACGATTCATGACCAAAATATATCACCCCAATGTAGACAAGCTGGGAAGAATATGTCTAGATATTTTGAAAGGTGAGAGACCTTTGAAAGATCCAGTTTCATTTCATCTTCAGCTCTGAAATCTCGGGCAGGTTTATGATTATACAGATGTTTTCTCCAATGTCCTAAACAAGGTCAAATTTGGTTAAATGCGACAAAACATTTTCCAAAACATTGCTGTTTGCTTTGAATTAATCTGAAAGGATCACTGAATGTTCTTAACAAATCTGAAGCTTTTAAAATTTGTGTAGCCTGTTAGCCCATGTCTTAAGAATCATTAAACTGATTATCAATGTGTTAACTGGTTTTCAGCTCTGGATAAAGTAGGTAATTTATATGCCGAATATTTTCTCCCTTGAGGGGTTCATGGAGGTGTGACATGAATTAGTGATGATCTATAGAAAATATTTTAACTATATCTTTGTACAATATATACATATTATACAATATATTAAAATATATCTGTATACAAACTGTCAAATATCTTTAACTTAGTGTCTCTCTGTTATACAATTTTGCCTTGCTGGGCATGTACATACTATGAGAGGTTTTCCTTTAATTTCTCTTAAAAATAAATCAAGAGTATCTCAGATGACATTTGACCCTTCAGAAAGTGACATCACTACTGTACTGTACTGTAACCGCAACTGCTAATACTTTCCTCTTGTTTCTCTCTCTCTCAATGACGATGATGGTGGTGATGACGTCATACAGATAAGTGGTCTCCAGCCTTGCAGATCCGCACAGTGCTGCTATCAATCCAGGCATTACTAAGCGCTCCCAACCCTGACGATCCTCTAGCAAATGATGTGGCAGAGCAGTGGAAGACTAATGAAGCTCAAGCCATAGAGACAGGTGGGGACTGCAGTCACACATTTAAAGCGACAGGACACCTAAAATTCAGCTATTACCCTCGTCTTTCAAAATCTATGAGACCTTGTTTTCCCTGTGGAACATGAAAACATGAAATATTGCATGTGTCTGGGGTTCTCGCTTTTGTAATGGATACTGTGGCACTTCAAAAAATGAAGCCCAATTTAAAACATCTGTGCTAGGATTCCCCACCCACCCCGCCAAGTTCTCAAATCACATTTGCTGTCATGTTCAAATATGGCGCACAATGTTTGATTACAAATGTTTGTTTTCAGGTCTCTCGTTATTGATTGCTGATGCAAGCTCTGATTTTACTCTGAATGAGACTTGAGAGCAATGGCAGATATTTAAATATCAGTAAATAACTTAGATGTAGAATACAGCACATGATTCATATGGACAATTTTTGTTAATTTAGATCGTTATAGACACTGTCCCAATTATGAAAATACATATTTTGTGTTCCATGGAAGAAAATCATAAAGGTTTGGAATGACACGAGTAAAAAATTACATTTGTGTACTAACCCTTTAGACACTTGTCAAGCTTTAACACACTTTAACAAGTAAAGAATATCATGAGGAGTTAATATGACTAATAATGCATCTGAAGCTTTAATCCAGAAATCTGGCTATGCAGAACTATTTTTGTCTCATGCAGCTTCCAAAAAAATTAAATCGCTTATTGCAGTTAATCACAATAGTTTTGCGACAGGACACGTTCACAGCCTTTTTCTTCACATAGCTGGATTCACTTTGTGCCAGAGCTAATTGGAATAATTCATCTCTGGGGAATTGTGATAGACAATTTGGCACACATTAAAAATGCACCTTAGAATAATTTAAGCTATCCCAGCAAAAAAAAGATTGTCATGTTACTTGTCTGTTACAAATTAGAGTAGGAAAATGTATTAATTGTGCGTTTGTTTGTCTCTTACAGCCCGAACATGGACCAGGCTTTATGCCGGAAATAACATCGAAGTCTAGAAATGTGTGTGTGGGGGGTGGGGGGTGGGGGAAGACAATAAAAGAGTGAACACAACTCCATGTTCTGCCAAGACCAATTCATTTTCATGTAAAGGACACAGTTTTAGGAGTCAAAAAATGGTGTTAAACTAAAGCATATATTAACAAAAAGTAAAAAAGAGAACTGCAGGAAATGTGATTTAAATGCACATTAGTACAAAAATAAACCATGTGTTTGTCCTGATTCACTGCTGTTGAGATGCATGAGCACATGGGCAGATGAGCTACTCAAACGTCTTTCCTCTACAGTGGAAGCCACAGTCTTCTGTGAATTAAGCATTAAAACAGAGTGTCGTTTGTAATGTCCCATTGTTTTTTTGTTTTTTTTTGGAATGGTTTAACATTTTATATTTCTTTTACATTTTTGTTACGTTGTTTGGTAGGAAGCAACACAGAGCTACTTTCACAGAGCTAATTTAGAGCTACTTTCTGTGGAAATGCAGATGTACCACCTGGCAAAAACTTTGGGTTTCTCTGAAACGGAAAAAGAGAGACAAGATTTAAACTTGTAACGCAAACCGCAATCTGACTTGGCAAATGATTTAACTGGATCAATCTTCCACCGTCACAGAAACTGTTAAATACATCAATGCTAATGTAGATTTATGTTTTGGACTTTGGGTGAGGTAGAGCTATAGAGAATGGAGATTTAGATTTTTTTTAGTTATAACAATTATGTTACCGTGTCCGGTTTTAGTGTTTTATTTTATCTGGCCATCACTGTACTAATTGCACTCTCAGAACTCCAGCATTGTGTGCTAGTCTCTTTTTTTTTTTTCTTCGCAGTCCATTGCATCAGTTCATTTGTTTGTTTATTTCCATTAAATGTTTATTTGGAAACCTTGAGGTTGCAGTGGGACTGGGGACAAGTGGGAATGTTTGCAAACGTGTCGTAAAAGATCAATAAAGGCTTTGTCTCAATTTCCATGATTGGTCTTTGGTCAGAAAAAGTCCATTTGTAAATTCCTGCTTTCTATAGAAAGGGGAAGAAGATCCTGCTTTTTAAGATGTGATGACAGCGGTCCACACACACACACTTCTGTTCTTTCTGTAAATAAAATCTGTTGATTAATAAGAAGAATTAATGTGGTGTTTTTTTGTTAAACAGTTTTAGAGAACGACTAACCTAGTTAACTAGTAAATAGTTCTGCTTGTCTGCTGCTTGCCAGCTGTTGAGTTAGGTAAATACGTTTATAGCCTGGAGAAATATGTCGAAGCGTAACATTCATTATTATCATTATTATTATTATTACAATAAGTATTATTTTGAACCAATGTGTTTATGTATTGGTTAATGAACTGACACACGTCATTTTTTGGCGACGGCCAGCAGATGGCGTCACGGTTCAACATCTCGATGTAAAGGCTGCGTAACATTTTGTCTCAAATGTTACATTGTATCAGTCAGCGGACGCGCGTAACGAGGAAACTTGTAACAATGTATCGCCGTTCATTTCCGCTCGCTGCCGTGTCCTCTCTCCGCTGCTTTCTCCATGTTTTTAGCCTTCGTCTTGGCTCATGTCTCATTCATCTTTTCGGGAGGGAAACGCCTCTCTGTTGATGGTATCTCTGGTTTGTAAGGCTGATCCTGTTGCAGCTGATTTAAGGCGACTGCGCAGAGGCGGAGAGCCGCAGCGGAGGAGCGTTCACACGGACATCATGCTCAAGACGAGAGCAGCCCGCCGTGTCATCTCAGCCGTCAGGAGAGGAGTCATGTCTTCAACGTGAGACCTTTTCTCAATATCAACTGTATGATCAGCCTGGAGAACCGGGGACGATTTCCTGCTCTTGGCCTGAAAGAGCTGCGTGTTGAGAACACTTGTATTCTTCGGAGAAAACAAACAACCCATGATGAAATTCAAGCCCAATCAGACGAGGACTTACGACGGAGAGGGATTCAAAAAACGAGCGGCGTGTCTGTGTTTTAAGAACGATCGGGAGGACGAGGTAAGCCTGCGACCGGCGTGTGTTTGTGGATCACGTTTATTGCTACTTCTGTCCCTCACAGATCATCAGAAACCCGGTTACCCAAATGCTTCTGAGTCCCTGTAACTTCCTCAGTAAATGAACACTGGACCCACACACTGCCGATGATCAGATCACTAAACATGAGCTTTATCTTATCGGTGAAATCTCAGCTCGGATCATGTCATGTTCTGATCGTTTGTCGCGGTGAAATGATTTGTGACTCACAGCTAGAAATAAAAGACACTTCACAGACGCCTGATGTGAGCAGATATAAATGTAATCGATGAGATCAGATCATCCTCTGATGAGTTTTACTTGAGACTGATGACAGCTGTTCACACCAGCCAGCATCTGAGTGTCTGCTCACCACACGGTTATATCTCTCACATCAGACCTGACAGTTGTCACTCGTGCTTTCATTCATTTATATCGCACTCATGTTGTTTTTGTAGGGTGTATACGCTTCAGTAGTCTGTATAGGGCAGTTCTGAATAACAGGAGGGCTGTTGCTTAATGTCTTCAGTTCGTTTGATTTGATCAGCCACAAGTTTGGTATGTGTTTGTGACATTTGTAGAAATGCAGACTGAGTTTTACAGACGGATTATGCGTATCTCTCCAGGCTTTAACAGATCAAGGAATTAAATACAGTTAATATGGATGGACAGACAGAAAAAGAGTGTATATTTAAGAGTATCGGCTTTTATTGATCTAAATCAGGAATGCAGTTTATTGATTCAACATTATATAAGGGAGATAAGTTACATTCCAAGCAGTACAAGACTTGTGTACACATGATGGCCCACACCTCGGGTCGCAGCCTTAGGATTGTCACTTAAACATTATATAGGTAAAATGTTGAGGAATTGAACACGCATTACTAGAAATAAGAGTGGATAGCTCATGATTTAGCTCTGTGGAAAACCTTTGCATGGTTTGCATCAGAAAATAAGTTTTGTTTAACCGTAAGCAACATTTGAAGCCACATCATGCGCTCTTTAGACTTAATAAAGGAACGTATGGGTAAAAGATGCTGTTTTGTTCAGTTTTCTGCTCATACCGCTGAACTAGATGCCTCCTTTAGATTTCCAGGGAAAGTTTTCAAACATAAATAATCAGTGATTGAAAACTTTTAAAGAGCTGTTATAATGACATGCGTTTAGCATTTGTGACCTCAAAAGCACTAAAAATACGGTGTATTATGAAACATGTTGTGCACACTGGAGGTGTCGTTGAGTTCTGAGACGAGTGTGAGACGAGTGTGAGCTGATGTGAGCTGCGTGCGTGCTGCGTCCTTCGTCTATATGACTTTATCTACCTTCAGTGAATCCTTGTTCATACCACAGCCTTTTAATACGATTCCTTGATTCTCAGAAGTCGTGGCTACTGTATACATGCAGTTGTCACCTTTTGGTTACTTAAGACTTCAGAGTTATTAAGACATGGGAGGCTCGGACCCTGAATATTCCGCATAGCAACAGGACTTCGTTTCCCAGGTTTCCTTCATGTGATTGACACAGAGGGGGTGGGGTGGGGTGGGGGGTAAGTTACACTATGTGCTAAAGCTCCAAGTGATCTATCAGCAGCAATTTATAGAACTACAGCACTCGCTGTTCCCTGACACATCCCTTTTTCTTGCCTTTTCTTTTGGTGTCTTTCTCATTTATTTGATCGGTTCATCTGTTCCTTTCATTTCTCCTCTTTGGCAGGGATCTAATTTTCATTGCATTTGTTTTCCGCTGCTGATAACGTCAAGAGCTGATTGGTCACAGCACAGCGGACGTCAGTACATTCCTGTCGTGGTGACGGTGAACTGAGCACAAGTAACAACATACCGTGTGCTCGAGAAATGTATTCCTCCAACTCATCTGCTGTTTGTGCTAATGTCCTAAAACAAGACCTCCCGCCGTTATGATAACAAATAATGCCAACCGAGCCATGACGCCAGGGTGTTGTGGGTGGTCGTCAGGGTGTTGCTATGCAGTTGGACTGAGTGCTTGTTTTAGACTATCAGACTATAATTGCTGCTATTAGTACAGCTCATGATAAGTCCTTCCATAAACACGCTTGTTGACCATCCAAACAATGTGGGCAAAACTCTCCAGAAAGTGCAGTTAGGCTGTGTTCACATTCAGAAGAAAAACTACAGATTCAGTGTTTGTCAAATGTTTATGTGTTTGTGGGCGTGTGTTTTGGGTCGGGCCGCCATCATTCTGTCGCCCCCTGACAGCTCTTATATTTGGAAATGCCTGAGCTGTATTTTTGTCTTTGGAAGTGGACTTTAGGAAAGTTTATAGTGTACAACCATTTGTGTTAGACATAAACAGTTAGGTCTGCAATTTGAATTACATTATCCCCACAGACTTAAACTTTGCTGATTCATCCAGCCGAGCAAACTGCTTCAGTAATAACAACACAAATGCAGTTGTATCAAGAATGATCCCGATAAATGCTAACATGTCACAGCCGACCGAACCTGAACAATGACTATTAAAACAAACCAGAATGAAGCGAATTGAAGCTGCATGCGGTACGTGACCATGAGCACTTCCTCCCTGCAGCTTCTGTATTTCACCTTTAAAACCCGCAAGTGAAGCGAGGATAGAGTAGACCTGGATGAAAGTCTGCGTGAAATGATGAATGTGTAGCTTTCTGCCAGCTATAAGAGAACATTCCAGAACGTTGGCTAACGTTCTCCCAAAGTTCTCAAAAAAGTTCTTGCAGTGATGTTAGTAGAACGCTTTTCTGGCATTATATACATAGAATACATTATATACATTATATACAAGAATATGTATAATTCTTGTGTTGTTAATGGAATATTTAAAAAAAGTTACAATATTAAAAAAAGTTGGAATTATGTTCTTATAACCAAATGTAACATAATGTCTAAAAATTTGACATTTTGACTTTCAAAATAACATTTTTAGCATTTTTGTTCCTTGAACATGTTACAAAAACATTTTTACAACCTAAAACTGATAGCTGGGGTCGCTTTGGTATTGCGCTGACCTGCTGTATTAGTGGTGATGTTTTATGTGCAGACAGTTACGCGGGGTTTGTAATGTTGTTAATGATCTAATCCACAAATAGACTGATAGACTCTTCTGAAGCTTCAAACAATACATTGGCCCTGATGCCGAACATGACTGGAAGACAGCCACTGTTCTGCTCTGTTCTGCTGGTGTTTGGCCAGGTGAGGAGATCCTCGTTCTCTTGTGCCACAGGGCCACACGTGCTCCTCAGACTCATGCTGGAATTTAAGATGCTGCTGGTCTTGGGTGTCAGTTGGGTCCTGAACTGGGTCAGTATGTCAGCTGATTGTTCAGGACTGTCAGTATATATGATAGATAAACACAAATAAATGAGGAAAAAACAAACACATTAAAATAAAAATGTAACAAATAAAACTGAGACGCACTTATAAACCATTGTTTAAGTAACAATGTTTTATAGATTCATATGCTGAGATTGGTTTGGCAGAATTAAACTGGGTATAATCGGAACTTTAACACATCTGAACAAACATTTTCCCTTTTTTAAAGTTTTTTTTTTTTTTTACAAAACTGTGTTAGTCTAATGAAATTCCTCTGTTGTGTGACTGTTTTCTGATTCGTTGAAATGCAGTTCAGTGAAATGCTTGTCATTTAAATTCAGAATTTGAATGAATATGCTGTGGGGGGTTTTTAAATATAATAAATTGCAATAGAACTTCTGTAATGTTGGTTCGATGTTATCTTGGGTTGTTTAACTCAAGTTACAGTATCACGTAAACAACGTCAGTATGTTTTACTGTGACTGGGAGACAGGTAACATGTTTGAACAGTAGCGCTGCCAGTAGACTTACTAACCTCAGAAGGATTGTTGCCTAGGTTTGCTTTAGTTTTATTAGCTTCTCACTTCTGAGTGAATTGAACGAGATGAATGAAAATAGATTTTATAGCTATCAGTGTACGGGGGATTTTGCCTGACACGTCACACTCAAATATTGACTGTAGAGCTGAATGGGATAAATGCAAGTACTGAAGTACTAAAAAGAAAGATAAACGGGCTTCATGAAGCGCCGCTTTAAAAGATGCCGCTGTGTTCTTTCTGTGCAGGCAAAACTTTAATGGCAGATAATAAGTAATTTACTGGAAGATAGGAAGTAAATATTTCATAGCCTGTAAATTTACATTAATGCATACGGTAGACGCTTTTATCCCATGTGACTAGCTTGACTTTCAAGCTATACGTTTGATCAGTATTTGATCCCTGGGAATTGAACCCACAACCTTTTGCGCTGCTAATGCAATGCTCTACCAGTTCATTGTGCTTTCTATTGTAAAAGAGACTCCTCAGTAATCCTGTTTAGTTTCATTAAAATAATTGCCTTCTGCCAAACTGTCTTGCTGTGTTTTTTTTTAGACAGAATACAACTACTCCGATCATATTATCTGCATTAAGTGTATTGATTAGGTTTGTCTAAATGAATGCTGCAATCGGCATAAAGGCTAAACATGAGATTTCTCCACATTTATCGAGGCCATCTCGTTCGCTCGCACCTGTTATAACTCCCACACTTATCCGAAATGAGAGGTTGGCTCTCAGCATACAGAATCTGCCGTTGTGGTCGGGCAGCAGTTGCTGGAAGTTTATTTATAAGACGTGATACCACAGCTGTACGATTGCCGTCTGGAAGAGTTATGAAAGAGCATGATGAAAAATGAAAGATGAACAGATTACACCTACAGAGATTTACTGGGGTGTTTTTTGTGGTTCATGTGAAAGCAAAGCATGTCGCGTTGTCTGTGTTAAATGCTTCAGACGAATCGGTTAATTGAAATATGCTTATATATAATAATTATTTATATTGTAATATATATGAGAGAGAGTCTTTTCTGTTTATGGATGATGTGACTTAACCACGAAGACACATGAAGTCCAACTGACAGGAAATTTCTCAGGAAATCGGACCCGGCCGCTCGCATCATAAATCTTTATTATAAACTTACCATTGGGAATCAAGGTAAGGTAAAGAGATCATGTTAAACTGATTTGTCATGCTCTCGCTTTGGTTTATTGTTAACAAAAACATTACAGATTGCAGCTTTAGTAGCAGCTTTCATCAGAGTAGATGATGCAGTGAATGCTGAAACCAGCATTTCTTCTGAAATGTGGCAGTTCAGGGGCTGGATGGGTCTTCTGCAGATTGATGTGCTGTTAGCAGTGTCCAGTTAGGCTCAGTTATGTAATGAAGATGTTCTGGTAAAGTGTTGATGACCGGTGGGATTTGGACTTATCCGAGTTCTATTTGTGTCTGTGTGTGACAGGTTTTGCTTGTTAGCAGCAGTCGACATCCGGATCAATGGATCGTTCCAGGAGGCGGAATGGAACCAGAGGAGGAGCCTGGAGGAGCTGCGGTTCGAGAGGTTTATGAGGAGGTGAGGTCTGTCCCAATAAAGCCTCCAGCTCCCGGATTCAATAAGGACTCGGCATATGTAAAACATGTTGACAATATCAGTTTTTAATAATGTGTGTTTAACATTTCAAAGAGATCTACATACAGTCATTGATTAACCCATCTGTAAACCATGAAACCCTGTGTTATGTCTCAAATGATATATACAGGGTCTGTATATATTTTAAGGTCAAAAATGAAATGTAAAGGATGAAATTAGTTGTTGAGGTTACTGGCTCTGTTTGAACAGTCTGTGTCATCAGTGGTCTGGTGAGTAATGGGGTCCCTCAGGCATTTGGTAAGTCCAGGGTCCTAAAGACGGTCTGAACTGTATGTGTACTAGCACAGAGAGCTCATGTTTGGGTTGAGAATTATGGGTTGCACCTGTCCCTCATATCTTGTCAACAGCACTTCTTTAGCAATATATACTATATACTGTCTGCTATTTTTAGAAAGTAGCACATGAAATAGGAGAAAGATACACATGATATGCATTGAAAAACATTTAAAACGCATTACCTTGAATAATATATTTATATACCTGTTATATACAGTATTATATACAGTGCTGAATGTACGTATATGTATATATGTGTGTGTGTATATATACATATATACACACACATATGAGAGTGAGATCTAAATATGCCTCGGTCATCATTTCAAATGTAACATCACATTTTAAATGATGTTAACGTCAGAGGAACCGTCACTAAATGCTTTGCTTCTTGTTGGTCTTGGATGAGCTGAGCCAGTGACTTTGTGGTTGGTTTTAAGGAGGTCTGTGTCATGATATCGAAAGGCCACTGCAAAAGTTGCCAACACGGTAATTTGTTGACAGCTGTGAAGCACTGCAGTGACATTCAAAAACCGTGTTCTGTTACCGTCTGCAGTCGACATGGATCTGAGGTTCACAGTGTTTAGAAGCTTCTGGTTGCCCAGTTTGAATGCAGTTTAATTACCGTAGACAGTGTTCTTTAATTATTAATGAATTACACCCCAAACTGCACCGCAAGTGAATGTTGGCCTTCACTTCATTGCTGGATACTTAATCCAGATATAGAAGACAACCACGCAACAGCTCGTGATGTTAGATAACACGATTCATCCGATTTAAAACCAGCTGGCAGAAGTTTTATATTTCAGTTAAGCGTAATCGCATCATGCTGAATAAAAACATGCAGACAACTAAGCCATATTATGGCTGTTTGTTCCTTTATCCATTTTATCCTTTGTGCACAAGACTTGATTTGACCTCGAGGAATGTATTTGTTACATAATGGTTTAAAAGAGTGTAACCCAACCCGCTGGAGTGTTAGGAAGACCCTGAGGAAAACCATAAATCTGTCTGAATTATGGCACGCTGTGGCTACAGCAGCACTGTCAGGATCTGAGCTGATACTCCCGTTGGTTTTGCTAGGGGCAGGATGTCCCAAAGGCCTCGTGAAGTTGGCCATTTTTATAACAGGCCTCTTCATTTCAATTTTAGAATTTTATGTTATAACTTAATAAATCCAACTTCCTTTGTTGGTTTAATTGAATGTGGCCTGGCCAAAGCAACAGAAGCAAAGAATGATAAAGAATGAATGTAAAGACCACGTGATATGGAATAATCTTTTAAATGTGTCTGTTTTAGCTGTTTGATAAAGTTGATGGTTGGGTTGTCAGAAGTATCAAAACTTCAGTACCACATTTTGTTCAAATGCATTTCTTGCCTCTTGCAACATCTCTTAAGAATATGACCAATACTATTATTTAATAATTTTTTTCAATTGTGAGATTTTGTTTGAATACTTGATACTGGTACATAGTTTTATTTATAAATTAAGTTACTGCCACCTTTTTTTCTAAAAACAGCAGTTTCCCCAGGCTCTGCAGAAGACCGTTTTGTGACCGTGTCAAAAAAGGATACATGGAGAGGACAGGAACACACTTAGGGCAGTTTAAACAGACAAACTCTCCCATGTCCCAAAAATCAGCCCCTGTTATTTGTCAGATCTACTTGAGAATCACCTAGTCAACTGAAATTGGTTATTTTGGGTTATTTTGCAGTGTCCGGATGAAAACTTGCTGTTCTCTAGCGTGCATTATGTTGTTCGGGAATCTCATGTGTTGTGGAAACATGTGGCTCAGGTCTTTCGGATCAGTGAGTCGGGTCTAATGCGTTGGACTGGTGTCGGCCCTGGCTGGCCCTGTTCCAAAAATCTTTTGTTAAGCTACTGTTAACACAACAAGAATCATTCTGCTGCTTATATTATAAAGCCAAAGACCTTTAAGTGCCATAAGCTACACAATAATGCATCTTAACTCCTTGTTATATTATATATTTGGCCCATGTGACCTCTTGGACAACAAAACATGTAGACTGTGAGTAGACTGAGAGTGTATTAGTTATGAGGTTTGTGTTGCCCAGTTATTTCAGTGAAATGTTTGGCTTCTATAGTAGGGAGAACTTGTGAAAACAGCCATGAATAAAAGTAGCTTATAGATAAAGATAATAGATCTGTTTGCAGCGTATTCCTCCTGTGCGAGTCTCACCAATGTTTTCTCTGTGTCTATTCCTGCTTGAACAGGCTGGTGTGAGGGGCACCCTTGGCAGGCTGCTGGGAGTGTTTGAGGTAAGACTGCCAAACTTTCTTATATAAACTAAGATGTTACCTCAGGGCCCCTGAGGCACGTGGCACTGATTAATCACATCCACATGAGACCTTAATAAACAAGAGTTTATTTCATAAACACTCATAATATCTCCCCCTCACACCTTCTCAATTCACATTTTACAGAGTTTGGCACGTTGAGTTTGTACAACCTCGAGATAAATTGATCTTTGTCGTTCTGTACAGCAGAATCAGGACAGCAAGCACCGCACGTATGTGTATGTGCTCACAGTCACAGAGACACTGGAGGACTGGGAAGACTCAGTAAATATTGGTGAGTTGCTGTTTAGTGTCACATTTCTGTATTGGTCTACTGCTGTTACTACTGTTATGCTGTTAAATGATGTTTACACTTGTTCAATCCTGATGCAGATATATCTTAAAATGTCTTAAAGAGTGACTTTAGATTTCATACCTAAACAATTGTTTAATAAGATTAGGCTCGTCTAACTCTAATTTATTAGATATAGTAATTTATTTCCCAAAGTTCTTCCAAACGTTATATAATATTGCTTTAAAGCACATAGTTCTTTAGTTCATAGTTTAGTTCTTAGTTCATAGTTCTCTTGATAAAGGCCCATTTCCCACAAATCCAGAACGGATCACCTGTAGTTTTACCAAAACTTTCCTGAGTCTGCAGGACATCGATAGCGGGGACTTTATTTGTGTACAGAAGGCTCAGTCTGCTAACGGGTCATTGGTTTCAATGGTTGTAGACGTGTAGTATTCACCCGCTTATCCAGATCCTATCCAACTAATTTCTTTTCGTAAGACGCAACTGCTGATCTGTAAGCAGGGCAAATATGGGGATTTATGTAACTGTTTTCACAAAGCTATTACAGATGTGGAGCAGGCGTGTGGATTAGCCACTGAAATCTACTTACTGGATTTGTGTTGATAGGAAGGTATATTTGCTCACTGACAGCGCAATTCAAAACTTGAAAGAAAAAACCTAGTAACCCTTCACTCCCACCAGATGTATAAATAGACGTAGTTTTGTTCACAGGGAGGCGTGTCTGTTAGCAGGGCACAGTTGTTTTCCAGTTAGCGTCACTACGCTCTCGTCTGTCTGGCCTCTCTCTTTCTCTCTCTCTCTCTCTCTCTTTATCTCTCTCTTTCTCTCTATCTTTCTGTGCCATAGTTTCAGTTGCCAAATAGGGCATCGTAACCTCAGCACATAGAGAAGAAAGCTGTATACATGACACAGCTGAGCAGAGTGCACGAGTCAACAGTCTGATCATCCGCTCTGACCTTTCACCCTCCTGCATGTTTAATGTCTTTTAAAATGCTTCAGGTGAATGTTTGCATGTCAGCGCTGCATGCGAGACTATTAATAAAGCAGAATGTTCATCAGCCAGATGGTTGGGCAGCCGAACATCTGACAAGTTCACTGTGAAGTTGACCTTTTGTACGCTATTTAAATAAATGCTTTTAAACCGAGCTGCAAGGGTACTTAATGACGGTGCGTCATAAGTAAATGAAGCATCTACCACAAAATAAAAAGTGGATTACAGATGTAATGTAATCACTGCAGTTTATGCATTTAAACATTTGGCACTTTCAGTGACACTTCAGCGTCCCCATTCATTTCTTCATCTGATGTTTGCAGGTCGAAAGCGGAAATGGTTCAAGATAGACGAGGCAATCCGGGTGCTACAGTGCCATAAGCCTGTTCACGCAGAGTACCTCCGTAAACTCACTCCTCGCTGCAGCCCCACGAATGGTAACACTCAGGAGCCTGCACACGACAATGCCTCCCTCCACCAGACAACCTCACAGGACTGTGGACTCGCCCGTTGCCACAGATAGAACTGCCAACGGAGGGCACCGATGCAGAGCACGTTTTACAAGGGATAAACTATCCTCGGACTGGAAGAGACAATTTTTGCATGTATAATTTCAATGTTTACTCTTTAAAATGTTTTTTAAAGTGTAGAAACCAAAGGCTAGTGGAGATTTGCCTGTCATATTCAGGCTATTGAGAACAAGGAGAGCCTTTCTCCTCATTTTATATTCATAATCAACCATTTCAACCCAAACTAGGTATAGTTATGGTATACTAATGGAGCAAAATGTGAAGTATCAAGGACAGAGAAAAAGATATGCTGTAATTGAACGTTTTGGAAATGTTGTTTGAGAAAGAACTAAGTGTTGGACGGCTATTCCAGAAGAGATAATGATGGATTTATACAGTTATTTTGCCAAGGTTTGAATCTGTATGTTGTTTAGAAGGGTTAATTGTGATGGATCTTTTTGAAATCTATTTCTATCTAATCGATAACAAGACCTATCTGTATACCAGGTATTTGGTAAATGAAAATTCTGCACAACACGATACAGAACCAAATAGGAAATGGTGATTTATATAGTATGCACTGTAAATAGTTCCAAGAGAATTTGGGCTGCTTTTGATTTTGTTGGGCCTTCATCACAGATCTAACTGTAATATAGAGTCATGCTGTGATGTGTGATGGTCCTTTCACAGTTTGGTCTTAAATGTGAATTTGCCATGTGAAACGGTGCAATCCTGGTTCCCCTCTTTTGCTTTACACATAAAGGGTTAAGTTTCGATGCTCTTTAAGGCAAAGAAACTTCATGTGGTCCCGTCACTTCTAAAACACTGTATCTTCTCAAGCCCTGATGTCATTTGGTAAAATGTGAAGAAAACAAAACTAACTGCTTATGGTGTTGGTCTGTGGAAGACTCTAGAAGGTTTTTTTGTTTATATTGTCTGAAAGGGTATTCTGAATGTTTCAGAAAGGAAAATGCAAACTCCCAATGTATCATGTTGAACAAACCAGTCTAACCAATCAGACATGCCAGCTTGTTTTTTGTTTAATTTTTCATTTTCAATGAGTGTTTTCTAAAAAGGCAGCAGAATGCAATAAACATGTATTGTAATTGTAATAACTATTTACATTTAGGAGGATTTTCGCAATTGTACACATTTAGTCAGTGAACGGTATGTGGAAATCACTGAATTGCAATGAAATATGTGGCCAACTGTTTTAATGAGACGTGTATGGAAAACAAGCATATTTACTTCCCTCAGAGGGAAGATTGCATGTCAAGTTGTAAATATGTTTTAATATTCAAAACTTTCAGCTTCTGCCTATAAGTAGTTTATTAAGTATTATGAATCTCACGGTTTGTTTAACTGAAGGATTGAACTGCTGAACACACAAGCACCTCAACTCTCAAACTCTTAACTTATTTATCAGCGAGGATCAATAAAATACACAGTTTCATATGTAAAGGATGAGGGTGTTAAAACGTTACCAATATGATTTAACAGAAGAAACAAACATGTTCATTTCTGTCAACTTTGTCTTTGAGAAAATCAGCCCTGAACAATTTCAAACAAAATAAAAAACTGTTCTAACAACGTCAGAATGATTTGTATGTCTTCATTGTGGCTGTAATGTTTTGGTGGGATATTCATGCCTGGCTCTGAAATATCAGAACAAACAAGGCCTTATATTCACTGTAATTATATTCAGTTATATACACATATGAAGTCACATCCAGCAGCTAACGCTGACCTATAATCAAAGTATTTTTGAGGAGAAGTTTCAGAGAAAAGCGAAGGACTTTCTTGAAAGTAATGTGTCAAGCCCTCACCTGCAGGCACATCCTGTAGTTATGAATTTACCTGACTAATGTTCCAGTGTTTAACTTTGTTTAACATTGTACAAAAACAATGTCCTTGTCTACAGTTCATCCTGTCTCTAGCATCAGATCTATTCCTGCTTGTAAATGTAGCTTTGCAGACGAGGCTCGGTGGCTCTTATGGCATAATGTCAAATGATCTCTCTGTCTTTATAAGTCACTTTGGATTAAAGCGTCGGCTAAATGAATATAACTGTGGTTGTTAAGGACTGTTCAGTCAGCCTTTATTATTATTAACAGTGAACTTTGAAAAAAAAAGAGAAAATAAGTTTGTATATTAAAACCACAGGCTGGTTTTCTGCTACACAAAACACTCTTGATGTCAAAATGAAGACACCAGTCGCGTCCTCCATGCCAGCAGGTGGCAGTAACGCGCCATCTTCACGCACAAAGCAGTGACGTTAAATGACCAAAAAGGTAAAATAACTCATCTCTAATACCAAATAATGTTGTAGCTTGATTGATCTGAAGTCGGATATTGTTTTGAATTTCTTCTCACAGCAAAACATCTTTTCTAGTCCCAAAACATCAAACCTGATCCCACCCGCTTACCAACCCCGCGCTGCTGCTGTGTGCTGGACGCGCTACCCATAAGTTTCGCCTTTACTAATCGCTCTTCCCCACGATTGGTAGATGCTCCTCTGAGACAGCGTACGATTGGACAATTTTAGAATTCGCCGACGGTTGGTGCAACCACACCAAACAGTGATTGGCTGAAGGGCGGGACTTGACGGAATACGGGTGGCTTCAGTAGAATCGCTAGCGCGTCTGCAGGTGTAAACAACAACAACAACAACAACAACAAAACATTAAAACGTGCACACTCATCGGGATACAACGTGAACATCGTCACAGTTTCACACAGAAAAAGGACTACAGCATGTTAAGACGAATATTACAGATGGTGAGTTAAAACTCATGGAGGGGACGGGCGAACAGTCCGCCGAATGATGATATTAGCATGTCAGGCCTGCAGCTGAATGATGGTGCAGGATCCTCTAAAATGTCTTTCATCTTGTCATTTATTAAGGACAGTTATCAATCACGAATGCAGATAACATTGTATTATTTTGGGAGTAAATAACCTGATCAGTTTGTGCTTATGCATGGTTGAGGCTGAGCTGTTAGCCGGCTAGCGGGACACAGTTATGTTACCAGCCTGGTTTAATAAATAACTGCAAACAGGGACGAGGTAAACAGGGACGAAATTATATTATTCAATATAATGAAGTGTATTTAGTTGATTTCGCACTGTTGAGAAGAACATGGCTGTTGAGATGACATTTTATGTCCATGTGACTCCCACAACATGATTTCCCCATCAAACGTCTAAGATGCCTTAAAGAAAGACAGGGTTTGTTTAAAGCCTTTCTCTGGGTAAAATAGCCAAACTGCTATAGCCATAAAGCCTTTCATTTTACACAGTGGCATGTCTGTAATGTCTAAACATGTCTGTAAGATCTGATCTTAATGATGTCATCAGGTCTCTGATCAGATCCATCAGTATGATGGAAAGAGCTTTTTCAGAGTTGTCGTGTAGGATTAATGCTTCGTTCAACCAGCAATGTTTACTCTCCTGAAAACATTTCCACTGGATTTTCTGCCATTAAAACAGCGTACCATGGTAATAGTGTGTCCTTATCATTTATCGTGGTGAACTGTGCATTTAGTGAAACTGCAATCTCTAAGGAAACTTTGTACCGTATTGTAAAACAAGTAAAACTAATAGTTGAAAGAGGTTTTATGACATTAAGGGTTTAAGGGC
Organism: Chromobotia macracanthus; assembly: GCA_036877525.1. Lineage (NCBI taxonomy): Eukaryota > Metazoa > Chordata > Actinopteri > Cypriniformes > Botiidae > Chromobotia > Chromobotia macracanthus. Next base: position 2,750,990 of record JAZGTH010000067.1, on the reverse strand, counting down.
TGTGTTAGAGTGGTGTAGAGTCGGTGTAATCAGCCAGTTTGGGCATATCTGCATTTGAAAAATGATGCAATGAAAGCACCTATTGTAAGTCTTAAATGTCAGTACTTTAACCAATGAAGTGAATGCTCAGTTGAAACCGTACTGCAGTCAGTAATACTTATTTTGTGGGATTGTCTACATGCACGCTGTATTCCCTAACACCTTCACACCTGGACGTTTAACGCATCTCAGAACCTGGCCAGGGTTTGGGGTGATGTTGTGTCAGTGTTACTCTCCTGCAACAGTGGAAGGGAAGCAAAACGTGAGGGTTTGGCTAAGCTGATGGCTTTCAGTTTCAAGACGAGTGTATCCTTGTAATATCTTGGGCTTGTATCTGTCTTATGTCGGATATGAAGAGTGTATCAGAGGATCAGCATCTGCTCTGGAGAACATTACTCAGTCCTGCTGCTGAGTGTACTGTTTCAGCATCCTGCATGTGTCTGAGAAATGAGCCACGTGCACTTAATCGCAAGAAGTCAACAAAGCCTTTCCTTACCTGTACACCTTGTGAATGAACCCCAGTGAGCAGGCCAAACCAACACTCAGTCTGCCCAGATACCTGACCAGCTGTGCCAGAACTGAATAGTGTGATTAAATGAAATGAGTTTCATCAGAGCTCAGGGACTCAAAGCTTTCCTGATCCGTTTTTCTCTGTTTGTCTTTTTGTGGAAAAAGACTCCTGGGAAAGGAGACTCCCAGAACTCAGCGTCTGAGCAGCCCTCCGCTGACATAAATAATGAGTCCTCAGAGGTAACCTGCGTTTAATTAAATGCTTAATTCTCAATGTTTTTATAAATGTTTCAATTGTGTCAGTTTTCTATGCAAGTTAGTATTCTTAGATATTTAGCGCTTTAAAATAACTTGTTTACAAACAAATGATTGTGCGTTGCTCTTAGCGGTGTTAATTTGTTTGTCCACAGGGCTTCATTTGTCCTCAGTGTATGAAGTCTCACAACTCTGCTGAAGAACTCTTCAAACATTATGAGTTGTTTCATGATCCAGGAGACCAGCCCTCTCACTTCAGCGCTGGCAGGTGAAGTTTCTATATTATTAATCCCTTCTTTCTTTCTTTCCATTCAGGAAAGCCCAGTTGTTAGATCAGATAATCTTGCCGTTCTGACTTCTGGGCTGTATTTAATCTTAACATGCATGACTTTCGGCTGACATCAACAAGCCCCCAATTATGATCCAATCATTTCTCAGTGAATAAAATCCAGCCCTTTCTTTTTCTTTGTGTGACGTTACATGAGAGAACATTTTTTATTGTTAATTGTCATTGTAAATACTCTGATTAGAGTGCTTATTAATAAAGGCTGTTTTTTCTTGTTCAGGGACGATCTAGCTCTTCTTCGACAGGAAGTCCAAGATTTACAAGCTTCACTGAAGGTATGCTGCTTTTGACCCCCACACCTCTTATCAGCCATAACATGCGAGAAATCTTTGGTGTTACTCATGGCACCATCACTTAGTGCTGTTTTTCAAGTGAATCAGACTGTTGCATCAAACTTGTTGACACTTTCTTCTGTGTGTGTTTTCAGGAAGAACGCTGGTTTTCCGAGGAATTAAAAAAAGAATTAGACAAAGTACAAGGGCAGTTAACGGCTAATAAAGTAAATGAAATGGTTTTAAGCAGAGTTTTAACACATTTTAACTGTCTTGGGGATGGAGTTTTTGTGTTTTCTAAGCGAGTTGTTTTATGGGTTTTGATTTTAGGGCTCACAGAGTGATGGTACCAGTGTAGAAGAATCAGGTCAGTTGAGAGCAGAAAACTGGTTCTTTAAATTATTTGCTTTTACATAATTTTGTGTAAACATAATAGTTTGAGATGTGAAGTTGCATTGTGTTTTTGTCCTTCAGAGCTTGAATTGAGGCTCAATGAGGCAGAAACTGAAAAGTTCAACATCAAACAGATGAAGGATCTATTTGAACAGAAAGCTGCCCAGCTCGCCACTGAGCTAGTTGGTAAGATTTCCAAATGGCCTGCCTTTTCTATTTATGTTTTTTTAACAAAGTTTGATTATAAAGTGTACAAAGAAAAATAATTTTGGAGATTTAAACAAGTAAACGATATTTGGAAATATTCACAATTTTTTGCAGTAAAAGTATTCACAGTTTAATGCTGAATAAAAAACTCAGTTATTAGTTATTGGATGAGCCAGTGTTACTGTGCAAAGCTGGTTGATATGATTAAACAGAGCATTGTTTTGAGATATCCAACGTGTTTGGTGCTTGCACTTTCCAGGAAATCTTGCTATAAATGCTGTACCTCTTGCTGTTTCTGCTTATGATTCTAAGAAAGGATAAAATGTTTCAGTATCAAAAAATGCCACACTTGAACTTATAAATGGATTTAAAACGAGTATGCACTTTAATTCACAGACATCAAATCTCGTTACGATGAGGAGAAAAGCACCAGAGAAGTGTTAGAGCAGAGACTGACCAACCTGAACCAAGAGCTGCAGAGAGAAAGACAGGAGAAGGAGAAACTGAGAGCAGAACTGGTAACCTCACGTTCAGTTACTGAGTTAATATTCTCTCAGCTGCTGCTGCCAGTGTATCATCAACCTCATACGTCATCAGTCTCTCCCGGTCTGATCCTGTCTGTCCATCGCTCTTTTCCAGCTCCAAAGGCCCGGAGTGGAGGATGTGGAAGTGTTGAAGAAAGAGCTGGTACAGGTGCAGACACTTATGGACAACATGACTCGGGAGAGGCAGGAGGAGTCTGTGCGCCTCAAGAGCCAATACCAACAGCTGCAGGCCAACCTCACTACCTCAGAGGTGAGCCAATGCCTCAGATGAGGTGGCTTGAACCTTCCGTGACCTTGTCTACACTGTACAACTTAAATAAGGACAGAGTTACTGTACCATGGTGCTTTGCTTTGTAGAAAAAGTCAATCCCTAAGCTGTTTATTCGGAAAATGCGAGTATCGATAGGACCGGGCACATACAAACACTTGTGCCAGAATCAATAGCAGCTTGTAAAGGCAAATAATGGGAGGTCACTTGGAGACAGAGGCACATATCTGACCTTTGACCTTTGCCTCAGCAACGTCACTTTGCCTTTTGAAACATGTTGGGAAGTTTTAGGTGACGGAGAGTTGAACAAAACTTTGCAGTTGGTTTTATGAGTAAAAGAACAAGTGGTTGTTGACATGTTATAAAAGCATGTTTTAAACGTTTGAGGGTCACACTGAATGTCCTTTCTATCAGATTCCCGAGGTTAACCATTAACCCCCGCCACCCTCCCACCTCTGAGTGTTTCCTGTAAACATGCCTGCGATCACCTGCACTCCTGACCCAAAGTCTCACCAGAGCAGAGCAGCTTTGGATCATAGATCATTACAAACAGGTCAATTGAGTGTGCTGTGACCTTTTCAGAAGTTCCAGTTTGGTGACTTTCGTTGCTCTGCATGATTCAAAGACTGCCATCTAGTGACCATAGAAAGAAAGTTTCAGGTAGATAGATTTAGCAACAAACTTTTATAACTCCAGCACATAAAATCACTGCACAACTATGTGTGGCTTATTGCCTTTATAAAACATACAGAAAGACACCAATATTCAATAATTATTTTAAATGATTTTATATATATATATATATATATATATATATATATATATATATATGAATGATTTTATAGATTTGGGTAAGATTATTGAGTTGATGTATTGTTTTATTGCCCATCTGCTGGGGCAGCCTGTCTTTGTGTTTGTCTCTCTTTGCTTTCTCTCAGAGATTCGTAAAACTTTGACAGGAATAAAAAATTTTTTTTTTTTAAAAAAAAAAAAATTTTTTTTTTTTTTTTTTTTTAATAAAAAAATTTTTTTTATTTTTTTTTTTTTTTTTTTTAAAAAAAAAAAAAAAACATTTTTTTTAATTTTTTTTTTTTTTTTTTTTTTTTTTTTTTTTTTTTCCAAAACAAGGTTTTAAATTGAAGCCTTTTGTTTGTCAGCTGTGTTGTTTTGTCTTGAGCTTATAGAGAGAAAATATCAAGTTTATTTTGATTGGGCCAGAATAAAGCTGTGAGAGGAAAGTCTGTTCAATATGTAATCTCAAAAGCCATGTTTAATTATCACAACCTATCACTTCTGTCACTGGAATTTTGTGGAAGGATAAAGACTTAGTTCATCTTCTTCTCACAACCTCCGTTTTATTTGCACAGAATCATATATGATGAATACCCTGAACAGGTGTGTTGCCCTGTCTGCTTTACCTGTCTCACACTTCTGTGCTTGTTCTTGCAGACAACAATAGCTCAGCTGAAGGCAGAGCTTGAGAAGGGCCCTCAAGAGGTAGCAGTCTACACTAAACAGATTCACCAACTACAGAGCGACCTTAATCACTTCCAGCAACAGACCCAGGTAACACATGCAGAGTGGTGTACGCAAACACGTGCAGACACAAGGCATGTGCTATTTGCTCACAAAAAATCCAGCTATATTTTACTAGCCTACTTTACGGCTTCGTGGAACACACGCCAGCGCCTGCTATGTTAAGACCTGCCAGTCTCCGGGCTCACCGAGTGTTTCCAACAACTTCCAAATTTAAGTTTACTGTAGCAGCGTTTACAAGCACTACCAGCTGCCCTTACAGGAAATGGGCCAGCACATTTTACAAGAAGGCGCACGGTCGCAGCCCCCCATGTGCCCGGCCCAGAGTGGCCCCGTTGACCTGTCACCACCCCGTGTGTTTTGATTGGTCATTAAAGAGTGCTGACATGTCGCGCAGATGCCGTGGGGGGCGATTGGTCTTGTGCCAGCTGTGATATTTACAGTGACAGACTGCTGCAGATAATTAACTCTGGTCTATTGTTCAAGCTGTCAGGATGGGATTAGGACATCAGAGCCCAGAGGTGCACTGACTTCTCAAAAATGTAGACTGTGGCAAGTGAAATATGGACGATTAGGGGGTTGTTAATGGAACCATTCCTGTTAGCCATCCGGGGGATAAATATAAAATGGTTTAATAAATTTTGCATTTCAAAGGGAATATACAAGTAAATGGAGGGGGGTTGTTGCCAGGGTGATCACAGTACATTGCAGAAGTCAAATGCCATGGATTACATCATCTGCTACAGTGATACAATCAAGTAGCAATAACAGAACTGTAGTTTATCTACAGTGACTCTAAAGTACTGGTCTGGAATCAGTGTAAGCTGATGTCATACAAAGAGCCATTGTCTTCCAGCTACAGTGTATTGGCCCAACTTCACACAAACACTGTCTGTGAATTCAAACACAATTGTAAAGGAATTATTCATCATTTGTGCCATCATTCACGTTGTTTCAAACCAGTATGACTTTTTCCTCGGTGAAACAAGCAGGAAGACATTTTGAATTTGTGTACTTTCAAATGTGGCACGTTTAGCTGGGTCACATCATTCTTGATGTCATTGGCTCTCAACCGCATAAATAATTGTATTTTATGGGTGAATTATTCCTTTAAAATTCTTTCAGGCACTTGAAGGAACAAAAATGACATTGTTGAGTTGACACATTAACAAATGAGACTGGAGAGTTACTGTAGCTCACAAAGACGAGGAAAGGGGCTTTGCAGTAATGGTACACAGCTGTGCTTGTGCCATTATGTTAAAAGGCAAAGCTCATTGTGTGATGTAGTTGTCCTCTTCATGTCATCACTGTGTGTTAGTCACTGTGTCCTTATCAACCTTGTCCTCTTTATAGCTGTCGCAGGGCAAAAGTCAAATCACTCTCTTTTTGGCATTTAAGGGCCCAACCCTACCCTCATAAAACAGGCCTCTGTAAAATGGTACTACATACCTTTACACAAAGAGGTCCAGAGCTATCCCAGAATTCCCTGACATGTGTTCAGTGTACTGTTTAAAAACTTTAAGCAGATGCATTTTCTGTATAGTAAGGAATAGGTTTGTATGTCATACAAAAACGTAGTGCATTTTTACAGGTGATCATAATAATAATAATAATAATTGGTGTCATTTTAGTCTAAATGGTCATAAACTTGAAATCATTTTGCCACTCCTTAGCTTTTGACAGAGAAGTTATCTCGTAAAGACAAGGAGAGTCAGGAGCTTGAGGAGCATCTGGGTCAGGAGCAGACCTCTAAGAAGAATCTTCAGGCCAACCTGCACCAGAAAGATCTTGAGCTCCAGGAAAGTCAAGCCCGGGTGTCAGCAGGCGAGGCGACACTGAGCCGGACCCAGGCTGAACTGACTCAACGTGGAGAGGAGGCGGCTCGGCTCAAAAGAGAGCTCAGTGAACTGGAAAAGAACCACCAGGAACTGAAAGCAGAGAGAAAACAACTCCAGCATCAAAGAGAGGAGAAGGAGAACCAGGGTCTACAGCAGCAGAATGAAATCAGCCAGGTCAGAATGAATCAAACAGTATTATATAATACATACTTCTGGATAACCATCTATATACCCTCCTACCTTCATTCATCCATCAATCTAACCATAAGTCTATCTATATACCCAACTTCCCAACAACTTATCCATTTATCATCTCTCAATCTGTGTACCCATCATCTGTCTGTCTGTCTGTCTGTATGGCTATCTACCTAATATCCATCTGTCTGCATACCCAGCTACTTATTCATCGATGTGATCAGGGTCTCATGTTTCTGTCTCCTCAGCTGCATGCCAAACTGCTGGAGGCAGAGCGTCAGCTGGGGGAGCTGCAGGGACGACTAAAGGAACAGAGGCAGCTGTCTGGAGAGAAACTTAAAGATCGAGAGCAGCACGTGGCTGATCTGCAGCTCAAACTGTCTCGCCTGGAGGAGCAGGTAAGAAAGACCCGAGTTAACAGAACATTAGACCGCCTGGACGACACTTATGCTTTTGTGCAATTATGAATAATTATTAGCATGATAAAGGTAGGGTCGGCAGTTCTGAGAGGCTAGCAATAGCAATCTAGCTTTAAAAGCATAAGAGCCCACTCTCCCTTCAGAGTACTTTACAAAGCCATGCCGAGGTATGCAAATACATAGTTGAACAGGCAAGCAGGACATCCTGTCACTACATTTGGACCGAATGCAATAGTTGGACGAACATTTTATGGTCCTGCACCTTCCATGGAAGATACATATTTATATAAATATATGTAGATCACTTTACTTAGTGATTGCTATCAGGATGTAAGAGACTTTCAACCAGCATAACAAAAGATGTTTATGGAAAAAAATTGCCTATTCTGCCTTTAATTGGTAATGTGTTAATTTCCTGTCGAATTAATTATTACTGTGGTGGGCTTGAGTGTCTTGTTTTTATGCCACTGTTTAACAGCTACATGTGTGTTTGTCTCTCTCTCTGTGTTGTGTATTATGTGCGTAGGCAAAGGAAAGCTCCACCAAGTCTACTGACCTACAGCATCAGCTGGACAAATCCAAACAGCAGCACCAAGAACTTCAGACACTTCAGCAGAGCACTAATGGCAAACTTCGAGAAGCACAGGTAAACATCACCGTAACATCTGAGATTCATCTCGATCATTACAGACCGTGGGTTGATTCCAAGCCCATTTGGCCTTTTGTGCAGAACGACCTGGAGCAGGTGTTGCGTCAGATCGGGGACAAGGACCAGAAGATCCAAAATCTTGAAGCTCTGCTGCAGAAGAGCAAAGACAGCGTGAGCCAGCTGGAGGCTGAGCGAGAAGATCTGTGTGCCAAGATCCAGGCTGGAGAGGGAGAAGCGGCTGTGCTTAACCAGCTACAGGAGAAAAACCACTCACTACAGGAACAGGTAATGAGGACTCTTTTGTGCTGCTGTCTGCTGAAAATATGTTAATAAATAAAAGCGTTCTTGTATTAGACTGCCATTGAACCTAGTTTGCCACCTGTGTGTCATTTCAGATCACGAAGTTGAGCGAAAAGCTCAAGAACCAATCAGAGAGCCACAAACAGGCTCAGGAGAACCTTCATGAGCAGATGCAAGAGCAAAAGACCCACCTGCGTTCAGTCCAAGACCGCTGCCAGAGTCTGGAGACCACCATCTCTGAACTCAACACTCAACTCACAGAGAGCAAAGAGAAGATTGCCCAGCTGGACACACAGGTAGAGCAGCTTCACAGAGTCAAGCAATCACATCGAGTCTGTAAACATTTCAAACGTTTCAATCAAAGTTATAAATAACGGTGCTTTCACACAGAATGCGACTTTGCATCTGAAATCATAAGGGATTGTAACTTGTATTGTATTGTAACTTTCCACCACGTCTTAAAAACGCAGCATTTTTGCGAGAAGCTGCAAAAGACGCGAGATGCGAGCGCAACGTCAAACACGTCCATCGATCGTGTTTACAAAGAAAAACAATTAAAAAGTAGAGAGGTGGAATAAAAAACGCTTTAAAAAAATAATGATTCACTTTCTTGTCTTTCAGCTAAAAGCCAAAACAGAGATGTTGCTGTCTGCAGAAGCAGCAAAAAATGCTCAGCGAGCTGACTTAGAGAATCACCTGGAGACGGCCCAGAATGCATTGCAGGACAAGCAACAGGTGTGTTTTCTCTACAGTTTGTCAGACTTGTGGATTCTGGATTGTCTTCCTCCTTGTTGTGCAGTAAGTTTCTTCTGTTGGTACAGTAAGTTCTGTAATTATGTGTTTATGCAGGAGTTGAGCAAAGTGCAGGCTCAGCTGGAGGAGCAGGGACACAGGCTGCAGGAGAAGCAGGAGTTGTGCTCTCAGCTGGAGAGCAGTCTGAAGGACAGCAGAGACAAGCTGCTGACTGCAGAGCAGAAGACAGAGACTCTGGAGACCCAGGCCAAGGTCAGCATGAGCTCCGTCCCCTAAATCACAGCAGGAGCTTTCTGCTGCGTTATCACAGCTCTCTTGTTTACGGGAATGTGTGTGATTTAAAGCGTTGTATGTGTGTATTTGTTTGTGGCTACAACAGAAAGCAGAGGTGGAGCTCACAGAGCTTCGCTCTATGAGAGAACAATCTCAGAAAGAGCAGCAGAAGCTGACGAAACAGATCAGTGATCTGGAGGTGAAGATGAAGGAGATCAGCCGTCTGTTAGAGTCGGAGAAGCAAGAGTAGGTACTTTTAGTAAATACAGAATGTTGAAGACTTCATGACGTGACTTGCAGTTTTCTGGCCTGTGTTGATATATTTCCTATTGAAACAGAAATTTTGCATATTGAAGGGCTCATCTTAAAAAAAACTAAAACTGCCAGTAATCTTAAGTTTGCATCACAACCATGAACCTTGATGGGCCACTCAGAGTCAGGTGGTATGTGTTTATTAGTGTGTTTATTATTTGCCACTTACAGTCAGTCTCATTCTAGAGAGCTTAGAATTTATTGTACAAAAATGTTGATGTAGCTCAATTGGTAGAGCATTACTAAGCATTAATTGGTGTTAGCACGGCAAAGGTTGTGGGTTCAATGCGTAGGGAGCACGCATACTGATAAATTGTACTTTTAAATGTGACTATAAGTCACTTTGAATAAAAGCATCTGGCAAATACACAAATGTAAATGTATAAATGTGAGTGCAAGCTGAGTCATACTTTAAATCATTTAACACTGTACAATATAAATGCATAAATCTGGTTAAAAAAAGCAGTATATGTGATGTCAAAACTTAAACAAAACTGGTGTTTAAGATGACAAGCAGAAACCCTTGATGTGAAGTTCCTGTCTTCTTCTGTCTTAGAGCTTCCACCCAACAAGAGGAGCTGAAGAAGAAAACCTTAGCTCTGTCTGAAACAAAACAAGAGCTGCAGAAGGCAGAGAAGGAGCGTGTGACCCTGCAGGTCAGCCTGGATAAACTGTCTCAGGAAGGTCAGACACAGCAGGCAGAACTGGACAGGAAAATCCAGGGTCTGAGCACACAGCTCCAGAAGGCCCAGGAGGAGAAGGAGGCTGCAGTTAAAGAGATGGCCATAGTGAAGGAGGCTCTGAGCAAAGCTTCTAAAGCCCTGAAGGAAAGCCAAACTCAACTGGAGAAGGAGAAGAAGAACAGCAAAGTGCTTCTGGAGGAGAAGGTGGGGGGCAGATTTTAAATGGCTCAAATGTAGTGGAACATGTCACATCTGTGGTTATTCTGCTAGAATACCCATGTGAACATGAGGGCAGCTGACTTCATGCTTTCACCAAACTTGAGCTTAGTTCTATGAGTTTTTTTTAATGAGGTGCCTTTTTTTAACCTTTAGGAGAAGTCTTATCAGAAAGCACAACAAGAACTTCAGAAAAACGTTGAGACTGCTTCTAAAGAGCTCAGTGATGTCAAAGGTCAGCTAGAGAAATTAAAAGAGGTGAGAGTGTGCAACGCAGCCAAGGAAGAGTTTGTGTGGGACCTTTCTGTGACCCTCATATGTTACTGTCACTGCTTTGTGTGTTCGATGAATGGTGGTGTATTGCAGTGATTACGCTGTTGTTTGAATCTTGTAGGCAGAGAAAGGCCTGCGGTCTCAGGTCAGTTCACTGAACGCCCAACTGAAACAGTCTCAAGACACAGTAAAGGAGAAGGAGACGAGCGTACAGCAGCTACAGGCACAGTTGAAGACCACCCAGGAGTCCTTCAGCCAGGAAGTGAAGAAGCTTAAGGCACAAATGTCTGAGATACAGACGACCCTCGCTAAAAAGGCAATCGCTGTTTCATTACACAGTAAATTGGTCATGTAAGGTGTAGTGCTATAAAAGCTTATAAAAACAGTATTTGTCTTGACACAGAAGATTTGTCTCTTTTCTGTATGTGGTAGGACCAGCCCTGCATTCTACAGGCCACCTATAATATCACGGTCCAGAGAAAACAAACAAAACATGCTGCAGTTTAATAAAAATAGTCATGCATCTTTGACCACTAATATTTATTTACTCAAAATAACCTTAAACAGGTTAAACTGTTGGCCTTCATGTTTCTGGTTTATAGGTTGTGGGATGCCAGTGTTGCTATGGTTATCTCTGTTATTCTGTACACATTGTCACTCCCAAAACTATGCATTGTGTACATGGACATAGTAAACACATTTTCTTTGTTTGTTGTTTTCTAACATAGCCATGTCTCACAATAATACCTAATTACTAATTACTTAAAAGTAATAGCTACTTTAAGTTACTTTAATAGTTACTTCAATTTCAGAGGACTCATACTGACTATTAAGCCACATAATTACGTAGATGTTTTGTTAGACGTGGCTTATAGTTTACGACCTGCTGTATTAGGCATTCCACTTCTTTAAAAACATCAACTTCCTATATAAACAATTACATATTGTTATCTAACATATTGTTATTGTGATTGAACTTCTCTAACAAGCAGCTGAATTCAGTCTGAACTAAACCGAATTCAGCTGGTTCTGAGATGGGCAGAATTGTCCAGTGAGCATGCAGTATGCCACTTGTGTCATTTCCTGGCTGATGCGTGTATGTTTCAGGTCGAGGAGGAGGCCAAGCTGAAGGAACAGATGACGATGCTGTCTAAAGATCTGAATTCAGAACAGAATCGCTGTGCAGAGCTGCAGAAAACTAGCGCCAGCACGGCAGAGAGACTAACTGCGCTTCAGTCTGACTACTACGGCAAAGAGTCTGAGCTCTCTGCTGTACGCCAGGACCTCAAGGTGTGAAGCTGTGAAATCATCTGCTATTAAACTTAACTCGATCTAGCGTATACACTTTCCTCCGAGTATGACCGGGTCATAATTCATTGTTATATGCCTATTCTATATCTCATAGGTTGTATTGTGTTTGTTATGCAGGCATGTGAGGAGAAGCTGGTTCTAGCACAGGAGGAGCTGGTGGCTAACAGGAACCAGATAAGTTCTCTTGAAGCCCAGATCCAGGAACTGAAGGCAGGCCGTGCAACACTAGAGAAAGATCTCAGCAAGAGAGATGAAAAGATCAAAAAACAGGTGGAGGCTCTCCAGAAGCTTCAGAAACAGCAGGTATCAAAAGAAGTTCCAGGTTTGAACCTTGCACGGGGTGATCATTGATTTATCACCATTGTGTCCTAGGGCACTTGTCTGCCCCAAGGAACTGTCCATGTTAACTGTCCAGCAGCTTAAAGGGTAGTTAGGCAATTCAGAGAGGCTAGCAACAGCAAGCATAAGATCCCACCCTCCCTTCAGAACGCTCTTCAAAGCCACACCCCCTCCAACACATGAACACATACATGGTATGACAGGCAAGTAGGACATTGAGACTGAATACAGTGATTGGACGAACATTTTATGGTCCTGCACCTTCCACAGGAGATATATATTTATATAACTATATTTTGATTACTTTACTTTGAGACTTGCAACCAGCATAACAAAAATGTTTCTGCAAAAAAATCACCTAACCTGCCTTTAAAGATGGTATTGTTTTATATGATGTAGCCAATAAAACAACTTTGGTCATGTGGTTTTAAGTATTATGTTCAGGACCACAATTCAACCTTTTGATCTCATCTGAAATAGTTTGCATAATTGTAATTTGCTTATCATGGCAGCCACAGTGAGCACTTAATTCCAGAGCATTTATGAAAATTTAGCATTGCAAGGCTGACTCTGTGTGTGTATGTCTTGTGCAGGAGATGACTGAGGAACAGCTGAAAAAGGAGAAGGTCCAGTTTGAGGAGATGAGGGAGTGTCAGAGTGCTCTGGAAAAAGACAAGAACAAACTGAGCGTTGATCTCAAAACACTGGCAGAGAAGAACGAGAAGGTCAGGCAGTGACCCCAATCACTTTATCACACACAAGGCATTGTTCATTTAAAAATGAAATGACTTTTCTCTTCTGTGAAGCACAAAAGAAGATCATTTGAAAAATGTCTCAGTGGTTTTCTGTCCATTCAATGGAAATTGGTTGGTGCCACTGTTGTTTGGTTACCAGCGTACTTTGCGTATCGTACTTTGTTCCTCAGAAGCAAAAAGTCAGGAAGGTTAATTTTTGTGTGAACTGTCCCTTTAATGGATTACAGCAATCAGAATCCAACTGTTATCTGCAATTTCTGCTGTGACAATATTTTACCTCTGAAGAAATAAGGGAGAAGATTGTGTCTGTGTGTGTGTCTGCATGTGTGCGTGTTTGTGTGTGTTCAGGAGCTGAAGGATCTCCAGGCAGCAAAGCAGCTGTTGATCCAGCAGAAGGTGGAGCTGCAGGGGAAGGTGGAGGCTGCTCAGGCGTCTCTGGAGCAGGAGCAGAGAAATCACCAGAAGACCCGAGACTCTGTCAAACACATGCAGCAGCAGCTCAAAGCCGAGAACGACAAACTGCAGCAGCAGCTGGTACTGATGACATCATCAACCCAGCATCATTCACACAACCTCGTTTCTTCATGCTGATTTTACTGATGCTGACCCCCCCTCCAGGCATCAGAGGTGAAGGCTAAAGCAGAGATGGAGAAGCAGAAGGAAGAAACGGAGGTGAAGATGTCCATGCAGGTGACGACGCTGAACGAGAACATGGCCACTCTGAAGAGAGAGTGGCAGAGCAGCCAGCGGCGGGTGGGTGAGCTGGAGAAACAGACGGATGAGCTGAGAGGAGAGATCGCTGTACTGGAGGCCACCGTGCAGAACAACCAGGATGAGAGACGTGCACTGCTGGAGAGGTTTGAGGATATTACACATCTGCCCTAAATTACACATTTTATATTTTACATTCTTTTTTTGTTTTTTTTACTTTCATGCTGTTGATTGTTTGTTCAGGTGCATCAACAGTGAGGGTGAGATTGAGAAGCTCCAAGCCAAATTGTTGGAGATGCGCAGGAAGCTGGATGACACCACGGCTGCCATGCAGGAGCTCGGCCGTGAAAACCAGACTTTACAGGTTCAGCTGAGACCCACACCCACCGCAGCTCAGCATTTAAAGGGATCTCACTCAAAAATTTCATCACCCTTGTGTTGCTTCAAAGCAACATAATTTCCTTCCATGGAACACAAAAGGCAGAACATTAAATATTAGGAGCTCCCAAACATTCTGTCTTTTGTGTTCCATGAAAGAAAGAAGAAAAGCCATATGGGATTGAAACATAATAAGGGTGACTAAATCATTTTTGGGCAAACTGTACCTTTAATACTTTACTCTCTGCTCTTACACATGAAATATTGGTATTAATTCAGCGGTACTTTGATGTAAACCTGTTTTTGTTGCCACTTTAATTGCAATGAATTCCTTTTTCCTGTTACAGATAAAACAATCACAATCTCTCACCCGGAAGTGGGCGGAAGATCATGAAGTACAGAACTGTATGACCTGTGGGAAAGGCTTCTCTGTCACTATCAGAAAGGTGTGCGACACACACACACACACACCCTTATTTGATGAAGCAGTCGGTCAGCTGGATCAAAGTATGAGATCAATACAATGTTAATGATCTATCCCATTGATCTCTGCTCTGCTGTTTAAAGGGCCGGTTCTGACAGGGCATCAAAGTGGTACCACTGACAAAAGCATTTGTTTGATGTCCCCAGGAAGTCACAGCCAATGGACTGCTCTGACAAACATGTTTTGCCTAAATTTGCTTAAATATTATTGCCGTACTAAGTATTCCCAGTTTATCATGCAGTTCAGGTGTGACACAATCCCTGGCACTATATATCTGTTACTGTTTACTTAATTTAATTTGAGCTGTCTGATATTTATTTTTAAAACCCAAAATACATGCATGAACATTTCTGTAATAACTGCAAAAGCCTTGTTGGCATTGAAACTGAGTTATGTCCAAATGAATGAATATAGATTCTTATTGAATTTGAACCAGGAAATGTTTACAAATGTAACAGTGGGTCATGTCAGTTTATCTGTGGTTATTTGATCCTGATCACTCTCTCTCTCTATTCCTTTTTCTCTCTCTGTCTCTTCCTCTCAGCACCACTGCCGACACTGCGGCAACATCTTTTGTGCAGAGTGCTCCGCACGCAACGCCCTGATACCCTCTTCCAAAAAGCCTGTCCGAGTGTGTGATACTTGCTTTGATGAATTGCAGGGCTGACAGAACTCGACGCAGCCCCTCCCCGCCATCCTCTCTGCCTTTCTCATCATGACCTCTCTCAGGACGGATGGCCGTGTGATGGGAGAGGCAGCTGAGGTCAAGGTGAGGGCTGGACACAGGGACTGCAGGGACCGCTGACGAACAGCATGCTTTTAGCTGTAGCAGCAGTCGCCGCATTCTCCTGCCAGTCAGATTGAGGAACACTAAACTGGACAGAGCAGTGTCTGTCCTCATCTGTACGGTGCCTTTGCCACTTCTGGGGCCCCTTTTACACCCACAGGAATCAAAAAAACAGTGGGCTGTTGATGATGTGTATAATTTGTAATTGAAGTTTAACAGATGGAGGTTCTATCAGGTCTTTGTAAGGGTTATGTGCTATAGGACTGCAGATGTTCGGCACTTAGAAAATTTACACTAATGTAGTTTTTTAAAGGTTTAAAGTGGAGGTTTGTTGATAAAATGCAGGTTAAAAACAGGCACATATATGAAGTCAGGCATCTATTATACAGTCAGATCTCATTGTATTTTCAGCTAAGGGAATCAGATTAGAACCAAAGCTGTCTGCCAGATCCTTTTATTTGTAAAATAAATGTACAGGCTATACAGGCTAAGGCATGTGAATAACTCATATATAATATTTACGTTTTGGGGTTGTAACAGTTTCAGTGTGGCCATGTTTCACATATGGCATGTATGTGGGTCGAATGTACATGCTTGCTGTGCTGCTCCAATGTTTGTTTGATCAAAACACATGAGATTTGTTTACGTTCGTCATCACCAACAGTTTTTTGTGTTTTTTGCACACTTGTGCGACAAAAATGTGTCTTGATTTAGTTTTCCTTAGTGAGTTTTATTTTGTGCATGTCAGATGTACATGCCCTGCTTTTAAGCAATGTGCTTTGGGTGTGGTTGTGCGCACGTGTGTCAGCATGTTGAGATAAACGAAAGACTGTTGAACGTGTTTAATTATGTTGGCTGCTGCAGCTGGTGTCGTGGCTGCTGCAGCTGTTGTCGTGGCTGCTGCAGCTGTTGTCGTGGCTGCTGCAGCTGTTGTCGTGGCTGCTGCAGCTGTTGTCGTGGCTGCTGCAGCTGTTGTCGTGGCTGCTGCAGCTGTTGTCGTGGCTGCTGCAGCTGTTGTCGTGGCTGCTGCAGCTGGTGTCGTGGCTGCTGCAGCTGGTGTCGTGGCTGCTGCAGCTGGTGTCGTGGCTGCTGCAGCTGGTGTCGTGGCTGCTGCAGCTGGTGTCATGGCTACCTGTGCAGTTTGTCAAGATGATCTAAGTGTTGTCGTAAACTGCTAAGGGAACAGAGTGAGTGCATTTCTAGCTGCCGTAAAGTGCGCATCGCTGTTTGTGGTTTGCCGGTGATGTTTTTGCTGCACAGGCAGTGTTTAATGCAGGACCGTCTGTTTTTGCCACTATTTAAGTTAGTTTCCTGTCAGTGTGAGGTATTGATAACTTCCTGTTAGTGTGTCGTAGATACATTCAAGAGCGTAATGATTTTGTTTGTTTTGGTGATATTTGGACTGTCTCAGGATGTTATGATCGTGTACTATAGGGCGCTTTATCACCAGCTCAGTCATGTTACGTAACTGCAGAAAATGTTATATTATACACACAACAGTGAAAAAGCCCTTTAACTTTAGTTTGAATGCAATGTGTGCTGCAGTCAACATTATTGTTAAGCGTATCACAGATGCCACTCAGTGCCACATAACTGCCCTCACTACCGAACCCTCTGCTTGATGACATCACTTCCTCTTCCTCCAGTTAACCAGTAACAATGCTGTAATTATTAGCAAAGTGTTTTAGCATGTTCAGAAGAAAACAGGTCGTGCAATTTGCAAAAAGATGTTGTGACTGCATATGCAAAATGTATCACTCTTAAATGTACGTTTTTGGAAAAACACTACACTAACTGTATGTGTTACATGGTTTGTTATGCATTGTCTGTTGATTGACTCACAGTTTCATTGGCTGAACACATGTTGTGGTGGTGATGTAGGTGTGCCTTATGTCAAGCTTTGTTTCTGTCATGTTTGCTTTTGTACGCATTTTTCCAGAAATCTTCCCTCCAGGCAAACTCAGATATATGTTGATTCATGTATCGTTTTCCTACATATCTGTGATGTGTAAGCAGCTTCAGAAATTCAAAATTTTAGACAGTGTCCTATAATGTAATATAATACACAAAAAGGTATCACATACTGAAAGTAATTTTAGGTGATTTAGTTTGTCAGGGAGCAATGAGCTCAGCTGAACTAAACCTCACTAAAGGAACACATGGTCTACTTGAATACCCCAAATGTTATGAAGAAACAATGTTCAGAGGAATGTGTTTTATAATTTTTCATCGAGCTCAAGAGTAAATAAATAATTGTTTCTATTTTCATTTGGTGTCCTAATGTTTTTAAATTATTTTTGAAAGAGTTGTGATCAACATTCACAATATATAAAAACAACTTGACCCATTTTATTTTTTCATTGTCAGATTCGGAAATCTTTTCCAAGACAATGTAGTGCACATTATTGCTTAAAACACTTTCATTTACAAAAATGCTTCCTGTCACTAATTTACAAACATGTATTGCGTTCTAATCTAGATCATCAAATGCTATTTGTGAAGCATTTCTCAGTGTGACTTATCAGTGCATTCTACCCAAGAAATGTTACAGTCATCCTACTGTATGGTGTACAGTAGGATGACTGTAACATAAATATATATATATATATATCCCTGAACGGGCTTTCAGTCATTCTCCAAAAACAAAAATGGGAACTGACTCATTGTTCCCCTTATAGAAGTTATCGCAGCGGTGCTACAGTATATACTGTCCTTTTGTATGTGTTTATTGAGCAAATTGACTTGATGTTTCTTCATTGCTCCAGTGATCTGCTAAGTTGTCAGATGGCACTTTGAGGGAAGTTCTACAGAAGGTCTCTGTATAAGTCAGATTTGTGAAGACTCCAGATAGAGTGTGGAGTTCTTGACCCGAGGCTGCTGGGATTCCCGCTTCAACAGAGAATTGGCAGCATTTTCTATCTCCATCAGCCATGTTTTCTGAAACATACACAAGGGCAGCGTGCATTACTCTACAGCTGTGATGTGCAGTCGAGTCGTGGGCTTTAACACTGCTGTTCCATCCAGCATATTTACCTTTATAGATTCAGTTTGGGCCTGCAGAATAAAGACCCCGATGCACTGCTGATAGCGATTCTGGTGCATTATGATGAAAGAATTAGGCAGACCGGATGCTGAAAGATTCAAAGAGAAAACAGTCAATCCACTTGGCACTAAAGCTCCAGAGAGAAATTTCTACATCACTGTCAGTGTATCTGTATCTTGAATGGAAATGTTTCAGTATGGCTGCGTAATTGTATAATAACTGAATTAAATGACCCGGTGTGTGTGTGTTATAACACCTGTGGCATTGAGCTGGTCTATGTTCTTTAACTGCAGCCGGTCCAGGGAGATGGGCTGATCCAGAACAATGAATCTACAGCCCACCTGTAATAAGATTTCAAACTCCTGGCCCACAACTGGATGTAAGGGGTTCGACTCCACCACACTCGACCTCTTCAACATAAACACAACATTCTAACTCTGCTTGTGATACAGAGGTCATGAATGTATCCTGTTTTAAAATTTGTCCATACCAAGTACAATTCCAGCATCACAAAATATTAATGTTCAATTATTATAGTGTTAAAATACATGCAATTTAATGGCAAGTAAGTTGTTAGGACTTTGTTTCATGGTTATTATAACAGCATATCTTAAAAGGGTTGTGCTATAGTTTTTATTTACATTTTTTCTCCTGAGGTCTACATATGACAATGAAGTTTATTTTTCAGATATTTTTCATCTTCCCTTTGACACTTCATGAACAGTTTTTTGGGATGCTGTGTTTTTAAGAGTTAAAAACTCCTAAAGTTATAATTTTATAAAGTTATAACTTAAAGTTTTTAAGTTATAAACGTGACATGTGAGTGTGCGACATCGCTTTGCTGTAGTTACATGGGCTTACATTTGCTGATGGATCTAGTATAGTTTGCACTAAACAATACAGATAATCTCTCATATTCATCTTTCACAAACCACTGATCTCTATTTAACCTTAGTGTGTTAAAGGGAGCAATGGCTTGAATCAATAATTACTTCCAAACAGAATCAACAAATCCACATCATCATCACATGCTTAGACGAGTCGCCCACACTCTGATGTCACTCAATACAGACAGTAGCCAGAGCAGCTAAAGTAACGACACCAAACAAAAGTCCTTATTCTATCTAAAACAATATATTACTCCACCTTTTTGCTTCGTTTCATCTTAGTGATTAGTAGGAATTCGTCAAAGAGAAACAGGTACACATCATGCACCTTTGTGTTTTCTGTGTACAAAAGAAAAAATAATGTAAGTGCAGCCGTGCTTGAAGCATAATTGGACCCATCAGAAGAACAGCTTTATTTCCATTTGACCTATCAGGACGAGCTTGCCGTCATACAGAAGGTTACGGTGGGACACCAGATTCTCCAGGGTTACAGCTTTCAACAAGTGTTTCAGATTCTGTGGGGTATCAAATATACAGAGCTTTTAAATCTCCATAAACACGCATCAAATGAAACTACTGTATAATCGATCAATTATGAAGCTGAAAGCAACTTAAAGATACTGATAAACCTCAGGGACGAGCGCTCGCTTTTCTCTCTCCCACACAGGAAGCCACACCAGAACTTCCTTCAGCCGTTTGACCTTCTGATAGTTGTCCAACCACTTCACTTTGCCCTCAAGATCATCTGTAAAGACAAAATGAGAGAGATGTTTTAAAAAAAGGTTGCTTATGGTTGGTTCCTCCACACCTCTTAAACAAACATTATTGCTTTTGTACAAACAATCACAGATCCTGTTTTTGGTTGTTCAGTTGAAGACAACTGGTTCTGATCATTCTAGAATCTCCCTATTGAGTTCCTTCCTACATAAGCTCTTTTATCAATAATAACACACGTGCTTAAGATGGATGATTGAGTCCCACACCCAACGGACTGACTCGTACCTAACTTCATACCCTTGCTCGTACATGCCACAGTCACACAGTGCACAAGGAAGCACTGCAGTGCTGAACACACACCCACAGAGTGTTGAACTGAGCTGCGGCCGTCCTGGAATGTTTCCAATTGAAGAAACAGCTTGTAAATAGACGTTTAGTCTATTCACGCATTAAACCAGTCTGGCAGTAAATCAGTCTGCATTTAGCAGAAGCTTTAATCCAAATGACTCACTGTGCATTCTAGCTGTATGAAGCAGCGCCGTTTATGAAAGAGAGCAAATACCTCAATCAAATTTAAACAATTAAAACCGTCCTCAGCCACATATACGACAGCAGTACTGCACAGAATTAAGCAATCCATGTTAATCTCACTTGCTTATCAAAATAGAGGATTTATGACAAGGTGTGGAATCCTCTGGATTTATCAGTGGCCCTTCACGAGAGTCGTCATACTGTATGTACATCCACAGACAGTGTCACTTTTCACGGTTCACAAATACAGTGTATATTCATCTGACATCTATGACTTATAAATGGCTCTGTCTTCTCACACTTTCTTCTCGCAGCTGTCACTCTGCATGTTTTCTCTCTGAGTGGCTGTCACTACACGCCTCACATACTGTCTCCCTGTGGTAGCATTCAGAGAACTGGAAGAGT
Organism: Chromobotia macracanthus; assembly: GCA_036877525.1. Lineage (NCBI taxonomy): Eukaryota > Metazoa > Chordata > Actinopteri > Cypriniformes > Botiidae > Chromobotia > Chromobotia macracanthus. The sequence goes on along the minus strand of JAZGTH010000067.1, from coordinate 2,730,360 downwards.
AACCTGTCACTCAGAATTCCTGGTGTGACATGAGTGACAAATTGAAGGTCATTTTGGCATATGGGTTGAGTCAAAACATTAAATTTACCATGAAATCAAACTTTTATTTTGTTATGGAAAATTGCAGTGTTTGTTTTAAATGATTTATCCATGCATGTGCACTCATAACCTTTGCATTAAAAACTTTAACCTTCCCTCCCCCTCAAAACGATATCTCTTCTCTTGGTGATGTATGTCTCTCCCCGAGAGCGGGACTATATTGACTGTCCAAGGGCCAGACAGTTTCTATCCCCCCCAGCTTCCAACAAGCCAATCAATTCCTAAAGAATGAAATCAGTCCCGTCCTACATTTTTCTCATTCCAGAAGTCATTTCACTTGGTTATGCATCACCACAGAGACAAAAAGTTCGTCGCAACTTCTGTTTAATGGTGACTTTAAAGGCACGTTCACCTCAAGTCATTTATTTCATAATAAAACACTGTAGTATCTCGGAAGTCCTTCACAACTCCTTAAATCTTGTTCAGGAATGTGAAGTTTTTAAAGAATGACTCGGATATTCACATGCGATTTTAAATAGTTTTGGAGCAGAAACCTGTTTGTGAGTTGTTGCACACTTGTGTCATTTAGTGATATTCAAATTAGCGTAAACAGGAGAACTGAGGACATATTATTTAGACTGCAGGTATAAGAAATTAGGATTACGATTGTTATGATTATGTAAAGTGAAATCAGTGGTGTAGCAGAGTTATCATTTTGTTTTTAGTTTTATTGTAGTTTTATTATTCTGAATTAGCTTTAATTTTTTATATTTTTATTTTTATATGTTCATTTTAGTTATGTGCTAGTTAGTTATGTGGTTTTGTCATTTTATTATTTATTTATTTTTAATATTGCCATATAAAGATGACTTCATTTCTATTCCATACGAGTTACTATTCATTTATTTTCATTTCAATAATTTGAATGCCTCCTCTTACTTAACTTTATTGCTAAGGCAACATTTCTAATTTAATTTAGTTTAAATAATATTTATGGCTATATTTGATTGGATTTCAGTAAACAGATATAACAGTTTTAGTTTTAGCAAACTATAATAACCCTGGAGTGGACTTCAAATGATATTACAATCTGAGCATAGGGGCATGTGAAGTTTAGCGGTTTAGGTAAAGACCTACTGCCCTGGTCATGTAGTGTGAGATAAGTTCTATCCTAATCTATTCTAGGTTGCTTACAGATGGCTCTGTCAACGAGGTCCACGATGCTCTGCAGTGTGTTCTCCTCCGCCTCCGAGCAGCCCCTTTTCCCAATGTTCTTCAACAGCAGAGGGTACCGCGTGAACCTCTGCAGAGGAACCACCAACAGATCCTTCAACTGCAGCTTGCGACACTGCTCGTTCCGTTCACACCACTGAGCAAGAGATAGAGTGAGACAAAATCAAGTGTTTTTTATCAGGTTGTACTTTCTGCTTTAAGTTTACGTGACAAACCAGAGCTAAAGTGTGTAAGGCAGTGGGAAATGTGTGGCCAGAGAAAATGGGCCATAACTGATTAAGCAGCTTAAGAATTCAGTAGAATAAATTGTAAGTTTTAGCAGATGATGTAATGAGGGATGGAGGGGGGTGGGCGAGGGTGTCAACAATCTTATTGACCAAAGTTGGGGTCACTGTGTTCCCCTGACAGCCCAGCTGTAGCCTGAACCTCTGTTGCAACACTTGCCATGCTCCCTAGATCTTGTCAGGGCGTTCAGAGCCCTAATTTACCATGCCAGATGATGTTTGCCACATTTACCTTCACGAAGGAGCCAAAGTCCTCTTTAAATTTCAGGCTGTCCAGATAAAGGTTGGCTGTACTGTAATTTAAGCAGTATTTCTGCAGGCAATGGCATATGCTCTCCCCAAACGCCTGCGAAGTCAAGAGTCAATATGGGAGAGCAATCAGAAATGGACAGTAGAGAAAATGTGTTCCACAGCAAATGAGGAACAAAAGTTCTGGTGTTCATTTGATAAATATAATTTGATAAATATTGACTAATATAACACATTCTGTGAGCACAATAAAGCTGAGGGGCTGGATCTCATGTACCGTACACCCACACAGACAGTTAATGTGTCCACTAGGCAGATATTTTTGTACACTGGGTTATGTCTAAAGGTCACTGCAGGTGACTTATCTAAATCCTTTAAACAGTTTTAGAAAGCAGAAAGATAAACAAACCCATAATCCTTAAACCCAGCTAACAGGCAATGTTCTGAGAATGTTGCTAACAAAGTTATCAATAACGTTCTTGCAGCAACATTAGTAGAACTTTTTTTATATTTTTTATATAAAAAGTGTTATTTTTAAGTTGTTGGTGCAATGTTTTAAAAACGTTACGGAATGATAAAAGTTTGAGTATGGTTCTTATACCCCTCAATAACATAAATACAATATGGGTTTTGAACGTTTAGAACTTTCAAAATAACATTTTTAATGTTTTTGTTACTTAATGGAAATGTTAGGGAAACGTACTTACAACCTAAAATTGTTAGCTGGGAAACCATACAATTCTATATAACAAGTAAGGTCAATCAATTGTAATGTGAGCACTTTTTGTGTAGAAAACAACAGCTTTTATGTAAATGTAACATTTTATGCACAACATGAATATTTTGGCTAGTGCATAATTAACTAATCACCTTTTGGAGGAGTTCTAGAAAAGGCTGAGTACTGTAAGAGTCCGGATTGGTCCACAGCTTCTTAATGACACGCAAAAAACTAGTAAGGAAGCCGAAACTAACCTGCAATAAAGAAAATCTGATCGATTCATTCCACAGACAGAAGAGCTCTTCATTTAATTTTTTAAATCAATGCTTTATAGTTTACGCCATCCGATCCAATATAGTTCTACCAAAAATTCAAGATGGTAAATTTGCAACAACTCACTGGAGTCTTACCAAACAAAGCTCATTGAGATTTGCGAAAATTCTCCAGGAATCAATATCCTGTAGGCAGTCTCTCATCTGCAGACCCGACAGTGTGCTCGAAAACACCTGGTCAAGCAAAACAAACACACATTTGAGCTTAAAGGATGGGTAGGCAATTTCAGAGAGGCTACCCTGCCTTTAGAAATAAAGACTGTTTATTCAGGATCAGTAATCAGCTGGTAAACAATATTGTTGTCATTATGTTCAGACCTGTTTTAAAACCATGATCTGATCGAGGAAGTAGACACATTCACTGGTGAACAGCTCCCAGACGGCCTCCTGCTTTCTGTAAGCTGAAGGATCTTCTGCAGCTCTCAGCTCAGAGCGACCTCTCAAGAACTCCTCCAAAGACATGCCCTGCAAACAGAGCAGAGAAGAACGAGGTCATTCTAACTGTGTCGCTGAGACAATGATGCTGCGCAGAGCAATTAAAACTGATCAACACATGTTGATGTTGTAGGCCTTCTAAATTAAAGCTGTAATCCGTAACTTTTATGAGATAAAAATGAACAAAAACGTTATTAAGCAAGTACAGACCGGTGCTTAATACGATCACCTTACTTTACCCTGATTCACAATGTTAAGTTTATAATAATGATTTGTAATTTGAGCTGTCAGGCCAGATTTCCTGGGAAATGTCAGTTTCGCTTCATTTCACTTCAACATATGTAAGGAAAAGTATGTAAAGTAGCCTGCAATGTTATGTTTCGAACAGATAGAGAGGCAAAAACTATGAATTGCAGCTTTCAGGAAATGAATTAATAACATCTCCATCCAGTGTTTCTAAAGACAGCTGAAGATCAAGACATTCATGGCAGAAATATTGTTTTAGTTTTGTTTTTTACTTGAGGTTATGTACAGTCACATATCTGGTGGATATGATGAAAGCAGGACATTAGTTTTGAACCTTGTATGTCTGAAAGTCTGTGTCCCTCCACTCCTGGACCTGAATAACAGCCAGACACTTGCTGATGTCTGCAACACTACCGATCTTCCCTTTTGTCTGCTGAAAGAACAGCACTCACAGTTATTCAGCCTCGTCTCTTTTAGTATTTGATCATGGCCTGTGGAGCAGATTGCATAGCAGGTTGATAACACAACATCTCTGAGCTCTGCTGGACGGGCTTGTTTGTTGGTGTTCGGTTATTGTTAATGGAATTGGTGTGCTGAGGGGTGTATGTAAATCTGATGAGCTCAAAGTGGGTCAGTAACAGTATGTACCGGACCATTAGCCCGATGAAACAAAGCCTCTGAAACTTTAGCAGACAAAACAACCCTGCAGAGAATCAGAAAGTCATGGTAGAGATATCTTCACGATGGCATTGAAGCATTTCAATGTGAGAAGGTTTCCACTTACTGTACCACGCCTTGAAAAGGGCCACTTTGATTTCTTAGTGTCTGTGAAAAATGTGATAATGCGTGAAATTAAATAGTATGGTTGTTTTGTTCTTAACTTTTGGATCAGTATTATAACATAAGAAACAGCTTTCAACATTGGTATAAAGATATGTGTAGCTATAACGTTTTTCAGTATCAATTAAACTTGCAGACTACCAAACATGACTGTGGCATGACTAACCGGAATACGCTGATTTATTTAAAATATCAGCAATGCCATTGGACACAAATAAATCTCCAGGGGAAACATCCAGTCCGGGAAGAGTCACGACTACAGAGCTGCGCCTCCTCTCCTGCAGCCTGAGAAAAAGAGAAGAGAAATGAACAGGTGAGCTCAGCAGACATTCCTCCTCTGAGGCAGCCAGTATGCACAATGAACTTGGTGCTTGGTCACTAGAAGCAGCATTCCTTAAGTTCACCAACACATGGTCATTTTCATGTTACATGCCCTGAAAACAATTGTTACCTTTACTCCTGGCCAAAATACCACAATACCACATTAGACCTTTATTCTGTTCAATTAATTTGATTAAACCTGTCCAATGTGCTTTGCTAATCTCATTACACAGACCCAAGCTAGAGAAAATGTCACATTTCAAAGCAGATTTGGTTTAGCCGGAAATCAAAGAATTCCTTTAGACATGTTAACAGTTCTAACGTGCTTCTGTAGTATTAGGTGATGGGAAATATAAAATATTAAAGCTGGACACTGTATTCACTGTATACAGTGAATCTACAGGCCTGTGGCCAGCAGACAGCTGAACAGTGTAATATATGAAAGATGGAGATTACAGTAATGCTATTTATTTTAACATTTGACGCATCTTTCAAACATTTTCATCCAAAGAGATTTACACAGCATGCATTTAAATATGTAAATTAATGTAAATATCTGCTGCAAATCTTCCATTCATGAGCTTTCATTCATGAGCTTTTTGGCAAAGTGCAAATGGTGTACAAAGCATCATTGTGGTCTCTTCTGCTCTTGTGCTTTATTACAGTTCTCTTCTGTTTTGCTTTCTGTTCTACAATGCTTCAGTTCCTCTGTCACATTTTGGCAAACGAATCCTGAGGGTTTTTAGGCAGTAGTTTGACAATCACAACTTGACAGGCTGGTTTTATAGTCACTCCCAGCTTTGTGCCCATCCGTCTGTACAATGATGGTAACCTTGTGCCACTGTGTGATGTGTGTCAATAAACAATTTCAGATTGCAGGTATCAGGCTGTCCTGCCTTCCACCTAGGCAATAAATGCAACAGGTACTGCATGTAAGCTTCCAACACAGCTCTAGCTGAAGGTTCAAATACAAAAACAAGTGAGATCGCTATTATCAGTTTTTGTGTTCCTTACAGTAAATATGAGACCATATATCAATAAACACTTATCATATATGCAATTGCTACAAGATATGAACTCTTCAACATTATAAAGTAACCTTCCTTCCCACAACAGACCGCTTAAATACTTCCTTATTAGCCTTATAATCTCATCTGCGTCTTTTTGGGGCTTAATAGTGACACAAAGGGGCTAATAGGTTGGTTTTGTCATTATCTGTTTTGCAAAGACAAACAGAAACGCAGGTGGCAGTATATTAAGTTTGAAATTTCACCAGCAAAAGTCACTCTTTAGTGCATCTTTAAAAGAACAATACAAAGAGGTCATCACTAATTGCTGTTTATCTAGAGGCGCATCCACAATGCGATCTTGTCGCAATGAGTCTTTCCAGCCCCAGTGCGGCTGCAAAGAACAGAGCTTTGTCCTCGCACCTCCACCGAATAATGATGCACCCTTCACAAAACTGTCTCGTCCATTCACTGTGCAGGACGAGCACTGCAATCATGCCTTACTGTAATTAAGGCCACAATAGCTACCTAATTATTCACTGCTGAAATAAAGCCAGTGGTCCAGCTGGCAAGCAGAGTGGACCAATGGGAGGAAAGCAGCAGTAATGAGACTGCCTGGGCCGTATTGGGTCGAACCATGGGACTCTAATAATGCCCCCTTAAAAGTCCATGTACTGCAGAGTGAACAAAGAGGCAATACAATAGACAATGAACTTCCCCATGTCCCAGCATGCTTTGCTTCAGCATGGCAGTACTATACTGAGAAACATGTCGCAAACTGTTTTCACACAAACAAATTTCTGATGAATAGAACAGCAATTCATATTAGAAATGAAAGGGCAATAAGTGCTAGACTTTATGATGTTTATCGATAAACATCATAAATGAAGAAAGGATAGTCTGACACAAGAAAATGTTATGGCAACTGGCTAGAGTACTGGTGGCTAATGTGATATTTTTCATGAGAAAAACTCTGCCAACTCACATGCAAATATGACACGGGCTGAAATGGTTTATGCAAAATGTTGGAAACAGACAGCTTACCCACCTTTTATGACACGGGTCGTGCATCTGCAAGCAAAAACATAATGTGAATAATTAGTGTCGGAAAAACACTTGTGTTGATCGAATGCAGCAGCTACATGAGATCAATTTCAAACACTCTCTTCATATAATTTGTGTTATTGTGCGCGTGAAAGAACCCTGAAGTTCTCACATCCACAGAAAGGTCCTAATGCTACTGTGGAAACGCTTGGATGAATGTGTGGATGGGGGTTTTCTGTCTTTTATTCATCTGATCATTCATTCCCTCATTATTCATTATCATTATTCACCGATCATTATTCGGTGATTGCTGAGCGGCCCTCCCAAAGGGATGGCGGGTTTGCTCAAAAGCTGTCAGTGCCTGTAACTACTCATTCATTTGCTGTCAAAAGCTCTTATTGTGATTCTCCCCAGAAGTCTTTCATTGACCAAAGCCCAGCCACTTTATTAAGAGCCCATTTGGGGAAAAAAGGTACATTTGCATTATAAATATGACTTGTAAGTGACTAATGTTATTAATGCATGTTTCAATAAAGTGAATTATTAAAGCTAATTGTCACTCTCTACCGCCACCTCTGTTTGAAACATAACATTGCAGGTTACTTTACGTCAAATGACGCCACACTCACAATTCCCGGGAAATCCGACCACCGGGATATTCTGAGCCTAAAGTTGGGAATCGTGTAAGGGAATGATGGTGTTGAACATTGATCTGTACTTGCTCATCGACTTTTTTTGTTCATCTCTAACCAAATAAGTTTTGCGGATTGCAGCAAGAAAGGATGTAGAAGTAGGAACCCTGACCTTGCGTTGAGAAGTGATGCACTTCGTGTCGTTTAAAGACAAACCCAATGCGTACCTGCTCGTCCTCATCAGCGGTGCTCTTAACATCACCATCCGGGGCTTCTTGGCTCTTACAAATGGCGCTGTTGTCCAGCGTGTTTGATCTGTGCGACCTGATCGTCCCGCGAAGCTCCGCGGGTTCGAACCTCGCGCGCGCCCCTTCCGACCTGACCGCCAGCGGAGACTTTTGGCGCTGTGTGGGCCACAGGGGACTCGTCGGAGATGGGGACTCCTCTTCCAGAGGGCCGTCCGACCTTCCCGGCTCTCGGGAGGGGAGTCTGGTGCTTCTCATCCTCCTCAGAGTGGGGGACGTGGAGATCCGGGCCGGGGCTTGTCTGTCAAACTGAAACAGGGGCATGGGCACCCCATCAGCCTCCGCGACGGAACCGTATCTGAGTCTGGCGGGCGTCGTGCCCAGATCTCTGCGCATTATGACGGGGTTGCTCGTTTGCGTCTCTTTGTCCCCGGTCTGCGTGCGTCCCGTCTGGGTCTGCGCGTCCGTCCCGTCCCGGGTTTCCCTCCGGTGCCGTTCAGCGTAACTCCAGTCCAAAGTTTTATCCACTTCATTCCCGTTCCCGCTTATGACGGCAGAACCGAGCTCGGTCATTTTGATCAATCCGGCATTATTATCCAGCCGCAGAGGAGCGATCACGACTCCGCGTTCCCACCGCAGTGCGCGCGGCTCCGCTCCATGTCTGGAAGTTTCGGGAAAAAGAAACGGGATTAGGAAGACCACCCATGCAGTCTGGCGCTTGTAAAACTGGCCTGTACTTGTTTTAATACTCATTCAAGGACTCAACCCCTGCGCCATTTAAGCAAATGGCTCAGAAATGAACTGCGGAGAGTTATTTGTAGGGCTCTTCTATCTCTTTAAAACACCGATCTGTAGTCTGTCCATCATCCGTGGTTTATTTACGTGTATTCCTGATCAAAACTGAATCGGTATACCATCATTATTACAGGGCTGCGGGGGAAACGGGCACCTGACCCAGCAGACGCTGGCGTTTAGAGAAGGTTTGCGTAAAAGGTAAGAGAAACATCCACTTTGTAAACCAAAGCAAAGCTGTGCTGTTGTATAAAGCACAGTATACGAGTTTTGTGTGTTTATTAGACTATAAACGAGTTTAGACGAGTTTAGACTCCGACACTTACGGGTTTTGCGGGTCCGCTGAGCTGTTCCGGGCGGCTGCCGTCCGGGTGAGCAGAAAACCGGGTTACCGGCGGGACCAAAGACGCGTGGATTCAGACACTGCAATCTACAATGAGCAACAGCGAGTCCTGTGAGATTAAAGTGAAGAAAAGTGTGGTTTAAAGAGAAACGTTTCCTCTGTGTTTCCTCTGTGGCTCAGCAGGGATTGTGCATGAGGAAGGTCTGGAGATCTGTTGCCCGAGGAGGTGGAGCGTATTGTGTTGATATGTGTGAGTGTGATACGTGATCACATTTCCCTCTCAAGACAGCTCAGAGGAGAGGAGAGGAGAGAAGAGCAGAGGAGAGGAGAGAAGAGAGAGGAGAGAGAGAAGAGCAGAGGAGAGCAGAGCAGAGGAGAGGAGAGGAGAGGAGAGGAGAGGAGAGGAAGAAGACAAGGAGGAGAGGAGAGGAGAGGAGAGAAGAAAAAGAAGAGGAGAGAGAGGAGGAGAGGGAGAGGAGAGAGAGAGGAGAGCAGAGGAGAGAGGAGAGAGAGAAGAGCAGAGGAGAGGAGAGAGAGAGAGAGAGAGGAGAGGAAGAGAGAGGAGAGAAGAGAGAGAGAGAGAGGAGAGGAGAGGAGAGGAGAGGAGAGGAGAGCAGAGGAGAGGAAGAAGGAGAGGAACAGAGAGAGGGAAGGAGAGCAGAGCAGAGCAGAGGAGAGGAGAGGAGAGAAGAGAAGAGGAGAGGAGAGGAGAGAGAGAGAGAGGAGGAGAGGAGAAGAGAGCAGAGGAGAGAGAGCAGAGCAGAGCAGAGGAGAGAGGAGAGCAGAGGAGAGGAGAGGAAGGAGAGAGAGGAGAGAGAGGAGAGCAGAGGAGAGGAGAGGAGAGGAGAGGAGAGGGAGAGAGAGCAGAGGAGAGAAGAGAGAGAGCAGAGAGAGGGAGAAAGAGAGAGGAGAGGGAGAGAAGAGCAGAGGAGAGCAGAGCAGAGGAGAGGAGAGGAGAGGAGAAAGGAGAGCAGAGCAGAGCAGAGGAGAGGAGAGAGGAGAGGAAGAAGAAGAGAGGAGAGGAGAGAGAGAGAGAGGAAAAGAGAGCAAGAAAAGAGAGAAGAGAAGGGAGGAGAGGAGAGGAGAGGAGAGGAGAGAAGAGCAGAGGAGGAGAGGAGAGAGAGAGAGAGAGGAGAGGAGAGGAGGGAAAGAGGAGAGGAGAGAAGAGGAGAGGAGAGGAGAGGAGAGAGAGAGAAGAAAGAGCAGAGGAGAGAGAGCAGAGCAGAGAGAGGAGAGAAAGAAGAGCAGAGCAGAGGAGAGGAGAGAAAAGAGAAAAGAAAAGAAGAAGAGAGAGGAGAGGAGAGAGAGAGAAGAGAGAGGAGAGGAGAGGAGAGCAGAGCAGAGCAGAGAAAAAGCAGAGAGAGGAGAGGAGAGAGAGGAGAGGAGAAGAAGAGCAGAGCAGAGCAGAGGAGAGGAGAGAGAGGAGAGGAGAGAGAGAGAGAGAGAGAGAAAGAGAAGAGCAGAGGAGAGAGAGGAGAGAGAGAGGAGAGAGAGAGCAGAGAGAGAGAAGAGAGGGAGAGCAGAGAGAGGAGAGGAGAGAGAAGAGCAGAGGAAGCAGAGCAGAGGAGAGGAGAGCAGAGCAGAGAGAGAGAGCAGAGGAGAGGAGAGCAGAGAGAGCAGAGGAGAGCAGAGAGAGGAGAGGAGAGAGGAGAGAGAGAGAGAGAGAGGAGGAGAGAGGAGAGGAGAGGAGAGGAGAGCAGAGCAGAGAGAGAGCAGAGCAGAGGAGAGGAGAGGAGAGCAGAGGAGAGGAGAGGAGAGCAGAGCAGAGAGAGAGAGAGAGCAGAGAGAGGAGAGGAGAGGAGAGCAGAGCAGAGCAGAGCAGAGCAGAGCAGAGGAGAGGAGAGCAGAGCAGAGCAGAGCAGAGCAGAGCAGAGCAGAGGAGAGAGAGGAGAGAAGAGAAGAGGAGAGAGGAGAGCAGAGCAGAGCAGAGCAGAGCAGAGCAGAGGGAGAGGAGAGCAGAGCAGAGCAGAGCAGAGGAGAGAGAGGAGAGGAGAGCAGAGCAGACAGAGCAGAGAGAGAGAGAAGAGGAGAGAGAGAGGAGAGGAGAGAAGAGAAAGGAGAGAACAGAGCAGAGAGAGGAGAGAGGAGAGGAGAGAGAGGAGAGGAGAGAAAGACAGAAGAGAGAGAGAAAGAGAGGAGAGAGAGGAGAGAGAGAGGAGAGCAGAGCAGAGGAGAGGAGAGAAGAGAGAAGAGGAGAGAGAGAGAGAGAGCAGAGCAGAGCAGAGAGAGCAGAGAGAGAGAGCAGAGCAGAGCAGAGCAGAGGAGAGGAGAGAGAGGAGAGAGAGAGAGAGGAGAGCAGAGCAGAGGAGAGGAGAGGAGAGGAGAGGAGAGGAGAGGAGAGGAGAGAGAGAGAGAGGAGAGAGAGAGAGAGGAGAGGAGAGAGAGAGAGGAGAGGAGAGGAGAGCAGAGCAGAGCAGAGGAGAGGAGAGGAGAGCAGAGCAGAGCAGAGAGAGGAGAGAGAGAGCAGAGCAGAGCAGAGCAGAGCAGAGGAGAGAGAGGAGAGGAGAGCAGAGAGAGAGAGAGCAGAGCAGAGCAGAGGAGAGGAGAGGAGAGGAGAGCAGAGCAGAGAGAGGAGAGGAGAGGAGAGAAGCAGAGAACAGAGAGAGGAGAGAGAGGAGAGGAGAGGAGAGGAGAGGAGAGGAGAGCAGAGCAGAGCAGAGGAGAGGAGAGGAGAGGAGAGAGAGGAGAAAGAGAGGAGAGCAGAGAGAGAGAGAGAGGAGAGCAGAGGAGAGACAGAGCAGAGCAGAGCAGAGGAGAGGAGAGGAGAGCAGAGCAGAGAGCAGAGCAGAGGAGAGGAGAGGAGAGACAGAGCAGAGAGAGGAGAGGAGAGGAGAGGAGAGGAGAGAGGAGAGGAGAGGAGAGCAGAGCAGAGAAGAGAGAGAGGAGAGGAGAGGAGAGCAGAGCAGAGCAGAGCAGAGCAGAGGAAGAAAAGCAGAGCAGAAGAGGAGAGGAGAGGAGAGGAAGCAGAGCAGAGAAGAGGAGAGCAGAGAGAGCAGAGCAGAGCAGAGAGAGGAGAGGAGAGGAGAGCAGAGCAGAGAGAGAAGAGGAGAGAGAGGAGAGAAGCAAGAGAGAGAGGAGAGGAGAGGAGAGCAGAGCAGAGCAGAGGAGAGAGAGGAGGAGAGGAGAGGAGAGAGAGCAGACAAAGGAACAAGCAGAGCAGAGGAGAGGAGAGGAGAGCAGAGGAGAGCAGAGGAGAGGAGAGAGAGAGAGAGAGCAGAGGAGAGAAGGGAGAAGCAGAGCAGAGCAGAGGAGAGGAGAGCAGAGCAGAGCAGAGCAGAGAGAGGAGAGAGAAGAGGAGAGGAGAGGAGAGCAGAGCAGAGCAGAGGAGAGGAGAGCAGAGGAGAGCAGAGAGAGGAGAGGAGAGGAGAGAGCAAGCAGAGGAGAGGAGAGGAGAGCAGAGCAGAGCAGAGCAGAGCAGAGCAGAGAGGAGGAGAGCAGAGCAGAGACAGAGCAGAGGAGAGCAGAGCAGAGCAGAGGAGAGGAGAAGAGCAGAGGAGAGGAGAGGAGAGGAGAGGAGAGGAGAGGAGAGGAGAGCAGAGGAGAGCAGAGGAGAGCAGAGCAGAGCAGAGAGAGAGCAGAGGAGAGGAGAGGAGAGGAGAGGGTGAGTGCTGGAGGATCTTACCTTTCCTCCCAGAGTCCATTTGATCAGTGCATCAGACTGTGGAGGTTTTATTAAAAAGCATAAATAGTACATACAGTAGACAAGTACTTATAGGGACATTGGAGCAGACACATTTATATATATATATATATATATATATATATCTCTCTCTCTCTCTCTCTCTCTCTCTCTCTCTCTCTCTCTCTCTCTCTCTCTCTCTCTCTCTCTCTCTCTCTCTCTCTCTCTCTCTCTCTCTCTCTCTCTCTCCATGTTTGTACATTTAGATTCAAATACAGGGGAAAATATGATTAGCATCATCCCATTTAGATCATAATATAACGAGCTCAGAAACGCGATGTGTAATAATTATTCTCAATAAGTGAGTGACGGGATTTGTGTTGATGACGTCATGACCAGAGTACAGCGACAATAAATAAATAACGTCACGTGACCACGTGTTGTAGTTCCGCTAACCGGACACTAGATGGCGGCGCAGGTGAGTTTGTCATCAGATCACAAACTTTTCAATTAAAACAGACAATGATGATTTATGTGTGCAAATGAGACTTTTATCAACTAATTATCCATGTTTAACAAAGAAAGCTTGACTAACACTGTTTATCATTAATAGCTGCAAGCATTCATCCCCAGTATTGATGCATTGCAATCAATAATACTACATTTAATAATAATATAATAATACAATAATAATAAATTTGTGTCAGGATCAGTATGTCCAGGAGTCTCAAATAAAGTTTAAGGATAATAGCTGTGTAATACTGTGTGTATACATTTACAGTAATTGTGAGCTCATGAGAAGAGTCTGAGAAGAGAAACTGCTTTAGAGGTCTTAAACAAGCGTTTGCTCTATCAGATAAGACTGTTTATTCTCAGACTAATTTAGCATCATGCACAGGAAATGCCCTCAGTGTCCTCACAAAGATGATAAAAGTCATACACACCTTCATTAGGAAATTGATTGTTAACATACTACATGATGCTTTTTATGTAAATGTAAAAATGTGAGGTATACAGTTTGTACAGTGTAAAAGTCATTATGTCTAAAAGGAAAAGTTCCCACAAAGCATAGAAACCCAGCTGTGTGTGTGTGTGTGTGTTTGTGTGTGTGTGTTTGTGTTTGTGTGTGTGTGTGTTTGTGTGTGTGTGTGTGTGTGTTTGTGTGTGTGTGTGTGTGTGTTTGTGTGTGTGTTTGTGTGTGTGTGTGTGTGTGTGTGTGTTTGTGTGTGTTTGTTTGTGTGTGTGTGTGTTTGTGTGTGTGTGTGTCTGTGTGTGTGTTTCTGTGTGTGTGTTTGTGTGTGTGTGTTTGTGTGTGTGTGGGTGTTTGTGTGTGTTTGTGTGTGTGTGTGTGTGTCTGTGTGTGTGTGTGTGTGTGTGTGTGTGTGTGTGTGTGTGTGTGTTTGTGTGTGTGTTTCTGTGTGTGTTTCTGTGTGTGTTTGTGTGTTTGTGTGTGTGTGTGTGTGTGTCTGTGTGTGTGTGTGTGTGTGCTCATTCTGGTGGTTGTGTCTTATGCTGTACAATGAGCAATAACATTTTGAATGATAAACATAACACTCATTTTCTATATAAAGAACCTCCAACACAGCACAAATAAAACAATAAAGCTATACTTTATTTATAATGGCAATAATGTTTTAAAACTGCACTGATGCATATACAATACATAAATAAAAGACACGTTATGACTCTTTTAAAAGGACAGTGACATGCTGTGGATCTCTGCATCACCATTGAGCACTAACAGCCGCTCAAATGCGCACGTCGCCGGTCTTGTGTGAGACTCACGCCGCTGAAGAGGCCGGCATCACTTCCTCCATTTCACAGGACAGGAGACTCAGTCTCCTCCCACCTTGTGCTGAGAAACAGCCCGGTGTCTCACAGGAAGAAGTTAAACATGAAGAAAAACTTCATGAAGAGCCACAACTTCAGACTCCAGGACTTCACTAGCTGACCGTCAAAGCGCAGAAAGTGAGTCTGCTGGACACATTGAGCTTGAAGTATCAGATCAAACCTGTAAAGTTTGCAGGCATGTCGGAACACAGGTCCAGTTTCCTTCACACTGGGGACATCGTTTCTCTTTATGCGGAGGGCACCGTCAAAGGATTTATCAGCACTTTGGGGTACGTCACCTCCCGATGCTTTACAATAGTTTAAAAGTCGAGCAAACGTGGGATGAATGCATTGTATCCACGTGTTGATGTGATCATGAAGTCCACAGATCGCACAATGCTGTATATGCAATACAATGATAAAGACTATGAAACCACCAGATGTAGCGTGTGAGGAAGTCATTCAGCTCTTGCAGGCTGCAGTGTGACAGTAATGTAACATGCAAATCTCTGGACACAAATGCAAATTTTGTTGTTAGTTTACAAACCTCAGTTACCGCAACTACACAGACTAGCTTTGATTTTAATAAAGAATGAACTGACACACTTAAGCAAGCTGGTCTGTTCAGCTGAATCCTGTAACAATTGTCTGTAATGCTGGCTTGTCTTGAAACCTGTTGATCATTATTAGAAAGTGTGTAGGCCTACATGTGTGCTTAATCTGCCCGTGTACACCAGTTTTACAAAGTGTTTTACTCGTAATTGGGACGCTTCTGAGACTGCATTCTGAAACAGTTTTCATTTTAAGATGGCCAGGTATGAACACAACTGCTTGGAAATCCGGTTACCACATGGTGTCAAAACACCCAACATTTCAGATTGTCATCCATCAGTTTCACATGAACATGCAATATGACTCTAAGCTGTTGGAAAAGCGTGCACAACATGTATCATGGGCTTTTGCAGATTTTGGAATGGTGGTGTGGGTATATGTCATATTTCATATTGCTCACAATTGCCATTTACATTACATTTTTTCATCAGCCCATCATCATTATGCAATGCTCTACCAATTAAGTTATGTTGTTAAATAAGTTATTTTGTTGTTTCGGAGTTCCTGGCTACTCTGTATAACACTGGACTCTGTATGCTACAACAACCGCTAAAGGTTTTGGTTGTGTGCACAATTCTGAAAAAGTAGGCCAGTGCACACACAGGCACACGCATGTGGCGGTATGCATTTGCATAATCTGCGTCAGAGGGAGCTGTCAGACTGCATGCCTGGTGCATTCCTGAGGCTCCAGATCTTCTGCAGTGTGCTCATCCAATCACATTGTTCCATCTTTAAAACACATTGAAATTCATTACCTGATACTACACAAGCATTGCTTCCCAGCCTGTCATGGGTCTACTAAGATATATTCATGTTAAATTATAAATTTCAGTGGAGCTGTTTAGGTCGTGAATAATCGAAAGAACAATGATGTATGTGGTTTCATTCCAAATTTGTAAGCAGAGTCGGCATTCATGGCTGTTGAAGTTAATTTAGTAGCGCGGTATTAACGTGTGGTATACAACATGTATGTGGTGCTCTGAAAAAACTGGATTTGTCATTTGTAGCTTGGACAGTGTGTAGCAACTCCACCTCATACCATCAAGTAATGGAGCTATAATTAACTTGTTTAAACACTTCCAACAAATCTTACATTAAACCTTGTTTACTTCATGACACATTTTGAGGAAGTGAGCTGGCATTAATAATAATAGCAAAAAAGCAATTTATCACAATGAAAAATCAATTTGGAGGCTAACTAATCACACAGTTGTGTGGTTTTATTTGTAGTGGGTCATGCTATGATTTTTTTGGAGGTTTTGACGTTTACATGCGAGTGTTTAACCGATAAGTTACTCAGCATTTGGCATTGGAGTTATTCATTGCAGAAGTGTCCGATGATAAAATATGAAGATAGACAGTTTTTAATAAAGCATTTGACAGGTACATTTCTTACAGAAGAGTTTTTCATAAAGGGTTTTTGGATTTCTAAAGGCAGTGCCCTGAGAATATTACCAAGGCAAAAAGTTTGTCACTGTAATATTCTTACATCTCAGCTGTTCTGGGAGAAGCACAAACTTAACCATCAGAGGGCAAATAGCAACATCTTTTTGGCAAATGACAAAAAGATTTAAATTTCATTTGGAAGACTTTCAAGCAAGTGTTTAATGTTTCATCCCCATCATTTGCTTTCTGAGCGTCCTGTTGTTAGGCATGTTAAGCGTTTGCCTCCCAGCTTTTAGCTAACTATTGACATAGTGCAGAATTACAGTACATTTAAGCAAGATTTGCTTGGAGTTTCTTATAAGTAAGTTCTTATATATGTGTGTGTTTGTGTAAAAATCTAAATGTTTATATCTATAAATGCATCTATATATATTTTTTTTTATTGTGGTACATATTGCAGATAAACATGCAATTAAACATGGTGCAGGGGTTCCTGGCATGCAGCATGATTTATAAACGTATTTAAAAAAAAAATGTAAAAAGCGACGTTAACTTCAACAATATTTGAGGGAGTTGTTATGTTAAAGGAGATTGTGAACAGCCGCTCGCGTTTCTCCAGTCAGAACTTCTGCATTCTTACTTTAATATATTTATTTACAGACATCAGTGTTCACAAGATAGCCAGAGTGAGACGAGTGCCTTTATTAAGAAAACCATGAGCTGCGCTTAATAAGTAATGCCCTGTTATTAGTTTAAACAACAACAGTGGAGGAAACCAGGGTGTTTGTCACACCTCGGACAAGAACTGTCAGAGCTGTTCTCCTCTTTATCTGAGGGTTGCTCCGTAAAGCCTCTTTGTGTTTAAAGAGGGACACTTTAGGTACACTGCCCTCAAATCTCTGATTGTTGATAACAGACTTGCATCAAAACTTTTCATCATGTTACCATTGTAATCTTACTCTGCCTGTGGAGTGATGGCGGATAGCAAATTTCAGTTCAATTTCTTTTTGGGCAAACGTGCTGCATTTAAAACAGTCCTTTGTGGGGGCAAACTCTAATTGCTTTGATATACTGTGTTAAGTCTGGTAAGCCCTAAAAGACATTTTAAAATAAAACTTTGAATTCAAGTGTTTTACAGTAATATTATAAGATATGTTTTTATTTTATATTCTTCAGTGTCCTTTAGGTTCTGTGTCTGTCATCTTTGGAAGCACATGGCTATTGTTTGTTTACTTCGTGACCCCACCCTCTTGTTTTCTCGTTTATCCTCCTGTCATTCGTTTATTCCTCCCACCTGTCTGCCCTTGTTACCTGCCTTGTTTTCTGTCTTATTTAATGCCCTTGTGTTTGCTGTCTTGTGCTGGTTCGTTGTCAATTGTCGGTTGTCATGTTTGTTGTCGTCGGTGAATGTTGTTTGTCAGATGTCAGGATTGGTGTTAGTTGTCAGAGTCTTGTTGCCTGGTCTGTGTTTCCCTGTTTGGTTTCTGGTTTCACCCTCAAGGGAGTTTGGTTTAAATAAAGTTCATGTATTGTCAAGCTGGCCTGCGATTGGCTTTTTCCTTCCCGTCTTTAACATTTCTTTAACAGCACTCACGGTGCACACTGGTGCTATAGTCAGTGATTAATCTGCTTGACCACCATGAGGTGATTGTTCAATTCAAGTCAAATGGGTAGAAACGGAGCCATTTACAATTGAGCATTTGGCAGATGCTTTAATCCAAAAACACTTACAGTACAATGTAGATAATGGTATATGTTGTATCAGTTTGTGTATTGACTGGGAATTGAACCCATGACCTTGGTGTTGCCATCACCATGCTCTACCTACCTATCTACCTACAGCTACCAACAGTGTGAATTCAATATATCGACTTTGGTCCAGTTTATGGTATTTACAAGTTTTGCAAAGTGGCTCTGTGCTTTCCTTCAGATCCTTCAGACCGTGTTTTGATGTTTCTCTCCACAGGCTGGTGGATGACAGATGCGTGGTGCAACCCGAGGCTGGAGATCTTAATAACCCACTGAAGAAATTCAGGGGTGAGTTATTAATGTTTCCTCAGACCAGCGCAAACCTGTTAGCATTATTATTAGTCAAGGAGCTGTCGGTATGGAGATATAAATATGTAGTGTTAGCTTCCTGTGCGTTTCTTTACACCTGCCTGGAGGCTGATTAATTACTGGGCCTTCGAGCAGAAACAGCTTCCTACATGGTGTGTCTGCACACCATGTCTTGAGCTTTATAGTGAGATCTCTGTAGGGTTTCTGTCTGTTGTCTAATGACTGTAAACTGAATGTTTAAACAGTGTTCTTTCTCAAGAGCAATTTGTAGGATGTTACAAGAAGAGGAAAAGCACAGAGAGTAAACTTTTATTTTCCTCTATTTGTAGAAACAGCTTTAAAGGGATTTCTGGGTTCAGTTCAAGCTATTATAAGCATCCTGTTCTTTTTAAGTGGCTGTGGTGATGCTTATAATTTTCATGACCTCACATTAGAGATGACTGGCTCAGGCGCTCACACGTTACAACTTTGGCACAACAAACAAAATGATTGCGCGCAGTGATGCGCTAGGAATTAAGCTTTGTTTTAATTCTTTAACATGTTTTTGCGTTGTGAAGTTGAAAAAGCTTCATTTATGCAGCGGTTAGTGTAAGAATTATAAGTGAGAGATCTTAATCCGGGGCTGTTTGAAGAAGTGTTAAGTTTTAAGTGTTAAGTTCTCTAAACTGTTGTTTGCATGTTTTTGCTCAAGGAAAATTTACACAACTGTTGGATTTGCTGAAAAGGGACGCAATCGATTTAAATTAAACAGTCAGATTTATTAGCTACACTGAGACCAACTCACAATGTCCTTGTTTGTAGTATTGGTATATGCTAAAGCCTTACTAAAGCCATTATTTTCATTCTGTTCCAGATTGTCTCTTTAAGGTTTGTCCTGTGAAGAGATATTCAGCACAGAGACAGTTCTGGAAAGCCAAACAGGGGAAATATGGAACCAAATCACAGAGTGATCTCTTTAAGAAACTACAGGTACCCTGATAACACTGGAGCCTTAAATCTTAAAGTGCTTATGCCATAGAATTGTACTTCTTTGTTTAATATTGTACTATTAACAATAACTACGCTGTACTACATTTCCCAGCATGCCGCAGAACTGGAGCAGAAACAGAATGACACAGAGAATAAGAAGTTGCTCGGGGAAGTCGTCAAATACAGTCGAGTCATACAGGTGCATCCTTCCCTCTGCTTATCAACAAATGTTTGGTTGTTTTTTTTGTTTCACAATTTTGGCTGGATGTCTAGAATGTTCTGTTTGTTCACACTGCTGCCAAGGCTGCGACTGTGATGCTCATGGGCCTTTGACCACTGATGTGACGTGTGACTCCAGCACTGATATAAAACGGCACTGTTGGACCGGTCACTGTAACCTACTTTTTTTTATACACTTTTTTTATGACCCAAAGCTTTTTCTACTATTGCCAGATGTTAAATATTGGTAATATCAGAAAAGAAGGTCTATTTCACCTTTCTGATCTTCTGGTCTTACTGATTATATACATGGTCTGGTCCACATTTCAGCATAATCTGACAAGAGTCGTCCACAGGACGTGTCTGCCTTGCAGACATTAAACAGCCACTTTTTTAATTGACATTTAGTGGCTGGTAAGTCTGAATTTGCATAAACTCAGCAGGCCTTGGCAAATGTTGCAATCAGTTGTTTCTTGGAATCAATCATTGCAGCAGCCTTGAAAATGTGTGCAACCCTGGCTGAAAGAAGTTAGCCAATCAGATTAGAGCTTGCTGTTTCAGGAAGCTCTTTCTATTTTTATCTGCAATATGTACCACAATAAAACAAATTTACATACATGTAATATATATACATGTATATATAGACATACACATTTATACACAAACACACACACACATATATATAAGAACTTTTGATTTAACACGTTAAGTCACCTGACAAAACTAGTTTATTTCCAAGCTTATGTTTTTTGCTGTGACTTCATATTTATTTTTTTAAATATTTTTTAGCTTCTCCATATAAAGAGTAACAAGTATCTGACGGTGAATAAGCGTCTGCCGGCTCTGCTTGAGAAGAACGCCATGCGAGTGTTTCTGGACCCGTCAGGAAATGAGGGCTCCTGGTTTCACATTCATCCCTTCTGGAAGCTGCGCAGTGAAGGAGACAACGTAAGCATCTCTCCACCAACACAACATCCATGTTTTCTAACATACAATGAGCAAAAAGTGCAGCAGTGCTTTCTGAGGAAGCGCTCAGTGATTTTTAAAGGGTGATTTTTGTAAAAGCAGATCACCTCTCATCATTATATAAACATCATTATTTTGTTGTGCTAACTTATCTGGTCTTCTCTCTTGTTTTCATCCCAGCAGCCAAAGTGTGAAGGTATATAACCTGTTTGGTGCATGCTGTGTGTGTATGCATTACTGTCACAGAGACAGTAATGCAGCATGTTAACATGCACGTATCATGCAACACTAACAGCCTGCTACATCACTGTTAACACACGGTTTCTTTCTTTCAGAATGTCTGTCCTGATATTTTGTTACTCAAAGTAACAAATTAAATAAATAAATTATTATTCAAACATCCAAACACCCTGCTGGAGGTTTGGCTGAGATCAGTGCTTGTTAGCACTGATGGCTTGAATGTCATGTTTTTATACAGTTCATATATCGAGAGAAGAAGAGTGAATACAACACACTTCACTTATTCTGTGCTTCACTGTGATAAAATTTTACAGTTCATCCATCAGCATGCTCTAAATATTTCATGTCTGCTGGATGTGCACCAGAACTGTATTCATCTAATTAATTAAATCTTTGTATTTCTGGGGTGTAGTTTGTTTAGACTGATCTGTAATGCCAGAGTGTCTCTGTAAGGGTCACCAGTGTTTAACTATGCATGTCACAGAATGTGATGTCATTCTGTTTCCTTTACTGTGCGACAGCATCAAGCGCATATAAAATGCAACCGTGGGAATGCGGTGTTGTGTATATTTGTGTGTGTCTCCGGTTAGGTGGTGGTTGGAGATAAAGTGGTCCTGATGCCTGTGAATGCAGGACAGCCGCTCCACGCCAGCAACATTGAACTCCTGGATAACCGCGGCTGCAAAGAGGTCAGACACGGATCCCATAGTGTTCCTGTAGATCAACTGGTAGAGCATGGTGCTAGCAACACCACAATCATGGGTTCAATTCCCAGTAACACTGATATAACGCATAGCATGAATGCATTGAAAGTCACTTTGGATAAAGTTATATGCCAAATGCAGAAATATAAATCTGCTACATCACTTCACTTTGTAAGATTATTAGCACCTTGCCAATTTAAACAGTCAGTTAACAGAAACGTTCTTTGTCATGCACTCTAACCCTCATTGGCAATGATGAACAATAAAGATGGCTGTGTGTGTTTTATATGTGTGGTCTGATAGGTTAATGCATTGAACTGTAACACCAGTTGGAAGGTCACTCTCTTCATGAAATTCAGCGATTACAGAGATGATATCTTAAAAGGGGTGAGTTATTTGTTTATATCATGACTCTGTCAGTTATGTGGAGATAATCAGTTAGGTATTGATCAGTGTGTTTGATATTAACTGAGGTTCAGTCGGTCTCTGTGTGTTTATTTGACTCACTCAGGGAGACGTGGTGAGGTTATTTCACGCCGAGCAAGAAAAGTTTCTTACGTGTGATGAATATAAGCAGCAGCAGCACGTCTTCTTACGAACCACTCTCCGCCAATCAGCAACGTCCGCCACCAGCTCAAAGGCACTCTGGGAAGTGGAGGTATTTTACCATATAAGAAGGGAAAATATTGACTGTATACACAGTACATGCTTGGAGTTGGTCTTTATTTGAGGATTGTTTTATTTTCTTTGTGTTAAAAATAAAATATTAAACAAATGAAAATGATATGCATACATTTTGAATGTGGTTTAAATGTAGGGTAGGCAATTTCGGAGAGGCTGCCAATAGCAAGCTAGCTTTAAAAGCATAAGATCCCGCCCCCCCATTCAAAGTGCTCTTCAAAGCCACGCCTCCTCCATCACATGAACACATACATAGTTTGACAGGCAAGTTGGACGTCCAATCATTGCGTTCGAAAAATGATCTGAAAATACATCCGAATGCAATGATTAGATAAACATTTTATTGTCCTTTCACAGAAGACATATATTTATAGATCCTGTTTATGAGGTCATTCACATTCAGAACATTCAAAAAGTTGTCAGTGTTATATTAAACGAATGAGAAGCATCTCGCTGTGTCGTGTGTTTCAGGTCGTGCACAGTGACCCCTGCAGGGGAGGAGCCGGTCAGTGGAACAGTCTGTTCCGTTTCAAACATCTCGCCACAGGCCACTATCTAGCAGCAGAGGTACCGCTCTGTTTATACAGCTTTCTCCCTAACGGTCTTCCTGTTTCCCTCCTCCCCCCATGGTTGAGATCTGTTTACGATGCAGTTTGACACTGTGTGCTTCGTGTGGTTTACGCTCATTTGCTGCATGTAAATTCACCCGGCAGCAGTATTTCCTAGAGGAACTGCATACGCCCGTCACTCAGACTCTGTAGCATGATTTGCTCAACTGACCCTGAAATCACTGTGACAGATATAATAGACAGATATAATAATCCGCTGAAATCACGTTGTACCGCCTGTGCTGTAGTTTGGATGGGGGCCGTCAGAATATAAATATGACTAAATGAGAAACAATATCATCTTCTCAGATATTTCTCCTGAACAGAAGACCTGTGTGATTGCGCACAAGTCTAATGTTGAATTTCCATAACCGGTTTTAAAGAATGTCATAATCTCTGCTCAGATTTGACAAGATAATGTCATTTCGGTATCAACTGAAACATTTCTCTTTCAATTCTACCAAGATAAAATGTGCAGAGCTATCCATGTTTTCCCATTCTCATTTGGTTTTTAAAAGAAACTTCATGGGCAACGTTGCTACTTAAATGTCATAATTTTTAAAGCATTATGAATATAATCCGTATTTTAAATAGCCACTAAGTGACCTGCCCTAATGAAAAGCAGTCACTGAGCAATACAAGTTTTCTTTTGGTGTGGATTTATATATTTAAAATGTTACATGAGGTAATTGAGGTACAGTACTTTGTTTAGAGCAGGTATAGAATTGGGCAGCAGGGGGCAGTCTGTTCACTTTTATGTCACAGTTATGAAGACTCACAGTGATCCACAGGACACACAGAAAGGCTACTGAAACAAACACTGAAAGAAACCGCCTTGTGTGTGTGTGTGTGTCTGTCTGTGTGTGTCTGTGTGTGTGTGTGTCTGTCCGTTCCGTCGCCGGCGGCGTGGGTGCGCGTGGGCGGGGGGGCGTCGTCCGGTGTGTGGTGCTGGTGTGGCCGGGTCGGGTGTGGGCGTCGTGGTCGGCGGTGTGTGGGGTGGCTCGGGTCGGGCTCTCGGGCTGGCGGGGGGCGCGGGCTCGGGGCGGGTGGGCGGGGGGGCCTCGGGGGGTCTCGGGGTCTTCTGTGGGTCTGGTGCTGGGGGTGTTCTCTGGGGGGGGTGGTGGGCGTCTGGGTCGTGTGTGGGCGTCGGGGCGGGGTGCTGGGGGGGCGGTCGGTCTGTGGGGGGGTGTGTTGGTTGGGGGGGTGGTGGGGGTGTGGGGGTGGGGGGGGGCGGTGTGTGTGTGCGGGGGGGCGGGGTGTGGGGGCGGTCTGTGTGTGCGGTGTGTGTGTGTGTGGCTGTGTGGTTATGCTGTGGGAGTTCATACACACTCTGCTCTATTTCAGGGACCTGATTGTAAAGATGACAGTGGGGACTCCAAACATGAGGTAAGTCAGACCTGAAGGGCTTGTTAGAATTAAAATGTCAGAATCGTATTACACAGAATCTGAGCTGGACTTCCCAATGAAAAACCTCTGCAGATTTCACAGAAGTCAAAGACATCACCTGCCCTGATTAATGATTGTTATTAAATATTTGGATAATGTTTCATCGCCACTCTTAGCTCTGAAAAAGATGCATTTACAACATCAAAACTTATTACCCAGAATTCCAAAGATCTCCCACAAAATGTGAAAATCCCCAAGGTGATTCCGTGGGTCTATTAAAGTCTGTCGGCGGGGGGCGGGGGTGTGGGTGGGTGGGGGGGGGGGGGGGGGGGTGCTGTGTGTGTCTTGTGTGGGGTCTCTGGGCGTCGTGGGGGTTGCGTCTGTGTGTGTGTGCGGTGTGTGGGCTGTCTGTGTGTGCTGTGTGTGGGGTGTGGTGTGTTCTGTCTTGTGAGGTGTCTGGGGGTGTCGTCTTGTGTGGTTGTGTCGGTGGTGGGTCGTCGTGTGGCTGGGCTGTCGTCGTGTGGGCGGTGTGTGGGTGTGGTGCTGTGCGTGTGGGTGCGTGTCTGTGTGTGTGTGCTGTGTGTGTGTGGGTCTGTGTGTGTGTGTGTGTGTCTGTCTCTGTGTGTGTGTGTGTGTGTGTCTGTGTCTGTGTGTGTGTGTGTCTGTCTGTGTGTGTGTCTGTCTGTGTGTGTGTCTGTGTGTGTGTGTGTGTGTCTGTCTGTGTGTGTGTGTGTGTGTGTGTGTGTGTGTCTGTCTGTGTGTGTGTCTGTGTGTGTGTGTGTGTCTGTCTGTGTGTGTGTGTGTGTGTGTGTGTGTGTGTCTGTGTGTGTGTGTGTGTCTGTGTCTGTGTCTGTGTGTGTGTGTGTGTGTGTGTGTGTGTCTGTGTGTGTGTGTGTGTGTGTGTGTGTCTGTGTGTGTGTGTGTGTCTGTGTGTGTGTGTGTGTGTGTGTGTGTGTGTGTTGTTTGTTGTTGTGTGTGTGGTGTTGTGTGTCTGTGTGTGTGTGTGTGTGTGTGTCTGTGTGTGTGTGTGTGTGTGTGTGTGTGTGTGTGTGTGTGTCTGTGTGTGTGTTTATGCTGTGGGAGTTTCATACACACTCTTGGCTCTATTTCAGGGAAATCCTGATTGTAAAGATGACAGTGGGGACTCCAAACCTGAGGTAAGTCAGACCTGAAGGGCTTGTTAGAATTAAAATGTCAGAATCGTAATTACACAGAATCTGAGCTGGACTTCCCAATGAAAAACCTCTGCAGATTTCCACAGAAGTCAAAGACATCACCTGCCCTGATTTAATGATTGTTCATTAAAATATTTGGATAATTTGTTTCATCTTGCCACTCTTAGCTCTGAAAAAAGATGCTGCATTTACAACATCAAAACTTATTACCCAGAATTCCAAAGATTTTCTCCCACAATAATTGTAGAAAATCCCCAAAAAGTGTGCATTTCCCTGTGGGTCTTATTAAAATGTAATTTAAAAGCTGTGTCTGCAGAAGCAGGTTTTGGTCTCTCTCTTTTTCAGTCTTGTTAAGATCTCTGAATAATGTCTCAGTTTAATGTTAAAACAGGAGACACGGTCATTGTCTGTTTGTGTGCAGTACAAAATTAAATAATGTGGGTAAACACGCCAAGATCATGCTGGGTGAACATGCTTCAGGATGTACACAAACTTGTGCGGTCCAAGCCAGCTGAAGTACATGTCAGTATTGTTATTAAGCAAACAGGCATTATAAAATATATCTTAAAAAATCATCGTCAGCTATTATGTTACAGATAAAGTGTGTTTGTATCTGATTCCCTCCACTGAAGTAAACATAGCCTGTTCTGTCTGGGCTGTACCGCACTGCATTTCAGGTCTGAGCGCAGCTCTTCTGCACAGCTTTACTATTACGTAATGCCTCTCTCTCCCCCCCTCCATCCCTCTCTCTCCTCTTCATCTCTCGCTGCAGCAGACAGACGCACATCTCTCGTCCTCCACCTCTCTGGGGATTTTTTTCTTAGAGTCTGCATCTCTCGCTGCACCTTTACACCGTATTAGTATTCCACCTCACCAGCCTCGCAGACGCACACACTCTTGTGCACGCACACACTCAGAGGGGCTCCTTATATAATGTCTGATTGTAGGGCTGCCCCGTGAGAGCAGTGCAGACGTGCTGTCTGCTTCACTGGAGGAGTGCATCAGAAAAGCTGCAGAGGAGAATTTATAATGTCTGTCTCCATCAAAACTGGCTCTGGTGAAAACAGTCTTTACCACAGATGCATAATAACCTCACTGTAGATGACCTCTGCATTTCTCAGTGAATACTTTTCAGGGTCCACATAAGCCATGGCCAATACAGGAATGTTGTGGGTTCGATACAAAATTTTTCAGCAACATCTCTGACTCTCTGGTGATTCATACGAAAAATAACTTGTATGTAAATCGCTGTGTGGCAGTGATGAGTGTTACAACAAACACAGTTTTGAAAGCACCAGTGTTGAATGAACCAAGTTTTTTTGCATGTGGGACTTACTAATGTAACCTTCCATCTCTTTGTGCAAACCTTCAGACTGAGACAGACTCTTTGTACTGTAAGAAGAAGTGGCAGATGGAGAATATGTCCTACACTCTTGTTGCCGTGCCCCATGATGATGACATTGCTTCTCTTTTTGAGCTGGATGCCACAACATTACAGAGAGCAGACTGCCTGGTGCCCAGGTGAGTGCCTGTGCACAAATATAACCTTTCATGCGTGAAAGCCATATGACTTTACATTTGCATTCATTTATTTACGATTTTATTCAGATAAATTCAGACTTACCAATGAGAAACACTAAAGTTTCTGCTGAGGAGACGGTAATAAATATGAAGCTCCAAAATTAACTCAAAGTTTAAGCTAGTACAGAGATGGTGTAGATTTTTCCACAGTAATGGTTTAGATGAGAGTTTCTATGTTAATGGTTGCAGAACAAGTACCCTCAGTGGATTCAAGTGCTCAAAGAGCCTTTTAAAATCAGCCGTTTTGGTTTTTAAATGTACTTTTGAGAGCATCAGTTAAAGCTGCTCTGTATTTAAGTCTCTTTTAAGTGCAATCGGTATGATAGGATTCAATAGGCCTTGTTTCAAATGACACCCACAGCCCTTGATGTCTTACTTCAAGTGCACACTTTGGTGACATAATACTCCATAGACTGTTATGGCACCTAGATACTAGAGAAAGCTCTAATGGAGCAATTGATGAATTGAAATGCAAAATGCAAATGCAAAATGGATTGTAAGGGTGTGAATTCTCATTGGTCAACGGATACTTATATCAGAAAATGTTAAATCTGTAATTAATATTGTTACTTTTCTAGGAACTCGTATGTGAGACTCAGAAATGTATGCACAAACACCTGGGTGACGAGTACCAACATTCCCATCGATGTTGAGGAGGAACGTCCAGTTATGCTCAAGGTCACCTTTGCTTTGCTTCTCGAAATCCTTTTTGTCTTTTATGTCTTTACGAGAAGCTCATACAGTGTCTCTGACTTTGGTAACAGATCGGCATGTGTAAAATGAAGGAGGATAAGGAGGTGTTCTCCATCAATTCTGTTCCGCTGTCAGAAGTCAGAGATCTGGACTTTGCCAATGATGCCAACAAGGTCCTGGAGTCATTTGTGCAAATACTGGGAATCAGCAACTTTCCAGTAACAAACGAACGCAGGTATACATCATGTTAAGTGATGGTTATGAAGGCCATAATGATCTAGTTAGTGATCTAGTGGCAAATAATTAACTATGTTTGGTTACACAAGCAACATATTTTTGTGAACTAGACTAGATCACACTAGTTAAATTTCTTATTAGTGGCTCTTAAGCCATTAGTTAAGGCAAGTATCAATTTTTAAAGAAAGCTGAGCAGAGATGTTTTGTTTGTGATTTTATGAGGTATAGGTAAGCACCACTAACACATTTTCCTTCTGTGGAAAACATTTTTGTTAGGTTTACCACTAAGCTGTTGGAGGATCTGGTCTTCTTTGTGTGTGAGGTACCAAACAATGGGCAGGATGTGCTCTCTGTGGTCCTCTCCAACCCCAACAGAGAAAGACAGAAGCTCATGAGAGAGCAGAACATTCTTGAACAGGTTTGCTCAACATAGCAATTTCTCCTGGCTAATGCAGTCACTAACTTCACTTGTTTCTGTAGACACCCAAGAACGCATGATCATTTTCATCTTTGCAGATCTTTGGCATCTTGAAAGCGCCATTTGCTGAGAACAGAGACTTGCCCATGCCCAAGCTTGAAGATCTGGGGAACCAACGCAACGCTCCATTTAAATACATGCTGCAGCTGTGTTACAGAATCCTGCGACATTCACAGCAAGATTACCGCAAAAACCAGGTGAGGGACATATTTATTACTCTATTCCAATCCACCCACCTAAACTCCATGCATTCGTCCATCCGTTCGTCCATATGCCCACCTCAACTACATCCAGCAATTAACCAATCAATCTGCCCCTTTGCCCCTGATATATGTTGTTCTTCTTTCTTACAGGAATACATAGCCAAGTATTTCTCCATCATGCAGGCTCAGATCGGCTACGAGATCCTGGCAGGAGACACAATCACAGCTCTGCTGCACAACAATCGCAAGCTGCTAGAAAAACACATCACCGCACGAGAGATCGAGACCTTTGTCAAACTACTATGCAGGAGCCGAGAGCCCAGGTCTGACCCAAAGATTTAGACATCCAGTTAAATGAAAGTTGGGTCTCACCCAGTTCCCACCTATTAGAGCCTTTCTGATGTAGAATCATGCCCCTGTAGGTTTACATTCACATGCTGTTCTTGTGTTGGCTGTAAGACTGGTTTTCCTCATCCATCAGTGTATATTAACTGCATATTTCTTGTGTGTTTTCCCAGGTTTCTGGATTATCTGTCTGACCTGTGCGTCTCCAAACAAACGGCTATTCCTGTCACTCAAGAACTGATCTGCAAATTCATGCTGAGCTTCAACAATGCAGACATTCTCATCCAGACTAAGTAAGAGCTGCTCTCTGCTGCCTCATGAGTTATAGGCCTGCTGAGATGAGCTATGTGAAAATGAAAACTGCATCCTGCTGTTTTTGCGATGTGACGTGTCTGTTGACGGGTCAACATTCAATGATTTATAAAGGCTGTGATGTGTTTTTTTTAGTCTGGTCCCACACACAGAGGATGGTGATGATGAAGAGGTATGGCTGTACTGGATCAATAGCAACAAAGAGCCATGTGGGAAATCCATCCGTCACCTGGCCCAGGACTCCAAAGATGGGAAACAGCTGAATGTTGACATCATCACCTACTACAGGTGAGAAATCAATGACATCATAATACACTACAGGTCAGAGTTTGCTGACATCACTACAATGGATGAATTCACCATCAGCTGCTACAGGTTAAGAACAAGAATGTCCAACAATTCTAGTCAGGTTTTGTTTTATCCTGAGATTCTGTGAAGATTATTTTTATGTTTACACATATGAAGGTTTATTTAACCATGTGACATAATCTTCCGGTTCTCTTACAGGTGTCAGCTCAATCTCTTTGCTAAAATGTGTCTGGACCGGCAGTATCTGGCTATTAATCAGATTTCCATGCAGCTGCCCATGGATCTCATCCTGCGCTGCATGTTTGACAAGTGCCTGCCGTACAACCTGCGTGCTTGCTTCTGTCGTCTGATGCTGCACATGTATGTGGACTGTGACCCGCAGGAGGCTGTAGTGCCCGTCCGCTATGCCCGTCTCTGGACCGAAATTCCTTCCAAGATCTCTGTTAACGAGTAAGAGTGACCCAGGGTATTACCCACCCAATGTAATAGCCATCTGCAGTTTACATTGAATGTTTACTTTGATTTAGCACCCGTGCTAATGTTTTATTTTATACTGTGCTTAACTTAATGCCAGTAATGAAGCTGTGGCTGTGTTGCTGGTTTGTCTGACTGTGAATTTGGTACACAGATATGAATATGAGTTCAGAGACACACACAGAGAAGAGATGAAGAGAAAGTTTGCTCCCACTATGATGTTTGTGGATGAGTATCTCAAAGACATGGTCAGTCAGCCGTACCCGTTTGGAGACAGAGAGAAGAATGAGTTGACCCTTGAGGTGGGTGGAGCTTGATTGGGGACTTCTTAATGACATTTGCTAAGCAGTGGGCCTTATGACTGCAGGAGGAAGCTGAGGGCCAAATCTAGGAATCATAAAATCACAGATATTTAGAATTCTGGATTAAATGATTTACTCAGAACCTTAACTTAATGGCTTCTTTCTCTCTCTCTCTCTCTCTCTCTCTCTCTGTTTTCTCTGATTTCTGTCTCTTCATCCTTTCTTCCTCTTTCTTTCTTTCTCACACTCCCTCTCTCTCTCAGGTGGTCCACCTGGCATATAATCTGGTCTACTTTGGTTTCTACAGCTTCAGTGAGCTATTGTACCTTACACGCACCCTGCTGGCCATTCTGGACATTGTCCAGCCCGCTATCCCGTTCATGTCCAAGCTTAGCAAGGGTCCTGGGGGAGGTGAGACCCTGAGGCAGAAAGCACTGTAGCTCCAGAGTTTAGATGCTTATATTCCTTCTATGATTTCTCAAAGTAGCACTGTTGTAAAATCTAGTGAGCTGCCTACATAGTACCCTAACCATCATGGAACCTTATAAACGACTGATTTGGCATTCTCCATAGGCAGCAACTCCACACACTACACAAACAGCACTATAAATAATCAATTTATTCAAATGCTGAAATATTGTTATTAAAGTTGAATTAAAATTCTGGCTAAAGATAGTGCCTAAAATTGCTGTACCCAATAGGTTTTGGAACAGAGCAAATGTATAATTGTGTTTCCTAGAAGTATGTAAAGCTCTTTGCTTTGTACTGTTTGTTTTTGGATTTGGGCTCTGGAAAGTGATTGTATTTTAGATATCACCTCACTTTAGACTGTGTGTGTTTGTGTGTGTGTCTGTGTGGTCCCGGTATTCACTACTTTAAGTGTCCCCACAAGTGTAGTAATACCAGTAAATTTTGACCTCGTGGGGACATTTTTGAGGTCCCCCATGGGGAAACAAGCTTATAAATCATACAGATTTTTTTTTTTGAAAATCTAAAATGGTAGAAAGTTTTCTGTGAGGGTTGGGTATAGGAGTTAGGGTTAGTGAAGAGGGACAGAATATACAGTTAGCACAGCATAAAAACCATTATGTCTATGAAATGTCCTCATAAAACTTGAAAAGTGTGTGTTTGTAGGTAATAATGTCATGCGCACCATTCATGCTGCGGGTGAGATGATGACTCAGATGGTTCAGAGCAGAGGTCCCGTGTTGCCCCACAGCCTCCCAGATGCTCAGCCAATCCAAAAAAGCAAATCTGTTTCCCTGACAACAAGGACACCATGATGATGGACACCAAGCTCCATATTATTGAGATTCTGCAGGTGATGCTCTGAGGGTATCACTCGTGAATCACAGCCAACTATTATATAATGACTGACAAAGACAGATGAACTGTAGAACTCAGTTATTAGTCACGCTTTACAATACTGAAGTTTTGTCCTACACATGATGTTGAGAAAGAAGTTTCTGAGATTGTGTTACATGTTGCCATAATGTTTATTTTGTCTCCTGTCGTAGTTCATTTTAAATGTGCGGCTGGATTACCGCATCACTTATCTGCTGTCCATCTTTAAAAAAGAGTTTGGGGAGCTGAACATGGGAAGTTCTCTCTCATTGTCAGAATTTCCCATCACGTCCGGTGAGAAAAATGTCCTGAATTTTCTCAGTAGTGTCTTAAGTCATGTTTACGCTGCAGAGGCGGCACAGAAGCTGCATCTGAAGTGACGCTGAGGTGTGTGTACACAGACTGATTAATGCTGTCCAGCTTTTTACGCTTCACTGTGTCATGACACAGAATTCTGAGCTGGCACAGAGCAGCCTTAACTTGAAAGTGTAAAGTTTGCAGTTGAAGTGTTTGCTGTCTGTTTTTGTGTGAATGATTTCATTTTCCTCACTTCCTCATTTCATTTTTTTCTTCATGCTGTTTTTCAGAGCCGAACCTGAAGGAAATTGCAGAGAAAGCAGAGGGTATGTTTTCTGGAAGGTGAGGAAATTAGTTCTATTAATTGTAATAATAATACTTTCCTTTTTGCGATTGTTTTAAGCATCATTTCTGTCATTGTTTGTTTAAATCATTTAGTCTCAGATTCACTTACAATATTAAAGTGTCCAGCACTAAGAACAGTGGTAGTTTAGTTGACTTTTCGCCCTGTCTCTGACCTTTGTATTAAACACGCTGTTTTATGCTCCTGCGCCTTCAAGACTTCTGTGTAAATGCTCTCTGTTAGAACTGGCTTCAGTACTCAGTGAGTTTGTGTGTCTGTGGGTCTCTGTGTGTAAACAGTGGTAAACAGAGGAGTCCAGTGGATCTGGATAATGAAGGTGGTCAGACGTTTCTGCGCGTGCTCTTTCATCTGATCATGCAGGACTATCCTCCGCTGGTCTCTGGCTCTCTGCAGCTCATCTTCAAACACTTCAACCAGAGAGCTGAAGTTCTCCAGGCCTTCAAACAGGTCTTGGTTTCATGCATACTAATGTCTGGAGAGCAGCTATGTATATAAAATATAATATATATATTACACATACGCGCACACACACACACACACACAAACAGAGAGTAATAAGTGATGCCTTTGTGTGCAGGTCCAGTTGCTGGTTTCTGAGCAGGATGTTGAGAACTATAAGCAGATCAAGGCAAACCTGGACCAGCTGCGCCTGACAGTGGAGAAGTACGAGCTGTGGGTGGTCAAGAGTGGAAGTTATGAGAATGAAAATGTCAAAGACAATCAGAACAAACAGCAGAATTTAGAGGTGTGCCCCTACTGGCAGGAGAAAGACACTGTTGCTTGATTATGATCCCAAACAAATTGCAACAAATCAACCATATTGAGACTTAAAATAAGATTAGACCACATTAACTCAGTCCTGACAACCATGGGTCATTTTTGGTTTACAGAAAGTGGTTATTTTGAGTCCAGCGAAGGACGGGAAGTGTAAACTCCAAATAGACAGAAACAAAGCTAACAACTACAATATCATAAAACAGGTAGGAACAATCTCTTTTCACTCCATTTATACTAGTATGCTCAAACAAAACACCCATCAGCCCCAAAGAGATTTCATATGATCTAGTTTTCTAACAAATCCAGGTTTGTTTTCAGCAAGTTCATCAGCAGATATTAGCAGATTGTAGCAGTAAAGCTAACAGTTGTAGTTATGATGACAGTACAGTAATTGTAAATGAAATTCTGGACTTGTGGTTTGTTTGAGGTGTAATATGTTGTTTCCGGTCACAGATTCTACTGAGTCTCAGTAAACTATGCAACCCTGGTAAGAAGAGTTGTGTGCAACAGCAGAGACTGTTGAAGAACATGGGCGCTCACACTGTGGTCCTGGATCTTCTCCAGATCCCATATGAGAAAGTGAGTAAACAAGTGCTACAATGTCTGTTCAGAAGGTCTGTTCAGAATCCCCACATAAGGGTCTCTGATGGAATCCACACATCAACACTGACAAACGAAGCAGAATCTGAAAATTTCTGTTGGAAGAACTTTATCATATGCTGTGTTAGAACATCTCCAGATTTGGAGTAGACACTTTTAGGGTAAGATTCTCACACTTTTCGCCTTTATTTTTAGGGTGATGAGAAGATGGACGAGATCATTACGCTAGCCCACACTTTTCTCCAGAACTTCTGCAGAGATAACCCTCAAAACCAGACACTGCTACACAAGCATCTCAACCTCTTCCTTACACCCGGCGTGAGTCCTGTAATCAAGTCTTTGCATTACATGCCAATGCAATATATGGAATTTTGTATTCTTCTGGTTTCTTTCAGCTTCTCGAAGCGAAAACCATGTGCTACATCTTCAGAAACAATTACCTGCTGTGTAGTGAGATCAGCGACCGCATTGTGCGTCATTTTGTGCATTGCATCGAGACTCACGGCCGTCATGTGCAGTACCTGCGCTTCCTCCAGACTATCGTCAAAGCCGGCGAGAAATACGTTAAGGAGTGTCAGTGCAAAGTCATGAGTGAGGTGAGAGGAACTTTGAATTGAACAACATATTACCCATAATGCATTTCTAAAGTGGTGTATACAGCAGAAACTGGCATTGTGTTTTGACTTGTAGCTGGTGAATGGAGGTGAAGACGTGTTGGTGTTTTATAATGACCACAATTCCTTCCCCATGCTGCTGAACATGATGAACTCTGAGCGGGAGCGCAGCGATGAGAACGGGGCTCTAGCATATCACATCACCCTGGTGGAGCTGCTGGCACTGTGCACAGAGGGCAAGAACGTCGACACGGAGCTCAAGTGCAACTCACTTCTGCCACTCGATGACATCGTTAAGGTGGTTACCCTTGACAACTGCATCCCAGAGGTGATGGAGCTTTAGAACCCCAGCTGAAACCTTGAATGTACCTGTTAAAGCTGCAATGATGTGACAATTGCTTCTTTACCACCATCTCTGTTTGAAATGTAAAATTGCAGGTTATTTCACATACTTTTCATTACATATGTTCAAGTCAACTAAAGCCAAAGTGACATTTCCCGGGAAAGTAGACCCGACAGCTCAAATTATAAATCATTATTCTAAACTTAGCGTTGGGAATCAAGGTAAGGTAAGGTTTGAATGATTTCTGTTCATTTTAACCCAAAAAAGTTACAGATTGCAGTTTTAATTGTTTTTTTAATTGACAATTGCAGTTGTCACGGTGCTTTAAATAATAATACAATGGCATTACCATGGTACCATGTCTGAAAGACCATGCTAAAACCAGCTACCTGCCTATATGACTGTTTGTTTCTGTAACATCTGCAGATTAAAATAGCTTATGTTAATTTTGTGAATCATTGCTACGTGGACACTGAGGTGGAGATGAAGGAGATTTACACCAGCAATCACATTTGGAAGCTGTTTGAAAATTTCCTTGTGGATATGGCCAGGGTGAGTCCAGTGAAACATCCCTCTCTCTTTCTTTCACTCCCTCGCAATCTGTGAGGCGTATGTGAGCCGTCTTACACGCAGAGTTAAACTGCTTCAGATCACCCATGACTGGTTTGTGTTAGCTGTGTGGGTGCCGAGTGTTCTGAACCGTGTGAACTGTGATGTTGTCGTAGGTGTGTATAAGCACCACAGACAGGAAACATGGTGACGCATCTTTGGAGAAGTACGTCACTGACACCATCATGGCCATCGTCAAGGACTTTTTTGGCTCCCAGTTTTCTATCAGCAACTCCAGCCTGCAGGTAGAGGGTTAGTTCCTGTAGCTCAATCGGTAGAGCATTGCATTAGTAATGCAGAGTTTGTGGGTTCGACCCCCAGAGAACACACATACTGATCAAATGCATAACTTAAATGCACTGTAAGTTGCTTTGGATAAAAGCGTCTGCCTAATGATTAAATGTAAATTAAATGCTTTGAGGATCACGAATCCATGAGTCTTAAACCTTCATCTCCTTTGTCTTCATCATTTGTATTTCTCCTTTATGCCTCAGTCTTTATATTAAGGTGGTGTTTTATTAGATGTATGACTGTGAGGTATTTATATCATCTTTGTCAGGCCCATCAGTTAGTATTCATTAAGCTCTTGCAGTCGACATGCACACTGTACAGCTGCACCTGGCTCAACTCGCTGCAGAAGACCAACACTGAGTGTTGCATTAAAACCCTCGCTGGCGTGGGTAGGTTTCTTTTCTGGCACAGATGTGCTTTAAGAGATTTGGGGGTTATGATTTGCAAAACAAACAGATTTTGTAATGAATAGAAGATTCATTTTTCTCTCATTGTCACTGATTTTTGGTTCTGTAATCAGGCATGCAGCCACATCTGGTACTTTCACTCTCATTGAGCAAAAGACTGCTTAAAATGCTTGTTTTTATGAATCGTCTTTACTTTTATAAATCTTATTTACTTACAATTTTGGCCATTCTACTAAAAAAAATTAACTAATGTGATAAGACGTATTGAAATAAAAAATTTGATTTTACATTTACATGGAAAAAATATTCAGTGGGTTACCTTGTTCCATACTTTACTTTTTTGTAGCTAAGAACCGGGCCATCCCCATTCCAGTGGACCTGGATAGTCAGGTCAGCACTTTATCTCTGAAGGCACACACCAACAGGATGCAGAGGGCTGCTAAAGACTGGAGACTCTCAGACCGTGCCCGGACCCGCAAAGAGCCCCTTGGGGCCCATGATTACAAGAAAATCATTGAGAAACTTCAGGTATTATAGTGTTTTCAAACTCAACACTGTGACTGTAGTAGATTGTTAACTATGTGGTTTATCAAGACAAACAGGTGAGCATAATGGTTAAAGATCTGAGCTGGTAACAAAAGGTTGAAGGTTTTACCCTAGAAATCCTAAAGATGTCATTGCGGGGCCTAATGGTTAGAGAGTTGGACTTCAGGTTCGAATCCCACAGCCAGTAGAAAATGACTGAAGTGCCTTTAAGCAAGGAACATTTCCTCCAGTTGCTCATCTGGCCCTGTGTGTGTGTATCACATTTCAAATATGGGCTGCCATACGTTGACAAATATGTCGCTTTCACTCACTTTTAGATTCTTCATCAAAAATCTTTCTCTCTATATATATATTTATTTAGATTTATTTTTATTTTCTTTTTGCCCCATTTTTGCTGTGTTGTCTGGCGGATAATACATATACTTGTAATTTTGATAATAGGAATTGGGGCAGTTGTGTCCTACTGGTAAGTGAGTCGGGCTTGTAATTAGAAGGTTGCTGGTTCAGTTCCAGCACTGGCAGGTAGGCACCTAACCCCCAATTGCTCCCCGGGTGCAGTAGTGTGCTGCCCATTGTGCCGGGTGTGTGTGTTTTCACGGCTTGCAGTGCGTGTTCACTCCTCACCAGTGATGGGTTAAATGCAGAGGTCACATTTCGGGTATGGGTTACCATATCTGACAAATATATCACTTTTCACTTTCAGGAAGTGATTTGTATAAAATTATATGATTAATTCTTTGTAAATATTTGTTCAGTGTCTTGATTTCCTGTCTAATCTGTTATGATGTGTCTACAGGGGGTTGTTTCCTATCTGGAGGAGACATTCAGTCCTCGGGTGCAAGCAGAGTTCTCTGTATTGGTGGACGTGCTCCAGAGCCCAGAAATGTTGTTTCCTGAGTCGGTGCAGCTCTGCTATGAGACCGGAGCCTTCTTTTCCAAGTGAGAAGCACACCCACATCAAACAAAGCTGTGCGTCATCCATGATGAATACATTAAAAAGGTCCAATCGCAGTGTTATGAATAGATGTAGGTATAGTTCTGCGTTGTAAATCCCTTAGAATTTCAGTTTAACAGATTCCAAACAATGCAAAACATTGACGTCAAGAATGTCCATAACTGATTATATGTTGTCCATACAAACGAGTTAGCATCAATTTAAATGTATTACAAACACTTTCATGCTTACATAAATATGTGTCTGAGCCCGTTTGCGTTGATAAGTATGCAGTAGCAACATGCATGTTCTATAGAAGGTATTTATGTGAGTGTGCCCGCACTGCTGAGTGCCTTATATAAACAATTTCCTGTGGCTGGAGCTCCCAAATCACAGAAACGCTGTACACGAGATTCTGGAGTCATGTGTTGTTCAAACATTTTTCTCTTCTAAAATGTTTCCACCACTGTAAAACTGCTTTGCTATAATACACCTTGTGAAAGGCTCTGTAGAAATAAAATTGAATTTAATTAAGAATCTACACGACTAGGACTTCCTGTAGGTTTATGGTCACATAGTTTATTTTTTTGCATTCTTTAATGCAAAGGTTATTCACTGCTTTATTTGATATACAATAGTTACAGGCTATATTGTGAAATGTGATGTTGTGTGTCTGTCAGGCTGATCAAACACACCAAGAAGCTGATGGAAAAAGAGAAGAAGCTGTGTGTTAAGATCCTGCAGACCTTGAGAGAGATGCTGGACAAGGGGGAGACGTTTGAGAAGCAGGTGAGTGTGGTAGAACTTCCCCATAACATCATTCAGGCTTTAGCTCTGTCATGAGTAACTGAATGAAGTTCAGTTTTGTTTTCCTTAAATATGAAGTGAATATGTTTAAAAATAATGAACATCAAAGTAAAGTTTTTGTGATTGTAAATTTTTTGTTAATATTGTAAATTTAGCATAATACTAAGAATATGAGTACATATTATTGATTATTATTTAATCTCATAGTTTTAATTTGTAATGTCTATATTATGACATTCAAAAACCTGCTCAAGTGCGCCCTGGACCGACCTAAAGTAACTCTGCCTTACCGTACCTTTAATGACGTTCTCATTACACATACGGAGGACATTTGTTGTTGCAATGCACCTGTCCCAGTAATGACATAAAGCCTCTAGGGATTGTTGTTGCCATGCCAGCACTTACCAGAAGAGGGCACTACTGACAAGCAAAGGCATTGAACCTGATGACCCCGCCTCACTGCTGTAGAGGAGAGCGTGTATGCGGGTGTGCTAGGTGAAGCGGAGCTCTCAGGCCTCTGCAGTGTCGCTGGCATCTGTGGCAGGGTGGATGCTGTAAGTCCTGAGCTCCAGACAGTTAATCAGCATTCAGCAGAGAAACGGGCCTGCACTGTTACATAAGCGAAAACACAGGAGGACGCGCTCGTAGTGTTAGACCAAGTAGCAAAATCATCCAGCACAACGAATCAATGCTGCAGAGAGCTGACTGCAGCCTCGCACACAGAGAAAGAGGGAGACAGGACATGGCCGTTTTAATAGCTAATTCTTTGCCAAAACTGCACCCACCAGTAAAACTTAAAGTAAAAAGTTTAAAGTAAAGGAAGGTTGGGAATAGTTTGTAAGATAAAGAAGAACGAGAGATGAAAAGGGGAATGTTCAAGAGTTGTTAAGAGCTCTCACTGTACACATTCATTCAGCATACCTTTGTGAATAGCTCTAGGTAGGTGTGTCTGTTGTAAACATGTAAAACTCGTGACAGAGATTAGTTTAAAGCTGAAACGTGTCATTTCTGCACCACTTGAAGGATGTTCAAAAACAGATTATCTGAATACTCCTGTTTGTCTAGTCTGTCATTGGATTGGACAACAGAGTCCCGCCCCAAACTCCTGCCATTGGTTGATCCAGTGTTGCTGTGTCAGGCTTCCTGAGATACAAAAAATGTTTTGAAAGCACAAGTGACGTACTTATAATTGTCAGTGTAAACTTAACTGGAATAGAAGAAGGTGTTTTAACATTAAGAAAACTGCACAGACTATAACTACAAGCAGTTGAAACATGTTGTCCAGCGCACTGTGCAGGCGATCAGTTTGCGTAATTCCACATCCGTGTGTTTTTACTGGAATGGTTCTCTTTGGGCTTTGGCCGCTTTGCTGTGTCTTTCCTGTCCTGAGAGTGGAGCTGCGGTTTCACACAGACCTGATCGCCACAGACCAGCGGCTCCCCGGGGAGAGAGAGAGTAGGAGGGCGAGTGATCGAGGGAGGGGGGAGCATGTGAGAAGCCATGTGAGGCAAGAGAAAGAGCGTGGCACAGCAGCCGGCGGAGCGATTGGAGACGAGCCGTGTCTGCTGAGTCCATGAGGAGTCTGAGCGGGGGGGCGTTTACGTAACCGGCCTGCAGTGTCTGAGCCAACCTCACGTGTCTCATCACGTTCTTGCTCTCTCTCACTCTCTCTCTCTCTCTCTCAGCATGGTATTTTCTCTCTCTCTCTCATCATTTAGTGCTTGTTTGTCTCTGTATCTTTTCTGTCTGTCTTTGTTTTCGGTGTCGAATTCTTGAACAGCTAGAATCTATTCTCTCTCTGGGTTGATCCAATGTTTTACAAACAAAAAACAAAAAAAACCCAACATTTGTACTGAAAAATGCAGAAAATTAAAATAAGCCCAAATAAAGTAAATTAGTAGGAGCAAATTAAACTATGGTGTTAAATAAATATTAGTGCTAAAGAGAATTAGAAATTCTCAAAACATGCTGAATGATGTAAATTTACAGGCATATGACAATGAGAAGTTTGTAAAGGGGATAAAATCAGTCTTGCTCTTTTTCTCTCCAATGACTTAGTGATTTGGTTGCTGAGCAGCAGGTCATGACTCATGAGCGGATATAATTGGCCTCTCTCTCTCTCTCTCTCTCTCTCTCTCTCTCTCTCTCTCTCTCTCTCTCTCTCTCTCTCTCTCTCTCTCTCTCTCTCTCTCTCTCTCTCTTTCTCTCTCTCTCTCCCTCTCCCCCTCTCTCTCTCCTCTATTTCCCCTCACCACACTCTCTTCCTCCTCCCCCCTCTGTCTCTCTCCACTCTCCCTCTCTCTCTCCTCCCCCTCTCCCCTCTCTCTCCACTCTCCCCCTCTCTATCTCTCTCTCTCCCCCCACCCCCCCTCTCTCTCTCCACTCTATTTCCCCTCACACACACTCTCTTCCTCCTCCCCCCTCCACTCTCCCCCCCTCTCTCTCTCTCTCTCTCTCTCTCTCTCCACTCTCCCTCCTCCTCTCCAAATCTCTCCACTCTATCACTCTATTTCCCCTCACACACACTCTCTCTCTCCACTCTCTCCCTCCTCTCCCAGTCTCTCTCTCTTTTTTCCTTTCTCTCCCTCTGATGATCTTGTGTCAGTGTGGTGAACGAGCAGAACGTGAGTGCGTGTTTCTGTCTGCACACAGTGTACAACATGTTTAAATATCAGGTGTTGTTGTTCAGCTGTAACTTTAGATATGTGGTAATTGCCCCAATGGTCACGAATGAACTCTGACCACAGAGCTCCAGAAACTGTTTTCACCTGTGTTGATACAGTTTGTGAACCACTAACAGGTGTGTGTGCATGTGTGTGTGTGCGTGTGTGTGCGTGTGTGTGGTTTAGGGTACACGGAGGTGACATACGGTTTCGGGGAGGGTGGGGCTAATGTTCTTCAGAAGGTCATTTGTGAGCATCTAAGCACAACTCGGTGTACGTGTAAGAACCTTTTGGAAGACAGCCAGACCACTTCTGTTCCTTAGCAAGGACTTTTTCTCCTTTCCAGGACCTTTATGTTCAGTTCATCCAGCTCCTGTTACAAAACATTCACCTCAGGAAACAAACCGCTGTCTGTTATGTACCGACATTAAGTTGTGGAATGTATTTGTGTGCATGTGCGTAGAGAGAAATGCCTCACGTCTCACGCGCCAGGCGTGCCCTTGAAGTAAAGTTCTCTCTCTCTGTGGCGTGTTTGCGGTAACTAACTTGCATATGTGCGTATGTGTGCGATGACTTAGTGTGTGCGTATAAATAGGCCTCTGCTGTTTGTTGACAAAGGATAGAAAAGCCCTGTTACATAACACCACATACTCTCTCTCTCTCTTATTTTGTCTGTCTCTCTCCAGCCGAGTTTCACACTAACGCCAGAAGCAGCTTTTCAGATTAGCAACCCCACACAGTTAAGCCCCTCCCGCACATGCAGACATGCACCACTCATGGTGGGCTCGTGGTGAAAGGTACTCGGACCTTTGCTCGGACACACAGGCATGTATGCACACTTGGAGTTAGCAGGTGTAGCAGGTGGAATTTGACTAAATCAGCCCACACACACCCAATAGAGTGTTTACAGCTCCCAGACAAATACCTACACACACACTTAACTGCAGACTATTCAGGGTCCTCAGATGGGCCGGTGTTTATTCTCAACAACACGCTGGTGACCTCCGGGCACCCTGGGGAGTTTTGCACTGCCAAGCGCGACTTATACTTTCTTCAGAAAATGAAAAAATGAAAAAAGACCTGCCGTGCGGTCTTGGCTAAATCAGCAGAAAAAACTTGGTTTCAAAAGCAGAGAAAGTTATTACATTTTAATGAAAGTTTAGGAAAACAAATGATTTTTATTATAAAATAGCATGCGCTGATGAATTGTGTTAAGACCAGAAATTTATTAAGAGAGTACAAAAGGGTCAGTTTTGACACACTATCGTGTGTGAGCCAGTGGCCCCCACAAGAGAAATTGGTTATTAAACATACTAAATGATGCTTTTTTAAAAATGAAAAAAGGTTTCTGTGAGGGTTAGGGGATAAAATATACAGCTAGTACAGTATAAAGTCATGTCTATGGAAACTCCCCAAAAAGCATAGAAACCTAACATGTGTGTGAGTGAGTGAGTGAAAGAGAGACTGTGTTGTCTTAACCCTTCCATATAAATAAACCATCAAGTGTGTGGTCACCATGGAAATGAACTGGTGCATGCTGTACGTCTCGGTTTGCTTGAAGAGTCAGAAAAACACCTATAGATGATACCACAGGAGGTCCACAGTGCTGGGTAAGAGTGAGCTTTACTGAAAGTCTGACTGATAAAGAGCAGGATGTTCTCTGCAGCGTACATCAGATTCTTCTTTGACATCCATCCTGGTCTATTTGTACCATCTGATCAGCCAGCACTGTTTGTATGCACCATATATTTATAATAAGATTTGAAGAAACAGTTCACTACACATCAGAAACGAATAAAACCTCAACCTTTCATTTGAAAAACAACTGGAAATGTCCATAGTAACCACGTGGCTTCTGCAATGAAACTGATACTTTATTTGAATCTCTGGAGAACAGATGTTATTAATTATCAGAGAAACATAGATGCTTATACTGCTTATATAATGGATTCGTCATGCAGATTAATTGTGCAGGAGATTAAGGGCTGTAAATGAGTACTAATTACTATTTGTCATGTGTGTGTGTGTGTGTGTGTGTGGGGGGGGGGTTACGTAACCGTATATTGGGGGCAAAATTGTACCAAAAGTCAACAAAACCTGACAAATAAAAGGAGCCAAACCTCCTTTTGGGGACGTCTGTATTTGTAAAATGTTTTCTCAGTGGTGAAAATGCAGAAAGTTTTCTTTCAGGATTGGAGTGTGGGTTAGGTTAGGTTATATTGTTTATAACTAGCTGTGTATAAAAACAATAGAAGTCTATGTAATGTCCCCATTTAGGTAAATAAGTGCGTGTGCGTCAAACGTCGAAGGTCCTGCTCTTATTTTTCTCCCTTGTTCTCTGTTGGCATACAGTTCATCTTACAAACACGTTTTGTGCCCCTAACCACATCAGGCAATCACATGCCCTACTTCCAAGCTGCCCCCGGGTCAGCCATCTTCAGGAATGGTTGTTTACATGCCTGCTGATGTTTGTCTTGGACCTGCCTGATAATCAACAATCTGTCCAATTGCTCTCACATGCAAGCTAATTTGTTCTGCTGCTGGTGACACTTTATGAAGAGGACCACACTGAACACTGCAGTCACTGAGAGCAGGTCACAAGGGTCCTCTGGACCAATCACAGGATGGTCAGGCCACTGAACTAGGCGGATGCTTACATGAAACTTGAGTTTGTGACGCCTCCTCATCCTTCAGTATAAAAGACAATGTGTTGTAGTCAGACAATGCTAGGGCTATGACGGGTTTAATGGCAATGGTAAAGAAATAGTTTACCCCAAAATGATTTTTTTGATTATTATTGTCATTATGAAGCATTGAAATCTTGGCACAGATTTTTTCTGAAGTTTAAGACATAATTCTACACAAGGACAGACATTAGCTGTCCTTGTGTAGAAAGAGCAAAGAAATATATTTTTTTCCAAAAGATCATGGTTTTAA
The DNA here is from genome assembly GCA_036877525.1 of Chromobotia macracanthus. Taxonomy (NCBI): domain Eukaryota; kingdom Metazoa; phylum Chordata; class Actinopteri; order Cypriniformes; family Botiidae; genus Chromobotia; species Chromobotia macracanthus. The sequence continues at coordinate 2,686,680 of JAZGTH010000067.1, read as the reverse complement.
AATTCCTTGACATAAAGTACATAACATTATAACATTATTTTTATGTGAAGTATTCCTTTAAGACAGAACCTGGCACTAATGTCCAACAGCTGATCTAATGTAGCATATGATGCAAGAGGAACTTACTGCAAAAAAGCAACATGGAAACTTGAAAAAATAACACATCTACCCTCCATGGACCTCAGATACACTGTTACTTCACTGGCTGGTGTCTTACCGTCTCTGTCTTCCCCAGTTTCTGTTATGCAGGTGTTTCTCAACTGTTGAGAAGAAATGGCCATGATGTTCATGTCTAGACTGTCCGATGAGGTTTTTGGTGTATTGATTTTTCCCTCTGACTTGTTCTCCTCGATAAATCCATTCCACCCAGAGCCATAGTCCTCCTTCCACTCTTAAAAACCTGCAGTGCATGGTAACAAAGTTTCACTCCACTAACTTTACTGTGTCAGTTAAGTTTTGAAGGTCTTTTGGGTTGGCTGACACACGGATGTTGTAACTTGTGGTTAATACATGAACTAACTTCCCAGGATTAAATCAGTGTGGAATGTTTGGTGATTGTAATCGATTTATAGATCTCAAACTTTTATCATACTTCAGCACTGTAACTTTAGCATTGTTGTTATTCTACCGCGTCTAATTTCACACCGTTTGTTCTACAGAATCGTGATATTTCAAATTGTGCTTGATCCTGTAGTTAACTACCTAGCAACCACATAACATCCTGGCAACCGCTTCCAGCACTCAGCTTTGTGACAGCACTGTATGTTTTGTGTGTGAAAGTGTCACTCATGTTATCTTATTTAAATTCTTCCAGCTGGTTCCACCACTGATGGCGGAAAAACACACTTCACCTTTAAATGTGTACAACAATCTCAGTACTGCATGAAGGAGCGACTGCTCTTGTGTTCTTGTAGAGATCGTCTTCTGAATAGGTTTTAATGCAGTGAATGCTGCCTCGAGCTCTGGTTTGATACACTGACACTCTCTCTCCTCCTTTACTCAATTTTTCTCACATCCAAAAGTTGGAAAACACAGTATGGCAGCTGTAACATTTGAGCCTACACTGGTGTGTTTTAACTGGAGTTGATATGACCCAGGGGTGTGGCGTGAGGTCTTAAACCGAGTCAGACTCAGAACAGTGGCACAGAGCAGCCCCCTCCACCTCTCTTTTGGGATCCCGTGCACTTGGGCACCTGCAGACAGCAGAACATTTTATAGCTCGCTGGAGCGTCTCAGATTCACCCTGGCCAGCTGCAGTGTGGCGTGCCCGTGCACATTTTAAAGAAGTCAGCTTGTCTGTTAATTCCTCCCTGCTGCTGTATCTATCCCTTTATCTTGTCCTTATCTCTCTGTCTGCCTTTTCTGTCTCCCCATCCCCGCTTCACCTGCGTGGAGTATTTTTTCTCTCGCGTGCAGCAGCAGACGGATGAGTCAGACCCTGTTTACTGTAATGAGCGTGAAGACACAGACGTCAAGAAGAAATCTGTAGAATTGCAGATTATTGAAGTTGTAACTGAGTTTTTTGTGTTGCTACACAGATGATAAGGTGTTTTGGGTGGTTGCTATGGTGTTCTGAATGGTTGCCATGGCATTGCTATGCAGTTGCTAGGGTGTTTTGGGTGGTTGCTAAGACATTGCTAAGTGATTGCTTAGGTGTTTTGGGCGGTTGGCAGGGCATTGCTATGAAGTTGCTGTTTTTTAAAGCATTTTCCATGGCATTGCTGTGCTGTTGCTAGGGTGTGCTGCGTGGTTGCTAGGTGTTTGGTTTTGCCCTAAATCAGGTTCATTGTAAGTCTATGGGACGTTTCATGAAAAATCTGAGTTAGAGGTTCAAACAAACTTCAGTATTTAGAGCTTAACCTCAGGTTCGAATAGTGAAAGTGAGGCTTTGCTGCAAGTTTTTATCAGATCCTGATGTTCACCTGCTGGGAGTGTGTGACGGTACATCCAGACAGTGGAAGCAGACACCGTCTGCCCTGACTGCTGATGAGTGTTTACTGAGAGGAGAGACATCAACAACACGTGCCTGTCAGAGCGGGAGAGAAAGTGTCGTCTTCTCTCGGTGGCAGTTTGTCGTTTTGCAACAGGCCTGTGACCCCGCGTGTTATTGGTCTTCTTGAGCACCTCAGAAGTTGTTAAATTGTGAAAAAACCAAACAAATATCTAAAACTTTGACAGATAATTCAGAATGCTCTGTCCTTTTGACAGAGAAAAATACAGTATCAGGTGTATTGTGTTTTTATTACCGCTTTTTTGCAGTAAAGGGTGTTACTAAGTGAATCAGTTATCAATTTTGCTAATGCTTGTCAGTTGTCCATTGTTGTCGCTCTTTAAATATTAACTTACATTGTAGCGGACTGTATGTTTTGTCAGCATACACCTAAACTCAAAATAAATTTCAGACAGTACAAATAGACCCTGACACAAAATGTACAACCCGGTCCGTCAGAAAGTGAGTTTATTTGTAGTGCAGTCACTGTGTGACACGGCGTGTAGGGATAAAATCAGTAAGATATCAAGGTCTGTTTTCCACCTCACTGGTTTCCATAGGAACAAAGATAACTGGTGACATTCAGAGCTTCCCTAAATTCTCTTACACAACCGGAGTGACATGACTGTAACAGAGCCGCACCACCCAGCTGACACGCTCCACTCAGATACTCAATCCCACAATGCAACTGCATGACAGGAACCATGTTTTCCACCTGCTTTTGGCTCTTTTTCTCATTTTCTCTTTTCAAATCCCAAGAAACACAGAAAGAGCTGCAACTTTCTTTCTGCCAGATGTGTAGAAGAGAAGAACAGAACAGACATGAGGGACTCAAAGAAACGAGAGAACATTAGACGAGCAGACAAAAGAAAGCGAGAGTGGGTACCATCCTGCTCCCTCTGTCGTATCTAGCGCGTGATCTTTCAGCAAGCAGATGTTACATAACTCTCTCTCGCTCTCTGCCAGCGCCCCCCCCAGCTCTCTCACTTTTTCACACATTCATTTTCTCTCCCACTGGGAAACAGATTTTCGAGGCGGCCGTCTGCTTTCTACCTTCAGCTCTCACCCTCTGTCTCCCCGAGGTTTCACTACACTTCTGCCATAATTACAGCAATTATGACAGTTTATGGCAGTTATGTAAAAAGTTCTGCCATGTGAGCGTGTTTTTATCCAACACAGCTGGCAGGGAAGCGCACAAAGGTGTGAATCACACTGGACAGAAAATGAAGTCACTCGTGTGCTTGGCAAAACTGAGCTGACTGAACGTTTGTGCAAGGTTGTCTAAAACGTTTTTTTTTATTATTTCATTTAACTTCATGTTCCTGGTTCAAGGCAAAGTACAGCACGTTGCAAATTGCAAAAAATATAAACAATATTGTTTTTAAAAAGGTTTTTGGACTCTGTCATTAGTGGGACAATAACGAAGTCCCACCCCAATCTCACACCCCTTGGACTTCCTGTCAACTTTTTTTTTACTATAGGCACACAGTTTGTTTGCTTTACAAACTGACAAAAACATGTCAAACTAACCTGTCTGTTTCTTCCTCAGGGTAACATGCTGAAGAAGACTCCTCTCACCCATTATTTTGGCAGCCAGCGGCCTCACTCTAAATCCCCGGACTTCAGCTCTGGAAACAGCTCTTCCCTTGGAGGTACAGCAAACAGTCGGCTCACAGGAAACAATCCCTCACCCAACTTCACCTCCCCTCCTACCTGACTAATGAAAACTGACTTACTCGCTGTCTCAGCACAGCTAGTGCTGTCGCTTTAAATATGAGACATAACATTCAGTCAACACAACCCCTCCACTGAGTGATTAATAAATAACCTTTAAGAAAGACATAATGAATTTTAAGCATCAGGGCTAGATTTAGCTTGTTGAAGCTGGTTAGGAAGTGTTGACAGGATCTGATTTGACAAATATTCAGATATATTCTAAAATCTTGATTCGGCTAACATTTCAGGTCTAATATTTCAAAACCAAGTGAGATCTCTTGCTGTCCACTGTCTACAGTATGGATGAATTTTTCAAATATTTTATGGATGAAGCTGGCGCAGTGCATTGTGGGATCACCTTGTCCATGAATAGAATAGAGTTTGACCAAAGTTTTATCTCAGAAGGCAGTAAAGGTTACTGCCTATCTTTTGGAACAGCCTGAACGCACCTATAATACCTTAAAAAGCAGGTAGTCTGACTTGTTTTTTAACAGCGTCACAGAATTTACCTACATGTCTGCTCAGTCGTGTTATCCAGCTAGTTGACCCAAATTCAGTCCATCTAGATTACCCATAATATACTTTATGAAGTAGACCATATGACAAGTTTAGGATACGACAGATATAAGTTGTGCATTATGACAAAAGAAATATGATGATTGCATGGTTGCAGTCAGAGTTTCATGAAGTAACTGAATTTTCGATAAATTTGTGGGTGTGAATGTATGTTTAGGTGGCTCTCCGGGGAAAGACTCTGATAAGCCAGGAACCAGCATCGCGAATATCCAGTGTATGCTGGACTGTGTGGGAGCATCTGAGATGGTCATCGACCTCATCGTCAGCACAAAGAACGACTGTATCTTTGAGGAGAGCATTCTGCTGGGCATCGCACTGCTTAGAGGAGGGAACACACAGATTCAGGTATGCACAGGTGCTGCCCGGTCAATGCGCTTCCTATGGAAATTGACGGTGTTTTGATGTAATTTCTTGCTGTTCCTCTGCAGAACTCCTTCTATAATCAGCTGCACAAGCAGAAGAAGTCTGAGAAGTTCTTTAAGGTGATCTATGATCACATGGAACAGGCCCAGAAGGAGATCCGCTCCAGCGCGTCGGTCAACATGTTTGAGCTGAGCTGGAGGAAGAGAGAGGAGGAGGGAGAGGGCTCTGGAATGAGACACGCAAAATGTAAACTTCCTGTTTCTCTGTCAAACACGTCAAGATATATCCGGCTCATATTTCACCTCAGAAAGAAAAAATAATGTTCCTGCTTCCATTTACCAAAACCACATTTATATAAATATAATACAATAATAAGATAATATAGCAGCATAAATGATTGGTAAAATTATGCTGTTTTGACTAAATCTAGTCCTTTGTTGAAAAACTCAGATTTTTGCCTCCAAGCCTTGAAATAAACCTTTTCAAAGAACTCTCTTAGTTTTCTGCTAGAAACAGAGACGTGTCCACACTGAACTTTGTGTTGTGCTTTAACATACATACTCTGAAAGTTGCCCCATAGGATTTGTTCTAGAGCTGTCATTGGTTGTGTAAATAGCTGTCCCTGGTAAACAAGTGTTCATAAATACACAGATAATCCCGCAAGTGCTGTTGAGTCCTGAGGTTATGCTAACGTCAGGACACGTCCTCATTTCAACCGCTGTGTTCCAGGTCCTCTGTCACATGAGGTTGTGTGAGTGGTAGCTGCCGGTTTGTCAAAGGCTGGCTGTTAAGAATCAGTTTTTCATTTGACACTTCGAGGGAAAAAATAGAGCTTTATGTCCAAGAGAAGTTGTTGGTGTAGTGCCCAAGAATCGTTATTCAATAAGCTGTTAAATAAATACAAAAATAGAAATACCTACATGCAATCTAGGCTGTCTGACTGTGAATATTTCTCTAGCACATCAAAGAAAATGTAACAAAAATTTGTTGATTATGAGGCTAAATATTGTTCACACTAAATTGTAGTGCAATTGTGTGGTGAACCTGAACCTGAGACACACTGTTGCTCTCACAAGAGATAAAATACTGTAAATTACAGTATCTGTGAATTACTACTAAAGTCACCCTCTTGTCTTTACAAACCTGTATGACTTTTTTAAAAACATTGGTAACTAAAAAAGTGGCACACCATTGTATGGACACAAAACCAAAAGATAATTCTTAAAATATCTTCTTTTGTGTTCCACAGAAGAAAGAGTCATATACAGATTTTGAATGACATGAGGGTGAATAAATGATGACAGAAGTTCCATTTTTGTATGAACTCTTTAAGTAACCAGAAGTTTCTTTCTGTGCTGCATGAAGTTCGAGACACCCTGCACCTCAGAGAGGAGATGCGTGGTCAGCTGAAAGACGCCTCCTCTGTCACCTCCAGGGTATATAGAACCTTTCAACAGGAGCTGGATCCAAGTCTGGAGCTGATGGGCTCTGGATGGGAGGGATTGGAGGAGGTGATGGAAGAAATCCAGATGAGCCAAGCCATCACCATCATGAAGCCCATCCTACGGTTCCTTCAGCTACTCTGCGAGAACCATAACAGGGAGTTACAGGTGCCGTAGCTGATCTCCTCTGAGGTTTCATTATTCTGGTCTTGACCTACTGTAGTTTTGGGGGGTGGGTGGTGATTGAGAAGCAAAGCACAAATATATTGCGTAAAAGGTTTTCCTTTAGCATGGTGTTAGCAACTTCAAGGTCATGAGTATGATTCAGAAGGAACACAAATACTTATAAAATGTATAGCCTGAATGTAATGTCCTGTAAGTCGGTTTGGATAAAAGTGGCATTTTCACAAAACTAACGGCAACTAACAGAACTTGAAAAGATTCATTTTCCACCGTGAGATAAAGCACCATGATGTTTGAAAAGGTAATAAATTGCATTGAGGATCAACATCTCCCCAGCTAACAATTTTAGGTTGTGATAAAAATTGTTTAAAATGATAATTTCCTTAACATTTCCGTTAAGTAACAAAATTCAAAACATCACATTTTTAAACATTGTATTGTTATGTACATGGTATTTATTGGTTATAGGAGTGATATTCAAGCGTTTTTTTAAATTCTGTAATGTTTTTAAAACGTTCCACTATTTAGGAATAACATTTTTGATATATAACATTAAAAACTTACAAAACTTACAAATGTTGCAAAAAACATTTTTGGATCACTTTGAGAGCACTTTTAGACAACGCTAGCCAACGTTCTGAGAACATTCCCCGTTAGCTGGGTCAGGGTAGTCCTGAACCTAATATGACAATTTATTTCTGTTCAGAGAAGACTTTAGGTCTGAGATGATAATTACTGTCACTCAGGACTCTTTTTGGTCTGTATTGATAGTCCACATCCGTCTGGTCTCTTTACACAGAACTTTCTGCGAGATCAGAACAATAAGACCAATTATAACTTGGTGTGCGAGACGCTGCAGTTTCTTGACTGTATCTGTGGAAGCACTACAGGAGGTCTGGGGCTGCTGGGTCTCTATATTAATGAGAGGAACGTGGACCTGGTCAAACAGACACTGGAGACCATCACAGAGTACTGCCAGGGCCCCTGCCACGAGAACCAGGTACTGAAACCTCCTCTGGAGTGGAGAACAAACCTTCAACAGACAAATAAGTGCAGGCGCTAGGTCTGCTACTGAACTTATTTCTGGCCTAGTAACTGATTATGCAGAAGGACAGACTTTTCTACACGACAAAGCTTCATAAGTAATCACATCTTGACATAAGCATCTGTTACAAGTTTCAGGTTTCAGTTGTAGTTTCACCGCAGGTCTTTAGGGTGATGGATTATGCATTTTGTCCTGCAGACATGCATCGCCAGGCACGAGTCAAATGGCATTGACATTATCATCGCCCTTATCGTGAACCCGATTGACCCGCTGGGGAAGAAACGACTCGACCTGGTGCTGGAACTGAAGGTTTGTGTGCGGTTTGTGTGCGTGTTTGTGTGCGGCCGTTCATGTGATTCCCAGAATGAGGCGATTGATACGGTCATAATAACATTTCATGGATGACGAAGTAACTTGTTTTGAAGCATTACAGATTTTGTTTTCGTCTGTGAAGGGAGATGTTCATAGCTTGTTTTTAAGGTTGCTCCTAGGTCTCCATTTCCTCCTTTTTAGTGGTCCTGTGGTGCAAGAAATTAAACAATTTAAATTACATTTTTGAGATGAGATTGTGAAAAATGAGTCTCTTAATTACATATTTAAATATTTCATGCAGTCTTTACAGTTTTATGTCATAAAAGCTGCATTCAAAATAATCACTGAGTGCTATTTAGAAAAAAATTAAATGGAGACTAGTAAGTCACACTGCAAGACTGTCCAACATTTTTTTAGATTTACCCAAAAATATCAGCACATTTCTATAACTTGAGAATAATAAGTGAATATTGCAGGTCACACTGATTTGATAAAACATGGTTCTCTCTATACAACACCTTTCAGAATAATGCATCTAAACTTCTTCTGGCCATCATGGAGAGCTGTCATGACAGTGAGAATGCAGAGAAGATCCTGTACAAGATGAGACCCAATGAACTGGTGATCTACTCATTTGCTCACGTTTACCGATTATGAAGTTTTGATTACGTATTATCAGCCAAAACATCTGTGTTCTCATAAATGTCACTATAAGTCATGGTCTGATGCAGTGTGTTTATGGGACGTGTACGTACAGGTTGATGTGATGAAGGAGGCCTACGCTCAGGGAGAAGAGAGTGAGACTGATGAAGAGACATCAGATCAGATCAGACCTAAAGACGTTGGCCATAACATCTACATCTTGGCCCATCAGGTGAGATCTAGATTCTGTATGGAATTCAGGGACTCTGGAAAACATCTGATCTGTCAGTACAAACCTAATGAACATAATGAAGGACGAGCTTTCCATTAGTTCTTGGTTCATCTGCACGTTTGCCTTGTTTTTTATTGAAGAGGAAGGCTTCAGGTCTCTGGTGAGGAAATCCTCCAGCCTGCTGCGTGTTTCTCACTATTTCATTTCCTCCTGTATTCATGTCGGGCTCAACCATCCGCCAGACGGTTTATTTTTGGCGTTAATTGGCTGCTTTCATTATGACTTCAGCATAACTTCAAGTGTTCTTCCATCTCTCTCATTCTCACACACGAGAACAAACGCACCAGCTTGCCCAGTCTTTGTTCTTCTTTGCCTCAGAATAAGAGAGAAATCGAACAGAATTTGCTATGAGAAACAGCCCTAAATGTCCTTGAACATCAATTTAACATGTTTAGGTGATATTGAGTGCTCACGTTTTAATTAATGTTGCTTGCAATTGTAAATATAGGCATTTTATAAACCCCTAACACAAATTTTGGTGTGTATTTTACACCATTTGTCATAATATCCATAATCATTAATCTTTCACACCAATAAATGGTTATCAAACTAAATACTTAAACAAGAAGTGATGTCTGTGGAAGTTCAGTTCAATCTGCATGTTTAGCCTAACACGTGAGCTTCCTTTAGCTGAAACAAATGAGCCTTCTGCCCCTCCCGTGAAGGAACATTCAGTAAACATTCAGAGAACATTATTTAATCGTTGTGTAGCAATGTGTGTACGCTTACACAGGAAGTACAATTGAATGATGACATGATCTTTGTTGTTTTTTACAAAGAGTGACGAATGTTCCCTTTGTCTTTTCTCCATTGTGGTTTGAATGTCTTGTTTGCTGAGCAGTGTTTGTCTGGTGCGGTTTTCAGACCTTAGACAACTGCCAAATTAAAGATCCTGCTCTGTTTACATGGTACAAGGAGAATGACAAAGTACATGACATGTATTTGGTGTCAGTTCTGCTTTGTGTTGCGTGCCTCACTCTCTTGCAGTTCTTCTAAACAGATTCCTCATGTTAGATCTGATAATCAGTGAAACAAGCTCTGGAAATGTTGCTGGTGCAAGCGTGGCTCGGCTCTCAACAAGAAAAAAACGCTTTTCTTCTTAGAGTCCAGAGTATCGCATGTTGTTTGTGTTTCATTAGCTCGTGTAGGAGCAAGAAAACAAGTCTTTAAATCATGCAAAGGCCATTATGTTAAACAAATGCAGAGGGTGTGGATGAGGACGCATCCTTGGAGGTTTAAGGGCAGTTGCCACATAGATGTTTTTTCAAATGTTGCAACTACAGCATGCTCATTAGACACAGGTGAGAGGGGCCCACCCATGTAATCTTGGTCCATGCCCTTGTAAAATGACACAACAACCCTGGTGTTTACAGCCTAGCAGATGTTTCTTTACTTGAATCGCTTGGTTCTTGCGGAGGGTTATTAAATTCTTCATTGCCTTCTGATTCTGTCTTCTGTTGGAGATGATCAACAGATGATTTTCGGCGCTGTTTTTCATTAGGTCTCTGGATGTCGTTGTCTCACTAATGCCTCCTGGCCCACATCATTGTGGGTATCCAGGCATCCAGATAAACACCGGAGCCCTTCTGTGTGGGCTGTCCTCAGAATGTTTTGATTTTGAAGTAATGAGATTGATTAATCCAGCTTCTTATGTATTAACTCATCCAGGGGTTGTGTTGATGTTACGAAACCGCTAAACTGTGTTGGCTCATTCACTAATGTGTCATTAATATATTTGAATTGCGCTGTTGTTGCTGGTGTCTGTGAATCAGTTGTGTTAACTGCTGTGTTTTTGGCAATCAGTTGGCACGGCACAGGAAAAACCTCCAGCAGAGTTTGAAACCCAGCCCAGACCCCAATGCTGAAGGAGAGGACGCACTCAGACACTACGCCCACCATACGGCTCAGATAGAGGTACGGCACAGTAAGAGTTTAAGAGTCTTTAAAAGTGCAGTAAGTGATTTATAAAAATTCCTGTTGGTATTTCACATCGACACTCAAACAAACACATCCCCCTCTTCATTGCTCCACCCTCAAAATAATGAACACACTATACATCACTGGCAACGACTAATAGCTGGCACACACGTCCCCGTTTCTGATTGGCTACAAGAGTGTTATGGTGTTGTGGTGAGTGGTCCGATCCACTCCTGTTTACACAGCCAAGCCTGTGCAAACACAATATTTTACACATAGAACAGACATTACAGAAAATATTTACAAAATTGTTTGATTGTGTTTTTTTCAGTTTTTGAACTTAATTTCTCTGAAATTGCTTGCTGTGCTTTTAAGAAGTAATTTAAAAGCTAATTTTGTTTTCATCACTGATTTAAGCTGACATAACTCACACATTTAACGGCTGTTCAGCAGTTATCACATAAACCCGAGGGATGATGATTTTTGCGTAACGTTTCAGATCGTGCGCCACGACCGCACAATGGAGCAGATAGTGTTTCCTGTGCCAAACATCTGCAAGTACCTGACAGAAGAATCCAAAGTGCGCGTGTTCACCACCACAGAGCGAGATGATCAGGGCAGCAAGGTTAACGACTTCTTCAGCCAGTTCAATGACCTCTACAACGAGATGAGGTGGCAGAAGAAAATAAGAAGTGTGTTATTTTGCCTTGAGAAAAACAGATGTATTCACCACTGGTTTCAGGATGACTCAGGTTCATTTTGAGTTATTTTACTGCTGTATTGATGTGTTTTGGCAGACAATCCACCACTTTTCTGGGTGTCGAAACATATATCTTTATGGGGTAGCATCTCCTTTAACTTGGCTGTGCTGGTCAACTTGGCTGTAGCTTTTTTCTACCCGTTTGGAGATGATGAAGATGAAGGTATGCCATCCTCAATAATTGTTTTCTGATGTCTGAATTTTTTTCTCATTTATTCACATAATGACATTATTTAAAGGAATAGATAACAAAAAATAATGTCTATTTACTAACCCTCATATCTTTATAAGCATGTATGCTGTTTTCCTATAAAACACAAAATGAAATGTCTGCATGTAAATGTCACAGTATTAATTTAAGTCATTGTTGTTTGTTTGTCAGGTACGTTGTCGCCGCTGGTTTCCATCTTGCTGTGGGTGGCCTTGGTGGTGAGCACCTTCATGCTGTGTGTCCTGCCCCGGCCCAGTGGCATCCTGCCGTTCCTGGTCACCTTCATCCTCCGCTCTATATACACGCTGGGTTTGAGGCCCACGCTGCTGCTGCTGGGGGCCACCAACGTAAGACTGGTTCATTATCAACCACGCTTCACTTGGCTCATCAGCTGTCCGTGACCATCAATAGTCCTCTATATCATCTGTAGATGTTAAGGTGTCGAGGACCTGCATGTGTGTGTGTGTTTTTGTGTGTATTTTCAGTGTGACGGTCCTATTAGAAAAGGCAATTCACGTAAACATATTCCAGGACAGCTGGTGATGAAGTCATTAGCTGATTAATGGTTAATACTGATTAATTGCTAGAAGCTGCTGGTTATCTGGTTTAATATGAAAGAAGGTGGGGGGAGGAACTCTGTTTATTTTATGATGATAGAAGTGATGTGCAAAATCAGAGAGATTGCATGAGCTTCAGTGTTCAGACTGCTGTCTCTCCCCTCTGTGGTGTCAGTCTGTGCATCTGTTCCTGCTGGCATCTCCTCAGCCATTATGGCACTGCATGAAGAACCAGCAGAGACATGTGCTAAAGCAGATTCTGAGAGTCTGGGATTGGTTTTATAGTCGACACCACCTCAGGACCCAGATTTCACACTGGTGACCCAACACAGTACCAAAGCTGTACAAAAAATGTAAAAACATTTATTAATATTGTGACATAAATTGCTTAGGCCCAGTAATACACAACATTGAACATGATATACATGATAATTTTGCCTTCTAAACGTCTGTTGAAATTGTTTGTTTATCTATTGTTTGTCTGTTGTTTGTATCATGCTGAATAATTCATGGCACAGAGAATATTCAGACAAATTCTGGATATTTTACATAATTTTTTATCTTTGAATTGCATTTAGACATGACATTGTTAATTTAGATTCTAATCATACTTGATTGAGCAATGAGTTTATCGTTTCCATTTAGCATTGTTTAACCCCCATGACTTATTTCAGATGAGGACCACAGTTTTTGGACTAATATTGAATACTAACATTCCGTATTAATACAATCTTTATTGCAATCATAAGGACGTTTGTGTTTTAATCAAAGTTACATTGTATCCTGACAGCTGCTTAATAAAATCGTGTTTGTGGTGAGTTTTCTGGGGAATCAGGGCATGTTCACACGAGGGTACAGGGCAGTCATCATGGACATCTTCTTCCTGCTCCACCTTGGTTACGTCATTGTGTGCTTGCTAGGTCTGTTTGTACACGAGTTCTTCTACAGCATTCTGGTAAGAGTTTACATATTTTGTGGTGTAATTCTGAATTACAGGGATAAATGAAATATTGATGTGGTTTTGTTTTCAGTATATGATTTATTTAAAAGAGGCTGAGCTAAACTATGAATGTAGTCATGGCTAAACATACAGGGACACACAATATAAAGTGTTTACATTATAACACAGCTGTTTCATTAACCAAATGTCCCTAACATGTCAACTGTATTGACCAATCAGCATCCAGGACAGAACTGTATGTTACAGAATTATATTCCCATTCTTCTATAACCTACATAATCTTTCTTTCTCTTTCTTCGTCATTTTCTGTAGTTGTTTGATCTTGTGCGCAGAGAGGAGACGCTCCTGAACGTGATGAGGAGCGTGACAAAGAACGGACGCTCCATCTTCCTTACAGCCATACTGGCTATCATCCTGGTCTACCTCTTCTCCATCGTAGGATTCCTGTTCTTTAAAGATGACTTCCTGATGAACGTGGACCACCACCCTGCCTCAGGTAAGCGTGATGCGTACTTGATGTCCCAGTCATGCTGTCTGCTGTGGTGGAACTAGTGGTTTTGGTCTTACTGTACATTTCATATATAAAACAATAAAATGTTTTGAATGGCTGAAGTCATCATTATCATGTGCCAGCGTGGAGTCTGACACACCCTCTGTGTCATTTGTGTAAAGGTTTATTGTATATTATTGCATAGATCTAGAACTTCCAGACAGGTGACGTGTACAGCATATGCAATGTGTTTTGAATGTTTGTACATCTGGTTGTGTTAGCATTGAGCAGTGAATGTGCGTGTGTGTTTTCTTAACCATATTCTGGGGAAAACATTTTACCTACAATTCAGCAAAACCTGACAAATCTGAGCGAAACCTCCTTTTAGGGACGTCCTCATTTGTAAAAATCCTATAAATATAGTAAATAAACTGCAGAAGGGTTAGGGGTTGGAGTGTGGGTTAGGGTTAGGTTATAAGCGTGTGTGTGTTTTTATGAACACACATGGCTGTGTGACTGTGTTGAGATAGGAGAGGACCTGCTAGCACATGGCACCTGTTGCATAACAGAGCAGTGACCAATCTCCCTTATGTAATCACTTCCTGTGTGCACTGTAAACCTACACAAGCACTGGGGACGAAATGGCACATTCATAAAACATGCATGCACCGGAATACAATAAACATGATTTATTAAACATTAGATTCTGTAGATGAGAGTCAGATGTCTTGCTGCTGGCGGTTAAAATAGGTTTTCCATGAATCTGAAACTTTAGCTCAATCACATCAGTATTTTGAATTGTTAAAGGGATAGATCACCGTAAAAAATACAAATTATCTCATTTACTTTCCCTTGTTGTTCCAAACCCATACGACTTAATTTCTTCCATGGAGCACAAAGTAAGATGTTAAGCAGTATGAAAAGGACTGACAGCTTTGGTCACCATTTACTTTTAGTATATGGAAAAACATACCATGAAAGTGAATGGTGACCGAGACAGGCAGTCCGTCACATTTGGCTTTTGTATTCCATGGAAGTAAGTAATCATGCAGGTTTGGAACAACTGCATTTTTCTGTTGAAGCAAATAAAAAATGCAGGTTTTATTGTTGAAGAGAGTTCCTGGAAAGTGGAATTTGACAGAGTATTTGTATGATTCATCTTCTAGAGAGACCAAACATGAAGAAGTCCATGAGATGTTTAAGTGGGACCTGCTCTAACTCCCCCTTCAGCCCTCACCCTGGTTCATGGATCATTCATAAAAATTATTGCGTTATGATAAAGTTTTACAGCATTCACCATGTAAGCATTAAAATCCTTACAGGGGAAGCGTGACAGCTGCTGACTGAACACTGGGCTGTAGAGTCACAGGCTTTACTGTTTCATTGTGTATTTTAAATGTCTCATTGACAGCAAGAATTCATATTTCATATCGGTTTCTCCTGTATACTGAACTCTGTCACACTCTTCTGAATAATGAGCTACAGTGGTGACATTGATTCATTGTGTGTGTGTTTGTTTTTAAAGGGCTAGTCCTCTGTGTCATCTGTAGAGTTTAAGGTGTTGAGGGGGGGTGTGTGTGTGTGCGCGTGTGTACGGGTTTAGCTATATCAAATGTCCTCACATTTTACTGGTCCTCACTATATTAAAAAAAGGCTCATAAATCAGCCAGATCATTTTCTGTAAATCTGATGTCATGCACATGTGCATGAGGGTTAGGGAGAAGGTTGGGGGAAGGAACATGTCATTAGCCTGACAGAAAATCAGGGGAAGTCTATGGAATGACCTCACTGATATAGTCAAACAAACGTGTTTTTGTGTGTGTATGTTGAGCTCATGACTCGTGCTGCTTTGTTCAGCTTTACACTGCGAGTCTTTATAGTTCACCTGCGTGTCTGAATATCAACACGTGCTCTCTCTCTCTGTCTCTCTCTCTCTCTGTCTCTCTCTCTCTCTCTCTCTCTCTGTCTCTCTCTCTCTCTCTCTGTCTCTCTCTCTCTCTCTCTCTGTCTCTCTCTCTCTCTCTCTCTCTCTGTCTCTCTCTCTCTCTCTGTCTCTCTCTCTCTCTCTCTCTCTCTGTCTCTGTCTCTCTCTCTCTGTCTCTCTCTCTCCTTCTCTCTGTCTCTCTCTCTCTCTCTCTCTCTCTCTGACCTTTGACCTCCTTATTTTTACATTTCACAGTTCATCCCTTTATTCCTTCTTTTTTCTTACTAGCTAGTCGCATCCTACAGTCTCTACTCATGCAGCAGTTCTTTTCAAAGCCTCCTGGCAGTGTATATAATGATACTGAAGACAAAACCCACAGGAATAGCCAACAACAGTTGTGGTTTCCATATACACGAGTTTATCATACAGTTCATGTTTGTATCTAAGCAGGGTTTCAATTATCTGAGATTTGATTAGTGATTCAACATTACTGAACGGAAACATTTTACATCATAGCAAGTTTTATTATTTTAAGTCTTTTTTCAAGTTTTCAGAATTCCTGATTTTTGAATATATAGATATATTTTTCTGAATAATTATTCATCTAAATATATAAATAAATACCCTAAATGAATTAAACATACATACAGATGTGTGTGTTTTGTTTGTTTTTTTAAAGTCTTTAAAAAACTTTAAATGCCGCAAACCATTAAAACTGACAAAAGTTTTGGTCTGTGTGTGTGAATGTGTGTCTATCTGAAAATGGCAGAAAATAATGGTACAGAGCGTGTGTGTGACACCCTGCTGATGTGCATCATCACGGTTCTGAACCATGGGCTGAGGAACGGAGGAGGCATCGCAGATGTTCTGCGCAAACTCTCCAAAGAAGTGAGAATATCATCAATACGCTCAGACATGAGATACACACACATAAATCCTTTCCTGCAGAGCTAATGCTGTCAGTGAAATGCATGTTTATAGCAGTGGAATCTGCAGGCAGCTGTACTTCATACGGGGCCTCTGCATTCGTTTTCCTCTCTGTGTGCATCTGTGTCTATATGCTTTGAAGCATTGCAGAATCAGTCACGCTAGCTTCAAAGGCTTCTGTCGGTCTGAGGCTATTTTAGGGATGATTGAAAACTGCAGAACAATTATTTGATGCTAAATTGTAATAGAGGAGACTACAATAAAGCAAGTTATTATATAACCTTACAGTTTTACAGAATATATATATATATATATATATATAAGGACACAATAGTGTAGCAAAAGATTGTGGGTTATGATATTTATATAGACAGATAGATATATAGATATAGATCCAATCACTGTCCTTCTGTTGCTGCTTAGGAACCCATGTTTCCGGCACGTGTTGTGTTCGACCTGTTGTTCTTCTTCATCGTCATCATCATTGTGCTGAACCTCATTTTTGGTGTGATCATCGACACTTTTGCTGACCTGAGGAGTGAGAAACACGGGAAGGAAGAGATTCTGAAGACCACCTGCTTTATATGTGGTATGTTGCTGCTGTCCATTTCATTGACATATCAGCATGGTTATGATGTCACAACCATGAGGACATTAACATACGCCCATGCATATTTACATATCATTGCTCATGTAGTATTCAGCAACCTGACCCACGTCATTGTGAATGTCTTCTGGACGGCCCCAGTTCTACTCCCCCGGTCTATTTTAATCCAAAACATGTAATGCAGTAAAAGTGTGCAGTAAGTCCCCTTTAACGTGAGCTTTTCTGAACATCTGCACACCAGAGAAACATTTTCAAAATGTTTAGAAGCAGCCAATAGTATGGCAGTAAGCAGATGTCATATTCTGTTAAACTGAATGCCTCTGAAAGCTGTGACAGCAGTTTTTATTTGACTGTGACATTTACGCTGCTAAAGAGGAAATAAAGTAAGAGTAACACATATCTGTAGAAGTTTTACAGTGACTATAAACATATCAGAGGAACGCTATAAATGAAACAAGTGGTTCTGATCACTATCTGCTGGTTTTCAGGCCTTGAGAGAGACAAGTTTGATAACAAGACCGTGTCTTTTGAGGAACACATCAAGTCTGAGCACAACATGTGGCACTACTTGTACTTCCTGGTACTGGTGAAGGTAAAAGACCCCACTGAGTACACCGGTCCCGAGAGCTACATGGCCCAGATGATTAAGGTTAGTCCAGTTCTGTATTTGGTACCAGTGTAGCTCTATCCACTCACTCCCTGTCAGAATTATTGAGAATTATTGTCACGTATCCAGAGCTTTGACTGTGTGAAAACGCCAGAGTACTGCCCTCTTATACAGAGAGCAGTCTGACTGGCACTTAAAGCGACCAATCATGGTTCGTTTTGTTTTCATGAACTGTGTAGGGGCGGGGTTATCAAAGATATATTCTGCCACATTATTAGACGGCCAAAAACTATTCATGATGTGACACACTCTGTGAACAATTGTACAGAAAACAGTGGAACAAAGCAGGTAATGTGGAGTAAAATTACTGTACAATGACAAACCTGCAAAAGTCAATCAGATGCAATCTAGAAAACTTATTAGATCTAGAAAGCCATTTCAGGTTTTGTGTGGAGTGTGCATCAGATGGTAAGCGAGCATACAGTGGGTGGTCTGTCTGAGCAGAGTCTTATATCGCAGTCCAACGTGTCTGTGCCAGTATGCCTGACCTAGTCAATGACACAGCCGGTTGTGTTTTACTCCACAAGTTCATGGATAAAATATTCATTAAAACCCTTAATTCAAGGATGGTTTATGTTTTGATAAAATAAATTTACTTTGTCATTGTTGACACTTTTGACAGCACAAACCAAAGACTCACACAGCTAGTTTGCTGGAAATGTGTGTGTGTGTGTCTCTATATATCCGTCTCTGACTCCAAGCTGACTGTCTACAGCAGACGCCATCAGAAGGAGACAAACAGGAGAAAGTCTTCCTAGATTCAAGTTCCTTAAGTTTGCTCAGTATGTGTGCGCATTTGTTTGTTTGTTTGCGCGTGACCTTGTACCTCACATACTGAAAGCAGTGGAGCAATTAAAACCCTTGTTAACACTTCTGCTTTTTTCAGATAATCCGCTGAGTGGGACTAAAGATCATAGTGTAATATTTAGAGAAGATCTCGCTCTCTACAGAGAGACAAGTTCTGTTATATTTCATGTCATATACAGTAGATCGATGAATGATTTTATTCATTAGGCTCACATGGACCTGAGAGTACGAAACTCTCACACTCCCATTTTGAACGTATAGATTTTGAAAAATGTAAAAAAGCATTAAGACATAAAATGATGTAGAAAATATTTAGGATTCTGTGCTATTTCTCAGTCAGTGTGCACATAAGCACGCTTGTGACATTTGACTTTGGTAATTCATATGTGTAAGGTCAGATTCTCATTAAAACTGTATTAGCTTTTGCACAAACTTGCATGCAGAACAAAATCTGCAGCACATTCTGAAGAACTCTGCATGCTGAGGTTCATGTGACTCAAATCGAGTTTCATTAGAGCTGTATTAAATAATAATTGTGTGTTGCCACAAACACAAGGACTCATTAAAGCCGAGACGGGAGAGATGAGAGACAGGCGATGCATATAATAATTGTTCAGTTTTGTCAGTGTAATTATTTGTTGTTTCATGAACTTTGGCTTTTGCACAGTAGCAGCACACGACAGTAACCGAATGTAAAAATAGTACAGTCTGGCATGTTTGTATAGACTTACCTAAAAACACACACACACAGAAACTCAAACCGTGCAAATGGAGTGTAGTCAACATTCAATGTGCTCACATTCAGAGGAAAAACACTTAAAGAGGAAAGTGAACTCTTCTACTGAGTATAAAATGCAGGCTTCTGTTCAAGCAGGTGTACACCACAGTATACTGTGAAGTGTGTGTGTGTGTTATCACTCATAGCATAGGCTGCTGAGAGAGAGAGAGAGAGAGAGAGAGAGAGAACAGGTACTGCAGCAGTCAGTGTTATGTAACTCAATGTATCTCAAGTGGCTCCCGATCAGCACAGTCGATCCTCACACGTGCTCTCCTGTCCCACACACACTCTCACACTCTCACACACACTCACGCACGCACACACACGCGCACACACACTCTCACACACACACTCTCACACACACTCTCACACACACTTAAAAAGACACACACGCACACACAGCACTCTCACACACACACACACCACACACACTCACACACACACACCCTCACACACACACACAAACACACACTCACAACACACACACACACCTCTCACACACACACACACTCACCACCCTCTCACACACACACACACACACCCTCTCACACACACAAACTCTCACACACACTCACACACACACACTCTCACACACACTCTCACACACACACACACGCACTCTCACACACACACACTCTCTCACACACTCACACACACACTCTCACACACACTCACGCACACACACGCGCACACACACATACACGCACTCTCACACACACACACACTCTCACACAAACACACACACTCTCACACACACACCGCTCATTATCACACGTAAATTTATATCTTCAGTGGAAGGCTCAGGACCGTAAAATGCCCGTCCAATCATTGCATTCGGTCCCATTGAAATGACAGGATATCCTAACCTATGTGTTTGCATAACTCCATGTAGTCTCGGAGGAGGCGTGGCTCTGGAGAGCACTCTGAAGGGAGGGCGGGGTCTTTCAGAGCGAGGTGGCTATGGCTAGCCTCTCCGAAATTGCCTATCCTATCTGTAAAAGTGAAGCGTGGAATATTTTTAATGCTCAAATACCTCCTTGTATTCCAGTTTGAAGTGCCGAGTCAGTAACTTGGATTATGTGGATTATTTTTAACGCTGTGGCTTTCAGGTTGTGTGTGTCTGTGTTGATATATTTGTGGGTGGCCTTGGACCCCAGATTTCCTGCAGTATTTGGGTAAATGAGAGTATGTATTAAGTTAAGTATGTCTTGGCCTTAAAATGTAATAAAATACGACAGAAGATTAATTTGTATGTTTATATCACATGGCATCTTAGCAACGGCCTTCATCTCTGACTATATTTATAATATGGCATGGTTTCTTGTACCGTATTGTTTAAATTATTTAATCATAAGGGATGATTGGTTAGAACAGAGTAACTCTCGTTCAATACTGTCCTAGATTTCCGAGAAAGATACACAGTTCCTAGTCAGTCTTTTTGGCGGTTTTTTCCAACAGCGGTGCTCCCATGTTTGCTTGTTTGTTTGTTTGTTATATCCTTAGGTTGTAAGATCTTAAAGAATGGAGCACTTCATAAAACAGTCTAGCCTCTGTTCCTCTGTCCCCGCTTCACCTCTGCTTCACCACACCTCCTGCAAAAAGGCCTTAATGCTCTCCATAGATTTCATAATGAACCGTTCTCTGAAACGAATTATTAGTAATTTTTGTACCACTGAAACCAGATCCAGTGCAGCTCCATCAGTCTCATCCAGAGGCTAGACGTGTTTTGTCTTCAATCTGATACTTTTTTGATGTGTTGCTTGATTTTTTTTTTTGTATGTTTGACAGCAGTGTTTGTCCAGCTTGAAAAAGTCAGAAGTTGCCCATGCACGGGTGTGTCTCCTTACAAGTGTGTGTGTTTGGTACATTGCTGTGTGTTATTTTGTAGTTGTGTAAAACCGAAAGGCAGCGTTTTCCCACCTCTAAACATATCCTGGAACTCTCGGAGCACCTTGCATTGCTCCTGTCAGGCTGACTGTGAAAAGCACCTTACATAACTGTCTCTGATGAGATGTTGTACTGTTACCCCCTCCTTATCTCACACATGCCACACACACACACACACCCCAGACCAGTTAAACGCATTTACGCATTAATCACACGCTCTCACACAAAGCAACTGTGGACCACAAACAATTGTCTTGTATGTGAGGTGCTGTGCAGGCCCACACACTTGACAAAGCACAATGACTCACTGTTATTGTCTAAAATACAAGAAAACAACTCTGCCTGTTGTTTCTTTTGCATGACTACTTCCTGTTTTTGGTATCATCTTTGCGTCTGGACCCTGAATGACGCTTTAGCTTTTGAAGGGAACTTTTGAAAGGATTTTGCAAATCCTTAGCACTTAGCAGTTTTGTGCAATGCAAGGCCATGTCAGTTTAGCTTATTTATTAGTTGAATATCTGTTCATTGAAATGTTGCGCAGAAGAAAACGACTCATGATGTGTATTGTGAAGATGACCCGAAACCAATCTAACTTATTCAAGTTCACATAACTCTGTTTCCTCCAGGAGAAGAATCTTGACTGGTTTCCCCGCATGCGGGCCATGTCTCTGGTGAGCTCCGAGGGAGAGAGCGAACAGAACGAGCTACGATCGCTGCAGGAGAGCTTGAACAAAACCAACACACTGGTGGCTCAGCTGTACAGCCAGCTGGCTGAGCTTAAAGAACAGGTAAGATACAGAAGAACACCCTTGCAGGCTGTCCGAAGGGGCGACCCAGATTCACAGCCCTCACTGAGCAAAACAGTCTTGTTTCCATTCAGAAACAAAGGTCTTTCTTCCTCAGAAAGTGTTGGCTGTTTGGTTAGCTGTGGAAGTGCGTCAGCGCAGGGTTGCGGTGGCGCCCCGCGGCAGTGTGGTTGTTCCGCCTTTGCTCTGCTGTGTCAGATCACTAATATCACCTGCCTGGACCACATGTGATTCAACAAAAACTGTTTAACTAACTCACATGACAGAGGGAGATGGCAGGAGAACAGAGCTTTGGGTTCTAATTGGATGATGTTAGAAGAGAAAGTGCAGCCTCGTGCCTCGGTCTTGGAAAAGCATCTCACTGACTTATAAGGGCTGCAGGTTTGATAGCGTGAGCTTAGATTTAAGCTTTTCACTGTGTTCTGTGCACAAACATGCAGGAATTTAAATCTTGCTCAGTCATTGAGAATCAGCACCGGTCCAAAACCAGTGAGTTGGAAACTTTAAAGGGGTCACATCATGAATAATCAAATTTTCCTTGAGCTTTGTAGATTTAACAGCTTGACGTACTTTGAAAACGTACTGTAACTTTTCAGAACTCAAAACATCGACTCAATAGAGCATTTATTGAAAACAAGCTGCAAAATTATATGAACTTTTTGATGTTAGAGATCAGTTGCAACTGTTGGGTGATCAGACACTTGGCCCACCTAGTCACGATGACATCACAAGGAGAAAGACAGATGCTAGTATTTGTAAACACCAGAACAAATAATGTTATTCTGAGAACAGAACGTATGAAGGTTCCTCAAACCTTGAGCTGTGTCTGGTTGTGTGGAGCACATGTCGAACTGCGTGTTCCTCTGAAGGGTCTCCACATTAGGAACGTTTGTTACCAAGGTCGCTGATTATTTCAGTCAGTCTTGACCATTTATGTGGAAGGTTTTGGCATGGATTATTTTATAAGTCTGTCATAATGTGACACAGGCTTTGCACAGACTGTTATTGAAGAATGGGCGGGTAAATACAATATTAAACCTGACAGCAAATTTATATGCTGTGTGAGCTCACCAAATCAGTGTTAATTTCACACACAAAAGGGCTGTTTCCTAACACAGGAACAAAATCCTAAAACCTGCTTCTTTGTTCGGGTCACAGAGAGGGTGGAGAACGTGGGGTGGCATACAAATGAACCTAAAGGGGGAAACAAATAAAACATGATGAAATAAACAAATAAACTTTTAGAAATAAACAACAGACTAATGTGGTGAGCCCTCCTCAGATCTGTCTTTATGATTTCTGCCGGTCACAAGGGCAGGCTGGCTGGATTTCTCCTGGCATTGCTGCATGTTAAATAACTTATTAAAGTGATTTCTCTGCCGACAGCCAGGCTTAATTAAACAGATCCTCCTCACCTCTCAGCTCCAGCCAGGCTGAGTTCCAGCTCACAACCAGTAGGCGAAATCCGAAATTGTGGCGTTTAGACAAACAGCCTCTTTACAGTTAAATACTGCACACTGTGTTCCAGCTCTATGTTCTTAATGTAGGACTGTTTATTTACTATCTCTATTGTGTGGATAAGCTACAAATCCACACTATCAATGATAGTGATTAGTTGATATAAATCATATAATGATAAATGATCATTTTTGAGCACATGCTATATATATATATATATATATATATATATATATATATATATATATATATATGAGAGAGAGAGAGAGAGAGAGAGAGAGAGAGAGAGAGCATGTTTTAAATACATATATATATATTTGATTTAATGGTCTGTTTGTAATTACATGAATGTTTTTAGAGATGCTCAGTAATACATTCTATAGATACTTTCCAGTAATACTTTGGTAAGTATATGTTTTTCATTTCTGTTGCTTTTTCCGTCTTCCTGGGGGGTTTTTTTACTGAGCTTGTTGCATTGCATTATGGGATTGCTTTTTCCATAAAAACACACGTGAGGCTTCAGATTTTGGCCAAACTGTAATGCATTCTGGGAGCTCAATTATGCCACCTACCTTCTGGAAAGACCTCCACGTCAGACGTGTCCTGTGATGCGTGAGAAGTTAATGAAGAGGTTTAATACAGAGTGACTGTGTAGGCTTTGAGAAGTGACTAAATGTCTTCTGTGTTGTTTTCTTTCACATGTACAGATGACAGAGCAGAGAAAGAAAAAACAGAGACTGGACTTACTGGGACCATCTCAGATTTTCCATCAGAAACCCCCTGCGCTCTGATGATGGCTCTCATCACACGCATGCTGGTGTTCACACCATGATCAACACAACACTTATGGTGATGTCACACTTTACATCATCACATGCCAGTTGTCCGGTTACATGATCAACAATGACTGGGGTGTCATCTCACGGTTTCTGATTTATCTCTGTTACATATTTACAGTCTGCTCTTTCTGGGAATTGTTTTTGTTATGGAATATCGTAAACACTGTGGTTGGGAGGAGTATTGTTCGGGCTGGATTTGCACGAATCATTTGCTCTGAGTTTGATGTTTGTTGCTGGCAGCCTTTGGAAGGGCTGTCTGGTTTTAAACTTCAAGTAATAATGTTAACATTTTATTTATCATGTAAATAACTGGAGTATTGCTGTAATTAACCGTACTAGAATAACTGGAGACGCTGAGCGCCTATAATCTTGTATTGTTTAGATTTAAAGTTTTATTGTGCCTTACTGTACAACTCCATTAATGAAACGTACAAGACTGGAAACATTCCCATCTCATAATCAGTCAAAGCAAAGTCAAGTCTTAACTCCAATGGATGGAAAACTGTTTTTACTTTGTATTTTAAGTAAAATCTATGTGCCTAACAAAGCTGTACAGAGAGTAATAAAGAATTTATATTTGTTTTTTACAGTTGTAAGTTTGACTGTAAATGTTTAAAACTTTCATAATACAGCCTGTATGGGGTGCAGAATGATTGTAAATCATGAGTGTTGTCAGCAGACAACAGACCTGAGTTTACACACGTGTCGAGTTCTGGAGAGTAACCTGATCTTAACCATGTGACTCAGTATTTTTAGACTAAGTTTCTTCTTTGATAGATGAAATGAAAAAGCAGTGATTGGCTCTCGTTACTAACATGAACGGCTGATTTGGTTAATCATTTGTAACTCATTTGTAGCACTTTAGAAGTATAATAAGGAGTGGTAAACTTAACAGATAATAAGAAGTGATAACAGATCTGTAAATCTGACTATGAAAAAGTGTAATGAAGTGACTCGCGCTGATGAACGCTGTTGGAGTAATCTCCATCAATGAAGAACTTGTTAATAGCTTTAGATGTAGTTTTCCCCATGTGTTTAGGGCATAGAACCCTACCCAGTTACTAGGGTATGCATAATCTCATGTCTACTAGTTACTTTACGCTGGCACAGGTTAAAATTAGCTTCTGACTGCTTCATTATAGCTCACAGCTGTCACTAAGCGGGGAAAGTCCAGAATGTTTGGAATGCTCCGTCAGAGAAGAGAGAACAGGCTGCTGGATGGCTGCCACTCTCACTTACTCTCCCCACTCACAGCCACTGACAATCAGACGTTCCTGTTCAACACAATAACAATCCAATGAAAGCAATAAACATGGATACAGCACTTGTGTGTACTGCGATGAACGCTGATTAGTGTTTATTGTATTACAGTATGAGAGGACATGCTAACGTGAATATTCATCATATTAACTAAAAGGTTAATACAGATATGATTGTTTAAATCGTTATTTTTATTCTGGAGAGTATTTTGTTAGACAAAACGTTTGATATGGCAATGCAAGAGGAACCAGAATTTTTGGTCTACTTCTGACGTAGAAATGTAGCAAAAAGTACTTTTTCAATGCATGTATTTGCTAGACATTTTGTCCGCTTTCAGGAGTTACTGACTTTAATCTTCAGACATAGATTAAAAAGCACATCTCAGGTTTTGCTTTTCAGTCTTAGTAGTTCTGTAGATACTGGACAGAGATTAACTGCTGTAATATTGTATTAACTACTTAACCAGTGAGCATGCAGGAGCTATAAAGTTTTATAGCTCCTTATAGTCTTTCCCTGCATCAAGAGGAACACACTCGTCTGTCTCCTGTAGGATTAGATTGTGTGGCTCAGTTCAAGCAGGTGTGAGCAGTTATGAGGCCAAAGAGACACATACAGTAAACAACATAACAGCAGCTTAAACACTCATTAATGGAAATATACCTCCTCTCTTTCTCTTCGCATGTGATGGCTCTGCATGATTGTGTGTGCTGTTGTCATGCTGTTGAGATGTGTCATGAGAGCATCTCTGAGCGACAGAATCGCCCCTGCTGCACTCGATCCCAAAAACACAGAATGTGAGGGATTTTCATTCGGCTCAGCATTCCTGCTTAATCTAATAGCTTGTGAAGTGACTCACTGAAGCTCCTGTAGAGAGGACAAATCTGAGAGGTGATTTGTGTGCTCATTTGAAGACTTTTAGGAAAGCAACATTGACATTTAACCCTTTTAAACCCTTATTGTTGTCACTGGTGATTTTCATTACTCAGATCACGTTCAACACAGTCTTCTTACTTTACCCTGATTCGCAACGGTACGTTTATAATAGTGATTTATAATTTGAGCTGTCGGGTTGGATTTCCTGGAAAATGTCAGTTTGGCTTCATTTTACTTCAACATACATACTGAAAGTATATAAAGTTACCTGCATTTTCATGTTTTAAACAGAAATGGCGATAGAGAGGCAAAAGTTACGGATTGCAGCTTCACGTCACAATATGGTGTTTTTTGCATTGTTTGCATTTTGATTTTATTACTTGCATTTGTCATGGCAATAATGTGCGACATTCTTGATGCTATAATAAGCTTAATTTTTATTTTCTTTTTTGTTTATATTTTTATTATCTATATACATTATGGATTACCTTTGTGGTAAAAAATGTTACGTCCGTAACCATTTATGAAAAGTTTTAACAGTATTTTTGCAAGGATTACGTGTCTAAACAGGACACAGTGGGATGAAATGGATGTGAAGACATGTGAAGACACATTTCACATGTTTGCTCAGCATCACAGGACAAACACAATGAAATTCAGTTTGTTATTTGTAAAGGACATGCAATTGGATGATGAGACAGAGAGTTATGTAAATGTCTTTTATTAGAAATCCGCTCAAAGGCGAGATGACTCACAAAGCTTATATTTAAGGGTGTTTCTCCATATACCAAAGCATCATGTTGCATCTCTTTCAAACACTAAACTGAAGGTCTCTTTAAAGAGACAGGACATCATTTCTGATTGGTTACAAGTTTTATGCACAATGACGAGTTAATGAGTAAACAGACAGAGGTTAGTGCATTTTGTGCGTTTTTGGTTTAATGGTCAAGTTTTCTTACATTTCCTTGCAGCCATTAATTCGAACTACATTATAGACCTGCACAAAATGAAAAAAGGAGGGGAAAGGTTATCTTGTTTTCTTTTAGCAGAAGGCAGAGACCTGCTGTTTGTCTAAGTACCCCTTCAGTTCCCCCCGGTGTCTCACTGGCTGCTGTTTATTGGCTGATTGAATGGTGACATCAGACCAGCCGTGTCACTGGACACACCTTTCATTTCTGACTGCTGTCTACACCGGCTGGTTTGCTTCTAAGTTTCTAGACGATTCTTATCTTAAAGCAATACTGTACCCGATTCATGAAATTTTAGAAATCAGTTTTTCTTTGATCTCTTTCCATGTATAATCTCCCTGCATTTTAGAGCGGGGTGTGTGGCTTAATTTACATCTCTTGTATAAATCATTTCTCATAGGAACATACCAATAGCGACTACATCATAATCAATATGATGTCTCACAATAAGGCAACAATCAGTTTTTTGCAGCATGGTTATACTGTAAATCTAACAGATATTGATAAGCAAAATCATTTGTTATTAGTAAAATAAGCAAGAAAAAATGCATTATGTCTTCAAACATATTTTAGCACCAACAACAGGATGGGAATCATTGTCCTGGGGCCTGGACCAATGGGAGCACCTGAAGTGAGAGATTGAATAAAAAAGGGTGGAGCAAGGAGGAAGGTTCATCCAATGCCCTGCGATTCATATCAAGTGTACAAGCAAGAAGACAAGCAACAGTTTAACTTGTTTAGCACCCCATAATAACAAAAAGGCGTAAAGCTCACTGTTCATCCACATTTACTTGACCTGGAGTTTCAATTTGAGCGTAAACGTGTATTTTAATGCAAACGTTTGAAAAGTGAAATCAGTTTTATGCATACTGTTACCACTATAGTAACAACAACAGCTTGTCAAACTCGCTCTTGCAGAGAACAACAGGTCACGTGTTGTGTCATGTCTCACTTTCCTAGACAAAAATACTCTCAAAATAAAGACGTTAACCTTGATAAGTGGAAATGTTTTCAAATTACCAATGTAAATTTCAGTAACTCTAAAATCTCATAAAATGTATAAAAATATTATAATATCACAATACAAACATACCCACAAAACTTCCTCTTCAAACAATTTCTTCCCTAAAGGCACAAATGCTCCTATGCTCCACTTATTTGCTTCTCCAGAGGAATTTTTCAGCTCTCATCTCTCTGCCACTGCTGGGTGGAGAGAGATCCTGCCCTTCCCTGCAGACCAGCAAAAAACACCTGGTACCGATGTTTCCAGATGATGAAGGCCCCCACCAGGCAGACAATGGCTTGAGCCAGATTCAGCCCCATCTGCAGAAGGTTATAAATTGGCAGTGTGCTTAAAACAGCACTGCAGTTTGTCACGTCTCTGTAGATAAAGACTCGAGCTATAGGATCCTCGGGGTCCAGGGTGCACTTGCAGTCCCCTTTCATTTCCATGCATACGAGGCTGTTGGTCAGGGTGTAGTGGTAGCACTGAAAGGCGATGACCAGCACAGAGATGATCAGTCCTAACGTGCAAAACAGGAAGTAGAGAATCTGGCAAGAAGTAAAAGAGCAATTACAGTCACTTCTGAATGGAACAGAACTCAGAATACATACAGACATGACCTGACCTGTTCTAGTTTTTAAATGGATTAGGATAAAGGAAATTAAAAAGGTGTAATAGACTAAAATGTCTACATTAGTTCATGTAAGAGCTTAAAGTTCTGTCTTAATGACCAGGAATTGTTACTGTAGTTTTCAATGGCCCATTAAATACTGAAGGCATGCCAAATTAAAGTATAACGCTGATATGAAGAATGATTTCATTGTTGAGTCGCTGCTATATCTGCTTAGTTATCAGAGATGTCCACCACTGTCAGAGTATGCATGTAACTTTGTGTACACTTTTGTGTACCTCAGCACACTCGTTCACTATACAATTTTTCTTCTCCAAACTTTTTGTTTAACTTTTTTATTAACTTTTTTAATGATTTTGCTTTTCTTAAACTTTTGATTTCTGTTTTCTATTGCATTATTTTATTACCTTCTTTTATCTGATTTCATACAGTATGTATACAAATGAATTTTTATGTTTATATTTAAGTGTTCTGTAAGGCACTGAAACACTTGTAAAGGTGCGACATAAATACAGTGTTACTTGTTTACTGAGTTTTATGTAACAAACTCATGCACAAAGTTCATCTGAAATGCATTGACAAAGACCCGCAATAAGTTGCGACTGTAATTTGCAACTAACGCGAAACCTGCATTCATTTTTCACCTTTGTGATAAATTGTGCTGTTGCTCTCTCATCAGGCACTCGGGTGATGCAGTAGAGGATGAACCCCAGCAGAGACACCACACACATCTGCAAAACACAATGCAGACCCCGTCATTTAGAGCCCAAAACGTTGCCATTGTTACCAAGTTATGAACAGACACCAGTCCTGGATTCCTGTAATCTTATTTGCTGTACAGCAGGACTCCACAGGTCTCTTGTCATAACCCTTCTTGTCATCAACATTGTGCAACTCTGCATTGAGTTCATCTGATAATACAATGACTGCTGTTGCAAATTGAATAGTTTAACCCCTTCCCCCAAGATATCTTTATCTGTCGTGCTCTTTATCTCACCCTTTCATTCTCTCTCCACTGATTTTTCTCAGCGTAATTGGAGTCTCATGACTAACATGTGGTGTCTAATTTGATTGTTTTTCCCATGTTCTGAGGCAGAAGTCTTCTTGGTGACCTCAGCGTTTTTCTCTAGGACCATCAGTCTGGTCTCGTGAGGCCTGAACTTGAGATACGCTCTCTGCTCTACCTTATCAGGCCAGCACCGTACATGTCCAACAAAGCCGTCTCATAAACACATTGCTTCATATTATTGCTACATTAACCTGATGAAACAACATGATTTTCACAGTGATACCAAACAACAGTGTAAACATTGTATTTAAATACAACACAGTGTCAGATAAGCTGAGCAGCGACATTAAAGGAAGATTCTAGTTACAAAAGTTTTATTTCTTATTAATGACATGTGCAAGGTTTAATTTCAGAAATATTCACTTAAATTATGAATTCAATAATCAGCTTTTTTAGCATTTATGGTCAAATGCATGCAAAGACAGTGTCCTGTCTGTTGTAGCTCTCGGTTATCTTGTCATACTGTGTACGTGACTGGACATGCACATTTGTGCACAGACGTTTGTCCTGAACCTTTGAAGACTTTTCAGTCTGTCTGTAAAGGTGCAGTTCAAACTGACCTTCTCTTAAGAGAATGCACAGCTAAACATTTTTTAGATGTTGCAGTGCAAAAAGTTTAGATGATCGTCTGTGTGGAAAATTCTGATAATGTTAATTATTTGTGTTAATTAAAGCATTACACTCTTAGGACAATTTGTTTTGTAACCCACTAGCTTAGCATATTAGCATGCAGCAACATACTTGCCATTTATGTTCACTGGATGCTTATGAACAGTTTGGCTGTGTGGTCAATGCATTTGTAGCTTGGGCAGGTGAGATGGCCTCATGCATGGCCCCTGCCAATGTAAACAAGGCATGCTGGAAGATGAGGATAAGGATGATGAAGAGCAAGAGGAGGATTGCTTACAATGATTCCAGCCCAGTGGGGCGTCTCCCTGGCTAGCAGAGAGGGGCTAATGGCAAGCATAAGGAAGGCCACGCCTGCTATCGCGATACACAGCAGGAGCTGTAACAAAGCAACCAGTAAAGGAAAGCGACAGCCACAACAAATCTGGGCTTTCTCCATTAATGGGCCCTCCGTGGGGCCAGTGGGCGCGTTGCCTCCACCAGAAGACCTCAGCGGACTTTCCCCCGACCCCATAGTTCCTCCTCTGTCAGGTCGAGATTCTTAATCTTTCTTTGAGGCCGAGTAGATGTTCTTGCCCTCTTCTGTTTGTGTATCCGTTCTTTTCTTCCCTGCCTGGTGTTTCTTTAGCTTTCTTCAGACTGACTGTTCCCTCACACCGCCTGCCACCCTCTGTCCTGCCCTGCCCCTCCCCGCCTCACTGGAGCCCTCTCTATGTGAACCAGGCTCGGGTGCTACTATTCAGAATCGGAAAGGGCTCTGAACTAATATGGAAAACATTTGGAGCAGATTCCACAAGCAGCGTGAGAGCCACATATAGAGCAGAACAGAGCAGAGAAGAGAAGGCAGAGGGGAGGGTGGATAGGAGAGGGGAACGAACGCATATAGGGGGACTCTAACACACGACAATGACTAGTCTGTGAAAATAAACGGAAAAAGTAGATCTTACAGGGCCAAAACATTTCCTGTCATTGGCAAACATGTGGGCGAGTGTTTGAGTCCTGCCAACCTTCTGCAACGCACTGTATAATCTACTCATAACAGCCTGGAGTCAGTCACATGATTTTGATGAGGTTGTGTGACCTGCAAGCATGTGAGAGGGTTACAGTTAATCTATGAATATTGAAAGAATGCAAATACACTATTTCACATTGTGTTAATTATGTAGAATCATTAACTACATGAAACAGCAAATGATGAGTAACGAAATACCTTTGTAATGGAATTACTGTAGTAAAGCTATTCAATTTTCAATTGCTTATTTATTATATATCGTAAACAGACTTGATAAGGACCTTGTAAAGTTCATCCTAACAGTCTTGTGAAGGCTGGATATTGACTGTATGTTGACTGGGATCTATAAGAGGACTCCATATGTGGTTAATGTATATAATGTATATAATGTCACACCTCGGTTCAGTGCAGGCAAAGCATACAGATCCAGAAACGAAGGTCCAGAAAAGTTTCACTGCACAGAAAGTTTCACATTACAGTCACTTTGTATTTTTGTATAATCAGTTGCAATTATTTGGGTAAAAATGCTGCGTATCCACTGACGCTCTCTGGTTTAGACAAACAGGCTGGGGGAGGGATGCCCACCCGTTAGATTTTGTTCTGGGCTCTGTGACCCTGCTTTGGGGACAAAACTGTCCCCTGATATTAGGTCTGTTTAGGTCACCTAAAGCTAATCCAGTGATATTGCTAAAACAAGTGTATTCTAAAAATGCAAATGTTTTATTTTATGAGTAGTTAATATAATTAGTGTCATTAAAAAAATGTTATATAACACATTTAATATATATATTAAATAATAATTATAGTCAAGTGAATGTTCTTCACGTGCAATATTTTGGCATGTTTGCACCCCCTATAAAAATGAACAGTAGTTTTACTACAGTTTACATCAAAAACCACAGATTATCCATGTTTTTGCTACAGCAACCCTGATTCTAGAGGTAAAACTATATATAAAATATATATATATATATAAAACATGGTTACTATTGTTAAACCACGGTAACCACAGATTATCCATGTTTTTGCTACAGCAACCCTGATACTAGAGGTAAAACTATATATAATATATATATATATATATATATATAAAACATGGTTACTATTGTTAAACCACGGTAACCACAGATTATCCATGTTTTTGCTACAGCAACCCTGATACTAGAGGTAAAACTATATATAATATATATATATATATATATATATATATATATATATATATATATATATATATATATTATATTCTGGTTACTATTGTTAAGCCACGGTAACCACAGATTAAAACTATATATAATATAATGTAGTAAAGCAGCTTTATTCTGTCTCTGTAATTGTGGACGTGAGCTGCTGTTTGTTTTTTCATGCAACACGTTTCATTCCCGGACGGTCGAGCTGGTGCCGCTCACACGTGAGTCCGCTCGCGGCTCCGGGTGCGAGCGCGCGTGCGCGTGCGCGCGAGGGAAAGCGGCAGCTCGGGCGAGCGCGCACACGCCTCATCGCTCAGAGGCGCAGAGCGACACGGACGCGACGCACCGCCGCTCCGCTCGTACCGGATTAACAAACCCCCCGACTGCAGAAGAAGTGCCCGGAAAGTCGGAGAAAGTTATGGATGAAAGGATGCCCAGAATGCAGGGCAGGCAGTTCCTGGATCACGCCGATTTCTTGGGGTAAATGTGGTAGTTTGGTTATTAAATGCGCGTTTGGAAACGCATAGATGTGCTTCTTATAAACCGGGTGTCTGTTTTATAGGGTTGAATATTCGTCTCTGTACATGTGCAAATCGAAACGAGGGATGAGGAGGGAGGAAGGAAAGGTAAGGAGAAACCGATGATGATGTCGGTCTTCACGGTTTTATTATGAAGGACTGTTAGTTGTTGCTCTGGTAACTTTTTGCGCTCTCTGTGCATTTGCAGGACGCTTACAAGTTACCCCACAGACTGATCGAGAAGAAGAGGAGGGACAGAATAAACGAGTGCATCGGCCAGCTGAAGGACTTGTTACCGGAGCATCTCAAACTCACGGTAAAGTGAACGGAACCTCCTGTGGGCTTGTGGAAATAGCAACCTAAAGCAAGCAAGAAAGGAAACCTGTTTAACCTTAAGTGTGTGCTCCGTCTCCAGACTTTAGGTCACTTGGAGAAAGCGGTGGTGCTGGAGTTGACGCTGAAGCATCTGAACGCGTTGACGGCCGTCACCGAGCAGCAGCACCAGAAGATCATCGCCCTGCAGAACGGTAAAGCGCACGACCCCCGCCTGCACACCATGCAAAACAAGTCAATGTCAGCTTCTCTCCACCAGATTGCAATAACAGTCTATACAGCACGCACAAACCCTTATGCACCGTGCCGTCCGCCATGAAGAGTATTTGTACCCTATCTTCCACAGGGGAGCGGTCGCTGAAGTCGTCTCTCCAGGCCGATCTGGACGCTTTCCACTCCGGCTTTCAGGCTTGTGTGAAGGAGGTGCTGCAGTATCTGAACCAGGCGGAGAGCTGGAGCGCGCCCGAGCAGCGGTGCGCGCGCCTCGTCGGCCACCTGCACAAAGTTTCCGCGCAGCTCCAGCCCGGAGCGCGAGCGCTGCAGCGGCCGCTGCCCGGCGACGACGCGCCGGAGCGGGACGCGCAAAGAGACGCGCACGCCAACTGCGTGCCGGTCATCCAGAGGACTCACGTCTTTGAGCTGAACGAGAACGACACGGACACCGACAGCGGATACGGAGGGGAGGCGGAGAAGGGCGACGGCGGACGCGAGAAAGGACGCGACGCGGCCAGAGGAGCAAAGATCAAGCAGGAGTTTGGAGACGAGCGCGTCTCCAAAAAGCCCCGAATGAGCTGGTCCGCTACCGGCGCGGATTCTGCGGAGACCCGTCCGGACGTGGCGTTTGTGAACTCGTTAATGGGAATGGCGGGTGTCGGTGGACAACAGACTCCGTTTTGCATGCCGTTTTACTTCATTAACCCGTCCGCGGCAGCGTCCTACATGCCTTTATTAGATAAAAGCCATTTGGAGAAGCTGGTGTATCCGGCCGCTGACCGCACCGTTCCCCTGGCTTTACCCCGGGATCCCCGCGCACGCCTCCGCCGCGGCCGCTGCAGCCATCGCTTTCCCCGGCGTGTCCCCCGACAAAAGCGCTGGATTTGATGCAGCGTCCTCTAAAGACAACGACCCGTCCTCTCCCGACGATGAGCTGTCGTACGAGGCCGAGCTGGCCTCTCCTGTGTCCGGGGAACATGGATCAGATAATGATGCTGGTCACCAGACCCAAAGAAACGAAAATGATGGTACATAAGCTGATCTTTTGGTCTTTCATTCATTTGCTTGTAAAATCGCATCTATTTATCCGTTTCTTGATTTAATGGTCATTATTGGGTATTTAGTATAGTGTATCTATGGCTTTCTAAACAAAGGCGATTGATTTATTTGGTATTATTTTTGTATTATTTTTTTTCAATATTATTATGATTAAAATAATAATTTCTGCTTTTCTGGTTTCTGAGGGGAGAGTGGGGACGTTGTAACAGCCAGTGTTTTGGGCACTGAGTTATCTGAATGAATATCCAAACTGATTGTCCATAACAATTGGACTGAAAACGAGTGAAATCTCATATCTGATATTTTTATGTTTTCTTCTTGTTACTGTGTTTTTTATGAAGAAACTTAGTTTAGTGCAATACATCTGATACTCATCATCTGTAAGCTACAGAACAACGCTTATCCAGCAAGTTCTCCTCAAAGATTTGGAATTCGTCTATTGGACTCTTGGATGTAATGTTTAATACTGACCTCAAGCAGGCTGGTGTGACTGCTACAGTATTTATCTTATAACTTTCTATTTGCTACAGTAAGACTGAATTTTGTCTTTGACAGAATCAGTTTTTTCTCTTGTAATGTTCAGTGCTTGAAAGTTTAAAACTTTAATACCTCAACATACCGTAGTGTTTGGGCCAGGGCTCATTCATACAGCAGAGATGCTCCTCTGGTAGGGGTGGTGACAAACCTTTCGGGACATTTCTGATTGGACAAATCTTGTGAGCAACCATTTTTTTGATGTTACAGCAGCCCCGCCTCTCTCTCCTGAACAACACGTACAACCAACTAGTCTGAAATGTATACATGAAAATAAATGTATACGTTTATTTATACATGAAGGAAATCAGCACTCTAAATTGGAAAGGCAGGGCCAATTATCTCTCAGCCATCATTGAGAGGGCTTGTGACTTCACTATAATGTTTCACCAGCTCAAAGAATTAGAAATTTTAACCCTGTCATGTGACACAGAGCGTCACATTGCTCGCACCTCTAGCTTAAAATGTACAAGGTATATTAGCACCTTATGGAGCTTTGATATTGAATGTAATCTGTGTTCTTTTGGTAGATATTAAAGTTTGTACTGTATATATTCTGATAAAAGTAGTTATTTAATCCAGAGGTAAAGTGCACTTTTTCTTGGCCTTCTCAGTTTCCTATAACACAGTCCTCACTCTTCATATTTTAACCAATGCTCTTTGAACTCAATGTATGTGTTTTTAAGGAAATGAACTAAAAGGTAAGTGTTGGATTATGTGTATCTCTGTATGTATTACATCATGATTCTCTTGTGGGAGTCAATTCCAACATTTTGAAAGCTCACCATAACCTTTATGGGCTGTCTGTGGGTTCTTTGTAGGGCTGTTACTGCTTTGGTTGAAAAAGTATAAGTTTAAACGTTGAAAACGATAGATGATGATCAGTCATGGTTTGCCTTTCTAAAACTTTGTCACTGTTCATGACCTGTGAGAAGCTGATTATTATGGGTCATGCTGTATAATATACAAATGTTGTGGAGCACTGTAACATGACAAATAAATAAAAATAAAAACAGAACTTTGAACTAGACTGACCTTCAACAGCAGGAGGTGCTTTTTGTGTTTACGCTGAAGAACTGTCGCAATTTTCACCTCACGTTTTACTGAACGCGTTCTTTTCTATGCCTGGGTTTATGAATGCATAAGAGACATAATGTAACAGCTGACCGATTCATGTTTATATTGTAACACGTTTCATAGGCCCTTTAATGTCTTTGCCTCAACTGTCATTTGCCTAAACGGTGGCATGTGGATGTATATAGTTTGTGAATATGCTGTATGTTTAATGTTCATGTTGTAGAATAAATCTGTGGATGTTTTTTAACAAACTGAGCCACTGCTGCACATTTCACTAATGCTTTACACATCTGCGGTTCGAAATTACGCAGCTCAGTTGTCAAATAAACATAAGATCATGTGAACCAAATGTTTTTACCTCCCTCATTCATTTAAATGCTGATGTTCATGATATTTATGTAATACATTATCATTGTGTTCACAGCACACAGTGGAACATTTTTACAGATGGCAGAAAAATCCCTCTGATCTCCTCCAATGTTTATGATAGGTTGAAATACACGTGCAAAACACTGTTACAGTGTTACTTTGGTTGTTAACCTCCCAGAAACACTTGCCTGCACTTAGCATCAAGAGCTGCTGCTCTCAGCTACAGGTGAACAGATGGTATGCATAATCTAACCTTTAATATTTAACACAAGGCAACTATGACAAATACATACATAAAGTTTAGACTCATACATAGCGTTTGAATCAATAAAGATTTGTAAAAAGTGATCATGTGATCATCCATAAATCATTATTTGATTAAATGAAATCAACTGAAATCAACCACACAGTCCAGCAAACAAAATGCAACAATCAAAAGGGCTTGATTGGGCTCATTTAATAACATTAATATACAAATAACAAAAGGGCTCATTTAATAACATTAATATATTTATTATACATTTAATAACAGGCAGAATGTTTTTCATGAAATTACAGTACGAGTCAGCTCAAAAATCAGCTGACACAAGATTCATAATGTTGTAATGTAAACACAAAGTTAACACAATTCTCAGAAACAGAAAGAAGTCATTTCACTGTTTTTGTGTAAAATAAGGAAGCTCACCAAAGACGTCATGTGAACTTCTTCATTAAATTACCACACAAGTTTAATTTTAATCATAAAAATCATAGCTTGTGGGAATTCAAAACGTTAAAGAAACCAACAGCAGGACTAAGCTACTAAATGCTTGTGTAAACATAAAATATTGAATTAGTAACCATATTGAAAAACTTGAATTAGTAGTTTATTTGCACAACTGCAAGACATCAGCTTTAAACAAAGCATTCATGCATTCATTGCAGCAGATAAGAAGTTTTCACCAGATTTTATCCAATCAGTGTCTGAGCCATGAAAAGTTGTGAAATTTTGAAATGCAAAATAAGAAGAAAAGGTCACAGAAAGTGTTTGTAACTTCTCTATCACATTTACAGAGCGAAACAAGATTATATTAACGAGATGACGCTTCCCTCTTGTGGTGAAACTGAGGACATGCAAATCTAGCACGCCGCTTTATGTGCGCAGCTCATAAAATTTCATATAATTTCTTTATATGAAATGATCTGATAGTTTATTCAGATCATTTAATCTGAGACCACGGAGAAAAGCGACAGATATGCGTTTTATTAAATAATGAGCGATGCTTTTAGTTTATAAGCCAAGAAAGACAGAAATGCACGAACGAGATTTCACGGCCACATATACATTTGCGTTGCTTTCGTTTCGAAAACAGAATGACTTTGATCTG
The DNA here is from genome assembly GCA_036877525.1 of Chromobotia macracanthus. Taxonomy (NCBI): domain Eukaryota; kingdom Metazoa; phylum Chordata; class Actinopteri; order Cypriniformes; family Botiidae; genus Chromobotia; species Chromobotia macracanthus. The sequence goes on along the minus strand of JAZGTH010000067.1, from coordinate 2,648,423 downwards.
CTTCAATGAATGGCGATTGATTTTCCTTTAATGAATTAATCCCGACATTAATCACGAATAATAATGTTTAAATGCTTTAAACACGCCTTTCTTCGTGACTGCGCAGGATACTGCGCAGGATGCAGCGCAGCCTTGACGCGCCTGAACGCGCCGCGTCCTCGTCACCGTCACATCTCTCGTCAGCTGACTGCGACTATACATCAGCACTACACTTTAAATACATCATCACTACACTTTAAATACATCCGCACTACACTTTAAATACATCAGCACTACCCCTCAGGTGTGTTAACAGCCCCGGGGTTTGGCAATCATGAGGCTGGCCTGTCTGCTGCTGGCTGCGGTCTTCGTGTGGACGTCCGACGCGATCGTTCGGTAAACAAACTTCACGACAACAACGATTATGTGACTGCAAACGTCGTGATCAGACATGTTTAGACATCATTTTTGCTAAATAAACCGGTTTAAAGCTCTAAATACTCAAGTAACGCGTTTAATGTGTGAGTATTGCGGTCGGGTTGTGTTAAGTGTTGTCTGTTTAGGGGGCTCACTGGGTTTTAAGACGCAGCCCTTGTGTAAAACATGATAAAGTATATAGAGGTCATTGTAGGACGTTTGTGACTCAAGAGCTGTGCACAGATCAGCATCTGAGGCTCTGTAAAGTTCACATCCCGTCTGCCCTCTTAAGATAACTGTGTGTAAATACGTATGAACTTGTATAAGTGATGTACAAGACTTGAAGACTTGTGTCTGTGTTTGTTTTGGTGGGCCATGACTTGTTAGAAATGGAGCTGATTTGACTGAGCTGTGTTAGTGTGTCTAACACACACTATATTTCCTTTTGATGCATGATTGCATTTGGACTTTGATATGAATGTAGGTTAGATTACATTTATGAGCGACCGAGAGCAATGTCTTAAACCATGTATTCATTTATTCGTTTTGTTATAGGTTTATGTAACATTAGGTATAATACTATATTTATATATATATCAGGGAATACAGTTAGGCCCAGTTCACATTTTTGGGCATTTTCCAGACTAGTCAGAACAGCCCATTGCGATCAGGTGATCTGAGTTCTGCCAGCTACTGATTGCACAACAGAAGCTTCTCATCGTCATGTTGCATTATCTACAAATACAGAGCAGCGTAAAATTGATAGTTGCACGTCGTAACTTTTAGTCTGAGAACAGTTGCATGTTTTGGTAATGACTGTGGGGTAATGGTACACAATCTAGTGGGTTGGTATTTACATTAATGCGTTTGGCAGATGCTTTTTTTTTTTAAACCTTACAGCATTTCTTTCTTTGTCTCTCTCCAGGATTCCCTTAAAGAAGTTTCGCTCTGTAAGACGGACACTAAGTGATTCTGGGAGAGCTGTAGAGGAACTTGTGGCTGGTTCTGTACCTCTGAAATACAACCTGGGCTTTCCAGCTAGTAATGGTCCAACCCCAGAAACTCTCAAAAACTACCTAGATGTGAGTGTTGTTTCCTGTCCTTTAGGTAGTTTCCTGTCTGAGGTGTCTGTGGTGTGTTTACTGTGCAGATTTACTGTCATGTATCAGTCCTGTGGTTCAGTTTAATATAAAATGTCTTCTAGTTATTTACCAAACATCTCTGGGCTGGTTCTTCTGAAGAGCTCTGACTTGGGCACAATGGTTTAGTAAGTTAATTACTTAGGCCAGGGACTTTAAACACAGAGGTTACACAAAGTTGACCCCAGGATGTCAGCGTACGCAAACAAGCATTTTCTATAGTGTAACAGACAGTCTGTGTGCTTGATCATGTCATATGATGATTAAATTTCACCATGGGAAAACATGACTGACGGGGCAAAAGATACATTTAAAAACTGCTTGTATGTTTCCTGTCACAAACTCTTATGGAAAACATTACAGAGCAAGTTTTTCAGACCTCTGGTCATGAGTCTGTTTGTCAAGCCTAGGAAACAATGGCTCTACATCAGCTAAGTGACCACAACAATCCACTTTGGCAATAGGCAACTGTTTTGTAAACAGGATTTGTTAAGAATTAGATCTCTAATGCATAAAGCAGGAATAAACATGATCTCTGATGCCTAAGAGCTTTCATAAATGACCTTTATCCCAAGAAAATAATTAAAGCAGCAAGATTTTAGATAAGACACGTTTTTGTGATATTTAATAAGATAACTACAAAATTCATGTTACTGTTATTATCAGACATCTATTTTGAATTGTTCTGTGTTGTAATTTATAACCCATTAGTAAATACTAAGGGGGGATGTTTAAACTAAATCATATGTTTATAATGGATAAGAATTAGTAGGATTGGTCAGTCTGCAAATATAGAAGGTTTATTTAGTTGAAAATATAATAAATATAGTTGACAGCTGTGATCTTTTATTTTGGCTTCTCTATTACCATCTCTGTTTAAAACATAAAACTGCAGGTTACTTTATGTACTTTCCTTTACGTATGTTGAAGTCAAATGAAGCCAAACTGACATTTCCTGGAAAATCTGACTCGACAAATTACAAACCATTGTTATAAACTTATCGTTGCGAATCGGGGTAAGGTAAAGAGACCTATGATGTACTTAACCAAAACAGTTATTTTTGGTTAGGATTGCAGCTTTGAAGGTTGTTTAAAAAGCTGTGATATCCTTTTCAGTTGGACAGTATTGTTCTGACAAAAAATCTCTGTTCTTACAGGCTTACAGTCTGCTGTTATAAACTATCAATGAATCGTGTTTGTTTACAGGCTCAGTACTATGGAGAGATCGGTCTTGGCACTCCGGTTCAGTCCTTCACTGTGGTATTCGACACAGGATCCTCAAACTTGTGGGTTCCCTCAATCCACTGTTCCCTGACTGACATCGCCTGCCGTAAGTCAGGAGGGCTAGAAGATACAGACCCTGATGTATAAACTGTTGATGCTGAACACTAGCCTGGTGTTTAACATCCTAGTTCCTGTATTGTGTAATTTAGCCCAGCTGGAAAACTGCATTGACCAATCAGCATTTAAAACCAGAACTATTCGTTTCATAGAACTGCTTATCAATTTGAATTATATTAGGTGAGAGTAACTGAGTGTATGATGAATTTTCCGTCCTGTAGTGATTCATCATAAGTACAACAGCGGCAAGTCCAGCACCTACGTAAAGAATGGGACTGAATTTGCCATACAGTATGGATCAGGAAGCTTGTCTGGATATCTTAGCCAGGATACATGCACGGTAACAACCAAAATGAGTTTCACTTGACAAAAAAGTGAATTTTCACAATTTTCACAAAAAAAGTTGAAAGATGATTTGTTACTTCGCTTTCAGGTTGGAGACATTAAAGTTGAAAAGCAGATATTTGGAGAAGCTATGAAGCAGCCAGGAGTGGCCTTCATCGCAGCCAAGTTTGATGGGATTCTTGGCATGGCCTATCCTCGCATTGCTGTGGATGAAGTCCCTCCGGTCTTTGATATGATGATGAGCCAGAAGAAAGTGGAGAAAAATGTTTTCTCTTTTTACCTGAACAGGTAAATGAATGGACAGTCCGTTAGACATGTACACATTTAAAAAAGTTTATGGATTTATTTTATCATTCAGTTCTGATTGTTGTGGATGAATTATTCCTTCGGCAGAAACCCTCAAACTCAGCCTGGAGGTGAGCTGCTGCTCGGAGGCACAGATCCCAAATACTACACTGGAGACTTTAACTATGTGGACATCAGCAGACAGGCCTACTGGCAGATTCACATGGATGGGTGAGAATTATGGGGTCTTAGTATGATATTGTGTATCGGGTGATACAGGTGTGTTTAAGTGATGGTTAACCCAAAATCGCTTTATAACCACTAAAGAAAAATGTAGGTTTGAAATGACATTAAAAAAAGATGAGTAAAGTTTTCATTTTTGAGTAAACTACCACTTTAACAAGCAAATGTTATCTGAGGTGAGCAGAGCATGCCTTACTTTAAATTCCAGATTGAGTTGGTCTAAGCAATCCCGTCATGTACTGTCCTTTGTATTGGGGTAATGCTGAAATGTAATTTTATCAAGCAAAAGCAGTTTTACATTAAAGCCGGGTTTGTAAGCCTGTTGGGGAATAGCAAACCTGTTATTCTGTTGCATGAGAAAGTTAATATTGATGGTAAAACTTGAGTATGAAATTTGTGTGTAGTATGAACATCGGCAGTGAACTGACTCTGTGTAAAGGAGGATGTGAAGCTATTGTGGACACTGGAACTTCTCTGATCACTGGTCCAGCCGCTGAGGTCAAAGCTCTGCAGAAGGCTATAGGAGCGATCCCTCTCATCCAAGGAGAGGTGTGCTTAAATCTGAGTTATTTGCACAATTACACTGAGGCTATAAAATTGTACAAACGGGTTTATACATTGTGTATGTGATGTGAACAGTTTTACAGTTTGTAACCATGCATGTTTTCCCTTTAGTACATGGTTGATTGCAAAAAAGTGCCCACACTTCCCACCATCTCATTCGTACTGGGTGGAAAAACGTACTCACTGACTGGAGAGCAGTACATTCTGAAGGTCAGTAACTTAAAGCTTGTTTTGTCACCTCTCAGTGCTGTTGTTTTCATGTGGTATTTTGCATTTGCAAAAGCATGTTATGAGTCACCAAAAAAAATAATGTGCATGCTGCTTTATTTCCTGCAGTCGTGTGGAATGAAAATAGCAAAGTGATTCTCACTTATTACATAGATAACCTCTTTCTGTTCATGCCTGTAGGAAAGCCAGGCTGGAACTGAGATTTGCCTGAGTGGATTCATGGGCCTAGATATCCCACCTCCTGCCGGACCTCTGTGGATTCTGGGAGATGTGTTTATCGGGCAGTACTACACTGTGTTTGATAGAGAGAATAACCGAGTGGGCTTCGCTAAGTCTGTATAAGCCCACCGCAGATGTAACACCTCAGTGATGTGACATGAGAGGGTGATTTGTCCTCTCTGTTATAATGACAGATTGTGTCATTATAGCGGTATAATTGTGTTCTTTGCACTGCTTTTAGCTTATTGTTTTTCTTTGAAGAGGCTTGTGGAGAAGAAATGATTCAGGGAAACGTCAAAAAGATGACCGTTACACTTTTTGCTTGGTTAGCAGAAGCTTATCTGAATATCTGTGATTGTAAAACCAGGTTTTAACATTTTTTGTAATTTTCATCTGACATGTTTAATTTTAAACACTACTAGTTATAAAGTTTTTATTGTTGAAAATGACCTTCTACTGATCAAACAAATCGAAGTGGACAGTAAAGTTGTTTTAAACCCATGGGTTTTTTTGAGTCCCAAACAGTAAATTCCTGCTGTTTTAATCTGTAATATTTGATTTATGACCTCCTGTTTTCAGATTTAATTTCATGTAGTTTTCAGTTGTAGACTGATCTGAGGTTTAAATAAGGAGCAATAAAAACTGTCTGAATACTTTATCGTTTAATCTCAATACTGAGAAAGGAAATACTGCGTTGTTGAGCATGTTCATGAAAAACTATTTACAGGAAAAGGGAGTGTACAAACTCCTCCTAATGATACAACAATGATAACACACCAACAGACGTACAAACATACAGTCAGCACTCTGGATATTTCAGCACTTTTTTGCAAAAAAAACATGATCTGTTATCCAAACTATATTCCCATAAATTTGTTCATTATTTACAGAATACCTTAAATGTACAACATTCACCTTGTATTTTAACATTTCAGAATGAGTTAGGCACACAGTTCCAGAAAGATGAGTTGTTTTCAAATGTAATCCATAAACTGATGACACAATTTCATTACGTCCAACTAAAAAAGTACTGCATGATGTCCACGTTTTGCGGATACGTTACATTCTAGACTTTTCCAAAGCTGCTTCTAATCTTGTACTTAGTGGACAGTATCTGCCCTGACTTGCAACATAAACTTTTTGTACACATAGCCATTCTACATTAGAGCATAAACCAGGGGTCTACGGGCCCCTACAGACAGATGAGGGTACGGTAAGTGCGTGCAAAAGGTTGGGGCAATGCATGGGGGTGCATTAGTGCTAGCTACACATATTATACAATATGAAACATCCTGGACCAGTGTGAGTATGATGACTGTGAATTGGCTGTTGGAGACTGAGCTTCATTAGGATTTGTTATTGAGTGAATTGGGCGATTGGTTTCAGCAGAAGTGATGAATGACGGGCGTGTTCGACTTGAGGCGGCGCTGCGCAGACCGATCGGCGAATGACGTCACAGTATCGCGAGAGCCACTCGGAGGCTTACGGAGCTGTCTGCTCTGGAATCATTCTCGCGGTACTGTGACATCATTCGCTGATCTGTCTGCGCCGGTGGCAGATTACGCAAAACTTCATGTGTAGCGTCGCGGGAGAAACTTAATGGGACGGGTCCTCACGGAAACCAGACAGTCTCACAAATCTGATTCGGGAGTATTCGTAGTGTCCGTAATACTGGCCATTATGTATTCTGTGGCACAGGTGCCGTTGAGCGAGATGTCCACGCCCGGGCCGCTCTGCTTGCGGTGGTTGGCCGGCATGGGTGATGGAGCTTCGCTTGGCGTCTTTGCATGAAGAAGACTGGCATCGTCTCCCTCCTCCTCCTCCTCTCTGCTTCTGCTGGTGGTCTCTTTGATGATACGACCCTTCTTATAGGAGACGGTGGACAGGCCTCCTGCGCTCTCATCGATGAAGTTCAGACAGCGCAGGATGAAAACTACAGGCACGGGGAGCATGGCAAAGACCACCAGAGAGATGCAGACTGCCAGACCCCAGGGCGGGTAGCGGAGAGATTGTTCCTGAGCCTGAAAACGTGCGAAGTAACTGGATTAATGAAGCTACAGGTTAATGCATGCACAATTAATGCACATGAATGCACAATGCATGAAGACTGACCTGGAATAACAGAACCGCAGTATTTCTTATCAGTCATAATTCTAAAGATTTAATTATGACACGACTGTCGTTTTAAATGACTTAATATGTATGAAACAATCAGTCAAGCTACATGTTTGATCATCATACAAAAACAAAAAGAGTCTGAGCTTGTGTGTTTTTCAGCTATGGCTTATTGGCTTTCAAAACGAATGATCATTTGAAAAGCATTAGTTTAATGGTTTTCTCTTTTAGTGGACAGTACATTGTAAAACTGCACATTCAAAATGATTTGGTAGTTAAGGAAGTCCACTTTTCAACAGGAACAAAATCCCAAAACAATCCACAGACAATTGGTAGATGAAAATGAACCCATATATAAGTCCAGACCAGAACATCACTGAGCTATTCTCTTACCCTAGCAACGTCTGGGTATCCACCTAGCCTTGTGTTTTGCACAGGCAAGCAACGATCCTATAGCTACAGTCTTTAAAGTGTTAATATTTAAATGATAAGATCACAGGTAGTCCCACCATTTGCTGGTTCCATGCGCTGTAACTGGGTGGTGACATGCCCAGCTGGATGATACTGGCGATCAGAAGCCCCAGCAGCAGCACCGGTGTGATAAACTTCCACATGTAGTAGTAGAAGCGATATGGGGTGAATCCAAGCATGTCCTTCAAATCCTCAAAGAACCTGAATGAGTGTGTATGGGAAATTAAATCGGATCAAATCAGATTAGAGCTGTTCTGACTGACACATTCAGATCCATATGCGTCGTATTTATCTATAAATAAAGTTTGTATAATTACATAGCACTGCATGTGGCCACTCACTGCATGAATCAGTTTGCTAATAGTATTTATCGGTAACCTAGAATATATGCATTTTGATAAATGTAACGTTTATTCTAATAAGATCTTAATGATGCTTCATGTGCTTCATAAATATTACTTTAATAATTACTCTTTAAACCTGCCATCTGTAACTTTTGCCTCTATACCGCCAGCTTTGTTTGAAACACAAAACAGAATACTTTACATATTTTTCTTAACGTATGCTGAAGTCAAATGATGCCAAACTAATATTTCCCAGGAAATCGGACCCAGCAGCTCAAATTTAACATATATAAGTCTTATTATATTATTATAAACTTCATGTTGTAAATTAGGATAAGGTGATCGTGTTGAACACTGATCTGTCATATACTTGCTCAAGAATTGATTTTTGTTGATGTTTAACCAAAAAGTTACAGATTACAGCTTTAATTAGTGTGCAGTATCTATAAAAGCAATGTTAACCTCCTGTCAGCAGAGGGCGCTGTGAGCTTTCTAACCAAACTCAGTCCCTGCAATTAACCCTTTGATGTATGTAACATACTTGTCTGTGCCATAGACCCAGGCCACAGCAATGTTTTCCAGAAGAACCACGATGAGGAGAGGCAGAGTGGCAGAGTAGTCATCAAACATGGCCACAAAATAGTTTCCAGACCGCTGGACAAATATCAAACCAATGCTGAAGGCAAGCACACAGCAACCAACTGTAAACAGAGAGACGTAAGACGTATATTGTAGCTTATTGGAAACAAGAAAACTGAGAACTGCATGTTAAAATGTTTTATTAATTACAACTGAAAAGTTTTATTGCAGTATTACTTGTGGTGTGCAACACGTTTATCGTTTGCCTGGAAAATTAACATTCACACAAAATGATTGTTTTGATTTAGGAGGGTTGAAATATGGTCACAATATTGACCACTTTTATGATGATTTTATGATGTTCTCCATTTGTTGACCTTGGCAGCCACTCGTGCAAACATTCAGACTGGCCATCGGTCAGCTGACAACTGATTTTAAAAGGGCACGCTAACAGAAAGTGCTGCAAGAAGCAGCAGCAAATCTGAGCTGTTCAGGCCTTCGAGTGCAGGTCAGTCAGTCTGTAAATGTTGTAACTTTGTGTTCCATTATTAAGTATTATCCACATCTTAATTTGGTGAGCTGTTCTTTAAAGATCTGGTGTGGTTGAAGTTTAATAACTTTTAATATTGTGCCTTTTTGAGCAAGTATGAATATGAAACCATAAAATTTAAAACTGTAAAAATACAGACAACCTGGATAAAAAATTATATATGCGAGTTTGTCGTGTGTATTTGGCTTTGGCTGACCTGTGAGGTATTCCTTGCGCACTTTGAAGGTGTCCACGATGGGAGTGAGTATTCCCTGGATAGTGCCGAACATGCTGCCCAGCCCCAGATTGACCAACATGAGGAAGAACATGACGGACCAAAAAGGTGAAGCTGGGAAATGGGTCATGGCCTCAGTGAAAGCGATGAAGGCCAAACCTGTACCCTGAACTGCCTGTAAGAGAAGATTCAAAGCAATTCCAGCATGTTTTTAAAAACAACATCACACGGCAAATGCACACACAGATACGGGAAAGATTTACTTCAGCTCATAGGTTTAGGGATCTGGGAAAACATTCAGACTCTGTTTAGATCACTGTCAGCCACGTTGTACTTCGATTAATTCTGTAAGGTCAAAAAACAGCTTGAGGCGAGTGCATCAATTACTCAACATTTATCCTGAGATGAGTACGAAATAAAAAGATTTGATTAAAATAAGTGCACAGGAGAGAAAGTGGTTGTAAAAACAAGCCTATGATTATTGAAGGACTTCTGAATTTCCCTTGACTGTTATGTGTGCATGAGGCTTCATCAGGGTGAGAAACAGAGATTATATTATGAGCTCAGACAACATGTATTGCATTTCCATGTATTCCATTTGTTTCATCATGCAGTGCTGTGGATCTCCCACACATCTTCCATACCAACGCAGAGATAAACCCGCACACCTTCAGTACTAGGACAATAAGACAGTCAGAAACTGTAGCAGATTCTTCTGCAGTTTACATGACTGGATGATGAAACTGAGTCTAGATTTTTCGACATACCTTGAACAAATTATGCATATCTTTATTTTAAAGCTGCAGTCTGTACATTTTTTGTCTCTCTGTCACCATCTCTGTTTGAAACATGAGATTGCAGGTTACTTTACTTACTTTTGGGTATGAAGTCAAAGGAAGCCAAACTGACATTTCCTGTGAAATCTGACCCGACGTCTCAAATGATAAATATTTATTATTAAACGTATGGTTGTGAATTGGGGAAAGGTAAGGAGAGCATGTCAAACACTGATTTGTTATATATGTGCTTAACTTTTTTTTAACCAAAAATGTTCAGAATTGCAGCTTTAAAAAAAGCTTTTAAACATTTTTCTAGGTAATACATTTTTAAATATATAATACATTGATATAATTTATATACAATTACTTAGTAAAAATGGGTCATGTAAGACTATTTATTCCTAAATGATTTGGGAATAGTTCTATAGGGACATGTACTACTAAAAAGTGCTCACTTGCATTAACATGAGAGGAGTGTGTGTCCTACAGGGTTAAATTTCGTGGAAAGTTGGTGCGTATCAGCTGTCTCTAATGTTTCCCTTCAGCGTATTAATTGGCTTTAGGCTCCTCCTCACCTTGTTCAGCTCCTCTTTGATGTCACAGTTGTCTAAGCCGAGGCGGAGATAATCTTTTTCCATCACACCCTGGATTATGTTGGTCATTTGCTGGTAGTCTTCAGGACTGACATGACTGAAGTTAATATGGTGTGGGATCAAACTGGGATTGATCTCTTTGCCAAGGAGATCTATAATCTTTTTGGTGTTTCTGGAATGCAAAAAAACTAATCAGTGTACAGTCAAGTACCTAGCTAAGTTTTAGGTTGGAAGAATGTTTCCCTAACATTTCTGTTAAGTAACAAAAATATAAAAATGTTATTTTGAGTTTTAGGAATGTTTAAAACGTTCAGTTTTTTAAGACTTCTATTAACGTTATTCAAAACTTTTAAACACATTCCACTAACAACTTGTTAGTTGTTACATGTTTTTTTTGTATGATATATAACATTGATAAAAGTTCTACTAATGTTACCGCAAGAATGTTTTTGATAACTTTTAGAGAACATTAGTCAATGTTCAGAGAACATTGTTAGCTCGGTATAAGCTAAGTGAACTGTATATTGGATTCAAGGTTACATGTGGTTTTATAAGACTGATAGATCTTATTGAGACTGATAGAGATATTTTGAATCAAAGCTACTACACTGCTCCAGCATCTCATTAACAGACTAGATGGGCAGGGAATTTATGGTTAGCTATGTAAGAAAACAAACTACCCATGAAACAGTCACAGTTCTTACTGCTTTAAGTTTTGAACTCACATTTCCACACACTTGGCGTTCATGATGTTGGCTTTGAAGCCGAGCACGGCAAACACGACCAGGGTGGCCAACACAGAGGTGAAGAAGTTAATGAAGGAGACCAGCACAGCGTCAAAGTGACAGTTGTTGTCTCGCTTGTTGTAGCTGGAGAAAGCGATAACACCACCAAAGCCCAGACCCAGGGCGAAGAAGACCTGAGTGGCAGCCTCACGCCACACTTTGGGCTCCAGCATGATTTCCAACTGTGAGAAGATTAAGTTGAGATTTATTGTGCTTCATATACTTACAGAAAAGCCCTTCTGTCTCTAGTAGCCTTTATGTTATAAAACATTATGTTTTAACTGATTGCGCTTTGCCCTTTATATTTAGTGTTGATGTACAAATAGCGCTACAAATCAAATATTTAACATAAGACCGGTTTTAAACCTAAAGGATTTCTTTAACCAAATCAACGTCCCTGCCACTCAGCCTTGTTAAACAGGGCAGTGTTTGTAATTGTGACTTCTAATCACTAACTTTCTAAAGCAGAGGCTACACACAGTCGTGCAATTGTGGGCTACACAAACCACCCACTGATGTGACCCAAACCACACAGAGGCGAACACACACACATACTTTTTGGAGTTTTAAAATAAAGACACACTGAAAAGCAGACATGTGACTGTCTTGTCCCGTGGATTGAGCGTGTCTTTATGTAAAGCAGCTGGCGCAATGTTTCAGCATCTGCTAATGAAAGAGTTAATTCACTTCTGCCGAGTCGCAAGCACAAATGCATTCTGGGAAATCTGGCGAGGGTATCGTTTCCATAGATACATCCACTGGTCTCCAGTGAAAGGATACACATGGGAATTAGTAATGGATGATTAAGATCATTTTGAATACTGGATTTATTGCTGGTGTATAAACCAGGGCATGAAAAGTAAATTGGTCTAATTGTTGTAAAGCGTCTTTGGGTTGATGGTGTTGGGACTAAAGCCACTGGGGGGAATTAGTGTTTGCTCACACACATCCTGTTTTTTAGGGTCATACCTTTGGGGTGAACATGTGGATGATCCCATCCACAGAGCCTTTGAGAAGAAAAGCTCGAACCAGGAAGCAAATAAGCACCAGGTAGGGGAACAGAGAGCTGAAGTACATGACCTGCAATCAGTCATAAACAAACAAATGGTCAAATAAGGTAAATGCAATGACATGTTTTACAGAACTGATTGTGTTTTAACAGAGCTGTAATACCTCTTCCAATACACAGGGGGCCGAAAAAGTGCCTTTTATCTGCTTGGTGATTTTTACAGCTTGTGAATCTCTAAGGCATGTTTACATGTACATATTTACTGTACATGCTGCATACCAAATGACAAAGATAACTACTTAGGACTTCCATAAAACCAGCATCTGGATGTAAGGTTTTGTTTTTTGTGCTGTATCAACTACATGCATTTGATGTTTTGATACTTAAAAAAGTAGTTTTTTGCTGTTGTCTGAACAAACTGCTTATCTTGACAACACAGCAAATCTCCTTAGGATTTCTTGTTAAGAATTGAAATGTTAATGCTGTATGCGGTTGTTGAGAAATGTTGTAACTAAGAGCGTATTTGTTCGAGCATGTACTTGAAAAATGATGGAGCTTTTCAAAATTATATCTTGTATTGACGTTGGTGGTCAGAACACGAGTGACTCAGAACCCTCGGGCTCTGGGACGGGTTACAATTCTTTATTTAGTACAACCATACCCCAGACATAATTTCATAATTTTCTATTTTTAAAAGATGATAATTAAAGCACTTAATGATTCATGCTTAACTTAATCTCTGTCCTTTATTACATTATTAAAAGAAGTGTTTATGACTTTAAGACTGTAAGACAAAAACAGTTTATCCCACAATAGAAAGACATTTATGAAGGAAAGGTTCCCCTGAAACCGTGTATGTTAGTAAAGAAAATGTTGACTAACTTTAATGTTGAATGATGAAAACTGAAACTGTAATACATAAGAAAGTCTTCCATTTATACATTATTGTGCATCTGAATTAAACAATGTATGCTTGTGCAATTAATCTCATATTCGCCGTCTTTTATGTTTGATTCCCTTTACAGTCTACACAGTATGAATTAACTTTACTTTTTGATGAAAAAGTCTTCAAAAGAAGACAGTATAGTGTTAATCTTTAAAAGTAAGCCACATGCTTTTGCTGTGCAACCACAATGCAACACAGTTTGAAAGGGTGCTGACATGTCTCTTACTCAGCAAGAGCACGACCCACCTTAAAGTTTAGGAACAAAGCTCAAATTTTAACTATCCCACAACCTACATGATTAAAAGACACAATTTCTCTGTGGCTCTCTAAATATGACGCATAGAGGAAGTTTTACAACAATCCATTGAATCAATCTACACCTCTTCCTGTGGATTACTCCAGACACATCTCTAATTCTACAGTACAGTGTCCTCAAACACCAGTAATTGAGTAAAGTTACTGGGTGCAGCACCAAACAAAAATGCTGCACATAAAATCAGGGCAATCAGCATTGCTCTGTTTTTCTTCTCAAATGTGCACACGAAATTACAGGAATTACAATTTTTCACGCTTTGGAAATGTTGAATTGAATTGACGCTCTGGGGTGAAACGCTAACTTATTTTTGAAGGATTTCATTTAAATGTGTTTTTCTGTATCAGCTGAAACTATACACTGTATAAGACAACAGAGGTGTAGTTAAATGTAATGTAATTAATGTAGAAATGTAGTTAAACATTTCTTACCTTTCCAGAAGACTGGATGCCCTTGATCATAGCGAGGCACACCAGGGTCCATGCAGCCAGTAGACATAATGTCATCTTCCAGTTAAGCCCTCCGCCCTCTGAGATGGAGTCAGAGATGTCCAGGGCTGCGCGATACCAGTAGAACGTGGTGGCGGAACTTTTCTCACATTCTGGTTCGACATCTGCACGATAACAGTAAAGAATGACACACATTGCCTTTGACACATGCAGTTATAATCATGTACAGCATCGTATGATTAGTTGGAAGTTATTCTGTACATTAAACTGTATTGCTTGTGTTTAAAAACAGGTGTGGGTGTAGGTGTGGGTAATTGATTTGAGTTGAATCAATTTAAGTCTTACACGTGTTGGTTTTGTTTTTGACCAGAGGACACTCGTGCCAGGGAAGAGGGTGTTGAAAAGACTGCGAGAAGTAGAACAGACTCCAGCCGATGATGACGTTATAATAGAGAGCCACAAAAAAACACACCTGCAATAACAAAATGCAGTCAAATCCACCGTACGCAAGGGCAGGTCTCTTAATGGCCTAATTGGTTGCCTCTCCCCAGAACAAAGATGCGGCCTGTCTGGCTATTTATACAATATGCTTGAAGCAAATGTCTGCGTGAAGGCACAACCCGATATTTACCAAACAGCTGGCGAAGCCGATGCCGCCCAGACGGGGACTGATGTAGTTCCACACCCCGATGCTGCCCCGGCGGATGCGCTGACCCACGGCCAGTTCCAAGAAGAAGAGGGGGATTCCTATCACCACCAGCAGGATGAAGTAGGGAACCAGGTACGCTCCTACAAAGACCAGAACTATGTGAGGGCTGGCTGAGTACGGCCCTGATTATCAAGGAACCCAATGTTCCAATATCCACGCTGGTATATTTGAGTCAGATCTGATGTATGATTGATATCACAACTGATACGCCAGAAACGAGGGTCCAAAATATTTGGATACCTGAACCACATTCAAAATGTCCAAATTTCATTACACAGAAATATAAAACCAAGCACACATTCCAAGCAAAACAATTCACAAAGGAAAGTTGAAGTAAACTAATAGATATTATTTAAAATACACTTTTTGTTAAAACATTGCTTTTTTTCTCATTTCTTGTTAAATTGTGTTGTTTTTATGCTTCCCTGCAGTGTTAGTGTTCAGTTATCTTACAAATTTGGCAAAGTATGAATAAACATTTGCAGTTATTGCACTTACACTCTAATTACAGAGAGCCAGTCCCAGCTAACAGGAAATGTTCTAAGAACATTGGTTAATGTTCTCCAAAAGTTCTCTCATACAATGTCTAAAAAAGTTCTAATACAACGTCTAAAAATGGAGGTTCCTAAAACTTTCAACATAATGCTTTTAACATTTACATTACTTAATGGAAACGTTTTTATAATCTTAAATTGTTAGCTGGGAAAAGAATAAAGTGTTCGAGCATAGCCAGTGTCAGAGGACAGAACATTCCTTCATGGTGCCTTACGGGGAATAACTATAATACAACGGTTCTGATTTAACAGTCCTGCAGGGTGGATGCTCATGTGAAGGGAGCGTGTGCCATGCAGTCATGTGCTGTAATACACAGACACCTACTGAGTTTCACAGACAGTTATTTCAGAGACTGTATGCTCTGTTGCATTTAGTAATATGAATCTACAGTAACAGAGAATGTGCAGTGCATGCATGAAGTGACATCTGTCAGATCGGGGCAGAAAAATGTCAGACAGGGTTTCTTTAAGGACAAAATGTGCAGTCATGAGATGGCACACAGATGGTGTGGTTGAACTGCCCTGACTGAAAGACAGTGACAGACACAGCACAGACACACACACACAGTGGCCTATTTAATCTAATTACAGAACTGCACAGCAGGGTGGCCACACTTACAACAACCTGGAAAGACCCAGCAGGGCTTTGGTGTTTCGGTCAAACTGTCTCATAGAGACAAACTGGCATGCCGTCTCTGTTTCTCACACACACATTTACTTTACCTATCTAAAGAGTAACATG
Organism: Chromobotia macracanthus; assembly: GCA_036877525.1. Taxonomy (NCBI): domain Eukaryota; kingdom Metazoa; phylum Chordata; class Actinopteri; order Cypriniformes; family Botiidae; genus Chromobotia; species Chromobotia macracanthus. The sequence continues at coordinate 2,632,511 of JAZGTH010000067.1, read as the reverse complement.
CCACAGACTTTTGTTTTCATATGAAGCTAATAATAGTAACTAGAAACTAACCTTTACCAACGTTACATAACATTTACTTTATTCTGATAGCATTTAATGTATGCAATCACACATATATATGCAACATATAACAGTAGTATTCCATACAAAAAGAATGTTATTGGATGTTGTAGGTTGATCATTTATCTCTGTCAGTCTTTAGGTCTGATACAGGAAATATTAACTGTGTCTTTGGCAAATGAAATACGGTTATTAAAGGCAGTGATTAATCATACCTGCTGCCTGTCATTGTTCTCATGTAGGTCAGGGGTAAGGATCTGTAATCTACTTTTCACATTAAAGAGATTTGTATAATCACAGATGGGTTATTTAACCTGTGATTATCCTGCATAAGCGAAACCTTTCATTTCAGTGCAATGTGCTGTTAATGTGACGCTGTATTTTTTTTACTGAATATTCGTTTATTATCATTTGTGTACTGTTTTTATTGCAATGACCTTTGCAATTCAATTGCTGTGCTCGCTACACTTTGTTATAGTGTCACATGAAGCCCCAATATTGCCATTATTCTCTCTTGAATCTGTTTCTTTTTTCATCAAGAAAGACCTTTGTCACAGCAAGCACACAGACAAGAGAGGTTTCCTGTAGACACTTACAAACTTCTTTTAAAAGGAAAAAGGTATATTTGGGTTAAACATCACAAAATGAAGTCCTGTAAAACATACTGTAATCTCAGCACTACACAGCTCAGACCCAAGTCTTGGTACATTTACATTGGTCAGTGTACATAATGTACGTTTCAGAAATACTGGCTTTACTAATAAACTATATATACAGTATACACGATACCAAAGCAATGCTAAATATCATACTATTATATCTCTAAGTAATGATAATCATTTATTCTTAAATATAACCTACCGCCACCATTTTTCTGGCACAAATAGGGAAACCTCCAGACGTTGCCCAGGCCTACTGAAAAGCCCACTTGGGCGAGGATGTACTGGAGCTTGCTGCTCCACGCGGGCCTCTCCTCCTCTTCCTCCTCCTCTTCCTCTGAGCCCTCCTCAGCATCTCGCTCTTGTTTCTGAGGAACATCTCCCACCGTCAGAGAGCTCTTCTTGAATGAGTGCTCACAGGTGTCTTCGTTGGAGAGTAAATCTTTGACTGATTCCGTAACTTCGTCATCGTCAATCTCTCTCTTGACGGTCTTGCTGTTTTTGGGCATTTGAAAATGTCTTTTAGGCCGATGGGGAGCGAGAGATTTTAGGAAACCAGCAGGGCCAGATTAGGATCGAACAGGCAGGTCAGAAAGAGGGATTCAGTGAATAGACGGAGAAGTGTGGGTTGTTAAAAAAAATTATCTTCTCATTTTTGTAGCATAGCCTTCCTTTCAGAGACAAAAATAAAGAACAGAAACAACACGGGTGAATGTCACGATACATCTGAATGCATGATTTATAAGAGGTGACCCACCTGTTAATGACCGTGACAAAGTCTGTAGTTATATTGCTTGGCTATATCACAAAGCACTGCACTAGATGCTTATTCTCTTATTATTGTATAGTTATAATCACTTACTAATCTGATTAACACTGCTGTGTGTGATTTTATATGTTTATTTGGGCTACTTTATAAAAGCCTCTTTGCGGCCACGCCCTCTCTCTAAAACCCCGCCCTCTGACGACACATCAGCCAATCCGATGTGAGCAGACGCGAACCGAAATGATTGACAGGCAGCGGGTCTGAATGGAGTGAATAAAAAGCGCGGCCCGCTTTCTCGCGTTTACAGAACCGCCCCGGTTCGTCCGTGAGACGCGTGTAATGTCTCATACGTCAGCACAGGGACAATTTATACGAAGTGCATGTGAAAATCGTCCATGTAAAAGCTTCTCGTACCTGCACATGGATCTTACAGGACTCGGACCGCGACGCTGTTCGCAGGTGGATGTGAGTTATCATTACACACTGTACCCGTAAATGACACCGAACCCGACCGGGACCACATTACAGTATATGTGTGCGTCTCAATGACCGAACCTCGGGTTCATTTGCATGCGAACCCAAACAGACGAGAGCGCGGCGGCGGTCACGTGACCGAAGCGCCCCAGAACAGCCACGGGGGAGAAACGGAGAGTAAAACGCACAACGGCGTTATCAATGAATGGCGTTATCAATCAATAGCGTGATCAGTTATCAATAAAAGGCATTTCGGGGCCCGTGTGTTGTCGTTTTGTACGTCGCACAATGAACGACGCCGGGGCGCCGCGATGCTCCGGGGCGCGCGCTCGGTCATTGTGCGACGTACAAAAAAATCAATAAATCGATTGCTTGTCCTTTATGAATCCGGTGTGCAATGAAACGCAATTACGTTTATTATCGATATATTATTGCATACAGCTCTCCTGCTCGATTGTAAGAGCCACGTTACAATAAAAGCTCGTAAAAGACGTGCATGCGGGACGTCAGGCATAAAGAAAAAGGTAGAAACATTACCTGTGCGTGCAGTCCGTGGTGACCATAGCATAATTCACGAAACTGTTTCAACGACTTGATTAAATGAACAGTATGCAGTGTTTTGTAGGCTAACGGGTCAAATGCATCGTTCATTCGTGAAGAACTTAAATCCCCCCCCACACCGCCCAAAATGTACGATGTCACCCATGTGCGAGGTTTCATCATAGCCCGAAACCGATGGCGCAGCCGTCCTCCCATCCCGGTAAACGTAAACCAAATCATCTCACCTGATCACGAACCGGGAGGGAAGAAGCATCCAGTGTGTGGAAAACAGCCCCTCGGACTTGTCTGATCTGATGATGTGACACAGATGTGTGACACGTACAGTGCAGTCTGATGTAAATGTGATGGAGCCGGCGATGTGCACTATGTAGGAGGCAGGCGCAGCTTCCCTACTGTCTGTCGTGAGGCCAGCACACTATCTGCTTTATGTAGGGGACACTAACCTGAGATTACACATCAGATGGACGTTTCTTATCTTCCCTGTGAATATAACAGGTGAATGGCTTTGGTGGTGTGACAATATCACATTATGTCCTGCTTTCTGAGACGTTTTCACGTTTTAAAAAATCAGTCCCCCATTAAGAGAAGCGGAGTGGTACAGTCCACTATAGCGCCCGCAAGCTGGTTTATTGTATTGCATCTTTACAATAAAATGGCGGAAATCACCGATATTGAAAGCTTTTATTTATATGCATATTCATATATTTTTATATGCCACCACGGGAATCGTTTTCAGCATCAATATGTCTGTCTCTATGGCTGTAAAACGGTGCACAAATATTAATAAAGTCACATACGCTGGTGGGCTTTTATGAACAATAACACGCATTTTGTATCGACAACACAGAGCATGTTATTGTATTCATGTCGTGTGCACCTGCTTGTAAACCCATGATAAAAATCACTAATTGTAATGCTGCATTAAAATGCATGCAGCAGCTCATGCAGGTTCAGCCTAAATCATACAGATTTTACCCAGTACATTTCCTATATGAAAGTTATGGGCATAACTTTGACTCGTAGATTAAATAAAGTTGGCACTTACAGACTCCATATACTCATATTATACTCTACTGGTCTCTGATAGACTTTATTGTGCACAACAGAACATACATACCCTTTGGCTTTTCAAAGAGAGGAATACAGCCTTTATTGTGTGCCATAAGGGATTGTACTCATTGCAAATGAATGCAGTGAGTCAAGCACACCAGATTTCACTTCAGAAGTCATATATGCTCTCATTCTCATTTACGTTTTCGATGCTTTACATGTTTATTTGTGCATTTAGGAAGTGCTAAATAAAAAACATGCTGTGTGTACTTAATTCTTAGTATGCTTTATGATATGGTGGGAAAAACCATGTTTGTATTGTTTTATCTACTTTTAAAAGAACACATAAATAATATAAATATTTTGAATAAAGCCTCAGGGCAACTTTGTATTATATGGAAAAAGCTGGAACAGTTTTTAATGCTGACATGCCGTGCCCCTCCTTCTTGGTAACACTGCAGTCTCTGATTCCTGCATAACTGGATTTATTGATGAATGGAATCTACATTGTTGATATGGGAATAATTATTGATAATGGACAGAGGTTTAACGTAAAACAAACTATTTTTTATATAACTCCTCCTTACAAACGCAATGTTCATATATAGCTACCCTAATAATTCTATAACCCTAAAAAGTTAATGGCCAAGTGTCATCCATTACGTTATCATTTTGCTTTAAGGCGATTTTTGTTAAATACATATCATAAAAAGTATATCTGCTGTTCATATATCTTATTTAGAGTTATTCAAAACACATTTTCCCAATCATAAAATTGTTCATCAAGTCTTGATGAACAATATAAGGAACAGGAAAAGTTCAGAAAACCAAACATAACACCAGCACATTTCTGTACCACAGAGAGTTAAATGGAAAACGTGTAATGGATTTACAGGAACAGAATTTAGCAATCAAAGCACATTTTCTAAAAGGACTCTTGGCTTGTTTTCTTGTTGAAAGTGACGGCTGTTTGTGGCATGTGATTGTACTCTGCAGATAGCTGGAGGTGATCATTATGTCAGATATGGCTCACTTCCTGGTACTTCAGCGTGATGTTGCACTCATTACATTGTGATGTCATCCACTGGAGCAGTTATCCGTAACATCATGTGACCAAGAGAAAGCTGATGATTCTACACAGTTCTCCTTAGTAGAACCCCTTTCACATTGAAGTCATGCAGATCTAAAATCCTGCACAATGATGCCTCCCAATAACTCCTGTCAGCCTCACGATTTGGCAAGATGTTTTCAGCATGTGATGATAACAAACGGCCGGTCACAGATGGCAGGTTGTTCTGTTTACCTGTTAAATAGTTAATGGTCAAACTATGCCATGAGTCAGGTAACATGCTGCTTATTTGTTATCACTCTTTAGAGTTTTACTCTATTCATTTTTTGACGTCAATACCAGATTTTAAATGTATTGTTTTACCCAGAGCCTTTCTGGGGTGGAGGTTTGGGTGGAGGTAACCCAAAAATCAAAACTAGCAATTGAACCATAAACTGTTTAATGAAAACATTTATGGTTCACACTGTAACCCTCCACCACCCCCATGTTCACACCAGGTCTAGTGAAACAACCAAAATGAAATGAATTACCAATGCATCATTATGACTAAAATGATGGAAAAAAAAATATGTATAATGCTTAACAATTATAATGCATAATCTTTTCATAGAAAAATGTTTAAAAAATGTTACAGAATTTAAAAAGTTTAAATAATGTTCTTATAACAAGCAATAACATTAATACAACGTCTACAAAACATTTCTTGAGTGTTCAAAGTACCATTTTAAATGTTTTTGTTACTTACTAGAGAAATGTTCTTACAACCTAAAATTGTTAGCTGTGTTAACAGAGAGGTTTTCTTAAGACTCGTGAGTGAATCAGCATTTAATGTACTTTGACACCTCTTTTGACAACATTTAACCTCTATACAATTTACTTTTGTGCACAATTCAAAGGAATAAAGAAGAATCCACAATCACAGATTGCAGCTCAGAACTGACACCTTTTATTCAACAAGATCTTTCTCTTCTCACCCACTCTGACAGAAAGAATGGAAACTGAAGAGAAAACACAATCGGCTGAGGGTCGATAATGACAACAGACCAGTAACAGAAAACCCTTTACTGTATAAACACAGGGACACTGTCCAAACCTGAGCTCAGTTCAGAGCCGAGCAGGCTTCACTGTCTAATCAGCAGTGTAAATCTGCAGCCAGTGTATATCTGGTCCCTGTCTGGATTTCATGCTCTGAGACAAAAAGCTTCAGACACGTTTCCCACTAACAGAGGGGTTGATGCCACTCTCTGTTAATTAAAGCAGACGGGGCTTACTGACTGGGGCTTTTTGAGCAATTAAACTTGGTGAATGCTTCTTCTGGATCTGATGATCCACAGACAGTTGATTTGACGTCAATAACAGTCTCCAGCAATGTGAATGAAGTTGTGCAGCCACTCCCCAGCTAATGGGACGTTCTCAGAACGTTGGCTAACGTGCTCTAATAGTTCTCTTAAGGTTATCAAACAGCGTTCTTGCAGTAACATTAGTAGAACTTTTTAACAATATATATAATTTATATATCAAAAACATTATTCTAAGGAGTAAGTGAAATGTTTTAACAATGTTACAGAATTAAAAAATGTTTGAATAATGTTCTTATAACCAGGCAATAGCATTAATACAGTGTATAAAAAAACTTTCAAAGTAACATTTTAAACATGTTTGTGACTTATTGGAAACATCAGGGAAATGTTCTTACCTACAGTTTATAAAAATGTGCAGTTTTTTGAGTCACATTAATTATATTATCTTAACACGCATTGCATGTTGATAAGAGGATGGTGCATGGAAAATGATCCAACCCTAGTGAATCAACAGAATAATGTTAACATAACCTCCAAATACTGTTTTACAATTTAATAGCTAATCTCGTTTCATTTTTTCTAATAAAACAATGTAAGCACCAGTAGGCAAGTAACTACTGTCAATGAGCTATGTTGCCACCAGATGGCGTCAATTATAAGCTCATGAGGCTGATTTATTTAATTTTTTTCCAGTCCTAACCAAGCTTTTAGATTAATATTGTTTTTAAATGTATGCTTGGTTCTGTATTGGTGCAGATTGTCCTGTAACATGTTGTATTGTAACATATGCGCTTCTAGCCTGCTCAATGTCAGTACGAGAGTATCTCACTAAATCTGTCCTATATGCTGCCCTGTATTTTGGTTTTGAATTAAATACCCCTTTACATTTTTATTAGTATTAATCATGCTCATAATTCTATTACCCTAGAACATGACCCTGAAATGTTTAAAGTTGCAAATGTTCCTGTTTAATGTTGTAAGATATGTAAGTTAATTAACAGAGGCCTGTCCGTTTCCACAGAGTTTTGAACTGATTTGTGATGCGGGTTTCCATGATAATGGAGGACATCAAATGGGCAAATGATAAGGAACTGAACAAAAACCTAGATCCTGCTGAAACAGATTCAGAAGAATCAGAAGACGATAGATTCACTGAACTGGATGGAAATGTAAACAACTATTTCTTCTGCCATCTTTATTTAAACCCAAACTGATGCAAACCATCTTTATTTAAACTCAATCACCTCCTGCGTTTTCACAAAAGCTTCATGCAGAAGAACAACTTTCAAACTCGCTGTTTGCATAAGTTCAAATAACAGAATACATGCCTATAAACATGAATCCCTTGCTGAAAATGCTGAAAAAAAGGAGAGATACAGTTTAAAATGTTTAGAAAATATTTTGTATAATAAAATTGAAACTTGAAGTTCTTTATAAGGCATATAACTTGAATGACATTGTGTTTTCTATTTCACTCATAGACGCAGTTCAGGAGCTTCATGTCATAATGATAATCGAATAAATGAACGAGTGATGGATTTTATATAGAGCCCTGAAAAGTGGAAAGAAAGAGTGAGTCACGGTCATTTGTTTGTGTTTATCTGAGTCATCATCTCTGAGCCGCACGCTGGTTTGTTCGTCTGTGTTTTGTCCTTATCTGCACCTTTAATTCAGTTTGCCCCTCAAGGTAGCTCTAATGATCTGTTTTATATCGCAGTTTTGCTTGTGTCCAATCAATATGAATTTAGGCAGTAAATACTCAGCAGACAGTTGAGGTGAGCAGATATAAAAGTGCTTCATAACTGTGCATATGATTGTCTTTAGGGAATCTGTGGAACTGAGGAACACATGGAGTCACTGAATGCTCAGAAAAAGGTCTCAAAGATCTACACAGATGGTAAAAAGAATATTTTTTTAATATTTTCCTTTAAAGGTGTATTACTTATAGTGTAAGAGAAGCTTTTAAAAATCCCTAATGTTTTTTTTCTATAGCATTTTTAAAATGTTAGAGCAAAAAACAAAGTTCTGTATGCAGTGGATCTTTACCTTGACCTGGACAAACAGCAGGTAAGTTTAAACTGTTATATTTTTACACCAGATTAAACCTTTGTGTTAATCTATGGTTTTCAGAGAAAATAAGGTACTTAATTGTTTGCATTCACGAGTTGTGAGAGTGTGTTGTGATTTTATAACATCTGTACTCTTTATTAATGTGTATACTTTTTAAATACAGTATGTATGTATAACTGTTTCGCAGAAGATGATAAATGAAATATGTGTAGCAGTCACTGGTTATGGTTAATTGGAGGAGTTTATAAGGAAGCTGGAGAAGGAGATAAAGGAGGAGAGACAGGCTTTTGTGGAGGCTCAGGAGAAAGAGGACACATGAGCTTCACTGTGGAGATCCAAACTGCTTTCAGAGGAGCGTTAGTGGACCGCTGGAGAACAACAGAGCTCAAGAGAAAGAGAGGAGGATAAAAGACTCGAGGAGTAGAAGAGGGAGTGGGAAAGGATAAAGAAGAAAAGGGAGGCGGAGGGCAGAGGAGGAAAAACACATTAACAGGGAAGAGATGAAGAGGTGTAGAACTGAGTATGAAACAGCAAAAAACATGAGCAAGGACACTGGAGACGAAAGACAAGAGCAGCGGAGAATGAAAGCGGAGGAGGATGAAGAAAGGAGGAGGGAGTTAAAGAAGGAGAAGCAGAAGACAGGAGGAGGATGTGGAGAGGGGAAAGGTGGAAATGAGGAAAGAAGAGAAGGTCAAAGGTGATGAGGATGAGCTGAGAGAGCGAAAAGAAAAGACGGCGAAAATAAGACATGGGAACAAAGAGGTATACAAAGGAATACAATGGAAAAAATGGACAGAAGTATAGAACTACTGGATGATCAGCACGTACAAACAATCAGATATAAAGACAGGATGAAGACCTATCAAACGAAGAAACAAGGTCCTACAGTCACATAAGAACCTAAACGTTACTACATCCACTCCAGAGTTCTGCACAGAAGCACCTCAACAGTTACTTCCTAATAACAACTGCATTAGTCTGTTTGGTTCACAAAATGTTACACGTCACCTTTATGAGACTGGAGCCACAGATACAGAATGATGTAGACCCTGAGATGGACACCAGGGGGCATCAGAATGCTTCTGCCATTGAGTTTTGAGAATGTGAACCAGAGATCAAGAATCAGGATCTACATGTCTGCCTGAAAACCCAGAGCAGAAGCGTCTGGCCTGGATGAAGAACTGCACTCCCTGGTCCAAACTATCACTGCAGAATAAACAAAGAGGGCATCTGCCCAACAACAGTCCCAAAAAGAGTGGCAAGAAGAACAAGAGTACCCAGTTTGCCCCCTCTGTCCATGGGCACTATTCTCAAGATGGGAGTTCTTCCAGAGAGGTACCAATTATAATAAAAAACTTGAAATATATAAAGACATTTTGGTGTATCTTTTAAATTCCTGCTGACTGTACCGTAATTGAGCTGTAAAAGTCAGGTTATGACAGTGACCCTGGAAGATCTGCTGGGCTGTAGCTCGTCCACACTGTCTCTGTGTTACAAACTGTAGACAGTAACCCTTAGATGCTCTGAACTCAGATGTTTAGATGGACTCAGCCAGCGTTCTCAGATCAGATACGCTGATGTGCAGGTATTTATTTTCTTTATTAATCTTTCCCAGTTGTCTGCCTGTCAAGTACCCAGCTAACGGGGAACATTCTCAGAACATTGGCTAATGTTCTCTAACAGTTCTCTCGCAGTTACCCAATACGTTCTTGTAGTAACATTAGTAGAACATTTTTAAAGTAATAAATCATATATATCAAAAATGTTCTTAAGTTGTTAGTGAATGCTTTAAACATGTTACAGAATTTTAAAAAATGTTTAAAAAAACTATTGTTTTTATAAGCAAACAATAACGTTAATAAAATTACTAAAAACATTTTCCATGTTACGTAATGGAAATGTTACAGAAACATTATTACAGCCTAAAATTGTTAGCTGGGTTATCGTTGATGATCACTCATGCAAAGTTTATTTATGCCAATGTTTCTTCACAACAAGGAGAACTCAGTCACCCATGAGGATTGTGGAGGTCTGGCCAAGCTTCAGGTTCTTCTGCTGGGTAGGAACATCCATGGTTGTGATGATGCTAAAAACTCCACATCCTACAACTGTCACACAACAGCATCTCCCACATCAGTGAGTGCTCGCTAGTCACAAGCGTTCATTGACAGATTGTGTGTTTAATGTATCATTTAAGTTAAAGCACAAAAGAAAGAGATGGAGCGTTATGTTTCTGAATCTCAACACTGGCATCTTATGTTAAGCGTTGTTGTTTTCCAGCAGAGGGCAGCGTTGTCTCAGCTTGGCCCTTCTTTGTAATACCACCCTCAAAATATATCTGAATGTGTCTTACTTCAGAGAAAATGGCTTCATATTGAATAAATATGAATAAATATATCATAAAGAAAGAGAAAAATGCAGTTAAAAGGTATTTGCTGTCAGTGTTAGATAATGTCCTGCCAGTTCTGTCTTTTTAAATGTAATTATTCTTTGGCTGGTATGAGATATTTTCTCTGCGATAGAATGATACCAGATGCTCTAACCAGGTTTCAGCCGCAGCACTGACTCAATGAAATATATTTCTTCTCTTAGGTGGTTTAGGATCCCTGAAAATGCTTCTGAACCTCGAGAGGTTTAAATGAATTTTATACCTGTTTGCAACTGGACCGCTCATACATCTGAGCCACCTTGAGGGTTTGGACCAGTCTTACTGAGCTGAATCCTACACAACAAAACAGGTGATGAGATCATGAGATATCATGTGATCAGCAGTGATATCAAGATCGTATTATCTCAATTTGTCATATTTTCCATTACTTTGTTGTCTTGCATTCTTGTTTTAATTTGTCTGTATAGAAAAATAGTTTCATTCCAAAGTTGTTTTCATTCCAGAAATGCTTTCTCCATCAGAGAGAACTCGACCTCAGTGATGACAGCTTTTGTTAACATTGTCTTGTACTAAAACTAATGCTCACCCACTGAACTGCAGTTCTAGGCTGTGGTCTCTTTAATTACATTATTGTTACCTGTGGTGCTTAATGTGTAAAAGTTAGTCAGTGGGAGCTAATATTCAGGGGGAGGGTTGAATTTTCACCCATCCTCTCTCACTGGACAGTTTTCATGGTTGGATTAGACGGGTTAACATTTACAGTGTGATAATACAGTCATGAGGGAATGGTTCGTTTTTGTTTTGTCTCCTGGTACTGCATACTCACGTACTTCTGAGGAATCTTTCTCTGGATGACAATCTTAAATCTTCCATTCGTGTTCTGGAATCTTTTAGGTTATCTTTGCTCCAGAACCTCTCTGTAGCCCACGACAGATAAGCCTCAATACAGAAAATAACTGTGGCTTGAAACCCACTGAGCTGCCTAACTAGACAGTGTTTATTTTGGCATTATGCATGAATTTGAATGTGCCTGTGATGCCCAAAAATAATGTTATTCAGTACAGTAGGCAGTTAACTGGATTTTGAGACGCAGCCAGTGGGTTTATACCTTTCACTTACAGTCAAATTCTACTTAAACGTGAAGTGTGTAATTTTTTTGATGTGTAAATACTTTTTTGTATCGCAGTTTAATGCGCAGGGTCAACACGACAGAGTCAACATTACAGAGTCAACTTCCCTGAAAAGTGTCAACACTGTGGCTCAGTGGTGCTGTCAGAACATTGCTCTGTATGTGTGAGCATCTTGACCAACAAAACACAGAATCATTGCCTTAACTAATATGTAACGTGAACTATAGGTGCAGTGTTACAAGGTTTGATTGTTCTTAATGATGGTCGGCTGTTTTTTCAGTATAACTGACTTGACTCCATTCTGTCTGAAGAGGCTGTATGTAGGTCAAAACTGTCTCAGGTCAGTTTTAGACATAAGCTAGTTGACCCTGCTGTTTGAAATGGTTCTTATTTCTGAAGATGACCTTGCTGAAATTATTTTATTTGTGTTTTCAAGTCCCATCAAAAAATTAAATTTTGCTTATACTAATTCACAGAAATATTTAGTCAGTCATTATTATTACCTCTAAATGGTTCTAATTTAAAACAGCTAATATTTACATTTACTTTATCTCTAGCAGTCTAGCAGTTATGTCCATATTTGACAGCAGTAGGTCTGTCTCATGAGGAGATTTTGACTCTTGTAGATCTTCAGAACGTATGTCCGAGTCTTCAGCAATGCGGCAGTCATAACCTAACCTGAATGACAAGCCACGGCTGCAGGAGAAGATCTGGAGGTACGTGTGAGACCCAGTTTAACGCCTCTTACATTGTCATCCAACTGCTGGATGATCATCATTACAAAGATTGTCAGACCTTTAAAACAAGAGCATGTTTTAATGCTCACATTTACTAAGCCACAGCGGGTAGAGCAGTGTATTCGTTGTTGATATATAATATTAATATATAGAGGAGATACAGTTCTTCTTTAATGGCACGTTTGTTCTTGGGCAGAAGCTGACATGTCAACATTCCAGTAAAAAAGATTGACAAAGCATTTCCTAATTGTCTGAGAATGTGAAACTAATGTGAACAGGGACTTTGGCTGGAAGTGTACTGGTGTTTAAAGTAGAATAAACATTCCTCTGTACCGCTAAACTTCCGGCCGTATCACTACACCAGAAACTATATCTGTGTCTGCTATTGGATTACACAGTGACATCTGTACGCACGTGGACCTAAGTGCTCTTAATTCTGAAAATATTTGTTCAGTTCAGGACTATTTTTTAAACAAATGGGCTTCTGCTCTAAAGTGTTTTTAATGGACGTACATGGGTTGATTCGAAATGAGCAAATTATATGTTTTTATGTGGTAAAAAAATGTGTAAGAGACAGAGTAAGTAAATCAAGTAAGTATAGAGGCATGCTGGAATTAGTCTCCCACTCAAGTGCCAGTCAGTCTGTCTTTATTTTGTTAAAATGGAAAAAAATGACATCATACTTTGTAGTTTGGATGGCCCAAATAGTTTAATGCTGAAAACATTTATTTTCCAGACAGAATCTTTCTTACTAACTTGCAAGAACTTTAATACAGTGTGACATTTTCTCCTTAGCAGGCAGCAAAATATTTAGGTATTTATTCAGTTAATTTTCCACATTTTGCATGTAACTCCCAAAGAGAAGTCTGAGGAAAAGTGTATGTTCTTTCTTTACGTCTGTTGAATTCGCCAGTGATGGATCGGAAGTTCACTCGAGTCGGTCTCAGTGTTCCGCTGAACTCTGTCTAACCTTCAGTGCCAACAACGGAATTAGAGCCAGTGTTTCTCTCTGTCCGCCGGCTCTTTCATCCCCGTCCAGTGATAACACAGGCTAAATTAAAGTACTGAAGGGTATTTCAAAGAAGTACACAGCGCATAAGTGTTCAGAATCTGGGAGAACAGAGGAGTTTAGCTAGATTAATTGAACCTCTGTAAGTCTCTCTGTTTACGGGGAAGTTTTAACTAATTGATGAAAAGATTTCGTTTTCGGCTAGCAGTGGAAGCCAGAGGGAGCTTTTGTGAACTGCCCTACAAAATCTGTGAGCTGCCCTAGAGTCCCAGTGCGGAGGACTCATAATAATGCTAATAAAAAAGAAAAGTAATACAAAACAATAATCAGAACTCAATAAGCAATTAGTCAACAAATATGTATACATCAATAAACAAAAGCAAGTAACAATAATTCTACAAAAATATTAGAATTGTATCATATTTTCATTATTACTGAGTTTCTCACTCCATCAGCTTTTCTAAATCAGTGTTGCTTCAGTCAGCAAAGAGAAGGCTACACCTGTGTTTTCTCATACACTATCACACATTTAAACACACACCCAAAAAAGCAATAAGGGCTCGCTTGAAATGGCTGTCATATCCCTGGACCGCAGCCAGAAAACCCGTTTTCACTTTCAATCCAAGCCCAGTGTCATCATACAGGCTGTGACTGAGAAAAGCAGACTCTGACTAAACCTTTTACTCGACGCACAGACGCTCTGTTGATTCTCTTGGATCCAGAATGTCAAACTCATTAAACGTTTTATCCCCATTTCCTAACTGATTTCAGCTGCTCAGTGTAAATATTCCCCAGCAGAAAACCCATGGAGATGAGAAGGGAGGGGCCGGAGCCGAGCTTTTCATTTTTTATGAGTGCAGTGAGCAGGCAGTGAAGTAACATTATATATATGTAGATATATCAGTAAACTGACAACTGTTTTGTGTTTGTAAGCAAAGTAAATGTAAAATAGCCTATTTCCTAAATCTTAATAATTAGAACAATAATTGGCCACTATTACTTTTTTCTTTTTTTGTGACCTCAAGTTAAAATTCATTGCTGTTGTAAAACAATGCAAATGATACAAATTTACAAATCTATTAATCCAATCAATTTATAGAGTTTTTAGCACTGTGTGGTCTTTTCACTTTAAATTTTCATCATGCAAATCTCTCAAATGCCTGTTTTCCCTCAGGTCCTTGCTTCTGGAGACAGTGCCTGACTTGATTATGTTGAATAATGAACAGACTTCTGCAACATCAGCGCCCCCTAAAGGTCTGAGACAGCGGTGGCGCTCTGTCAGGCTCAGCAGAGAAACTCACTCCTATAGAGGCATGAGATGGACATCAGGTAGAGAGGCAGTTTCAGTCCTCACAAAATACTGATGAAGAGTCATTAGATCAACCCAAGTGCTGGATGAATGAGTGTATTAAATGTTGAGAAGAACAAAGAATATCAAGAACACCAAAAACATTAACGTCAGATAGGAAACCTTAAGGTCTAAGAAATGAATTGCAGATTTATACTGAGTAATGTATTCTCTGTATTGTTACAAGCATCTGTTCACACTACGCACTACAGTTAACCCTGGGTTTTCTGTAATCCTGGGTTAAGGCCACATATAGAAAGTGTAAATCATAAACTTGGAACAAGAAGAAAGTTATTCAAAGTTATTTAAAATGTTAATTCATAAAATATAATTTAATTTAATTTATTTTTTATAATTAAACTTAAGCCGGGCTCACACTGTGCGATTTTCAGTAGTCCTTTGCAATTGTTACTTGGCACACTATACGAACATGATCCCCATGTCACACTGTAGGATCTCAGTTGTCAGTGTCAGACTGTACAATGGTCAAGACTGGACAGAAATGGAAAACAGACGTACACAAGAAGATTTGTCCAGAGTTTTACATCATTAGTCTGTGACCCGTGTTCTCTTGCTAAAATTGTAGCTAGCAAACAAAAGCAATATGTAGTGTTAGTTTTGTTATTCTTCTTGTTGTTCTGTCTACCTGACTCGTTTCCACATTTTTACTGAGGTGGTTTGAAGTCGCACTAATTGCTTCAGGTTCCTATTGGTTCTTGGTTTGACGGTCATACGGCAGGAAAGTGTCTGAAATCTTCTGACACTGCCAGAATTTAATCGGAGGAAAAAACTGATCGCAGCGGCCATTAATCTGCTGTCGGTGAACATGTCAAACCAACGATCACAGACAACAGATTATAGCCTAGGATTATAGGAATCTTTCAGCATTTTCAAAATGTCTCTCAGACAACCAAATCATGGCCAAAATCGCACCGTGTGAGATGGGCTTTAGAAATGTAAGTTTAATTATCAGAAAAAAACGAAATTGGTTGTCATATGAAACAAAGGAATATCTACTCAGATCCTCTGTGTTTTAACTGTGATTATTATTTTAAAACTTGTTTTACGAACTGAGAAATTTAGAATTTTATTACATTGTTTTAGTTGTTTGAGATCATCTGAATGATGAATTCCATTGTTGTACGTTCTCATGTGCTAAATATTAAAATTAAAGCCCCTTACCTCCTGACACAGACCACCAGTAAATGAAACACTCGTCATGTTTCATAAAGGATGATTGGCAGACGTCTGTGTGTCCTGTGGTTCAAGCTGAGGTCTCTCATGGCTCGGAGGACTTTAGTGACCCCCCTCTTCAAACCTTTGCGCTGCACAGCCCACACAAAAGAGTCTTTTGGACCCCCGTGGGGACTGCTGCAGCCATTTAACATCTGACCCGACCCAGTGTCACTGCCCAGATCTGGCAAGGTGAAGACTTTGCCGTCTGACCGTGATACATTGTTAAACCAATGACTGTGTGGATGTGTAGACAGTTAAACTGAACGGATTAGTTCAATACAATCAAACTGTGCCACTAAAATGGGAATCGTAAATAGCCACATTGATGATGTCCCTAAAGTCACATTAGTTCTACTCAAAGACAGGTTGAAAAAGAGATGGAATCAAAAAATGAAAATCTTACCAGTGTTTCTCTGAGGGGGTTTCATCTGTCAGTAAGCAGAAGGACTGGTTAAGGTCCAGGCTTGTATTTATTTGCCTTGGCTGCCTGGAACAATGTTCGGCTTTTAAGATGTCCATTGCAGAGTATATATGCAATTTGACATTGATTAGTTGTAATGAGGTAATCAAATTAACCATTACAACCATTTGTCTTTGTGTTTGCACTTGGTTTCAACAGGTTTCAACAGTAGTTTTGTTCCTGATACAAATGGACAAATGTTACATTGCACTGGAGTCTTATAACTGCAGGATGAATTGAGATGTAACCACAGTGTGTGTGTGTGTGTGTGTGTGTGTGTGTGTGTGTGTGTGTGTGTGTGTGTGTGTGTGTGTGTGTGTGTGTGTGTGTGTGTGTGTGTGTGTGTGTGTGTGTGTGTGTGTGTGTGAGGGGGATTGGTGCCAAACTGTGTAAGAGGATTATAATTGCAGAGACTATTATATGTCTAGCAGTGACACAGATTGTTTTTAATGTTGACAGCAGGGGCGGGCTCAGAGGTAGGCGGGGCCAAACTTACCATGGCCAATAGAGTAATTAGAGTAGCTTTGAGGCAGCTTTAGAGAGAATTCCTGAAAAACGTCATTATACGCCTGTTTTACATTCCACAGGAAAAATAATAAATATATTAAAGTGATAGTTCAACAAAAATGAAAGTTCTGTCATCATGTACTTCATGAACTCATCTCCACAGGTTTGGAACAGTGACATCATTGGAAATGACGACATTGTTTTCATGTTTGGGGGAACTATCTTAGCTTTAAGTTGGTTTAATAATGTTGCTGCTGATTTTAGTGGAAGAGGTTTTTTTAAATCCTTTTGAAAAGAGTAATTTTCATTGTGTATGTGACAGAAGAAAATTTTCATTTATGCAAATGTATGTAGTGTTTATGCACTCTCTTCTCACAGTTCTGTGCCCTCCTGACATGACACCCAGCTCTTGCCTTTTTTGTGTTTTACATCATATTAATGTTTACAGATTATAATTTATAGTAGAATTTTGTTTTGAGGAAACATCTCGTGTGATTTGAAGGCACATCTTATATAGATAAAAGGGAACCAAAATAAAGCTCATCACTAAATCATTCAGTAACTCTGGATCCCCAGTGGATCTTCTCCAGATGTTTCAGTGTAGATTAATCATCCAGAGCATGAGTTCAGTGACTTTCATTTAGTCAGTCGTGACCTTGGTGAGTCATCAGATAAAACTGTCTTTTGCTCAGAGCGGCGGCCGTAGTCATCCAGTGATGCTGGAGGAGATACGCGCTGAAGAGACGAGATGGGGCCCCTTGGGCTTAATTGCAAAAACGAACGAGAGATCGAATATTCGTAAGATGGAAAATTCCTGCGTTGTGAGACCAGAACTTCCTAACAGCGACCGAGCTGCTATTGGTATTCAGGTGAGACTTCTTTAGCATTTTTTTTATTTAAAAGTACAGCGATATTTGTGGACACATTTTTTGCATTCGATTGTTTGATCTACTGCTCAGAGGGCTTATCATACCACTGGAAAATTGTTTTCCAGACCTACTTTTATGAACTCAATAAATAACTGAATTAAAATTAAATCATCTTCATTACATTATTACTTCTAGGGGCTTGTTCTGAATCACTAGGTAGTGCTTTTGAAAACAGGCTATTTCTTTCACATGTAACTTCTGAGGGATTTTCTCTCTCTGTGTTTAATGGGTCTCCGGGGACTCGAACCCAAAGAAAAAAATGATTAATTTAGATTCCAGCGTGTGGCAGGAGTGGGAGCGCCGGGGTTCTGATCTGCTAAGTCTTTTTGTCCTGTGGGGAATACACAGATTTAAAGGCAACCTGGTGTTACATTTGTCTTACAAGGCCAAAGTCACCCAAAGTTTAAACTGCAGACCACGGGGCAATTAAATAGAGGTTAACATGTTTTATCTTCCTAATGGGATAACACACAATATTTATGCCTGTTTACAATTCATGGTTGTGTGTGTTGCCCCTGCAGGCTGCGTGGAGGGGCTGCAGTCTGCGCAGAAGTCCGGCCTGCGCTAGCTGCCACTCAAATCACAGAGTGAGGAGGACTTGGGTGGACACGGATGAGTTCATTTCTGATGAGGTATGAGCAGATGCTGCGTGGTATGAGCAAGAGCAGCGTGGTGCTGCTGTTGCTAAGGTGATGCGGGCAGACAGATAGCTCAGACCGTTGTGTCGACAGACAGCGGTTGTAGCTGTGAGACAGGAAGCTGTCAGCAGTAATTAGGCCCAAAAAAATGCAGCCAATAAACGAGAAAGTGGGGAAGGAAAATGTTTTTTTTTCTAATGTCACCTGCTTTTTCTGCCCATCTGCATCAGCTTTAACTTAACTTTGGCTTAACCAGCGCATGACTTTAGCAAACTTTTCATTATAAAAGTGCATTATAACTTATAAGTTAAGTTACGATTCATTATATCCCCACCATGTACTTTGAGAAAGTTCGACCAACATTCATTCACTCACATGAGCAAATATAACTGTCACGACTGTCACAAAAAAATAAAAATGTCTTAAAGTGGATTCATCCTCCAGTGTGTGTCTGTCTGTGCGCTCACACAGGAAACATCAAGTCCTGTTCAGGGCTTTTATTTTAATGCGATCCGCAACTTGCTTTGAGCAACACTGAAAACATAGGTATACATTTCATCAGCTGTAAAAATCCCTTTAGATGCCGTCTTTCAATGCCCCAATCCACTTCAGTTCTTTGATTTTGTGTTCTGGGTGGGGAGTAGAAAGCAAAGGAGAAAGACTGGATAGCCCTGCATTTCGACACCTCACCGGCCGAATTCAGCTCTGCCGTCATTGCCAAAGGTAACAGCTTCACTGACCCTCCCTCTGTCTGTGGGCCGGCACAATCAGAGTCTCTCTAGGTGACTAAGTGCCAAATTTATTGCCTTCAAAAACACAATTACTTTCCAGGCCACCTCAGACTTCCTTCTCATCAGCAGATGTCATTTCTCACCGCAGTGCTGCTGCTTCTCCTGCGGTTTCTTTGCTTTAGAGAGAGCTTGCCTTTTCTGTCACGGAGTGATGCAGTGATGGGATGCAGCTGCTGCGCTGGAGATCTGGAGATTGTAGAATGCACTTCAGTTCTCTAGATGAAGGCTGAGCGAGCAGATACGATGCAACACTGTCCATTCAAAAAATCAACTACAGTAAAGTTTTATTTCTGATGAAGTAAAAATGTGCTATAGATATTTTCAATTTAAGAATATAAGATTGTTGTTTATGTATGTTGTGGAAGCTTCCATTACGATACCTGCATAAAGACTGATCTCCAGTCAGTCTAGAATGTGGAAACATGTTAGTTCACACATCAAAGTTAAAGTCTGTTTTATTGTCAATTCTGCCACATGTACAGCACATACATACAGAGAATTGAAATTGCGTAACCCTCAGACCCTTGGTGCGTACAGTTAACACTAAATACTAACAGTAGACTGTAAAAATACAGATAAATATAAATACAAACTATACAGATATACACATACACCAGTTTAACAAGTAGTGGTAATAAATCTTCATGATATACTCTATTCTGTCTCTCTTTGTCTATCACTTGCATTGAGTTTGTAATGAACAAACGTGTTGTCTTTCCCCTCGTGTTGTTGGAGTATATGAGAAGAGAGTTGCTAATGTGTGATTATCTTTGTGGTATTTACAGCCTTTTTGGACACCTCTTAAAACCTCTGTTTATTTTTCCACGATAACCCCAACATGCCTGGTCAGATATTAAGGATGCAGTCTGCTAGCAGCAAAGGGTCACCTCACCTGAGTAGCAGGTAATATCACAGAAGCCTTTACTGTCTTTAATAAACATTGACTTGATTTCTTTTAGTATAAAACACATTTCTGCTGTAAAAAAAAAATTGTGAGTGTTTCTAATGTAGTCACTCGTGCTGGTTTATCTGTCAGAGCATCACTAGTGACTCCACCACCGATCTCATACTGAAGAGAGCCAATAACATTAAGGACAGGAAACAGCAGAGAGTTCTGGGTAGGCGTCTCTCTCTCTCTCTCTCTCTCTCTCTCTCTCTCTCTCTCTCTCTCTCTCTCTCTCTCTCTCTCTCTCTCTTCCTTTGAAAAAAACAAATCTACTTTTTTTAAAGACAAGTCAAATTGTAGTTATGTTTTCTGCAGGTAGAATATTCAATGCATGTCTGTACAGTTGTATAATGCTGTGCGTTTTGCCTTTTAGTTTTCCATAAGAAAAAACTAAAAAATAATTTTTCATAAAAAATGTCCCAAAAATCATGCCTGTCTCCAAGCCCTTTCCTGGTGAGCCATCATTCTGCACTAGCGTGAAGGATTCTGACTGAACCTTAATCTGCCATAAGAACAAACAGACTCGTGTCATGTCATGTTCCATTGACGTGTCCTCCACCATGTTCACATATGTTCTTTAGACTTCAGGGTCTCTCAGAACCTGCTTTCACAACTGGGCACTAGAGAAAGATCAGTACTTATAAGTTCAATGGTCTGTGAGTCTTAGAAGAAGCCAAGACAGAATGAGAGCTTCTGGTCCTGGCCTGGATCCTCCAGGTTTGGCCAGAAGCCAGCTTTGATCAAGGTCAGGAGTGTGTGACTCTAATGCCACAAATCCAGTCATAGCCCCATGAAATGAGGGCCCATGTCAGGCTCACAGAGTCCCTGCTCATTGGCTTTTTGGTCTCCTAATGCAAAGTGAAGCTTTGGTTTCTGTCAGTTTTCAATTCGCGCTGGTCTCAGTGAATCCAGTGTTCGCATGAGCTCATTCGTGGCTGCGTTTCTGCTTGTGTTATGAGCTCTAGACTCAAACTCGCATTTGGTCTTGTTCAAGAGCCGCAGTAACCAGCATGTTTCCACAGAAGCTCAATGGGGAACCTGGCCGAAGTTCGAGAACTGCTTTAAGATACAGCAGGGCTTGATTTTGTCACATGCAGATATATCACACCAGAGCTGAAGTGATTCACTGCATGTATTACTGTACATTAAATTCCCCAGAGGAAACAAAAATGACTAATGAATTGTCTTTATATCTCAATAGGTCCTCCTAAAACATGTATAATCCTTCAGAGTCAGATTTTCAACCATTCTCCAAATTGTGGTCTTATTTACTAATGTATCAAAGTCTACAGTGAAAGTCTTAGATTTCAGTATGAACGCACAGAATGTTTCCAACATTTAGATATGTATTTGTCAGACGTTTTTATCCAAAGTGACTTACAGTGTATTCAATGCATTCAGGACATGTATTTCTTGGACTATGAACCCATAACCAAATGATCTGAGCTATACTTTGTGAATTAATTTCATAGCTTTGTACTGCATATCAACAATTGTCTCATTTGTGTCTATTTTTATTTGTCTTAATGTCAACAATAAGAGCAGCTTAACAAAACTCTCTGAATTTCCAGAGAACCGATCTGTTCAGTAATCCAGACGGGTTGAATCCATTAGTTTGTCAGCTGGGACACTCCTGGACCTCCTGTGCGTGTAATACACGAACGCATACACATCGGCCAGTTAAATTGAATACACATGATGGGATGGTAAATAGCTAGCTAATAGGTTGTTTGGGATGGTGGAGAATAAACAAGGCGATTGTATTTCAGCAGACTTTGTAGCGGACCTGAAGTGTGAAATTGAGTTAAGTGCAGAGGAGGTACAGCACTGAGGTTTCAGACTGAGGGTGAGTTGTCTAGCCCTGGTGCCACACTGGGGGTGGGACTTCCAGGGAGATGCTACCGAGGGGGGGTGTGGGTAAGAGATAAAGATTGAGAGGGTTAGATGAAAGACCGGGGAATATAAATGGAAAGATATTCTATTTACATGCAAACGGTTCAGTTCTTTCTTTACTCAAGTTTTTTTTGTTGTTGTTCTGACGACTCCATCAGTCTCCCGGCGTATGTAAACCGATACTCATTTTCAAGTGGGTTACTTCATATCCAGCACATCCACAAAAGAGAACTCGGATAAAATAAACACGAGTGAGTCGGATATCTTGGAAAGAATCTGTCACGGCTTCAGGGGGCTAATCACCTCCAGAAGGGGGCTTGGAGCACTCGGCTGAAATGTAAGCTCCTGCTGGGGGAGAGCAGGGGAGCGGCGGCCGGCCTGTAGCCCGGGGCTTGAGGCTGTCTTCAGTGGGGTTGGGGTGCCTTCCGCAGGTCACAAGAGGGGAAGAGCAGGTAGCCTAACACAAGCCCATACGCAGAACACAGCACTCAGTGACTGAAATAAAGAGCCATGCCAGGATGCTCTGCCCATAGTGATCTTTCCTTCATCTGTATACCAAGTGCAAATATAGTTTTAAGCTGTTGTCTGATGCTTTTTTTAAAAAGTGTTCAACACAAATGCTTTGTGATATTTCAGAGTTTTTCGCTTTCCACTAAAATACATATGTTCATTCTCACAGCAATTCAGATTTAAAAGCAGCATTATATGACAAAAATAAAAATATTACAAGAATAAGTTTCAGCATCATATAGAATCAGTTGTTTGAATGCTTTTAAAATTGATTATCAGCAAATGAAGCTGAAATTTATACATCATGACATTGTTTCTTTCTTGGAGTATTGAGGGCCACTCTTAAAAAAGTTGTTTACACTTTAGAAAAAAAGGCCATAATCAAAGATGATTTTTAAAACAAAAAGCATAAATCTAAGTTCATGTGTTATTTCCGCTGTTATTTATCTTTTCTCCACCAATACAAACACACATTTGTAGACACTTAAAATCTTCCATTAAATGTTCCCAGATTCCGTATGTTTTTGTGTAGTTGATTTTGATCACTCTGGGATACGTCAGTTTGATATGAATGACAGGCACCTCATGCACACATACAAGCGTTTGGAAAGAGTTTGTGGCATGTGTGTGTGGGTATGTGTTTTGACCGCTGATTGACCGCCTGTGGTCTGCTCTCTGGAGGTGAAGGTTTGACCCAGGATAAAGGAAAGTGGGAGACAGAACATCGCGATTAAAGGACTGACCTCCCTCTTTGAGTCTGCTCAGAGAACTCCCAAACAATCAAAGCCCATGGGTATGTCTCCTAGTCACACAAACACACACTCACACAAGCATTAGCAGACCAAAAGGACAAATTTCGCCCAGTGTGTCTTGTGTGTGTGTGATGGTGTGTTCATTGTGATGAAACAATGTAGGCATTCTGGAGATCAAATTTCATCAATCAATCAAAAAATTATGTAGTAAAATATAGTAAAGTTAAGCATCCATTCCATGCGTTATCTGAGGTATTAGTTGATTTAAGTATATAAAATATAAACATTTATATTACATTAAAACATTAAAAAACAATAATATATGAATAATACAAATTAGATACACTTAAGTCGGTTTAGGCTACCACAATACATCACAATGCAGATTCTCAGTGTACAAAATTAAATCCCTTAAGGTAACGGTTCGCCCAAGTTAATTGTTGTTTCTGTTTTACTGTATGTTTGTCTATAGACATATTTATAAAAGGTCAATTTTAAAGAAAACACACACATATTAATCTTAATCTGTGTTTGTTGTACTTTTTAAGACCCTGTGAATTTAATAAAGTTGTGGGATTGTCAGGGCAGCTGTAATCCAGGTTGTGACAGGCTTGACCTTGTCTCAATGTCTCAATATCAGTATAAAGGAAGAGCAGGATGTATTAAAATACCTGCACAGTGACCTTAAAGGAACTGCTCTGACCCGCTTCACCAAACCCCCAGCAGTTCTGTGAGCCTGCCCCCCCCATGAAAGAGCTGATTCTCCTGTCACTGTCATAGCTGCACCATACGGCCTAATGTACTTAAGAGCCCCTCTAACAGGCATGACTCCTGGGCCCCTGATGTCCTGAGGGTGGGACAGATGGGGTGATGCGGGTTCAAGAGCTACTGGACAAACTCTGTAAACTCTGCATTTCCTCTGCAGGTCTTAAAAATTATACAAATATATATATATATATATATATATATATATATATATGCATTATTAAACCTTAAAATCTGTAATAGTTGCACTCTATAATTTTGTATCTTTCCTTTTAGTCACTTTCTAAAAAGTTGTTTTAAATTCATTTTGTACTTGATTTACTGCATTCACTTAATAGGTACATGACAGCACAATAACTGTTGGATTTTAAGACATTTCAGCACCAACACATATGGATTGACTTTCTTCATTCTCTCATGCAGCTCTTGGGGAGGAGATAATCGCTTGACATTTTTAGTGGATTTTCAATTAACCCATGACAACTGTAACCCATAAACCTTGTCTGTTCTTTTCCTTCTTGCAAAACCGTAAAAATGACAAATAAATGGTTCATTAGTTCCAGCATTTGGCCGTCGGATGTCATTAGCAATTCTGCTAGTCTTCACTGAAAGCATGTGTTTATTTTGAATTAGGCCTTTTTGGTGGCACGTATCGACACTGTCCATAAATTTTCTACATGCTACCAACACATTTGGTTTATTTGTTGCTCAATAGATCACAAACGTTACTGAAACAAATGCCATGTGCATGTTATTCATCTTATAAAGTTTAATAAAAGTGTATTGTTACTTCTTGCTTCCCAGTTACAGTCATTACAGTGTAAAAAAGTTTTTTGTTTCTTGTTCTTATTCTTTACGTGCTTATTAGGAATTTACTGTCCAACTCACCCTCTAAATGTAATGTTTGTTTCCTGTTTGTTTACATGGTTGCATCAGAATATCAAAGTTATTTCTTGGTTAATGTCATATGCAGTTCGTCAAGCAGGGAATGAAGTTCTCAATGCACAGAAAGCAGAGGAACCAGAGAATTACATGCAGGGAACTAACCAGTGCCTCCACACAAAAGCAGTCTCAGGATGGTAAGACATTCTGCACCTTTTAAACAAAATGATTTAGAATCAATCTAAAACTGTGACTATTGCTGTACCGTGCAATATGTAAGAACGTGTGTGTGAGGGTTGGGGTTACTTAACCATATACTGGTACAAATTTGTCCCCAGAAGTCAGCAGAACTTGACAAATCTGAGCAAAACCTCCTTTTGAGGACGTCAAAAGTTTTTTTTTTTTTTTATAACAATACAGTAAATAAAGTTTTTCAATTGTAAAAATGCAGAACGTTAGGGTGTGGGTTAGGTTGTATTGTTTATAACTAGCTGTGTATAAAAACAATAGAAATCTATGGAATGTCCTCATTTATATAGATAAGTAAATGTGTGTGTGTTTGTGACTGGTTGTCAATACTTTTAATTTACAAGCTTTTGTTTTCAGGCCGGTGCTGGTGGAGGGGCTGGTGTAGAATCAGTGTTGGGTCGACTCCCCCGGTGCTTCTTAACAAACTCGCACTCTGAGATATTCAACTGTGAACAAACAAGTGAGTCTAGAAAAAATGTATATATATATATTCATAATTTATAATATATAATATATTCATAATTTATAATATATAATTTTCATTATTATATATAAACACTACAAATCATTTTGTAGTACTTATATCATGTGTACTTAACAGAATTTTTAAGTTACTATTCGTGACTGTAAGAATGTTGCTTAAGCAAACCTTTTGCTTTCAAAGCTTAATATAGTTATTGATTTGCTGATAAAAGAAAGGTTATGAAGTACAAAAACTTCCCATTAACATTAGAAACACATGTTTCCATATCTTTGCCCTCAGTGTTGATAATATCACACAAGCCACAGAGAGCAAAAATGCTCTTAGTAAAAAATCAATCCCCCCTCCACTGTTATTTAAACATATCAGCAGATAATTTAATCATTTTTGCTGCCTTTTTTTTCTGATCTCCACATGATTTATCCCAGTACTGTTATGACATGTTAAAGGATGAAATTACATTTTTGTAATTAAAATGTATAAACTCTGTGGACTTCACACAATACAGTGACGTTAAATCGTCAAATCAGAAACTACATGGGAGAGAAGAGTGACGGTGTGTGTGTGACTGGAAAAACTTGACAATTCTGAGCAAAACCTCCATTTGGGGGTGTCCTTATTTGTAAAAACGCTACAAAAACCTATTGTAAATAAAGTTTTTTACATTATAAAAATGCAGAAAGTTTTCTGTGAGGTTCAGGGTTAGAGCAGCTGTAGCTATAACTAGCTGTATTTAAAAACAACAGAAGGTCCCCATTTACATATAGAAGTAAGTGTGTGTGTGTGTGTGTGTGTGTGTGTGTGTGTGTGTGTGTGTGTGTGTGGTATGCATGAGCATTTTTGCATGCGTGTATCATCATATGCGTGTCAGTTTAGTACACAGATTCCAGGGTCGATTAGGGGACAGGAATCATCTCTCTTTCAGCGGGAAACAGTCGGAGAAACAGCTCACTGAATAAGAACAAGCTCACACACACACACACACACACCCTGACAATGAAACCACTGAGTGAGTGACATACGCAGGTCTCAGCACATTTAAAAGAGTGATACGGCAGTGTGAAAGCTTTTCACTGTCTCTCCTAATGAAGCTTAATTGGATTCTGATGATGAGCTGGAAATGAAATCCACGAGGAGACTGTGACAGCCTCACTGACTGACTGACTGACTGCGTGTCTCTCAAACAGAAGGGTTTATTACTGCAATAAGTTTACAGTACAGACAAATAGATATTATAAGGTTGTTTTTAGCAGATCAAGGCTATTATTATTTTGTGAGTAAAACATTGATTTCTTATGACATTTTTATTTTTGAAAATGGAATTTTTTTCAGGATGACTGTAAATAATAGATTTAATGGTCTGAATGCATAATTCATTATTGTTATTGGGTGTTTCTTCAACTTCATTTCTAACTCAAGGTTTTTATTTATTACATTTCATCAGTTTGTTAGATGAAGGTCACACTGAAATCTTGCGAGCATGTCTTTTATCATTGTCTTCATTTATCTCTGATGCTTTTCTGATGAAAACTGTTTATATAACTGTTTGTATAAATAATCTGTTTTTATTTATCAATTTCAAACAAAGCTGCAATTTTGTCAAATTATGAAAAAAGTGTGAAAATAGTATGAATTGTGTGTATTTTACATACATAAAACGCAAGCCATAAAATGAGCTATTTTATTCAATCAACCATTTTATTATTTCAAAACTAATATTTAAAATCTGTGTTGTGAATAACCATTACATTTCAGAAAAGGTACGAAAATAACCAAATTTTTCTGTGATGCATCTATGTACACTGTTGGATGACAAATTAAAGTAATGTGAGTGAGAAAAGGGTTTTAAGAGTTTATTTTTACTGGTATCTTACATCACATCCATCATATCCACAAATATAAATGCTCATTTTTAGGACAGAATGTAGCGTAGTAGCCTGTCTGTTGTTTATCAGTTAACATAATATAAAACTTCCCACAACCTCACGGGCCTCTTGTCATTTGAATGAAATCAGTGTGAGTATTAAGTCATAGAGTTGAAGCTGACAGGCTTAGCTCTCATTCAATTACACAAAGAAATCCACCAGTATGACTTTGCTTTAATGCAACAAGATACCCCGTGCTTACTGGGACTGAGCCAAAGCTCCTGGTGCCTCTTTCAAAGGTAATGGGGACAAAATGGCTGAAAGCAATTTGTTTGGTCACAGCGGTTTAGTGAGTGTGTGGCCATTTTAGTAAATATCGACCCACAGAAGTCGGACAAAAGCATTCTTTTTTCATATAAGCGTCCAGGGTTCGAAATGTAATTAATATCCATCAGAGGCCGATGCGTATATTTCTCCACCTTACAATGACAAGGAACAAACGACGGCAAATTTTATAAAAACAGAATTCAGAGTTAGGTAAAGAACTGCCACATTCATAAAACTTGGCTTGGAAGCTGCTTTGTCTGTCCAGCGCTAATTTGGTCTTTGAAATAAAAATGATTCACTGTTTTTTTTAATACCGCAGTTTATTTTACTGTAGAATTGTATGTAGTGAGATGTGCATGGCGAACGACAGACAGAAGCCTCCTGAGTCTATCAAGATTTTCTCCTCATTCCATCTCGGTGAGTACGGCTCCTTTTTACACGTGGTACACATCAGTTGCAGAAAAAAGCTTGCTTTGTTCCCTGCGTTTGAATAGTGTGCTTAACTCACTTTGGAATAGACACAACTCGGATGAGCCATTGCATGAGGATAAGGGCTGAGAGTTTCAAATCTTCACTACTGATGCTGATATACTCACTAATGTCACTATTGTGGGCATGCATGTTCACACTAGTCCATGTGTTTGGTCAAGGAGATAGAAACTTATGTCAAAGTGTTTTACTTATACATCCATGCATAACTGAAGGTGTATTAGTGGTGAAATATGTTTTTTGTCTCAACAGAAACTGAAGTTCCGTCACCTAACAGTCAGTTCAGCTCCGTCCCCTAAAGAATTAAACTGATTCTGAGACGGTCTGATCTGGGGTGGTGGAAAGAGAAGGACTACACTGAACAAGTAAAACCATAATCAGATAATATTGATTTAGTTTTTTCTTTTATTTTCAGCTTCATGTTTGTGGTCGTGTATAAGGTCAGGGTGTGATGGATGTCTTGTTGATTTAAGCCCCTTAACAAGTCCTGCAATGCGCATTTGATCTCCGTTGAACTTCCTTACAGCTGCTGTTTTAACTAAAGTCTAGCTTCCTTTCCTGCAAATGAATTAGAAGCAGTGGATGAGAGAGAGCCCAAATATCTGCAGGCGGTCACTGGATACGTATTGCTTTCCAGTATCACTCCATTTAACGTGAGCACTGAGAGTCAAAATGGGTGGAAACCATTTACAAATGACATGCTTAATATGCAGACAATGACAGCCAATA
Source organism: Chromobotia macracanthus (assembly GCA_036877525.1). NCBI lineage: Eukaryota > Metazoa > Chordata > Actinopteri > Cypriniformes > Botiidae > Chromobotia > Chromobotia macracanthus. The sequence continues at coordinate 2,603,439 of JAZGTH010000067.1, read as the reverse complement.
GAAACCAGCGCATTCCTGTTTTAACTCACTTTAGGTTTTTTTAGTCCTTTGCTTGCCCTGAGATTTTTCTTTGTGTTCATAAAACTAAAAATAAAAGTAACTTTAATAAGAGTTTTAAACCAAAGCTCACTGTCAATGAAGTATTTGTTTTGTATACATTTCTGCCACAAGATTCGTTTTGTAATTGATTCGATAAAATGCCAGCACAGTTCCAAAATCTACGACAGACCAAAAATGTTTTTCTGTTGTCTTAGTGTCAGATAGCAATAGCTGTGTTTGTGTGTTTTAATTTGGACATCAAAAAGCTGACCGTACACAAACAGCGGTTGGAAAAGCACATTCTGGCACAAGCTTTGAGCTGATTTTGATGCCTAGAAATGATCAAATACATTTTGGAAAAAGCCTGTCCTATTAGTGGGAGTTTTGGCATTTGGGCAATGTGTCGAGCCAGGCCGTCCATAGGTCCCAGACTCATAATGCAGAAGACCCTGGCTGAACTCTGTGTACTGTAAACATATATGCACTAATACATGAGCATAGAAATGGGATTAAAATTTGAGCATTTTCAGCATGAAGATTCCAAACAGACAGACAGACCGACCGCTTAAATGACGGCCTTGTTGCATTGACATTATGTGTCCAAGTTTCCAAGCACAGACTGGGTGCCAGCGGGTAATTCGTGCCAGTCGTTACCCTCAGGAAACCTTGAGAGGTTATCTTTACGATTGCCAGCACGAGCAGATCTGTACAGCAGATCCGTGCAAGAGCCTTCAGAGGTCTAGAAAACCTATTGGTTTGTTTATGTTTGTAATAGACTACGTTGTATTTAACGTCTCAGGAACACATTATAAGCAAAGTAAATATGCATTGACTAAATCTTTCACACTAAAGTGAACAGGCTTTTCAAACCAGATTTTGCTGTATCTGGCCTGACCCGAGCAGCTTCGTCTCAGCAGCTGCTTGCGGCCAAACCGTTTATTATGATTTTAATTACTTAAGTGACTGCAAAGGCGTGTGCATACAAACCCAGCTGACACGCTCCCGCTGACCTCTGACCTTCGCCAGGGATTCATTCTGTCTATAGTACATGAGAGACATACGACAATAAACAAACAGCCTGTACAAAACTATTAACATGATTTAAGAATGTAGGACTCATAATAGAGAAAATCACCAGCCTCTTTCTGATTGGTCTGTAGCACTCGGACAGTGTGAGATCATGGAGTTTCTCTTGTCGTATGTACATTTACATACATGTATATGTATTTTTTGAACCGTATGTCAATGCAGGATCCAGAATGCTTTGCGTACAATTTAAAGCTATAACTTTTAGGCAGTTTTTTTGTTTAAAGCAATTAAATAAATCAATACAAAACAATAATGCAAAGATGCGGCAATAGGAATTGTTTTTAGGATTTGGAGTATCAGGACACCTAAAGGAACAAATGAGCTAATGTGAAATTTAATGTTTAAGTGTTTATCTTTGCTTAAATTTTTACACAAAACCACATTTGATAGGATAAGATTTTGAGTTGCATTCTTAATGGAGTGAAATTAAGCCACAAGTCAGTTTTCGCTCCTCTTTCCTCTTGCTTTATTATAACGTGCAGACAAAATTTCAACAAAGCACACAGAATTTCTCACATTTTGTCCTCAGCAAGGGGCCCAAATACAAGGTCATTTCGGACCCTTAATAAGACACCCCCCTGCTACTTAAGAGAGCTGCTATTTATTTTCATTTCTCCAGGAGTGGCACCAGCACTGAAAGTGACTCTGAGATATGGCTGGCCTGGCAGGAGGAGTGAGCATCTCTTACACACTACAAAGTGAGGGTGCTGTCACATTTCCTGCGTTAAATACAGACGTTCAGGTGGACCAAAATCGTTTTGGTTTTACACCATTGCGACTCACAGAACTGATGCTTGTGTTTCCAGCCTGTCGGGAGTTATCAAACATTTCTGTTATTAGTAATCGGTGCTGTCAATAGTTTGTCAACAAAAACCAAAAATAAATAATGCATGAAAAATAATAGTTTATTTTGTAATGATATTATGTAAGGCCTGTTTTCGTATTATGCTTGTAGAGCTACAATTGATGTCTTATTAGATTTGCTTTTTTTTATTTATTTTTTTTACAAATATTGCAAACTATTTTACAACATATCTCAGTCTTACAATGGGTTACAGTTTTATATAATTATAACCAACATCTGCAGGTTTAGTTTTTCAGGTTATATTATCAGGTTTATTTATTACGCTTCATTCTGCCGTGATATTATTTATCGCAATTGTTGATAGTTCACAGATTTTCGTTTTATTATGTCCTTTAAAATCTGCTAACAGTTTTTTTTGTGCATGTAACAATAAAATATGTCTCCTTTTTTCCACATAGTTCAGATTAATCTTATTTTATCGTTGTTTTTACAGCATGTAGATATGAATTGAATAGTTTTCATTTACATTTACAAACAAAACGTAACATTAAACATAATAATGGTTAGTAATGGTTAATAATAATGGTTAGTTTTCGAAACAAGCATGCTCAATGGTAATAATATTAAGGAAATTATTAAAAGCGTAACACAAGTGTACTTTTGTAGGGCCCCAGTCCCAATAATGCCAGAATATTACCGCAAGATTTCCTCCTTTTACTAAATAGTTAATTTGATGTTTTACCTCAATTTTTAGGGCTTTTCGTTTGTTATTCAAACTTTACAAGAAACGATCAAGACAATCTGTTTCGCTCTTGCTGAAGCTTTCAGACATTTGTGTACTTTATAAAGTGTTTTTGAAACATTCACCCACTTTAATAATATTGTTATGCACAGAAATGGTTTAACACAGTGGCACAATAGTGAAACTATCAGATCTTAATGTCCAGCCGTATTGAAAGCGAAAGCATGTGTAATTGTTTTATTTCATCAATCTCATTTATTCTGCATGCTGGTGTGGGTGGAGTTTCTCCATCTCCATATTCAGGAGTTGGGTGGCCGCTTGCAGCTCCATGTATGCGGTATAAAGGGTGGCCCTCCGTGTCTATAAGACAAGACAAATGGACGGATTGTGAAAACAATTGGACGCATTGCTTCACTTTTGACACTGAAACTTTAATGGTGTCGTCTGATGCGCTTTCTGCCTGACCCGAGGCCAGATGATGGACCATATGAGCGACAAGTTCGCCCTGAAAAGTCAAGCGATTAAAGCCAGCGATTACTACATGGACCAAGTCATGGAGACATTAGACAATGTGCAGTACTACAGCAAAACCTCACCAAAGTGCGTCCAGACCTTCTCCATGACGAGCAATGATCACCACATGGACAGATCCTCTCCATGTGAGCAAAACAGTAAGTCTGGCCTCTTGATATGGGAAAGTGATGTACCACAACATGATCTCGAGTAGCCCATCCATTATAAAGTAACTCAACTTTAGTTTGCTTATTTTATTATTATATAAGATGATATATTGGGCCTGTTCAGATGAATGCGATTAAAGTAGGCCGAGGGTTACCATTCACTCTTTGTTGAACTTATTAGTTAGGCTGTGTGTTGGCTTGCAATGTGTGATAGTAACATTATAAGTTATTGCTTAAAAGTTTTTAATATTTTTCTCCAACTCTGATCCTGGTGCATTTGGTTACTATTTCTATTTAGTTACTATTTAAATAATTTACCTTAGTTACCCTTTACAATAACCACCATTACAGTCTATTTTTATTTACTGATGTATACAAATGTAAACATACATTTATTTAAAATGTATACAAAAAACTTTACAAGTCTGATCATTCGCACTGTAAATGAATATAAATATGGAAATATATGGACGTCAGCGTTATCCCAAGCGAATATTTAGCTTATGTTTTAGAAGTCAATCATTTTTTTTGTTTGGTTTACTATTATTAACGCAAGTTATAATAAAGTGTTGCCATTAAATTGTATATGATCCTGTTCTTCACAACGCATATGATGATGATGTATTTTCGCCGCAGACTTGAGTTTCTGCGCTCCGAAAGCGGAGGACGATCTGCGCCAGATGGAGACCCGCTGCGCCATCAGAGCCTCGCCGGCCGGAGCGCAGAAAAGCGACGCGGACGAGCTCGGAGAAAAATGCGACAGTAACGTGTCGAGCAGCAAGAAGAGACGACATCGTACAACCTTCACAAGTGCTCAGCTGGAGGAGCTGGAGAAGGTCTTCCAGAAGACCCATTACCCGGACGTGTACGTGAGGGAACAGCTGGCCATGCGCACTGAGCTCACCGAGGCGCGGGTGCAGGTGGGCCGGGCTGAGTCTCCAAACTTTCATTCCGAGAAGTGGCTTTAGTTTTGAGATTTTAAAATGCATTATTGTAAAATACATCAATGCATGTCGACAGTGGGCCATTTGAGTCCAAATACGCATGAGGGGCCTTTTTAATAAACCATAGTTTTAAAAACGATGCCATCTTTATAAAGTCACATCCGTTTTGATTTCTCACACACTTATTACCTGCGTGTTATTTAAAGCTTTCATTTAGTCATGATACACGAACGCTTGTTTGCAATCGTGCTGTTAAAAGCTTTTTTTTTTGTGCACTTTTGCTTACCTTGATCATACGAGTGATTTAAGGTTTTCTGAGAAATTGCACTGCATGAAAAGTCAGCAGACAATCATAAATGATTCATTTAACATCGTCAACACTGACCTGCGTTCAGGTTTGGTTCCAGAACAGACGAGCAAAGTGGCGGAAGAGAGAAAGATATGGACAGATCCAGCAGGCCAAAAGCCATTTCGCTGCCACATACGACATGTCAATGCTTCCCCGGACAGACAGCTACTCACAGGTTACTCATTTTCTCTTTCTTTATGTCTTTCTGCAATTGTGAACAATGTTTATAATAGGCGTTGTGTTTTATATGTAGGTGCGCAGTCCCCGAGCTACCCAACTTCTGTTGCGCACACTGAATTTCATGTGCTAAACGAGCACATAAATGAAAACTGATGAATTATCATGACATATTTTAATAGATCATTTAATGTGACAGGGGAATGAAATGACTTGGTTGCAAAAGACGTCTGAAAACAGTCTCGTTTTGGCTCAAGGTTCTGGAAACCCAATGCGCATCAATATAAACGCAGGTCTTTATAGCTTTAAGCCCTTTTGTTCATCCAGACACTGCGGGACTTCAGTTTCCTTAGATTCCGATGGTCTTGTATTTTTCACTCATATGTTTTTCATAATCATATAAAAACAATCTCGGGTTTAAAATGAGATTATGGCAGGTCCTTATTACACTGGGCGATGTTGCAGTCTTTACTGCAGTGTGTACAGTCAGCTTTATGTTGTGGATGTCTGTGGTGAACATAAATACATTTTTGTGGGCTACAGGGTTTGTTTTTAAAAGCTTAGTCTGGATTTATTTAAAGTCTTGGATATAAATGTCACTTTATTTCTAATTTGGACTGAGGTCATATCTGATGTGATGTCACTAGTATATCAGAAACTATTTCTCCCAGGCAGACCAAAATGCATAGAATTATGTTTTAAAATTAAATGAGCTTTCCAAATCTAGATCCGTGTCCTGTATGTTTGTGTGCTAAAATATTTTGATTTCTTTCATTTTCATTGTGAATCTTTGGCTCCATGGTTTTCTGCTCACGTTTAACCACTTCTAGAAAAGATCTAGAAAAATACTGAAAAGTGTTTTGTCCTTTCAGAGGTTTCATGGCATTAGCCTGCTGATTTGGTGTGATTTATGCACAGATTCAGGCTTGGTGTGTTTGACAGTATTACACCTTTCACCAACCACACAGATTCCCAACAACCTGTGGACAGGCCCAGCTCCAGGCAGTTCTGTGGTTTCTTCCTGCATGATTCCACGAGCGTCCCCTCCCTGTGTCACGTCTCCCTACCCTCACTCACCACGAGCGGGTGAACACGGTTACGTGGGATTCCCCAATCACCAGCAAAATCAGTTTGGAGTTAATCATGTATCTCTCAACAACTTCTTTACCGATTCGCTTTTGGCTCCTTCATCAAACAGTCACGCCGCATTTGAGACCAAACCTGAGTTTGAACGGCGCTCCTCCAGCATTGCTGTACTGCGGATGAAGGCTAAGGAACATACCGCCAACATATCTTGGGCTATGTGAATCCTGAACTTATCCTCAAAGGGCTGATCTGAATAACTGTTTATCTAATAACAATACAGGCACATGAGCAGCAGACTCTCGCACCTTTTATCTAGGAATCAGTGGTTGCCTTGGAAACAAAGTTATCAATGTGTAAAATATTTATGCTTTTAATTTTTTCCTGTAACAAAAGAAATTAGCAATAATATAGTTGAGACAACTAAGATATTAGCAGTGATCAAAGACTATTCAATGACTCTGGGAAAGTCTGAGTTTACAAAAACCCCGAATTAAACTCTTAATTAATTGCTTCTCACCATTTTGTCTTAGGATCTCTTGTGAATATGAGCCGCACAGAGCTCAACAGTATAATGCATACAGAGATGCTGTATTAAGACTTACAGAAATGTTGTGACTGACATAAATGTGTTTTAAAGCAAAGCTACAGTATGTAACACTATAGCTGCGGATAGTCTGTACTTTGCCACATACCCAAATAATTTATGGTAATTAAAGCTCATTAAAAGTTGTCCACACTTAATGTGTTCTGATTTCTCTGTTGGAGATCACAACAATATTTTCTCAGAGGAGATTTGTGTTTATAACAATAGATTCTGAACTCATTTTAAAAAGTTGATTTTTAACTTTATTGTCTTACTATTTGTCTCTTAAACAAGTGTTAAACAACTGATACTGGGTAAAAAAGTGGAAAGCAATCGGGCTGGGCATTGATTCAGTCCTGTTGTTATTTATGAACTTTTACAAGGTTTGAGACATTATTCAAACATCATTATTTCTCCTATTATCCCACTTCATTGTCTGTTTAGGGCTTTTGGCAAATAAATGTGTTTAAAAAAGCTTTTTATATCGTCTCACAATAATGTGATCAAATATGCTCTATACAGACACTGAATTTCTGCAGATGAAAACCGCATTATATCCTCAAATTAATTGTTTTAATGTTACCTATTAATAACTAGTGGGAAGAGAATATAATTTTAATATCCTGAATGACTTTAAATTATTATAAACAGATGAATAATTTCAGTGTTACATTTTTACATAAATGTAGTTTAAAAATTGCTGCTACTTTTAAGAATGTATTATTCACTTTACTGTAAGGATAAGCTTATGTAATGCAGGCTTAATATATTGCATCTTGAATAGGTTACATAAACAACTTTTGTTCATATTTATTTTCTATTTTAATTTTCTTTCTACATGTGTGGTTTTAATCACTTGTTTAGAGTATGCACACCCAGATCTTGTCACTGGAGATTGAGGGAGTTTCCAGATCTCAACAGTGAGTGATCAGAGTGTATCTGTGTGTTTCTTCAGCGGCGTCCTCATTTCCCTGCACTCAGAGCATCAGTCACTCTGCTTTCACTGGAAGACTGATGGTGCAGCACATGCGAGGCAGAGGATCGCAGCACACGTTGCTGCAGATGAGCTGCATCTGCATGAATGTGTGTGACCCTCCGGGGTGAGTTGTGGTCATTAATACAGCACCTCACACGTTTGTGGGAGTAAACCGTGTGATGGAGACGAATCTCTCCTCCGCCCTGAGCTCCAGTGCTGCAGCTGGGGAAGAGAATCAAATCTAGATTCACTTCACAAAAAAATTACAAATACTGGTTAATAATGAAAGGATTTAGATTTATTTACATTTACTTTACTCTTACAGTTAGAGACTGTCACTTAATCTTATACACACACACATACAGAAACAATCTCGCTTTGTACACAGCAGGTATACATGTGTGAAGGATATTTTGAAGATAAGCTGGGAAGTGCAATGGTCAAAATAAAAACAAGGCCCACAAAACCTGACGCGACACCTCGTCCAACTCTCGTTCTGCCCTGATTTCAAATGGCTCTGCTCCAGACGACAGTACATTTGCCCTGTATCCTTGATGGACATTTTTGGCCATGCTCTCCATTCAGTACAATGTGGCCTTTATAATTACTGCATGCAAGTAAACATTCACAAGGCCTGTATGTATTTCCTATTGGTGGCTTATCCAGTCCCGTGTAGCAGCAGAACCGACTGGTGCCATAGCAACGGAAATAACACAACACGTCAGATCTGTCATAACACTGTCAGACATAATCTCTAACTGAAATATTGTTTGCTTGTATATTTTTCTGAGGGATTACTGGTGCATATATTCCAAGGGTAAGATCTGTCATTCTCTGGGTCAGAATAATGATTTTCTGTGATGGGTCCACATTCCTGTATTCTGAATTTTCATATAAGGATAAAGAGCACAGATCTTATATGTTACTGTATCAAAAGAAGATACAGGGGGTTAAATCTAGATACTGAATGTTACTGTCCTTTCAGGACTAAACAATCAACAAAACACAAAGAAACACAATGACAGTGAAACACGAGGACTTTGGGGGGGCTCATGATCCATGTTTCTGTGTTAAAGATCAGCTCCACATGCATACTCTGCTCTATGCATACTCTGCTCTATGCATACTCTGCTCTATGCATACTCTGCTCTTTGCTATTTCACACTTGTTGCTTTCTTTCTATCCAAATGCCACATATACATTCTGATGGACATTTCAGCTGGGCCCCATCATTCACAAAAAATCCCAGCATGCACTGGGCCTGATGTTTTTAGACCCTTGGCGAGTGAGGTTCCAGTGATCGCTCTTCCTGCCCGGACAGTTCTATATATTCAGCAGGAGAACTGGTGCTGGATTTTATGATTAATGAATTCCCCAAACTGATTCTCCTGCACCAAACAGAGGCTCGGTGAGTTATTGCTTGTGAAGTGATTTTTTTATTACCTTTTCACACAGCGTTTGGCTGTTTCTGAGAGCAAAATAAAGTCACACAGATCAGGCAGCGAGGCCACAGAGGTGGTGCGTTTGATTCATGTAAATACTAGTGAACAGTAACAGGACCCTGAAACAAATAAGATGGAAAGACGGATTAGGTAATACAAATGTAAGTGAAAAGATCAACTGAAAGTATTTACAGTGTTGAGAGTTCTTTGGCCAGACTTCGCTAGAAAAGATTTCAAAATGTTGTATTATCAAAAACATGATGGATATGTAGGCATGTTTCTTCTTACCTTTTCTTAAATTCAACAACTTTATTTGAAAATAACAGATGAGCTAGGATCAAAAGCAATTCAGGGAGTAACAGTACATTTTGTTCGTCTTTTTTTAAGCATGAACAACATACAATTTTAAGGAAGTATAGTTTTAAGCAGGCTGGTATTTGCAGACACAAAACATTGTGGTGAGGTACTGAAGTCTGACAGTCTGTGTCTTTAATTGCTGAGGCTGGTGAGTCACTGTGTGACTGTCAGGCTGATGTTTAGAGCGCTCATGAATAATCAGATGTGTGGTGATGACATGACAAAATTATCAATAATTATTCAAATTATTAACGTACGCTTAACTTTTCAACTGGCTTGAAATTAATTTAGTGTTAAATCATACAGAATGCATGGAATCATTACAATTTCAGTTGTTTACGGAAAACATTTTTTGACCCTCTTAATCATGACATTCAGGCATGACAAATTATAGCAAAGTATAGCAATAAATGTGTAACGTTTGTCATTCAGGGCTTATGCAAAACATAATATTTCATTCCTTTTCCAGTATTCTAGCCATTTACAAATATTAGATAAAGTAGGTTTATAACAATAAGGACTGTCATGAAATTTGTGGTGTTATTGTGTTGAGGGTCGTTCAGTCGTCATCATGTCATTTGTGATGGCTAATTGAAACAACCTAAAAATGTGTTGATATTTGTCTTAAAAAACACACCCTATCGTTAAAATGTCTATCCACACAAGTAATTCAGAAACACATATAAACCAGAAATGAATTCAGCCAAAACTTCTGAGACCACCTCAAAACTAAAACCACAGTCACACACAGTATCAGAAGACAAACAAATGGAGTTCTTCATGTGTCTCTCCGGTGACTCCCAGCATGAGAAATCAGCTCTGAAGCTCAGATCTAAAGCCCTCAGTCTCCATCACTGAAGCTCAAATCTAAAGCCCTCAGTCTCCATCACTGAAGCTCAAACCTAAAGCCCTCAGTCTCCATCACTGAAGCTCAAATCTAAGCCCTCATTCTCATCTCTTTCTCTTTCTGCCTGAACAGTTCACACTGAATCATGACCGTGTTCCTGTAGCTCAGTTGGTAGAGCACTGTGTCAGCATGTGTTTGATTCCCACAGAAAACATACTGACAAAATGTATAACGTGAGTGTACTGTAAGTCACTTTGGATAGAAGTGTTTGCCAAATGTGTAAATATGACTAAACATTCTTGTTTACTTTGGTTGGCCATGATATTGGATTTGACTAGTTATTGACAAATAATGCTTTGAATATTGGCCAGGTAACTGAAGTTACCTGAAGATATTACAGTTAATTATAAATTTACATTACACGAAGGCATTGTACTCAAATTAACCTCTGTTGCCTTCAAAATATATATATTTTTTTACAGTTAAATTCTGTGAGAACCTCGTGATTTTGTGAACGCAATACTGTACAGTTTGAGCTAAAGTAACGCTATATATACACACACACGCTTTCAAAAAATGTTACTTATTTTATATAGCATGATATAGCAGCGGAAAGAAGCCATAAAACTGTATCATCAGATCTTCTCTCACTGAAAGTAAAGGTGGCACCTACATATAAAAAGGTTTAAATCTCTGGGTTGAAGTTTAGTTTCAAGATAACTGTGGTTTCTTGAAAGAGAAAATAACTTATGCTTTGATGATAAAACACATTTATTTCTCATTAAGTAATCTGTGGACAGTAATGTATCACCCTGTCACCATCTCATGAACGAATGATAGAAGTGTTCATTTCTTATCATGTATATTGATGTGATCTGCCGACCCTGTGGCCGTTTGAAGCCACATCTCCAACATCATGCCGAGTCCTCCCACATGCCTCTTTCCTTCTCTCAGCAGCTTTGAAGTTCTTCTCCTCTTGTTGAAACAGCTCAGGGCATTTCGAGCAGTAACTGTGAAGTATTGATGGTAGGACTTCATAACACGCACTGAGATAACATGTCCTCTTATAACACAATGAATCATGAACTTAACCAATAAATTTAGTTTGGTATTTTTATCAGCAATTACTTCCAAATGTTTGACATCTTTTATAATAATAATAATAAAATAATACATGGAATAAGAAGCTACAGTAGCATCATTTATTTTAAGCATATAAAAATGGATTTTATACAGCTGTTATTGGGTGAATCATTGTTTGCTGTATCACCTTATTTCATTTGGCAGATGATTTAATCCAAAGTAATTTACACTGTATTCGAAGTATACAACTTATCAGAACGTTCCCTAGGATTCCCACAACCTTTGCACTGATAGGGCACTGCTCTGCCAAATGAGCTACAGGTACACCGACAGGTACACCAACTTTTATTATTTTACTTACAAACATGGGTTGCGATGCTTCGTTTTAGTCAGGATTTAAAAACATATGTTTTACTTTATTTTTTAAACTCGTGATTTCATACATGTGTGGTTTCTTTTTATTAACCGTAGATTCTGATGGGTCAAAAACTTTCTCAGGGTCCTGGACCTTCCGGAGATGATGCTGATGATGATGATGGTGGTGTTTATTTGTGAAGGTCCTTGTTTCCTAATTAGGAACATGATCACCTGTTGACTGACAGTGGTTCTGGATCACGTCTGGCCCCTCTCAGGTGACTCTGCTGGTCTAACAGATTTGGATCTGTAACAGGGCACCGCACTGTAAACACTTCTATGTCTTTGGATAACCAGGACGAAGAGTTTTCCCCTGTGGATCTCATTGCTGGACCAGGGTGACAGGCTGTGTCCAAACCCATCTCAGTTCCTCTGGGATCTTCCCTGTGAAGTGCACTAAATCCAGAGCATGATGGCTTTAGTGGCTTTGTTTTTCAGGGAGCACTAATGGCTGTCTGTGAGAATTAAACGTACTGAACGCCGCCACCTGTTGGTGAAACTCTGGTAACGCATGGAGCAGAAACGGAGACATCTTGATTGTTCAGTCTTGGCTACGGAAGGGGTGGTCGAGTTTACCTTTTTTACTCACTTGACACGAAATATCTTGTGATGTATTTTAATAAACGCTTGAGAAGTGTGAAGTCAAGAGGCAGCGCTTGCAGGTTGGGGAATTGCACTGGCAAAATGAAAAACAATTTCCACTTGGAAGAGAAGGTGAAATTGGATTAAAAAAGCCACTTGGGATCTTTGAATCTTGTATGGCTGGCACCATTTCCCTTCACGATGCAACAAAGATTTCCTCTTCAATAGAAAGGACTCAATGTCAGCTCAATGAGAACTCAATGAGAACTCAATGTGAACTCAATGTGAACTCAATGAGAACTGAAGCAGCAACACGTGTGCACTTCTCATCTGCTTGTCATGATGGGATTTGTTGCTTCATTTACTTATAAATCATAAGATCCATGTTGAGTGCTGCGTTTTCTTTACATTTAAAGGGTCAAGTCACCAAAACTAAAAATGTAATCATCTCCTCACCCTCATGCCTAAATGAAGTTGTTCTGAAGGACATCTTGAATATTGTCAAAGCTTCACACACTGAATGCAAATAATGCAGCATCATTTCATTACAATTTATTTTATTACAATTTACTATCTCCTTAAAGGCTGAAATGCATGGAGTATGGATCACCATAATTGCCAAGCACGTCACCAAGGTTTTTTGGTTGTACTGTGTGTCTTTGTAAATTTAGGGAGGGTCTCCCTCCTTTTCACATCCACATATAAGCCTACAAACAGTTTTTCTTCATGAAGAAAGCAGTGCAGTTAAAGCTATACACGCAGGCACTTACAGCGGCGTGTAATCAGTTTGAGTGCCCATCAGCAGGTGGCAGTATAACACACAGACAAACCAAACTGTAATAAAACCTACAACCAACAGAAGAAAGTTGCTGTGTCCCCAACATGATATTCAGCACACTCAGCATCTGTGCTGTCTGCAGTTACAATCACAGAGAATGCATTCATCATTCAATGTCCAGAGGGAATATCTGCTGTTTGTCTCTCATTAAAGCGGTGTTGGGAAATGAGAGGCCATGCTCTGCGTCTCTGCCAACCTCTTCTGCTTTGCGGAGACGAGGGTCCCAGGGGTGATGTTGTGCGTGAGACCAGGTCCTCAGATATCACTTCATCAGTATTCTGCTGTCAGCCTGTCACACTGTCGATCAGCTCAGTGTATGAGGCCTCAGTTACAGGCCGAATCTACATGCATATTAACATACAATAATTCTGTCATTCAGTAGTTCTGTATGTTGTGGAGATGTCTCAGCATGAACATAATTTTACTAGGTTTCCAAATCTATATTCTGATTGGATGAGAGGTACGCACACCTGTAATACGTGGCACGCATGTTGTTGCATCAATTTGCTACGTAATAGCCATACATATATGTATATTGCAAATACCATTATTTATTTAATATTGGTATTAATTATATTAATAATGTCGTCGTTGTATTTATTTGATTCAAATGCGTTTGTATCTCAGGTGCTTTAATTCAAACTACCCCACACTTCAGTGGACATTTCTCCACTTGGCAGACGCTTTTATCCAAGGTACACATTTTATCAGTACATGTGCTTCTCTGTGAATCGAACCCACAACCTGTGTGCTGCTAACACAATGCTCTACCAATGCATGAACTGAACTGAAACTGGGACATTTCACAGATTCCATGAAGTCTTTCAAGCCTGAAGTATGCGCTCAACTTCCTGAATGATGGCTCTTCTCATTAACAATTAACCATTTATTGGTGGTTTATACCCTTTAAAAAGAAATGGAGCGTTAAGACCAAAGATTCTGAAGAAAGAGAGGCATCCAGTCTGATGTTTGTTAAAGTTTAATCCACACCTAACATATTTCAGTATCTGCCAGGCATGACCAGACAGGTGACTCTTCAGTTCCTCTGCAGATGAGTCAGTATTCCCCCTCGCTAAAAATGTGCCCCAGTGACCCGGTCGCAACCATTCAAATGAACCATCGCGGAGACTAAAGAGAAGTCAGGCAGTGACTAAACACACACCGGGCCGTTTCATCTGAATATGCTGGACATTTACGTAGGATCCGTAATGGACCTAATCAATTTAAGAGCAGCGAGTCAGAGTGCACGCTATTCGCGTAATTGCTCTCACTCACAATAGCTTATGAATCTCCCTGCACGGATGTATGTTGAGCTTGGTTGATTTAATAGGTATCGCACGCTGAGTCACTGGATCTGTATTTCATGTCTTTGTCTTCATCATTCTTGAATCGGATTGAATAGCTCTGGCTTTTATTGGCAGTCTTAAAACAAAAGAAAGAGATAAATAAGGCAAAAGAGCCAATAAATGCCACATGAGCACCAAGCTGTCCATCAGTAAACAATCTAAATAAAATATTATAAGCGACCCTGAATATGATTGACCTTTTGTGGGAAATTCATGCCTTTATTCTGCCCGTGTCACAGGATTAACCGTATCAGAGTGAGTTAATGGACTCCTGCATCATTTACTCTGGTGCACTTTCAGCAATGATTGTCAGCCAAAACAGTGTGTGTGTGTGTGTGTGTGTGTGTGTGTGTGTGTGTGTGTGTGTGTGTGTGTGTGTGTGTGTGTGTGTGTGTGTGTGTGTGTGTGTGTGTGTGTGTGTGTGTGTGTGTGTGTGTGTGTCTCTCTCTCTCTCTCTCTCTCTCTCTCTCTCTCTCTCTCTCTCTCTCTCTCTCTCTCTCTCTCTCTCTCTCTGTTCTCTTTCCCATGAGTGATGAGGAAATTGATCACCTGTTGTTGCCTTGGACACGCCCAGCCACGTAAACCAATCAGAGCGACTTTGTAATTATTGCTTCCAATTACAGGCAGCTCAATTAGAACAGAGACAAGGTTATAAAAGGCACGTGAGCGTGTGGTTTGAGGAGAGGGGAATACATCATGAGGCTGGTGGATTGAGTAGCTGGCATTGACTGATGTAATTTCCTGCTTCTCATTTTGTTTATTTCTTTTGCTTTAAGTTATCTTATAGCTTTCTGTGGGTGCTGTGATAGGGGTTGTCTGTACATGGGAAAGAGTTCAAAAGATTCTTAGGTGGGGGAAGTGGAAAAAAAGGAAGATATTTATAGTAAATTTGGGTGTAAACTCCCATCCACCCCATGTTGTTAGTCGCACAGGCTGTTGATAACAACAGACCAAACCCTTTAATGGAGATTTCCATATCCTAGAAGTTTAAAATTTAATATTTAAATGAGTTTGAGTACAACAGGAAATGAGGACAAGCAATTAGTTTGTTTTAAAAATCCAAGCTGGCAGTAACCAGCTTGTCACACTTATCACACACGTCTCATTCATCCATGAATATTTGCCAGAGTTGAGCTTCAATGCATTGATGTTAGTTAGTGATTTGAGTCAAAGCATTAGAGAATTGTAAACCTAACCTCCGTGCAATGATAGAAAGGGAAAAAAACATTTCTAGTGTTTTTATAGGCCTGTTAGAAGTCGCTCGGGTCTTATTGAGGCTTATAATGAAGGGAAATATAAAATCAGTCAGGCCTTTTTGTTGGCACCCTGCCTGGCCTTCCTCATTACTGAGAAATTGTGATGGCATTTTGAAGTCACAAAGACTTGGGCATGTTGAAAGCCTGTTCAAATGAAAACACAAAGAGCTAAGAAGTAACCAGCATGCAAGCCAACCACCCAAACAAACTAGTCTGTAAATGCCCATGTT
This sequence comes from Chromobotia macracanthus, assembly GCA_036877525.1. NCBI lineage: Eukaryota > Metazoa > Chordata > Actinopteri > Cypriniformes > Botiidae > Chromobotia > Chromobotia macracanthus. The sequence continues at coordinate 2,587,574 of JAZGTH010000067.1, read as the reverse complement.
TGCACGCTGAGTGATATTAACAGAATGGGGTATTAAAGGCTTCTAGAATGACAAATTGAAGAAGTGGCTAACATCGAGTAACCTCTGTAACTTACAGATGCACATCGTTAGTGCAAAACTATCATGCACATCACTTTACTGCATATAAAAACACTTATTCTGTAGCTTGTGTTGGGAGCAGATTGCCTTGTTCATTCAAACCCCTTTTCCAAAAAATTACAGTGAACGTGCTGTGTGCTCCACTCCGCACGCTTTTGTATGCTGACAATATTAGCATTAGTTAGTTATAATGTCACTCATAGCGCACAGCTGTGCTGTTTAATTGGCATAATTTCCTCCGTCGCACACTCACTAATTGCTATTAAAATCCTAACGCCGCTCGCTGCTTAAAATGGACAATGTCTTACAAGTAGATGTTTTCACTGCCAGGTTTCAGGCAGGAAATACACACTGAAGGTGTGTATCCAGAAAGAAACAGGTGTTGACATCACATGCCAGAACTTCATGCAAAACTCTAAAGGAAAAATTATATTAATTAAAACACTATTTAGCCAAGTAAATATTTTCATTGGCCATAAATTGTGTTTGTGGTTTGCTTATGTTATATACAAATATTACCAAGAAACAATTGCATAATAAATAGAAATAAAGACCAAATGTTTCATCGTTTCAGTGGGAAATCAAGTGTAAATCTTTACTACCGGGAGGTTTAATTAGGTTAAAGGCTTTACTAGAAATTGCATGCTGCCCTTTTCGGTTGTGTATGTATGATTAATGCTAATGTGTCAGCTTGCTAATAGAAGCTGCTTTTGAACTGTCTGTGCCCTTTAAAGAATGAACAGCATAAATCTAAATACTCCGTTATTATATTAAAGAAACGGTCATCTTGTAAATGAACAGCAATGTTACCACAATGAATGGAAATGTTCTCTAATCAATTCATCTAAACTGTTAGTATGTCTGGGGAACACAAGAACCACAGGAAAGATCTTGACAGTGGTAACATAACAGTGCTCTATAAACCTAGATGTCTTCTCTCAGGTCTCATAAGTTAGTAAATCCATATAAAGTGAAAGAAATAACATTTACAGGACAGTTGACTCTGGTAAAGCTTTTATAAATACCTGAATAAACACCTTTGATGCTTGGCTGCTCTCAGAGCGCAATCTTTGTTATTTAGACCAATAATTTAACACCTGACCAGCTCTCTTCGCTTTTTATGAAATACGGCATTAACTATAATTGACAGGTATTGTTGATTTTCTATTATTACTAGAACATCTGAACACTTGACAGGAGATTTACTGTTTCAAGAGTGCTAAAGTTCAGAACGTGGCACATTCAATGCAACCTGTGTCTTTGTTTTTGAACAATGTGTTCCTGAAATGCATCTCAAGGACCTCTGGGAACTGACATTAGCATAATCTCTGTCCTTCATACAGACACAGTAACTGTGTGTGTGTGTGTGTGTGTGTGTGTGTGTGTTGTGTGTGTCAAACAGAGGTCAGCTTGTACTGTCCAACCAAATACATTGCCCGACCATTGAGCTCATAACAGACACAATGCACTAAACAAATGCAGTAAAAGACTAATACAAAAGAGAACTGTCATTTAAATGCATTGCTAAGACCATCTCAGAGTCGGCAGCTGCTCATAGTCGTAATTCTATAGGGACTCATCACAGAGATAAAGGGATCTATGAAGTCTGATCATCAAAAGATCCTTAACCTCTGTTCAGGTGTCTGAAGCTGTCTAGAAAGCTTGTAATGGAGATAATGTTTTGAGAAAACAGTGTGTTGTGTGCTTGTAATACATGCGGTTTGATCTTTGATACCTGTTAAAGAAAACTTCAGTGCTTTTATGAGTTCCTAATAAGCTGTAAGTAATAAGCCCCTGGAACCGTTTCAAAACTCCAGTCGTGCATTAAAACACTTGTATCATGCTTGTGCACTTTACAGTTAGAGATGCTATATTTGTTAAATGATCTTGGCTCAGGGAGCAGAAGTAATGACTTCCCATGAGTGGTAGTGGAAAACCTCCATGTTTAATGTAATGGGACGCTGGTGTGCATTAGTAAATGATGGTCATGTGACAACCAAAAATGGGATCTAATGTCGCCTGGAATCTCATGATCTTTGTGTGAAGGTGTTAAAATCACTGAAGGACACGCAGTTTGGATAAAGGCAAAGTTTAGCTTTTTTTTTATATTTAGCTTTTTTTGGTGTATGAACCAACTCCACGAGGTTTGCTAAAACTAGTGTCTTCTCTGTACAACCCTGAACTTCCTCCTGTTTCTCAGCTTTCTGTCACTTAATAGGATTAGATGAAAACTGCTCTGGGTTACTTGTCATAGCTTTCTCCTCTTTCCTGTCATGGACATGTGACTTATTTTGCTTCAGGTAGGAACACAATCTGTGTCCATGCACAGAACAAAAAGCAGCTTTAGACACTGTTAAACTGTGTGTGTACATCTCAAATTTTATTATTTAAATATTATATAAAAATTTACAAATGCATTTCTCACTCTCCCCATGCCACATGAAGAGACCTGTTATCCGGAACTCACCCGACTTAAACTAAAACAAAAACCAGACATTATTTTGAAAATGCCTCTGTTCATTTGATATATTTTTGCTGTGCATGTGTGCCGATACAGGCACATGAAAGCCTCCTGAGTGTCTGTCTGCTCAGGGTGCTGAGAGGGAGTGCGGCAGAACACCGAGGATTGAGATAAGAACAAAGCTCACTCCCACAGTGTCAAAACAAAAAGCTTCACCCTCAGGACTGGCTGCCTTGAACACTAAACAGAAGACAATACAATCTGAAGAAGACTCAGGAATTAGAACACACTAGACATAACTGTTCGAATCGTTTTGTTTGTCTGGTGTTATGGCGTTTATGCACCTAACACATTCTGGATTTGATAAAGGTGATAGTAACCCAGCTAACAATGTTCTCAGAATGTTGGCTAATGTTTTCTTAATTATTAAAAATGTTCTTGCAGTACTGTTAGTAGAATTTAAGTTACATCACCAACGTTGTTAGTGGAACATTGTAAAAACGTTCTCACCAAGCAGTAACTAATACAACTTCTAATAAGTGGACATTTTGAACGTTCCTAGAACGTTCCTTGAAACAGAATTTTTGCTTGCTTTATAAAACAAGCAAATGCAAAATGCACAAGGCCTGAGATTATTTGCTAAAGGAAATACTTTAATAATCTTCTCTGGTTACTGTGAGGGGAGGTGTCCAGTTGGAACATGCAGTCTATGAATAAAACTATCAATTATGGGCAGTTTTAGACAGTTCCACCATGTTTTGTTTTAGGGCATTTTAATTTGTTAGTTACAGAGTGCAGCCAGCTTTGTCCTGAGATTTTACATGCATAGACATTTTAATTCAACCAGTGGCTGTGTGTGAGGATTTTGATTAATAAAGAATTCAAGCTATGAAGGAGACAACAGACGGTGTTGTCTTATAAAACCACTGCTTTCACTCTCTGATTTGAGGTATTAAAAGCAATGGAGGCACAAGAATGGTGAAGCGGTTCATAAAACACAGGAAGTACACTGCCCTTGTGGATTTTCATTTGGTTGGCACCCTTGCTGGGTTTCCAGGGTTGCACATGTATAAACACACTCTGGTATTTTGGATGCACTCACAGAGGGGAAAGGTCTCAACCTCTCTTCCCTCTCGTGGCGGCATTGTGCGCAATTCAGCAGGTGTTGCTAATAACCCAGCTGACATCATCCTCCAGCACAAAGGCACATCAAACCTGCCAGAGAAAACAAAACCAGAGGCAGAAAGACAAAAATACATTTTACACGACATACTTCACCTACCAAAATCCCCTCCAGACAAACCAGTTTACTAGATGCAGTGTGTCTGTTTCCACTGTGAAAGGAGGAAATGGTTTTTATGCTTTAAACTGTGTAGGAGATAGTTACTGAGTTATTTTTTTTGGAGGTATTATATTACAATTTCTTTTTTTACGAGTGAAAAGAACTCCAATGTAATTCAGTTAAAAGTAAATTTACATTGAATCATTTAGTTTTGGATTTTTTGGATACTGTACAAGAGTTAACAAAGCATGGTAACAGTGGCATGTTAGTTTTTTTGTTAATTGCATTTCACTTGCGCAGTCTACTTGGAGTACACACAGCCAGAGATATCCTTACAGCCCCTCTGGGTTTTATCAGTTCATTTGTTTGCAGGGGAATCTGGGACATTGCTCCAGAGACCTCCTTGTCTTACACTGGAGACAATTTACTCCTGTGACCTCCTCACAATAATGCAGGAAATGGTCCATGAACAGTGACATTCATTTCATTTTCCCTGATTCTGGATCTGTTAAAACAGAATTATGGTTCCCAGGATGGATTGCACCAACAAGAATTATCTTAAGCAGAGTTTAGAGGTAATCTAAGGTTTGAACCCAGTTTTATTATTTTTATATTAAATCTACTTTTAAATCTAAACTAATGAATTTGAGTTTAATCCTGTTAAAACCTTCACCTTTGGCTCATTTTGTCTGCTAAGGGAACAAAACAACAAGGTTACTTTAACGTTTTTGGGTAACAACCAGAAGTGGCCTTAATCATATGGTACATTTAATTTTTCAATCTTTTTCAATAGATGGATAGATATTGTTAATAAGACAAACGTTTTCTAGCTGATCAGTATTGATTATTGGAGTAGACATTGCATTAAATGTAACCTTTATTTTTAAACATGGTTAAAGTTTGGTGCAACAATTATTAATCTAAACCTTGATTTGATTTAGGTTTAAACTTAATACTTGCTGCCACAGTCCACTTTGTATTTCTATATTTTATAGATTTTAATCTATATAGTGTACACTTGCAATTTTGTGACTTTTTTAAACATGTTTGGCAGAGATGAGGTTAAGTGAGGTTAATGTGCATGCACACAGCATGAACACATGTCCTCTTCATACAAGAATATCAGAAGATTATCTAATAAAAATAAGCACTACAGGGTCAGCATCATGTCTTTTAAACTTTATTAATCAGGTTAGACATCGAACTGTCAGATAAAACACCAGCGGTGTAAGTCGGAGTAGTAAAAGTCAATCTATACAGTGACTGGACCAATTAAAATGTAAGCAGGAAGCATGTGACACATTACCATATTGGCTGCTTCTGTATATTTATATCTCTGTTCATTATCAAGTAACAAGTAAAAGAGTTTTTAACATACATACTTTTACTCTGTGTAATTTTATAGAATAGTCAACAGCTTACACACTGTTTGGACTTGACTTCAAAAGAATGTTGACCATTGACTTGAGGAAACCACTCCCATTGAGTACTAAAGCAAAAGGAAAGAGGCCTATAAAGGGCAGTAGATACAGTATGTAGGATTTAATCCAGTTTGCATTCCTCTGTTCAGAACTGGGATTCGATAAACATTAACTCATGGGGGTCAGATCATGTAATGAAAAGGGGGTACTATAAAAAATCAAGCTTTGGTTAAATGCCTATGCAAAAAAATCTCCCTCAAAGGTATGCTGTCAAAAAATGGCTGTAACTTTGTAGCTCTTTCTTTGTACAGCATGTTATTGCCTCTCTGTGGTATCACTTTTTAATGTCTTCCTCGCCTTGTAATTAGCTTTGGATAAAGCATCTGCTAAATGTCTAAATGGAAGTATATACAGTCACTGCTGGAGTTTGATTCATTTGAGTTCTAGGTAGAGCAATAACTTCTGTGCTGGAAATCAGCTTCCTAGTCTTAAACTCTGGCACAGAGCGCAAACTTAGAGTCTGTGTTATACGCCAGATTTGTGTCTGGTTCTTGCTACCATTTGAAAAATCTGAATGTATTTAACTCTTGCATGCACAAATGATTAAATCATGAAGGAAAAGATTTTGATGTTTCTATTTGCAGTCAATATAAATCACACTTTGATATGGTTTTGTGCATCACTTTAATCAGTTGAGTTGAATTTATATTGGCATAAAACCCAGTTGATTTTGAGTTGTAGAATGAGAGCTGAAACTCTCAGGAAATTAATATCAGCTCACATTAATCTTATAAACAAACTGAAGAAGAGAGGACAGGGTTTACAGAGTTCATCAGGATTAGTGTCTTCAGCATGTTCTACAGACAGACAGACAGACAGGGCATCTATACGATCAAAGGGTTTACTGTAGAGAATCTCAGCTGGGCAGGATGGATTCTCCGTAATTGGTACTTTGACTGAAGTGCTGAGACTGAAGGCCACAGTTCAAAAGCGTCTTCAGTCACTTCTGAATATACCTGGTGTCACAAGCCTGGCATCTGTGTTTGTGCAATCACTCAGCGGCGAGCTTCTTGTGTTTTGATGTTGGTTGTACAAAACAAATGAAGAAATTCATCTTGTATGCACTCGTCATCGATCACAATATGAATTTGAATAAAGCTGATTAAACTGCTTTGAGATTTTGAGGCTTGTAAAACCAATGAGACTAAAAACTCTGTTCCTTTCTTGGCATTATTATTCATAAGAAGCAATAATTATTTATTTATTTTTAAATTCATTATTTTGAATTGTGGACAAAAACCTCCAGTGTGCCCTCCATCCCAGAGGAATGATCAGAGATAAGATGGAGGTCGTGGCTTTCGGCTGATTAGCTGTAATGGATAAACACGCTGCAGGCAATCAGAGCTTATACATGCAGGCGGGCAGCAAGAGCCTCAGAGGAGGAGGCCGCCACAGCGGAGGAAAGAGGCCCGCGATTCAAGGAGGCTTCAAGCACAGAGGGTGAGATGGGTAAAAGCAATGTTTATATAAGCAGCTAATCAGTAAGATATAGTGTAGCTATGAGGTGTGAGGGGAGAGAGAGTCCCAAATGCAAACCCACATATACAAATCCAGCACCGGACGAGTGCAACTTCCTGCTTTACAGACCACTGCTGATATACAGCAGAATGAATGAACATGTTTGTGTGAAATGGGTGTGAAACATCTAAACATTCACTCTGGTTTGAATGACAATGCATGGCAACAATCCAGAGAACTGTATTAATGCTTCAGGTTACACGGCATAGTTGAATGTTGGCAGAACAAACTTTCTAACGTAAAGAGACTAGCTGCCTGTCAGGTTCTGCGGTTTCTGATGTACGAAATGTTCTGATTTATTTATGAGCACCCTGAGACTAAAGCATCACACCTATTTAAACCGAGGAAATGTCACCCTCAGATTTGAGTCGAGGGGGTTTTGAATGTAACTACACCCCTCCTCCCAAACCGTTTGTGTTTTTTGATCCATTATGTTGCATTATTGTAGGTAAAAAATGTAATCATTTAGATCTCATTTACTCAGTCCAATTAAGTCACACCTTCACCAGAACAAAATACATTTTTTCTCTATATGGGAACACAAACTATGAAAAGTAATTTATTTTCATGCAGTCGAAATGGTAAAGAACACTGGCTGTCACTTTTTTTTTAATTAGGTTGGGAATTTGTTTGGGATTACAGTGAAACAGTTTTTCCTTTCTTTGCCTCTTTTCCTGTGGGCCTATGCTATCTTTGCTGTGGCACCAAGTCCTTCAAGAAAATGCCCCTGCCCCCAACGCAAAACATCAGGACCACCCATCTCTCTCTGTCTGCTGTCATGCTGTAATAAGAGGCTTTCTGAACCTTGATGAACACCTGTGACAACACAAAGGCTCTGAGAAACAGCCATAAAGAGACACCAACACCTGAGAATGATGGTGACACCAGACCCGCAGAGAGGGTGTCTATATGCATGCTCGCACAATGTTTATACTTTATGCATTTGGCAAACACTTTCATCCCAAGAAACTTACAGTGCATTTAGCGTGCACTATACATTCGGGACTCAGAATTGAACCCGTGACGTGCTTTACAAGTTGAGCTACAAATCAGGGGCTTCTCGAGGGGTTTTCAGGGCCATCCTGCAGGTTCATTGCTACCGTGTCTCCAGGACAACAGGATTGTTTATCAGTGATGAGCCTCAGGGTTTGGCTTTGATTAAATCTGCGTACATGAATCTTCTCGCTGCTGTCAATTTAAATTAATGAGAGGAGGCGACTAATTATACCAAGATTATTCACATGAGGTAATTTATTGCATACAATAAAGATTTTTAATCTTATACAAAACTGAAGCGAGGAAGATAAATGTAGTGTTATGCATGCCTGGTTGCTTTTTGTAATCCTTTATCAAATGTTTACATTCATTTGGTCAGATAACATCACGCATTTGAACTGCTTTTATTAGGTCAAAAAGCCAAATTGTCCTCCACCGTAGGAAGTGTCGAGACATGTCAGGTAGAGGAGCAATAATCTCAAGTCAGATGCAGTTAGTTTTATGAGAATCAAAACAAGATGAAAGTGTTCCTTCATGACTTTGCAAGTGCTCCCAGTTTCTGCCGAACACTTAACATACTGTTTTAAACTGCACATTAACTGCACATTATTAGCAAATGTTATTGACATGAGGTCAAATATTGTATGTGTATCAATAATGACTGTAAGGTCATTAAGGTTTGTAAGACAGTTTAAACAGTTCAGCCAAAATACTATTTTTGTGTCTCAGTTTACCCATTTATATTGGACTGATAATGTTTAGTTACTTACAGATAATAGTTGATCTCAGTAAGGGTTTGGAAGAACGTGGGTAAATAATAGAAATAATTTCTTGCGGTTTGGTTTGTGTACAACATGTCCTTTATTGTAATTGGTTGTCTTCGGACATTACATCTGTCAGCATGTAATCATGAGATTCACACCGCGGTCAGATGAGCAGGTGTTTCTATAATGCTGTTAATATACACCCGTCACATACACGATATTAACTTCAAAACAATCACAAGTAAATACAGTGACGCAGTGTAAGAGATTCTAAAATTAGTTTATTTGATTTTTGGTACACGTTCATTGATATGTATGAGTAAAATTAACATACAAATCATTGACCTGAAGGAAGATTAAAACAACCATTCAGAAAACGTCAAGACAGTGTTAAGATAATCCAGCAGTTTTTAAAGGCTGTGGAAAGCTGCCAACAGCACTATTTTGTCTTAATCCCATCACCCAATCATGTGTTTGACATAAGTTGAACATGTTCTTTGGTAGAGCAAAGGAAAACACAGGCGTCTTGTTACAAGAAGGCCTTGGGGTGGCAAAATTGCTTGTTCATGCAAATTCTATCCCTGTACTCTTCTGCTGTATGTTAAAGGCACTGTTATGATGTCATGACCTCTGCTTCTGTGCTATTGTATTTTCAGGCAAATGTCTTGTTTGGACACTAGCACCCTTCTACTTAAGTTCAACATGGGGGGCTTGACACAATCTGAAAGGGCTGTTCTTGAAAATTGCCCCATCTAATTGTTAGTGCTGGAAATACAGCCACAGTAGCAGCAAAAGATAAAGTCAGTAATTGTCGTTTTCGCCCCTGGTAATTACAGCCGTTGTGCAACAAGACGGAGTTCTGGCAGCCCTGAGGTCCCTCCTGAACTGACAGTGGCAATAAACAAGTGACGATACAGCCGATGAAGACATTAAAAAGCCCTCTGACTTTGTATTGCCTGCACCCTGCGCAAAACTGGATAAGTGCCAACAAGGAGGGAATTCGGTTATTATCTCAGTGTGAAACCACAGCGCTCACAAGGATCCAGTGAAGCGAAGCTTTATTAAGGCGCTTTAAAAAAACAGGGTCTGCTGCATAATGCAACAATTTTTTGAACCCATTTGTTTTGCATTACAAAACAGATTTTTTTAAATCACATTTGTTCATGCTGTGAGCCAGCAGTGCCAACTTTAGTCACCGTTCAGGAACTCGTAAAATGCCTGCATGAATTCAACATGACAGTAAGAGCACACTAACAGAACGGCCCTCGTCTCTGCAGGTCCTGAATGAAAGAATAAGCCAAATATCTGAAGCAAAAGAATCAAATGTCTCTCTAATGGCATGGGCTAAAGCATATGAAGATTATTCCTTGAATTCAAATATTCCTCGCTTGTGATTTGTACCAGCACCAGAGTTCTTTCTCTAAGTGCCGTTTTTACCCACTTTAGCCGTGAGGGGAATGTGAGAGCACAAGTTATCATGTGCCACACCACGAAAGAATGCTGATAAACATATTGCAATAACACTGAGAACTGTCATTGCTATGCTATAAAAGCTGCAGATCTGTGTGGGAGAAAACAGATGAAACAGAAAACATTTGTGTATAGTATGTTAGCACAAAGTAAAATAAAGGTATAACAAATAATTTATGCTTTCATATGATACATATCTCTGCTTTGCAATCAGTGGAGTTATTTTTGAGAAGTCTTTTTGATAAGTCCTAATATACAAAAGCTCATATACATTGTCCATATGTTGTTTTAATGTAAAACAAACAGATGCAAGTTCATCTTGTTATTATAGCTATATGTGTTTTCTATAATATACCACAGACTTATTTACACAAATGTTTAGCATGACTTTTGCATTTACATTTATGCAAGAACAATTCCAAATTAAATGGTTGCATTCTAAATTAAGACATGAGCCCAGTTCTTATTTATTTGAGATCTGAGAAATGTGAGTCTTTCCAAATATTTAATTTGGGCTTTAAGTGCATAAGAGGTGAAAGAAAACAGACTTGACGTTAATTCACCTATACAGTTTTATCTATGTATCAGTAGCTGCACTGCAATACAAAATATACACAAAATATTGCATCTTTGAAATTCTTAATACAGTGTAACAGTGTTTAAACATCAGTTTTTAGAGGAGGTGACCTGTCCACACACGGCGACAGTGAGTCCTGACTGTGAGTTGAGCTTATTCCAGTGTCTGAGTCTGTGTCTGTTGCGTCTGTAGGTGAGCAGGTTTGTCTGACCTCTGCTGTCTGCTGAGAGTCAGGGACCCTGATCTGGCTCTTCAGAGACGCAGGGCCAGGCTGGTCAAGACAAGCCCCCAGCTCCAGTGCCCCGAGTTGGGCAACAAGATGCTGGTATTCTTGGTTTCGTGCCTGTAAGTCTGTTTTGTTCTGCTGCAGTTCCTTCTCGATTTCCTGGCTTTGGGAATGAAGTAAAAGCCCAGCACTCATGCTTGACTCAAGTTCACTGTGTAAGCTTTGCAGCTCCAGAAGATCTGAGGAGGACAGAGAGAGGTCTGATTCTGGACCTGCAGCTGCTGCCCCTCTCAGATCTTCTGAATCAGAGGTCCAAGCACTGCTCCTCAGCTCCAGGTCAATATCTCGAGAGAGCTGATCAATGAGTTCTTTGTGTCTGAGCATATGATGTTCCAGCTGCTCTATTCCATCACTGGTGCAAAAGTACTCCAGCATCTGGCCGTCCAATTCAGGCAGGGACGAGGCCTGGTCATCTTCACATTCTGTGAGGCTGGAGCGAGGTGTAGGGCTGCTTCTCAGCTGTTGCTCCAAATGTTCAATCTCCGAGTCTAGTTCACGCATCTGGTGTATCTGCTGGTGGATGGTCTGGTCCTGGGAGATGATCAACCGCACCCACTGGCTGATCTCCTCAGAGCCCTCTGACATTTTTCCCTTCTGGATCTTCTCCAGTTTGCGAAATGCTCTCTTCACCATGTGCTTCTGCTTCTCTACCGACATGCTCTTGGTATACTGTGCAGGTCCCTGGTCCAATCTCTTTGACCTCGCTCCCCGAGATCTTGAGGTTCTCCTGGCTCCTTTGGATGACAGCCCAAATTCACTGGTCTTCACGAGAACAAACCGTATGAAAGGTCTCTCATCACCCCAAGCATTCCATAGTCGGAGGATTCGAGTGAGAGGTGGCAGGGCCCTCTCGAACCCCTTCCACCGTTCCAGGATGCAAAACTCTTTAGGTTCTCCATGTAAGAGCCTCTTACTTTCTGGTACAGTCTGGTGATCCTCCAGCAAAGCTTTAACCACATCAGCACAGGTGGTGTGCTTGGTCACACCACAGACTACCTTCTCTTCTTGACACACCTGCACCTGGATTTCCTTTCCTGATGTCTCCTCTACAACTTTAGACCTTTTAAACAAATCAAACAAGTGCAGCTATGAACAACTGTCACAAGTAAAATTCACATACTAAATAAAACCGTTTACCATGCTAATATATTTTGTGCTTGATGAAGGACCTCAGAAGAATGCAACAGGCATGTCAAAGTGTAAGTGGTTAGTTAATGTTTTAGAGACCCTGCTACTCAATAGTCAATAGTTGAGCTATTTACACTGAAAAGAACCTGGTACACAAAGCTTCTCAAACAAGTATACTAACCTGCAAAACTTGCATGAAGTTTATATTGTACTGTATGAAACGCTTTTTAACAGTCAAATCCAGACACGCATGCTAGTAATGCTTTGCGACATGATATTATATAGAAATGGGCAAATGTAGGATTACATAAGTACATTTTGGCTACACAACAGTCTTTTAGTATGCTACAATAAAAATACAAACTTTCACACTCACGACTGGTTAACTTTTTTTCTTTACTTAAGTTCGTTTTAACTCTGGATTAATTTGGGCTCAATCCAGTATTGTTTTGTGAAATGGTCCACTGTAGAATTCCAAACTCCTCATGAGCACACTAAATGAAAGGGATGCACCTGTGTTTGTCTTGTGGGAAAAATCAATGGTGACCAGCCACATCCTGTTACATACATCCTGCCACCACTTTTGTTTCATGAGGCAATGGAAAAATCAGAATTTCATGGATAGAATGTGAACAAATGAAGTACAATGAAGTACAACTGTGCAACAAACATGTACTGAAACATGTACTGAAATAACTTTCTGTATTTACAGTAAAATACAGTTTGTGGAAACAGAGATTTGAGAAACAACTTTGGTATTTAACTACACTGGAACAGGGTTCAGCGAACACAAGGTGTATAAGATTAGTCCATTCCATAAAACAAGACCCTGTTTTGTTTGTATATGTATATTAAATGTTATTTAAATATCTAATAATCACAACACACCGAGACTCCCTGAGGGTGAACAGAACACTGCTTCAGTCTCAGAGCAAACATGTTGTCAGCTCGTGTGATTTGAGTACCGCAGAGAACATGCTGTATATTACACAACACAACAGCTGGAAAGAAACGCAGACTTTATGAAACACCGCGAGATGAAGCTGTCTATTGTGCTGGAAACACATGCTTGAACTGAAATTCATTTAAAATGAATATTCAGCTGTACTATCACACAAAATCAATTTTCTATAAACGCTTGTGGATGTTGATTCAATTCGTTATTTTATGGTTACCACATTTTTCATTAAGGATCAGGTGACACCGTTAATTAAATTAAGATGGGCTGAGTCGTTTTAGCAGCCACAGGTAAAGACTGGACAGTTAGGTGAGATTCATAGATCACTTGTACACTGTAATGTAACAAGTACAACGGGGTGGGCAAAAAACTGCTTCCTGAGTCTAAATCTGAAAAGATGGAAAAATTTTGAACACATTTTCATTTTGGTTTGCTAGTTTTCAGGAAAACCCTGTTGCTCGATAATCACAGAAGACAAAACGTCTCCATTTTATCTTTAAGTGACGCGGTTAATCCCAACAGCAAATAGGAAAGCAAAATGCAGCTGCAGTGTCATAATGCTTCTTTAGTAATCTAGGGACTTAGATTTCTAAGCCTCTGTCTGGCACACAAAAGCAACCACACAATTATGACAGCTGAGGTGATTTAGTAAAGGGTAATGACTACCTACAACCTTAAATTCCTGTTTTTGAAGCATACAACTATATACTTCTAAAAAGAAAAACAGGTCAAAACTATCTATGACTTAAAACATCCATAAATCAACAGTTAGAATGACACAAACCACTTAAAATGAAACAGACAGTGCTGGATTACCTTTGATTAGTTTTCCTTTTGAACATAACACACTATTACAGCTGCCTAGTGCTTTAAAGGTGATTTTACAGCCTCATAAAGATATAATCGCTCCTCAGACTCCAGTTTACACTGTTAAAGACTCGAGACGGATGTCCTCCTGCGAGATCAGTGCTTGCACAGAAATCTCACTTATTGAATTTTAAAGGGATAACATTTCCAAAAGCTTTATTCTATGCCCATAAATAGATAGTAATATCTGGCAGATCATAACATAAATCTAATGCATGCAGTCACGGCACAGCAATCTGAAACACTTCAATCTGACCCACAACAAACATCAACGCTGATCTAAAATCATTCAGACCGAAGCACCTACCAACAGAGACATCAAAAGTTAACAAATAAACAACAACCAAAGTCATGGTCTCAATCACATTACAAGCTTTTACCTAAAGAACACTAAAAATATAATACATCATCAGCCAAAGAAAATACAACCATAAATCATTTTCAGAGTCATATAAACTTGGAAACACAAAAGCCACAATAATTAAGGCCTAAAATAAGCTAAATATATAATGTTCATATGCTTTAATTTTTGTTATATAATAGTGCACGCAGTAACATCCCCACACATGCGGGATTTCACATTTAAAGACGTTTGGAGAGGCTCTGCGTTACTGAACGCCAGATACCCTCATCCACAGAGGCAACAGGGCAACAGGGCAACAACAGCACTACTGTAACCCGATTCACTGCGACCATGCAGTGAACTATTGAGAGCACCAGAGCTGTTGCAGTCACGACACATTGCACGACCCTAACCCGTTACCATCATGCGCCTTCCGGGCGTTCGCGCTGGAGATGCGCGTTCAGTCTCTTTTACGCACGCCCGATTCTGCTTCGTTTCGTCTTTTCTCAATTTTCTCAAGCATTTTCATGTTCGTGTATCCTGTCAAATGTTTGTGACGAACACAATCGCTCACGAAATGCAAGCTGTGAGTCGTACCTGTTTCTCAAGCGCGCTTTCAACAAGCGCTTTCCAAACGGAGCCATCGCGCGTCGCCAAACGTCACTGCGATCGCAGGTCGGTGCTAAATCATCGGGTAGAGACGAGGAGCAACATCAGGAAAGTGCCGATGAAGATCCGGCCGTGAAAAAGTTCAACTTGTGTGAACTTCAGATGTAAGAAGAGCTGCAAGCGGAGCTGAGAGCGCAGGCCCGGCCCACCGAGCACTGGAGGAGGCGACAGATCTCCAGAGAGCGCAATGAGAGCGGAGCGGTACTTTCTGTCCCATATGAGCGACATTTGCTTTAACAACAATCACAAAACGATTGTTTTCATTACAGGCTGTACTAAGATGAACTCATAATGTTTCGGCCATCTTTGGTGTTAAATCTTTCAGTAGTAAACCCTTACAGTGAATACGAGCTTCCTCCTGACCTACTCGAGAAGCACCAATGGAAGAATATACAATTCATTTAATGATGCTGAAAGTCCTTTACGCTGCAAAACTTGATGCTGATTCAAAGCAGGTGATGAGTATTACTGTAAAAACAGCACTAAGCATATTTATATTTGTGCATTTGACTGATGCTTTTATCCAAAGAGACTTACAGTGCATTCAGGTTATACATTTGATCAGTGTGTGTGTGTTACCTGAGAATCAAACCCACAACCTTTTGTGCTGCTCACAGGATGCCAAACCAACTGTGCTACAGGAACTGTATAAATACACACAAATACAGTGGGAAAGTGATGATCAATTACTGTACATAGTGTAAATTCACTTGTTACAGTTGTCTTTATCGAGCAGGATATCATGACTTGTTCTAATGTAAAGGGTTCATGTAAACTGTTAAAGGCTTATTTTTTATCACTACAGATAAAACGGAGCCATTCTGCATCCTCTCCAGCTTCATCCGTCATGGTCATCACGCTTCTAAGAACAAATAACAAATTCATATCCTCCTTCAGAACAGAGAGGAAGATCAGATGAGCAGTTCTAGAAACGTTTACGTCAAGGGCGCAAGTGGTTGGCGTACATTTGAGGCGTCTGCTGATGTCATTGTGACAAGACGAGGGGCCGAGGAGGGAGGGATGAGGAGAGAGATACAGAGATGGCCAGAGGAGGGGGTAAGAACGCCAGTGCTCTGACATCACAGAGGCTCTTATATACTGGGTGGAATGGAGCCCACGACCCTCACTTTACTTCTGAGAAAGCCAAGAGAAGACGCGGCAAACAGGCTGGATAAGAAACAAAGAGGAAAGCATCGTGACTTCTGCAGGAAGTTCTCCTCTGTCTCTCAATCTCTCACAACTTCTGTCTGTTCTCCATCTGCTTTTACACTGTTTTGTGACCTTTAACCTTATGGACTTGGGCCTGTCTTAAATGTGCAGTGACTGTGGGACTAGCAACAAAATGCAGAGGCAGATGACACTGATCACACTTCTGTTTTTACTCTGTCATGGACTGTGCTCAGGTAGGCGCACCTTGTAATTGGTTTCACTACTATTTAAAAAGCTTGATTTAATTACCTTTAAAACTATTTGCAAGGTAAATGGTTTATTATAATTCTAATGGCTGGGATTCATATATAGAAATCTTGTATTATATGGAACTGTATGACAAAATTCCTAGTACTTCACATCAGTAGGATATAACATATATAAATTTGGGGGCAACTAAATAACATATGGTACAATGTCACCCAAATCTCACCAGGGGCTCAAATTGAGAATCTCAAACTTAAACGTTGGCAAGCAAATGTATGCTGTCTAACTATATATCTAACTATATATAATGGATGATAAATATTAATGTAAACTACAAACCCACATTTCACCTTAATTTGTTAGTTTTAAAACACTCACTGTTACAGAAAGGAATTCAGCTGTTTTATCAACACTTTACATTGTTTAAATGTTCAGTTTGTACTACTAAGGTAACCATGTTTTATTCCACTTCAGATATAGAGCAGGAAAAACGGGCAATAGAGGAGGAGGTATTGAGAAGTCTGCTCAATTCAAAGGTACAGTATTTATAAACCTGACAGCTTTTACATACCAGTAGCCAACAGAAGCAATACTGTCCTTCTATAGGCTCTTTATATAGATGTGCCCTTTTGAATGTAGGGCAACTGAATTTTAAAGTAATGCCATGTTTATTCCTTTATTCCCTTTATTTTCTTTCTCTTTTCTCTCCAGGTATATCTATAGTTTCTTGTTTTGTGAATGCAGTGTGATGAAAAACAAAGTAGACTTGTGTAAGAAATCATGTATTCTTTAATGTTTTGATGACTCCCAGGGATTGAAAGATGTAAATTTACCAAAATTCAATTATGCAATTCTACACAGAACTTCCCCACAAAATTATATAAGTCTATAAATGCTGATACTGATTGTACTGAAACAAGGTAAAATGTCAACAATTCAGCGAATCAGGAGTGGTGTGATCAAAATGGATGAAGCGTTCATGCTTCATTTGTGAGGTGATGTTCAGTCTTTGTTCACTGAACAATGTTCTCCTCCAGTTTACCATCTATTACCTGCTACTGCATGTGCTGGAATGTTTTTGAACAAAATTCTTTGTAATATTAATAATTATTTTGTAATATTTAGTACAGACAGCCTCTCTGTAGAGTTCATCATTATAACTAAATGCTGACATTAAATGTTATGTTTTGTCATTTGGTGTGTCGGCAGTCTGCATGTTAGAGGTCATACAGAGGTGATAATTTCCTGCCATTTCTGTCACTTTAATATATTAGAATAACTTGCATGATTTACATTTATGCATTTGGCAGACAATTTTATCCAGAGAGACTTACAGTGCTTAAGCTGTACGTTTTATCAGGCCATGTATTCCCTGGGAATCGATATACACTTTTTTAGCTTTTTTCATTTAGCTATTTTTTCATACCAGACTTACTGTATGAACTAAACTGAACTGGATAATTATTTATCCAGGTCCTCAAGCAAATTATCCTGAGGTTTTTTTTTTTAATCAGTCTTATAAGACCTAGAGCTTTAAAATATCCAGCCAAGAGCTTTTAAAAAGGTTGCCAAGTTATGATGCTATTAGATTCATCTCTTGAAGGCCAATAAAGAGAGAAAACTCAATGTGCTTATCCAGCGCTATTGGAAGATATAATAGATTCAGGTATTGGCACTCTGTAAGCTGACTCAGAAAACAGCAATGACTGGAGACAGCAAAACTTTTTTTATCAGTTTAAATAAAGCTGTGATGCAGAGCAAGCCATTGTAAGTCAATATGTGCTCTGTCATTGTGCCTGCAGGTAAAGCAGAGCAAGCACATCGCCCCCTTGTGGCAACTGCCTCTCCAGGACATGTGCAGGCTGCTGGGCAGTTTTGGGGAAATGTGGCAGGAGGCCCGGAGCAGCGAAGAAGAGGAGGAAACAGAGGTTCAGGGTGACAATGATCAGAGTGTCTCTGGTACCTTCCACCAAATGCTTGAAGAACTGCATGATCTTCAGAACCTCTGCAGGGTTCTGCAGCCCAGAGAGGTGAGAAACAGTGCAGAAACAGAGACATACAGCCTTTTAGGCCAAGAACCCCTTGGAAATAGGGAACCTAAGCAGGGACTCCAGTCACACATTACTCAAAATAAAATACAACATTACAAGTCTTTTTTGTTTTTCACAAAAAAAAATGCTTAATTGTTGACCCACAGCAGTGTCTCTGGACCTCTCCCCCAATTATAGGTTATAAGAATGTTTCTGTAACATTTCTGTTAAGTAACAAAACTGTTAAACTTTATTTGAAAGTTTTAGGAACATTCAGTACATCTAGTTTTTAGACATATGAACTTTTTTTTTTGGTTACCTTTTTTGTACATAGGTAACATTTAAAACATTCCACTAACTGCTTAAACGTTTTTGATAAGTTAATGTACGCTATACGTAAAGATATTGTATCTGCACTCACTTCTCTTGCAGAACAGCAAAACTTGAGGTAAAAATAGAGATCCTGAAAATGTCACCGTTTTAATGAATTTGCACTGCAGTCACTCAGCAGTTCATAAAGATTATTGTTCTCCTCTTGAAATCTACAATCCATAAATAGTGATGCAGATTTATGAGAATTGCCACATGAAAGAAAATGGTTTGGAAAGCTTTGATTGTAAAACCTGCTTTTTAAAATGGCCGAGAGGTGATTACAAGCCAAACGTATTAGATCACGCAGAAAGAAAAACCATGGTGTCATTTTACTGCAGTGACCTGGAGTGAAGTGACCTGCTTAAGATCCCGGTCTCCAGTTCACACACGGGACGCATATGCTATCAGACTGGATTTTTCTAGTATTTTGCACACGCCATTCAATTTTTCTGGAGAATTGCCCCAGTGCAGCTTCTGTGATTTTGGTAAGAAGGCTCAATCAATGCCACATCTTATTCAAGCACACTTGAGGGCGGCTCTTGAAGGAGAAGTGATTAGACAGAGCCGGGCGACAAACTGAACAGTCTGAACATGCCTGCTGAGTGACAGCATCGTCCATCTGATTGCTGTGATTCTCACCCCTGTAATAATGTATTGATGAACACTATAGGTGTGACAGCTCATCTTCTGTCTTTCACTTTAGCTTCAAGATGGGCAAGAATATCAGGAGCTGGATCAGAACAGCGACGCTCCACCGAAGAGAAAATCTCCCTATATACTTAAACGGCAACTGCGCACCAATAAAACAAGGAGGCCGTACATTCTGAAGCGAAGTGCATATTACTAACAGCCGGAGAGATTTTTTACATTTTGTGAATGTGTCTGTTCTCACTGTCACCATCGACAGCAACAGTAGTCGTGTGTTATGTTTTAGCCAAGCTGCTTTAGCTCAACATTGTTTCAGCTAAACGTACGTCTGTCTCTTCTTCATTATGGGATGGACAGTGTAAATAAAAAAGCAGTCAATTCAAGAGTTTATTATATTTAATGTATTTATTTTTCTTCCAATGTAATTAAATCATACTTATTAAAACTCTATGATATTTATCATTTCTTTATCATTCTAAAATAACGCAACCTGGAGTCAGAAATCTTTCAGATTTCTCAGGCTGCACATCAATAAGATTTTTTAATTCTGCCATATTAAAATGAGGAACAATACATATTTAATATACTTCTACATAATATACTTATTATGTGTAGTTTTATTCCATAAAGATCATAATCAAGACAATGTTACTGGCAGCTCAATGTTTTATTAATTTATCACCCCCGAGTCAGAAATAATGCATAAACATCTAAATTTTCATCCTTAATATTTCACACATCTGTTTGCACACATTCGAGCCGGTGTACGCTGTGATGACGTCATCAAGAGTCGACGCGGAACGTACGACGTCATTTGGTACAAGTGAAGAAGTCGCGCATATATTTAT
This sequence comes from Chromobotia macracanthus, assembly GCA_036877525.1. Taxonomy (NCBI): domain Eukaryota; kingdom Metazoa; phylum Chordata; class Actinopteri; order Cypriniformes; family Botiidae; genus Chromobotia; species Chromobotia macracanthus. The sequence continues at coordinate 2,567,361 of JAZGTH010000067.1, read as the reverse complement.
AAACTTGCTAGCCTTGTCTTGCTATCTTTTATTCGATGATTACGTCCATTATTCTTTATTCTCTAAAAGTCTAAAACGCAATGTTATTATTACCTGTTGATTTATGAGTTATTAAACAGACTCGGATAAATGCTCATTCATTTGTTCAGCACTTACATTAATGAAACGGAAGAGAGCGCTTGTTGATTTCATTTCTCTAAATGGCCATTAAAAAGACAAATGCAGTTAAGTAAAATGGCTTTAAGAAGTGCTGAACGATTCAACCTTTTGACACTGTGCTGCACTGTGAATCTTCTTGATGCATTTAATGCTGCAAATATAATCATGCATGCAAATTCATTTTGCTGATCAATCTAATTGGTTTATACTAACAGAAAAGTTTGTCTAATAAATTTGTATTTAGCATGTACAGCAAGTTGTCAGTGTCAACCAGCAGATGGCAGTACAGTGTAATACAGCAACCATCTCCAAAGACAACCATCTCCAAAGACAACCATCTCCAAAGGCACCAAGACGTTATTCAGACAACCTTCCAGATACAAATGACATGTGGGTAAACAAAGGGGCTTTGCACCCTGTGCCACTTACACATGCAACTATTTTACCCGGTTTATAAACTATACTGTAATAGAATACAATATATCAAACATAAGCAAACTGCCAAGAAATACAAGCATATGATAATTCAATAATGATAGCATTTAAACGCTTAAACAGGATGTAATTTATTCTGTGAATACAAAGTCACGTTGTTTTGGCTCTGATTTTTAACCTAAATTACCAAACGTGACCAGGGGGGAAATGGTCATATTTACACTAGCTGTGGTGAACTCATTTTGCTCTAGTTATGGAGCTTCTCTGGTTCAGAAATGATTCTCTCTAGATCTGTGTATGAATATGGACAGCTGGATATTGCCAGTAACTGGATATCATTACCATCGCTGTTAAAATTTGGCTAACTAGAGCTGTTAACATTCAGCTGCAGTACAGTTTTATATTGATGCACGTGTGCAGCTTTGTTTAAACAGCTTTTCCTTCATTTCTGCAGGCATTTATCACATATGGCTGCTTGTCTTGTTTACTGCTGAAGTGTGTGTGTGTGTCCTTCATCACAATCCCACAGAAGAAAACAGCAAGCATTTCTCTGTATGTACAGATCACTGATTATTTGATGAGTGAGTTGTTTGCTGCAGCCTGCTTGATATTTGGCCCCTCAAAATCTTCTGTATGAATGTGAGTTTTATTAATAGATTTATTTAATTCATTTTGATATCTTTATGCAACTGACCTGTAAGTCTTACAGCCTTAAAATTATACATGGATTTATTACATGTCGTGGTGGAGGATTTCATTGCGTGAACTCTGCATAGACTTCACTGATGGAAAAAATGTCACAAACTCTGAGAAAGGTCATAGTCTGTGGGTGGACATCAGGGAAATGCAGTCCTCCTCAACATCATCTGCTGTGTCCATGCTAGGACTGCTTAATTGTTTTGGCCAGTATCCAGTGCTGAAGCTCTTTAATTTAGCTTAAATTTTCCAGTAGAAGCGCAGATTGACAGTTTAACTTAGCCGTGGATCTCTGCTGCATCCTGCATCTGATGCAAAATACTGTCATTTGTGCCTCATCTGGGCAGGACGATGCATCTCCTACCAGCCGGTTACATCAAGATAATTACATGTGAAAGAAGGAGATTAGTTCTCTTTGTGAGAAATCTGATTGCGAGGATTGAATCTGATTGTGTAAATTGGATGACAGTATAACAAGCATGACCTTGTTCTCTGACTGCAGAGTAAATAATTAGAGCCGGCATATGGCCAGTATTACCCAGCTCAGATGAAAGAGAGTGACAGCTTCAAACTGGAGAAACTCATCTAATCCAACTTACTGTCTTCTTGCAATGAACTAAATTGAAGTGACCTCCCCCAAAGCAAAGACAGATCCAAGTCCTTGTGAAAACAAGCCACACTTCTTCAGAATTAATTGCCTGGTGTGATGCCCCAACAGGCCACAGGTCACCTGGACATATGACACCTCAGATACATAGCTGCCAGCTCCGGTCTAATTGCCTGGTGTTACATAGCTTCAGCAGTCTGCCTGGAAATAAAGTCATGTTTACTGGCTTGATAGAACGAGCATAACGGTCAGATCACTTTGCAACTTAGTTTTGCAACTGAAATTAGTGGCATTAAACTTAAAATGTATAATTCTATTTAATTTTGTTTGAGGTGCTTCGTAACAAGCAGCACAAGCATAATTTTCTGCTTGTGTATCCTGCACTTCTGTATATTGTATTATGGTACAGTTTATTTTTTATTTGGGTATGTCTAGATATCTAAATAAAGATACTTTTGAATGGTCATAAATTCGGATTTTTGACTGTGTAATTTCCACTAATTTCACAGGCTAACACTGCTGTGCGTTTATTTGAATAAATTTGTTTTCCACACCAGTAAATTACAGCAGCTTTTAATGCGTTGTATAAACTAAACAAACTGTGATGGGTCACTTCATGTCAGTCAGTCTGGTTCTCAGGCAGAAAATGGACCAGACAACTGATGTTACAGGCCCGGTGTCCATAACTAAAAAAAAAAAAAAATGTCATCAAAAACCAGCATTTCTTCCTCAGACACCGACACTGCAGTGCGAGCGTGAATAGAGGAAAAAGCAACATTTCTAAAGCAAAAAGCAACCTAATCTAATTCATTCTTCTCCTGTGCTGTTTTAAAGGCTCCCTCCAGAGAAGGAAGAAAGAGCTGAAGTTCTCCGAGCAGAGCCATTACATGGCCGGATGGAGACGGTGACAGTAATTGTCACACGGGAGGAGAGAGAGGGCGCTGCTGTGCAGGGTTTTAAATGAGACGATTGAATCTCCTCTGCCAAACCTGAAATAACTAACCTTAAATTCTCACCTCCTATTTTCAGTCTCTGCTTGGTTATTATACATCCTACAGTAAGAGAGAGGAAAAGCAGATCAGCTGGATTGTCTTTGTTCTCCACAACATCAAATTCTCTCCTGCTTTTAGTTCACCTGGCAGTGAGGGGCTTTTAAAGAAGAGCCCTGGGAAATGAGTTATCTTCACTCTACATGCAGGGAAAACCCTGCGATTAATCTTTAATTAAGGCTGTTACAATGGAGAGGGACGCTGCAGTAATAGGGGAGAGAGAGCGAAAGTGGTTCGCTGTAACAACAGAATAGGAGCCAGAGAGCTGCAGTGCAGGAGTACATTAGTAGGAGCTCATTGAACTGTCATCAAAAACATGTCCTCTCATCACACTTTGAAGAGCACCCGTGCCGCCTCAGCAAACAGAGGCATAATTCTGCTGTTGCTATGTGGAGTGCTGAAACTTCCTAAATGTAGGTGTTACATCTCTAATGGATGTGTAATATTTGCATGCTGGTGGGTGTGATCTGTGTTTTGTGTGGTGTTTACTCCCTTGCTGAGAGAACTTGGATTAGTCTTGCTTAATGACTCATTGCCTGAAAATTGATCTTTAACACACTGTTTTTATGGTTATTCTTTGAGTAACAAAACCGTCAAAGTATTGTTTTGCAAGTTATGAGTTCTAGGAATGTTGAAAACATTTGAATTCTGTAATGTTTTTAAAACGTTCCACTAACACCTTAAGAATAACATTTTTGATGTATAACATTTAAATGCTCTACTAATGTTAAAGTTGGGAGAACACTAGCCGACATTCTGAGAATGTTCCCTGTTAGCTGGGCAAACCCTTTTCCAAAACTTTTTTTAGAGTGCCTTATCACTCACTCAGGTCACTGTCATTAAGACGGCAGAGATCTGTGATGACCATCAAACTTCATACAGCAGCTCCACTGAGACGGTGTCATCTGATACTAGTTAACACTTCTGAAACTTTAATGGTTGACTGATGGAAGCTGTGTGGAGGAGCAGGCAGGAGCCTCGAGCACCATTCCGAGGGGAGCAGAAGGATAAATGAGACTAATTATTGGATGAAGGTAGATCCAGCTCTCTGCCCCTAGTGAAACGTGATAGTGCTTGAAGAGCCAGATGTGGGTCTCCACCTTAGTGCATTGCAGTGATGAAGTATTAAACTGCGGTGGCCCAGGGGAGTGTAAGCACAGCCAAAAATGGCCCATTCCAGCACCTGTGGCATTGTGTTTCTAGGCCTGCAGATAAACACCTGCTTATCAGTTTAAGAGTGTGCTAACCAGCTAATGACTGCCCTGAGACAGGTCTTGTTTTTATCGGGACTACTGGTCTTGTTTTACTCCAGGTTTATCTTTTCTCCCTCTGGGCTCATGTGAGTCTCAACATCTGCAGCTATGCGGGTACTGAATCAGGACTGGTAAAAATGAAACTGCTCTGTTGCTGTACTTGATCAGTGATGCATTTGCAATGGCACATTTCTGCAGCAGTAAGTAACCATCGTCTCATCTCTGCTGAATTAAAAGTCTTGGCCTAGACCAAACTTTCATAACGAGAGGTAAAGAAACCTGCAGTTTTATGTTCCAAACAGAGATGGCAGTAGAGAGAGAAGTCAGATTGAGGCTTTAAGCTGATTTTAGGTGTTGTATTTAAAAAAGAAAAAAGCCTGTTTTGCAGTCTTGAACGCACCTGTTTTATTCACACTGACTGTGTTGCTTTGTATGAGAATTAGCTCTCCTGAAAATGTCTTTACCGTTCCATCAGGCCTGTGTGGTGAAACATGTTTATTTTTCAAAGCAAGGGGAGTAGAGGTGTTATGAAGGAATGTGGCCCTTTTGTCTCAGTCACCCGCCCCAAACACATCAACACACAGATCACATCCCTGTCAAAGCAGCTTCCCTGTGAGCACAAGAGCATCTAATCGCAAAGAGACCTCAGATCAGTGGCCGTCAGACAGTTTGAGGTTTATTACAGACCATTCATCACCCACATCTCTGTTCTGGAGCTCCTCTGCTCCTCAGGGGAAACATCTTTCTACAGCTCTTTGTTTACCCATCAGTCTGTTCATGCTTTTCTATCCTCTTCATCACGTTTTTTCTGACATCCGTATCACTGGACCCTTAAACCATTCAAAAAAAGCCATAAAATGCCAGCAAGATCCTCTATTGCTTACGGATGTTGTGCCGAAAAACCCACAAATCCCATCGTCACATTCATGTCCGGATTGTTCTCCTGGGGCAGGACCGGATGGCTGTTAAGTGGACATTTTACGGCCTGACCATATAAACGTTAATAGCCATGGATACTGTATTCATGTAATTGGCTGTAATGTATTGTCTGATTTACTGCAGGAGAATTTGTAATAAATAGCTGAGAATGTCAGAATGATAAGAGATTGGCGGTCACAGACAGCTGCAAAAAGATGTAAGGTGTTGGGTTTTAATAAAGACCAGCATATGAGCGCATATGTTTTAACATTATGATTGAGTAATTATTTCCCTTCAGAAGTGAAGTGTCTGATCTAAGCATATGGTTAAAAGTTCCTGTTTTAAAATTCCATTTTAGTTGGAATTACTTACAATGCAGCAAAATTGTTCAGCCCTATTTTGTTGACAGTTACTGTACCATTTTACATAAAACCATATAAAACATGTATACGACAGCTCTTGTATGTACTGCAAACATCTAACACGCTATGAATGAATATTGTAAATGTGCAGTATTATTAATTCATCACAGAACCACCTTAAAGCTCTTTAACACCGTCACACGTTTGGCTTTATTTACATGCTTTAACAAAGTCATTAACTATTTAAAGCATTTATTGGTGCATCTACTTTGTCTCTGAGGTTTGGGAAATAGTGTTATTTCTGTCTTAAAGCTACAGTAAATATTTATAATTCTGACTAAAGTTCTTCTGAAGAGACAGATGCTTTTCATTGCAAATCCCAAGCCCCTGTGCTGTCACATTAACAACGTAATATATAGATACTGATAAATCTCTACTTTTACTCAGTTCCGATCGATGCAGAATTTCTCTCAAATGAAACCTGATGAACTTTTTGAGTCAAAAACAATCGATTGGTTCCCACTCCCTCCCTATTATCTTCTGCCCGCATCCCTGAAGGTATTAACATCCGTAATGATTTCTTCTTGGGAATCAGATTGTGTGAGCTCTTCGGTGCAGTAGATCACTCGGGAATAGAGAAGCTGCTCTGCTTTAGTTTCACATCATTTGATGTGCGCTTCGCTCCCTTATTTACGCAGAAGCGCTGCCATGGAAACCTTGAATCGATGGGGAGGCGTTGCATGCTGGTTCAGGAGTTATTATTGCATATTGGTTTTTCTGGCCTATTCTGACACCTTTTAAAATGCACATTAGCTATGCTTTCCCACGTATCTCGCCTGCCATATGGACCCACCTCAGCATTAGTTCCACTCCGCTTTGAAGGGCATTGCTGCTGCGGCCTCAGCTTTCCCACACCGCCTCAGAATAGCTGGAATCTGCTGGATCTGCAATAATCTATTTCCTACAGCTGCAGCACAAACTGTTACTAATGTGTTTATCTAATGAATGTAATGATCCTTTTGAGATACGGTACGTCAGATATGCAGATCTGGAGGTCCCTCCTTCTGGACATGAAGAAAGTATGTTTATGAATGTTTATGAAAGTGTGTATGATGTTGGCAGGTCTTTTACTGCATGCTCAAGCAAATGAAAGTCAGTCTGGCTGTGGTTCTAACTCAGAATATTAAAAAAGTGTAAGCAACGTTTATATATGATCGTATCAAGCAGTCAGTTTATGATCACCATGTTGGAAATTGTAACATTCAAAAATTAACACAATGTGACCGAATCGACAACTCTTCTGTACTGTAGGCTACCAGGCATCATATGGGCCATTTCTAGGCATTCTGGGCATCTTCAGTACAATACTGCAGGAACCGTTGTGACGCCCCGTGTCTGTAAGCTCATTTAAAATCTGAAAATCACTTCAATAGTCAGAACAGAGCGGAAATAACTGTATAACTCCTGCAACAGCCATAAGCATTTTAAAAGAACAAATGTTTGCACAGAATTCTGCAAGCTGAAACAATGAACTGTGACGTAGACAGAAAAAAAAAATCAACACAAATGGCCCAAACGCTATAAATTCATTCTGAATGTATTAACATGATGCAACGCATATGAATAAACAAATAAATAATGCATGAGCCAGTGACTGCTTTGGGCCCTGATTTGATTGAATCTGTGACATCTGTGATCATTTCAAGACTCTAAAATTACTTCATATGCTTTATCACACAAGCTTATGTTTAATTCCACAGCGGGGAATTTCTGAATGATCGGGGTTGTTTGAACTTATATACACACAAACGCAGATATTACAGTAAAGGGTTTCCGCGCTGGTTGATACTCTGCATCTAGCCAGTTTACTGTAGAAGAAATGTGTATGTGCAGGAGGAGGTGTATAAACCCTGTGACTCAGAAGATAGCTTCTGCTTTAGAACATCCATATTTCCAATGATCAAATGACCTTCAATTTTGTCAACTCAACACTTGAGTCAATGTATATTTAGGTACAGTATACAAAACGGTTCTAATTATAAATGTAAAAAAACTGACATTTTACAATATATTTCCCCCACACTGTTTGTCACATATAACATATCTCTACATCATGACATTCTCATCACCTACGCACCAAAATATGTGAGACTTCAGCTATCGTAATGTAGCATCAGTACAGTAAAATTACAAATCAAGTACAGTACACTGCAAAACTGACAGGCATACCAACACTGCAGCATTCTGTCCTAGCTCATGCAGGAACAAAACTGTTTTCAGTTGTTTTATGAAGACAAAACCCTCCAGTATTTTAACTCATAGCATTTTTATTACACACCCAGCCGTAAAACATAGCCGGCGATTTAAAAAGGACGTGTGCTTTGCCCACAAGAAAGCATTACAAAACTATTGAAAACATACTGTGAAATTTAAATAGCCATAGAGATTCTGAGATACATCCAAAAGATCATTCACAAATACAAATGGGCAAGAAGATTCACTTCCAATTCATTGAGTAAATTATGCACATTTGACCAGGAAATGCTGCAATTTTGGCCTGGGTTGGAAATGAATGTATACAGCAAGGTAACATGTTTCTAGTCTGAGAGAAAATGCTAGTAATGGCTTCCTGAAAACCACAGCAAAGTTCACTTGCTTCTCAACTTTTGACAGTATGTGGATGCAGAGAATTTAACAATCAATTCAGAGTGTTGGCAAAGATTATCGCAAGTATCATGCAGTGTTTGTATCCGGTCTGTATCTCACGCTTGTATTCTGAACACGTGTGAACTGCAGTATGAAAGTTGCATGACAAAATGTAGAAAACATTTAGTTTTGCTCTCAAAATGAAAACTGGAGATACAGTAAACAAGTTCTGAAACATTACAAAGTCATGTAAACAGTTGTCTTATTGCATTTTTATATGACAAGTTCAATCCAACGTTTTTAAGAACATTAATGGTAGGGTGGGGAATTTCGGAGAGGTTAGCGATAGCAAGCTACCTTTCAAAGCATAAGATCTGGGCCTTCCTTCAGAGTGCTCTACAAAGCCCCGCCTCCACCAATAGTGTGTAGGGGAATGCAAATACATAGTTTGAAAGGCAAGCAGGACCGAATGCAATGATTGGATGAACATTTTATGATCCTTCCACAGAAGATATATATTTATATAAACATAGTGATTGTTACCAGGGTGTGAAGTTTCAACCAGCATAACAAAAAACACTTCTTGAAAATATGACTTATGCTGCCTTTAATTAGATGGTTGATTAAAATCAAATGTTAATGTTGATGTAATTGTGGCTGGGTTGTGTTTAATTAGGCATACTGTACACTCATACAATGGCATAAAAATACAGTTGGGTGTTCAAAACGTTTAGCCAGAGGTTTGGTTAAAAAATCTGTAGTTGGACAGTGTCATTTTATGGGGGAGCAAGCCACACAAAATCCAATTTACCCTGATTAAACTGAGCTGAGCTAAAACAGGAGGAAAATACTGAAAGGGAAAAAGGGTTTACCTTATTTGTCACTGAACTGGCCAATCACAACACTTCAAAAGATGGGCGATGGGTGGCATGACATGGATTTGAAGAAATCCACAAACCAAATAAGACTAGACTAAGGAGAGGCTTTTGGCTGAGGTTGATTTGAATAACAGCTCTGTTATTTCATGCTGAGACAGTATGAAATGTGGCCAAAATACATTGTATATTCAAGGCAATATTGACCCTGTACTTGTAGAAAGGACAACAGGATGAGCAAATATTTTTGATCTGAGAAACAAATACATGACCCCCAAAAAAATGACTTCACTGAAATGAAATGTTTACAATTCATCTTCAAGCAGTTGTTGAATCAAGCTGCTGTATTGTCAGTGGTTATGCTACTGTAGGATATTTCGATTTGTCAAATACTGAACCAAACATAACCAGGAGCAGAGAGGAGCCGAGACAGTTTCACTTCTGATGTAAACTTTACAGATATATAATGAAGATGTTACAGGAATAAGAACTGTGAATGAACCTCAATAACTAACTGCACACACAGCATGTGTGCATAAAACCAGTGTGCACGCGTTTTCAGGCAGAAATCACGATTCGTCAATTAGTTTGTATTTAATTTGTTCTAAATGTACAAAACGTTGTTTTTTTTTAACTGAAACCACACATGAGCAAAACTGAGTTCTGATGTCCTCTGTTTGTATACATCACTATCAGAAAATTAACAATCATTGTTACTTCTGTATGCTGTTAAGTAAATTAAAATTAGAATAAGAGCAAGATCCTGTTGTCAATCCGGTAAAAAATTGTGTGAACTTTCTCTGGACACACACACACAATTATTTGTGAACGAGGCCCAATTTCTTCAAACAGGAAAAATAAGCAATCTGAAGAGCTGATGTCAGAACTGTCCTTGTGAAATGTGTAATCTTTTAACTGCCTTTAAATTTGCTTAACCAATCGTTTGAGGAATAAATAAAGATAATGAAAATAAATAATTTAGAAAATGTAGAATTAAATCTATAGAAACAGTTGATAGTTGTGCCTTTAGCTACAGTTCCAAGTTCTCATTGGCTCACAGCTTGTGTAGTCCAGAGGCTTATGCTTCTTATAATTAACCATTCCTTCTGACTCGCTGTCACCACAATACGAACACACTCGATATCAAAAGCTATTTTGTGGTCCACATCATGCACCTCGATGTTTCCGTTTTTAAACTCCCCTAATGTTATATAGGAGGAGCACTGCCTCCCCTTCTTAGTTCCTACTAATTTCTCCCCCACTTCCAGAGCTCCATGATGCAAAATGTCATTCTGGCGATCATCCGTTCCTGTGATGATCTTCATTCTGTTGACTTTTGTTGCCTTGTTGAACACGATAACGTAAAAGTCCCCAGTTGATGGAGCTTTTCCCCAGAAGTATTCATCAACACTGCTGTAGGCTTTGGCAGCATCGTAGCTCTCAAAGACATTGATGTTTGTGTAGAGACTGGCAGGTGGGTTGTCTGGAATATCAAGGGAGTCTTCTTCAAAGTCATCATCTTTGAGTTTGTTCTCGGCCCCCTTGTAGGAGGAATAGTAGCCCATGTGTTGGAACAGAGAAGGTTTGAAGCGGATCGCGTCCTTCTGGGCCAGCAGGCCTCTGAAATGGATAAGGAGCCAATCGCAAGGCATCTCCTGATAGAACATGAGCAGGAAATGGGCGAGTCTGGGGAGGTCTTGCGAGTGGTACAGCTTCCCGATGTAGCCCAGTTTAGAAAATTCCAGCGTCACCCAATAAGATCCTTCCCTGGAGGACACAACCTTCTTTAGGGCGGTGAGGAAGTTCCGAGAGCATCTCACATCATCTTCCAACATCATGTAGAAGTCGGACAGGTTGGTGCAGAAGTTGAGCAGAAAGGCATAATCGACATTCTGCTTGGAACGGAAGCGTACTCTATCCTCAGGATCGTTATAATTTCTCTTCAGCCCGTCCAGAGAGGGGTAGTATTTTTCTGGAGCGTGGATCACCAGCAGCCGTCCCGCAATGATGTGGTGTCCAAACTTCCTTGTGATTTCTTGAACCAGACTCTCACACCACGCCAGGTCAAAGTCTGCCAAGTGGACCACCACCACGATCTCTTTGAGCTCCTCGTAGCTTGATTGGTCAAAAATGGACTTGATGGTCTCAGACAGGTAGTTTCCACGTTTTCGTTTCACAGAAGATAATCCAATAGTGAGATATTCTGCAAAAAAACATGGAAAAATCATGGAGGAAGCGAATTGAAATGTTCATCTGATGCAACGTTTCTTAGAACTTTTAGAGAACATTAGCCAATGTTCTGACAATGTTCATTGTTAGCTGGGTGCAAAGGCAAGCACACTTACTTTTTCGAGGTAAAGGTGTTCCGGCAAGATACCGATACGTCACATTGATGGTTCCAGAAAAATTGGTGATGTCTTTGAATGTGTGAACATATCTCTCAGAGTTTAGCGGATGCATTGAGGTCTCTCGCAACTGACGTTTATCTTCCTCCTAAAACGCACAGCAAAAACATGTCCATTAGTCAAAGCATGTCCAGCTGTCAAGAGATCCACAACAATCTCTCAGATTACACAGCATCTCCAAAACAAGGAAAGACTGTTTTAATTATAAATACTGCAGGTCATAAATATTATTGCACATTCATTTTTTAAAAGTAAATAATGCTCTTTGAAAAATTTGACGCACCATAATACTTTCTTAAAATCACAAGCATAGATCATGTAAATTAAATTACACCTTATTAAATTACTTCAACATCTTTTCAGCGTGCATACAAGTCTGCTACATTTTTGTCAGTAGTAATGGTGTTTGTATTTCAATTAAACAGGGACTATTTATGAAGTCCCTTCATCCAAAAGGGCACAACTGTTGAATAATTCAACAGACAAACACACGCGACATGTTGTGATCACAAAGTTTTGATCATAAAGTTGGCCTCATGAATTATAAATGTCTCTTGCATTTTTGGACTGCCTCTACATCATGAAATTTTAAACATGTTGCATTCCAAGTGCTGATAATTATACATGCACAGCACAACACTGGTTTGTATACGCAACATTTAGTATTTTAAGCATATAAACAAAATAACGTCAGTACAGAGATGATTAGTGCTAAATCAGTGTAAGAGCAGTATAGCCGGTGGTTGTGATGTCCGCTCTTACCTTGTTATCTGCTTCACTGATGTTGTAAATAAATTAACCTCTGTAATTTACCTGCTGTACGTCAACAGGAAACTCACCAGCACGTATCCATCCTCCATATAGAGATTTATGAAGAGCAGGAAGGTAATGAGAGCCACCAGGAAAGGAATGGTGGAACGCTTTCGGAAACATCTCATCTTGTCCAGACACTTTAACGCCAATCTCATGATGAAATCTCTACCGGTCCAATCTGAAAAATTCAAAGAGAAGATACTGAATCTGGATTATACAAGACACGAAGCTGCTTCAGACTTTTTGATGTAACTCAGTTAGGTTACATTAATGTTTCTCAAATGTTTTTTTTTTTTTTTAATTTTTTAACAATTAAGTGGACCAAATTAGGAATTAGTAAATTAGAAGTAAAACTAAGCAGTGAAATTTCAATGCTTTTTCATTTCTTATTTTTTTTTATAAATGATTTATCCTTTTATTTTAAAATTCATGTGCCCTTAATCATCATCAAAATCTGAAAATGTACTTCTGTTGTCAGTCTGATGGCTTGGGCGGAGCCAAAGCCGTTAACCCCTCCCCTCAAACAGCTAGTCTGCTACTAGAGCTTTGCATACTTTTTTAGACCAATCAATTCCCAGTGGAAAACAAGACACGGCCTCAGTTTTTTCACTTCACTTTGAATTACATCAGAACAGTGAAGCTTGTTGCAGCCTCTGGTTCACGCAGGCTTTAAATCAGAACTCAAAAAATATCACATCATTATGATTCACAAGAAACTACCACCACTATTCCTGACAATACCGTAAATCAGTGGAGCAGATTTTGTTTAGGAGACAGGACATTCATAAGGTCACACTAAAAATACGACGGGCGTCTCCTGTGCCTCTAAGCTTAGTAATTAACCTGACAACAATGCTGAAGAACATGCTGTGAGTTTAATATCCTGTCCCCACTCACCAGGCATTAGAAAAGTCTCCACTCTGTATCTCTAAACCCTGTTGTTTTGCCCTGTTTCAGGTCTGTGCATCAAAAACAACGCATACAGTGGTCCTTACAAAATGGCATTTAATCTTGGCTTCTTCACATGATGACGTGGATAAGTGGTTGTTTTTCATAAAAAAATAAGGAAAACAAGCAAAACAGCTCAGCTGTGGGCATGGAACAAGCCCCAGGCGTTCTTTTATTTCTGACCTCGAATTACGTAAAGTAATCTGAGAATAGACAAAGGTACGTGAGCGTTTCAGAAGTCTTGCTGAGTATCAGTCCAGCGTTTTTGATGGCTGCGGCTGAGCACCTCAGACCACTAATGGAATACAAAATAACTTCACATCGGATTCCATGACTAAATGTGTATTGATTCAGCTCGCCACTGGCCCGTTTCACCTGGGGATTCTCAAGTCAATATTCTGAGCTCTATTGTGTCTTTTCTTAAAAGTATTAATACATTCAGAGCAAGCATATTGTGTTTTACACAACAAACAATGCTTTCCCCACTATAATCACATATCAAAGGCTAACGCCTTCATGTCAAAGGTGCTTGTAATCAAGACACAAGGCACAATGACGAACTGCATTATTGCCTCTTATTGTACAACCAACTGCAAAGATGTCTGTGTCATGTCCTACATATCATACAGTAAAAAACGTTCACTCTCCTCACTGAATCAAAGATTTCATCATAAAAGAATCAGAGCAGATCCCAAACTGAAGACACCGAATGACTGTTGTTAGCATTGCAACTTCATTATGACAGAAAAGTGACAAAATGCAAAAACAGATTTGTGCTTTTGTGGAACTCTACAAAGCTGAAGTCAGTGAAAAATATCCTCTTTAATTAAATGCATTGAGGGTAGTTGAAAGATAATTAATTTCAGAGCCAAGAAGAGACGCATAGAAAAGAGTTTAAACTCAGATAAAGCCAAAGTGAAAATTCAATAAAAATGTTCTGCTGAACAAAGCGGAGAAAAACTTAAAATGGATTTTTAAATGTTTTCAAATATCTGGCACAACCTCAGTTTTTCAGGTATTCTTCAGATCTCCCCGTCACTTCAGATGTTCCCTCAAGGAGAAAATAAAACATCCATTAGAAACGTATTAAGCTGAGCTGACGTTCTGCTCTCTTTTCATAGATGCAGAGAGCACTGCTTGTTGACACAATCAATTCTGAGCTCTCAAAGAAAAGGTAGAAATACAAAGATGTCATCATAAATGCATTCCTTCCCAGACAAAGCCGCCAAACCTTATCAGAATGTTGGCTAAATTCTCTAAAAGTTCTGTCAAAGTTAACAAAAATGTTATTGTGGTAACATTAGTAGAATATATTTTTAACATTATAAATATCAAACATTATTGCTTGCTTATAAGAACATCATTCAAACGTTTTAAATTCTGAAATGTTTAAAATATTCTACTAACAACTTAAAAATAATGTTAATGCAACATTTAAAAAGTGGATGTTTGAGACATCCTAGAACTGAAAATACGATATTTAATGTTTTGTTACTTCATGGAAACATTCTTAGTCCCAGCAAACAATTTTAGGTTTTCTACCGCTGTATAGATTGTCATGGAGGGCTCCTTCAAGCAGTCAGTATATAAACTACCAGTTTAAAGCAACACTGCTGAGCCAAAGTAGTAATCTGAAGAGCTGATTTCATAAAACACAAAAATTCAGACGATTGGTGTGTCTTTAGCCAGTTGTTTATGCATTACGGCACGTTCGCTAATAAGAGCTGTCACTGCTTTACAAACTCATAGGCAGTGTACTTACAAACAAGCATTCATTACAAAGCTGGAACACCGCGCCAGTATCATTTTATGCTTTTATCCAGCGTCCTCGGCTTTTCACTCTCGTCTTTATGGCAGCAGTACCGTCATTTCTCTCAGAGTGCATCTCTCTTTGCTTTGGTGACATGAAATAGAGAATAAAGTTCAGAATGAGAAACAAGACGCTCCCCGGTGAGCGGAAGCCAATTACAGTCACGTCTGATGTGCAGCAAGACCCCATGAATAAGAAAAACAAATCAGTTTACAGGAGTTGGAGAGATGTTTGAGGAAAGATATCTGCGAGGATATGAAACCGCTATGCAATTTTGATTATGGAAATGCAGTATGAGAGAATGAGGAATTAAAAAACACTCAGTTTGAGTTTGATTTGAACACAGGCACTCCTGGTACTCAACCACGTCTCAGTTATAAATAGTAAACTTATAGGGCCACACACAGACAGAGGCATTATGGGTATGTTTCACTGGCGTAAATCTGCAGTCAAAGAGTCACTGTAGCTAGCGAGCTATTTTTGTATTTTTCGAACAGCCTGATCCCTTAAGCCCAAATACAAGACAAATACAGTCTGCAAATTTTCTCGGCACTCAGCTGTAAAATAAATTAAGCCTCTAATTCCAACATAAGCAGTCTACATTCCACAACATAACAGGTGCGTTTTGACAACAAAAATCTGTATATATTAGCAATAATTTGAACTTTCTTAGCATGTACTGTGCCTCGAATCTGTACTAACTAATCTTGCAATCCCAAGGCACACATTTGCTTTCAAATCTACAGTGGAGCTAACAGGGAACATTCTCAGAATGTTGTCTTAAAGTTCTCTCCAAGTTATCAAAAATCTTGCAGTGAAAACATCAATAGAAGTTTTAAACGTTATAATAACAGTATTGCTATGATAAGTTAGTGGCATGTTTTAAAATGGTTACGGAATTAAAAAATGTTTAAATAATGTTCTTATAGCCAAGTAATATGAATAATGTTAATATGACATCTAAAAATGGTTGTTTTGAACACTCCTAGAATATGCAAAATTACATTTTTTACATTTTTGTTATCAATGGAAATGTTAGGGAAATGTTTTTACAACCTAAAATTGTTAGCTGGAAGCTTCATGATACCTCTGTCAGCTGTAGCTGTACGTGGCTCAGGACGCAGAGGCGTACCTCAACTTAATACAAAAACCTGCATAGAGGCTGAAAAAACATTCTGACTAAGAGAGAAACAGATTAATAAGCTGGCAGGAGAAAGCAATTCTTCCACATTTGATCTTGTTATCTGTTTTACATTATTTCCCAGGGGTAAACTGCACCTCACTGATATACAGCTCGACACAAATAATCAATTAAAGCTGCAGATCGTACAGGCCTCTGCTCTTGCTTTGTGTCAGAGCTTCAGCCACGTAAATAGATTTTTCTCTCCACAAAAGGACTGAAATACAGGAAAAGAGTACCGCCTTCAGATGATAAGACACACTGCCTGTACATGGACATTGTGTGGAAATGAGCTCCATTTTGTTAATGAATTTAATGAAATGAATTTCTTTGTGGTAATCAATTTGTGGCAGTGCTATTTATCAAAATTTGCCAAAAGGCTTATTTACAACAAAACACAATTATGTAAAGGATCAAGGGTCTTCTGTGCAACTGTGCAATCAAGAACATGCTACAGAAAAGAGAGAAAACGCCTGCTGCGTCGTGTTTGTAGTGATAAAAAATGAGGCTATGATTTCAGTAATATGTAATTGGGTAATGTAACTGTGATTTAGGTAATATGTAATTGACTTTGCTCTTATGAAAGAATTGATTAATCATTTGAAACTGCCCAGGGTCTTGATTAAACAATGCCATTCATTATTCATACAAAATGATCAAATGAACAACAATCACAAGCTATTATGATGAACAAACTCTAAATGAGTGAGTTTTACATTTGCATAATGACAAATATACAAATCAATCCAGAGCCTCAAGTTGGAAATATTTTGAGTATGGAAATTTAAATGGGGAATTTACAATGCGACGATGATAGGTTATTTCATACATTTATATAGAGAGAGAGAGAATGAGGGAATCTACTCATCCATCTGGGTAGTTCTACCCAAGGTTCTTCTCAGCGATGCCATAGAGGAACCATTTTTGAGTCTATTACGGTATGTTTGGGCATTAGCACTGATGCAGACTGCTGGATGTGTGCCACTGCTGGCCTCACTAACACCAGCAGCAGGTCTCCAAAAACCAGACTAAACCCTGCTATATCTCTATCAAAAACCAGCAAGAACTGCACAGTTAAGAGGTTTAAGTAGTTTATGTAAAAAAAAAAGCGTATGTAAAAAAGACATTTTGGGAGTATGTCAGCATGCTAATAATGTAGAACACACAGCAACATCTGAAGGTGTCTGTGACTGTTTCTATGTGTCTGCTGATACAGCAGTACTCATCAACACGTTCCTGAAGCAGAAGCTGCTTCTCTGAAGTCTGTGGAGAAACTTTTAACTGCAGAATCTTCACTAAACCGTGAAAAAACATTGTACAGCTACTGCTGATAGTGTCAGACATGAAACACACGCACATATACCCCCTCCTACTCGACAGGAAGCATCAAGTGTGAGTTTTCAGTAAAACTTGCAGAGTTGCAATTATTCTTGTTTCTTCTGCAGCACACTGGCAAAGTTGAGGGTGAATTTCTGTCTCCGTTAACCTGCTGTGCAAGTGTCAATGCCCAAGCACACTATAGAAACTTGTTGTCTAGAGCTTCATGACAACACAGAAGGAGGATCTCTTTATCTCTGCTCCAAAGCAGGTGACATTACCTCACATCTCCTGATATTCTCATACTCAAGTTTTGCCAGAGATTACAGATATAAGATCACATTTGTTTATATTTCCATCCTGAATCTTGGTGGTAAGCCTATTTCTAGCGGTTCTCCTGCACTGAAGCCATGATGACGCTTTTCTGTGCGGATCTGTCGAATGTCTCTGTGTTTTGATGTATAAATCCTGCCTGGATTTGGGCATCGTCCAGACTGCAGCTGGTGTACAGGTGGCTCAGCTTCAGGTTGGAAGCTGTGTGAAGAGCTGGATTGAAGCTGAATACAAAGTAAATTCTATAACAAGCAAACGCCAGCTTCTTTAACAATAAGGGAAACAAAGAAGTTCATTACTGAGAGAGAGGCAGAAATCGAATGACTCATTGTTTGCCTTCCATGTCAGCATGCCATTTATAAAAAAGAAAAAATACATTTATTATAATTCATTCATTCTTTAACAAAATACAAATAAAAAATGTTCATAAAATTGCTTCACTAATGACGTAAAACTCTAAACATAAAAATACACAGTGTTCACTTAATTTGGTCACTTAAATTCACTTAATTAAATGAAACGATACTTTTCAATATTGAATGGATTTTTGTGTGTGTGGGGGGATGAGTGAGCTCAGATCAATGAATTCTGGTGTTGCTTCATTCACAAATGACGCGTTACAATGTGGCTGAAACAAGGTGCTACAAAACAGCATAATCGCAGTATTTACAATATTCAAATACTGTGTATTGAGAACGTGCCAATAATGCCCTAAAATCACATTACCACCCAGCTAACAGAGAACATTATTAGAACATTGGTTAATGTTCCTTAAACTTTCTCTCAGTGTTATCAAAGAACGTTCTTGCTTAACGGTAGAATGTTTTAACATATCATGTACATCAAAACTGTTAAGTTGGTAGTGGGACATTTAAAAAAGTTACAGAATTAAAAAAGGTTTGAATGTGTTCTTATTGAAGTAATGTTAAAACAATGTTTAGAAAACGTTTCTAGAACTTTCAAAATAACTTTACTGTTTCAATTACTTTAATGGAAATGTTAGGGTAATGTTCTAACAGCTTAAAATTGTTAGCTGGGTAGATTTTGAGCACTGAGAATGTGCGGTCCATCCTTATCTCTCTGCACTGTTGTCTGATGTTCATACATTTTAGTCTCAGTTTGACTAATGCTTACTCAAATCTCACTGTGCCTTCAGTTATGTGGCGTGTCTTCTGAGGTTATTCTGTTGAGTGAGCTTCTGTCCTTGCCGTAGGGAAGAGTTTTAAGGTCAGCTGGAGATACAGAGGCCTTTTAAAATGAGGAAGAGAGGCATGAGGAATGATTCATGTGTGTGTGAGGATCTCTCAGGCCTCTCTTAGCAGTTTGTACTTTGACCCAGATTATAGCACTAACCCAAACCTCAAAGGGGAGCGCTGGAGACAGACCGATTGCCCTTCATCTGCTATAAATTACACAAACATATCATACAGTCATATTATCCAGGTCTGTCGATCGATTAGAAATGCTGCTCAAATAAATTATATAATATCCGGATGAATTGATGCAAAATTGTGTATGTCAATATTTTCTGACTTTGGCTTTAGGAGTAAACATACCGTTTTAAATCCACTGAGTCACTGTGATCATTCGGACATTGTGTTATTTACAGTTTCAGATATTTAAAGTTAAACATGCACACCGATGTCTTTATCCATGATTAACTGCGTTCAGTCTTTAATTTTATAAAAAGTTTCCTTTTTATAGAATACAGTAATTGCATTAAACTAATGAATTAAGTAACATTTTCTTTCTTTCACTCTTTCTGGTATTTGCAGTTGTATCTTGACTTCACAACACCCTCAATCGCTTGACTCTCAGAATGACTGTGAAAGTCGCACCATTAAGCAAAACTTTCCCCCATCCATTTGTGAGAGAGAGATGGCAGGACAGCTCTCTTTCCTAACAGCTCTGTAAAAAGCTAAGGTGACCGCTGGGTCATGAGTGAGAAATAGGAAAATGGCCGCAGGGCGTGTGTCCAGCAGCAGATAACAGGAGAAAGCACTATCTCCTCTCAGCACATTTCTGGGTGAAGGAAAACCCAATGCTGTAGCATTCACAAGAGAGACTCTCTCTGGTTCTTTCTCTCTCTCTCTCTCTCTCTCTATAATGATGGGCAACCCATTGTGTATCAACGCACAGTAGATACTGCACATCAAAATCAGAAGAAATGCTTTAACAATGTCATTTCTGCCTTTTACACCGATTCATTTGCAAAAGGTTGTGTTGAAATGTTTTTTACAACCGTTCAATAAAAATCAACTGCAAACATTCGCAGTAAACGTTCTCATACAAAAACATTAATGTGATGAAAACTAAATTAAAATGTGTTTCTAATGTTCACGGATGCAATAAATATCTGAGTTAAAGGCTTTTTTCCCTTCCCAACAGCATCACAATAATGTGCCACAGATGTCAGCAGAGAGTGAAACACACTGTTGGCTGGGGAGTGGAATCAAAACCTCTTGACAAACAGTGAGCTAGTGTTTGTCTATCAGCAAACCTGCTGAGACGTCTGTAGAAAACAGACAGTTTCTCAAAACAAGTGCATGTCAGCAGCGCTCGTTTTAAATGTCACTTGCACTCATTATTAAAGTTTAATGAGCGTTTAAACCCTTATTTAAAAAAGCTATGTCCTTTTCCCTGATTTACATAAATAAAATGATGTATTATATCACTTGCAAGTGAAGTCTTAACTTTAGGGAACTCATTAGTATGAAGGGACTAATTAAAATAAAATTTGCATAATTTGGGACAGAAATAGATCCAGATTTATTACATTATTTAAATATAAAGATCTTAGCAACCCAAGAGAGCTGCCTTTTTTAGCCACTGTGATAGTCTGTCCAACATCTTACTCAAGTGATAAGAGACCTTTACATCATGGTGATTTAACCATGTTAATTCATTTTGAATTTGAGTTTTGACTCCGCTTTAAGCGACAGAATTATTCATAACATTTTCCTTTTCCTACATGTTCCCAACATTTCCTTACAATTTATAATGAATTACGTTATGGGCTATTGATTAATTTTGTTTTATTGTGAGAGTGATGGAAGTATCAGGAAATTTTAAATCAACTTTAAATGACAGTGAAAAATTGGGGTAAAAACAAACAGTGAGATCTTTAGCAATATCATTTTGCACTGCTGCAGAAATGTAAGTAAAAATATAGTAATGTCTGTTCTGATGCTCATATGGAGTCAAATGAGGCTGTAAGACATTTGTGAGGTCTTAATTAACCAGCACAGCTTTGCTCACTGGCATTTATGCTTGTAGTTGTGTGCAATAACTTTCTGACTTCCACACAAGAGTTCAGCCATTAACTGTACCATTAAATTCCAAAAATCACACTTTAAAAATGAAGAGTGTCACATCACAACCTTACACAAAACGTCACGGCCATTATGCTTTTATTACAGCTTTCTGATGTTTTGAGGCAATGACGTGTGTGTGTGTGTGTGTGTGTATGTGTTTGTGTGCTATATACATACACACACACATCTAAGTACAATATATACTGTAAATTCATTTAAAAATACATCTTTACAATTCCAGTTTAAAGATGGTTTAAAGAAACAAGCTTTGTTAGTTAAAATCTTCTGTTATGCAAAGAACAGATTCTGGAAGAGTTTCACGAGTGATTACTGATTGCTAAATAAAGTCGAGAAGACATGCTGTCAGCAGTTCCCCATTTAATCTTCCAACATTGCAAGTTCCTTAAAAATAAACGAATAAATAAACATTTACGAATAAAACTGCTGGTGTTGCTACCTGTTTTTCAGCTGCCAGTCTTTGAAGTTCCTCAGAAAGCCTGAGGTGAAATAATACAAAACTTTTTTGTACTTAACAAAGGCAAACTTTCAGTCGAGTTTCAAACCACTGCAAAAGCTCACACTTGGCATCTTTCTGATGTTTAGTGCGTGTGGCGCATGTTCTCCGGTTCCTGTAAGAATTAATTTGGTGCCGAGTCTTCCAGCCTTTCAGAGCTGCTCTCCCACACTGAAGGTGGAGGAGAAGAACAATGGCTTCTGCTATTCTGAGCACAACAGAATATACAATCAGATAGCTGTTAAAGCTGAGCTTTCTTCATTATTGATGATAACAAAGGAGTTTGAAGCTGGAGATAAACCTCCTTGTTGTATTTAGACACATACCATCACGTCTCGCTCTCTCTCTCTACCTTTTATTTGTTCATCCATTTATAAATTATAACTGTACATGTACAAATTCTTGCAGCTGCCATTGTGTAATTTTTTTTTCTTGTGTATTTTTTTTTTTTTTTACCAATCTGCCGAACACAGTATGTGTTTCCCTAAACACGCGTAGTCATACAGTTGCTCGTTGATTTTTCTACCTGTTTTCGCAGCTTAGATTTCAAAAATGGTCTGGACGGACCCAAGCAGAAGGGAGACCCAAACATCAGCGGTCTTGTATTCTCACCTCATCTCAGATCCCCCTTTCGCTAATTTCCCACAACTTCTAAATTTCCCAACAATTAATATACATCACTGTTCCAGTGAATCCATTTGCACAGCAGAATAATAATGAAGAAAAACTGCTTTCAAAATGCAATGAATCTTGTGTAAAACGCCTGCTCGGTGCTTTTAATTAGATTTAGATTTTAATAACTGTGCATGTTAAACAATAAAGCGGTTTAGCAAAGGTAGTTAACACTATGCAATCAAACAAATGAAGGATGAAGGCAATGGTACTGTAAATAAACTTAGTTTACTGGAATTAAACCCAGTCACTCTTATCTGAAACAAACTCTATAGAAAAGCTATAGCCCACACTCGAACAGATACATCCGCATTTATCAAAACAAAAGCAAATTTAAATAAAAACATAAAATGCATTTTAAAGGTGAAATTGGATTCGTGTGTTTGGCATTCAGACTACATATCACAGCGAGATGAACATGGCTTTGTGGGAGTAGATGCTTTTGGCAAAGGATTTTACCCAGCCTGCAGAATCAAACAAACATGGCACTGTTAAAAACACCAGTCTCTGTTCTAGACGTCATTGTATTCATGTTATTCAACTGTAGGTGGAAACTCTGTCCTCTCATGATTTGCTTTGGGCTGATAACATCTTAATGTTATTATTCTATCACAGGTCAGAGACTGGGTCCAGCACTAAAGATTGAGAAAAGGTTATTACTGTGATGGGGAGTTTCTGTGACTACAGAGAACTACAGAACGTTTTGATGGGAACCTTCCCAGCTAACATTCTCAGAACACTGGCGCTCCAAAAATGTTTTCAAAGTTATCAAAAAAGTTCTTGCAGTAATGTTAGAAGAATGTTTTAACAATTTTATAGCATCTATCAGAAACGTTATTTTTAAGTTGTTAGTGGAATGTTTAAAAAATGTTACAGAACTTCATGTGAATTACGTTCTTAAAACCAAACATTAATGTTAATACAACATGTAAAAAACTGGACATTTTAAACGGTCTTAGAACTTCCAAAGTAATAGTTTTATCATTTTAATTACTTAATGGAAACGTTACGGAGAAGTTCCTACAAGCTGAAATTGTTAGCTGGGTTGGCTGTCAATCAACATGCTGTGCCAAAAGGCTCTGCATGCAGTCAGTATTGTATTAAAATCTCAATAAATTTGCAATTTATTGAGACACTAATAACGACACTTATCTGTGACAATTTGTTTTAAATAGATACAATTATGAGAAATAAAATATATTGTCAGTTATCATGTAAAACAAATAACCATTTGCAGACATAAACAAATTGTGCAGCAGTGTGCCGGTTTCCAGGCACTCAACATGTTAATTTATTTATACGTTTGGAGAAAGAAGGTCTAGGCATGGACCGGACACCGGCTCACTGTGGTTATCTCCACCGCCACTGACAGAGGAGGAGGGAGGTAGGCGAGCGCATTAATGATGCATACGGACCGGCACGTTCAGTTTAAAGTTCTCCGTGCTCTGTGCAGGCCCACTGAAATATGCATGAGCTACACTGCATGCGTGGCTGCAGCACGCCAAGTTACTTTCCACCCGGGTGAAGGGTGCAGCGTTTGACGCGCTTGAGGCTGTTCTGACAAAGGACACTCGAGTCATACGTTTCCACGTTTCATTTTATTGTCTTTTTTTGTCATTAAATAGATTTACTAGACAAGGAACAACATTACACAGTTGATATGAGATATAAATAAACTACTGTTAACTTATTCCTTTTATCACAGGGGGTTCTTTTAACAAAATTTTCAGTTCATATAGATGTTGCTTTGTGATGATTTTGAGGTTCAAAATAGCCTCAGTAATATTTAATAATTGAAGAAGTTTTGTAAATATTTTATTATTAATCATTTTTTATTAGTTTGGTTCAAGCATGGCTGCCTATAAAGGAAATATTATAAAAATGACTTTTTACTAAATTACTTTTCTAACTTTTTTCAAAGCCGTTTGTTTTGCTGGCTTATTAATTAAAATGAATTGTTTATTTTCAGACTTGCTTCTAGACAGAGTTGTTTGGTCTGCTGGCTTTTCTTAAAGCTCTTGCTAAAACAGCAAAAAGGAAGCTCTTCCACAAATCTAACCAACTTAACTCAAGGCAAACATCCAAAAATACCATCATGTGTTGACTATGTAGTTGCAGTCAGCGTTAGCCCTACCAAGAATTCACAGGCAAACAGACGTTTTCATTACTGGCCACAAATATTTGAATGACCTTCAAAGCATTGTGCCATGTTGCTATTTCTGTCATACAGGTCTAACAGCAGACATGAATCCGTTATCACTTTGTGGCTCGCAATGCCAGCGAGCTCACCGTGCAGCAGGGCGAGGTGCTGGAGGTATGGACGACCCTCCGCGAGGAGGTGGAGGAGGATGGGAAACGAGGGGCAGAGCAGGTCTGAGGTTCACAGTGTGGGAGGAAAACAAAACACGACTGCGCGCTCACGTAGAGTTCAAAGTGCTGATGACTCCGGCTGAGATCTGAACACATAGTTTAAAAGAACATTATAATGGTCTAAAGTTTGTAGAAACTTTCAGGGAGAAAAACTCGCCTGAAAATAACAAACACAGAACTAGATTTGCCAAAATAGTGCATAGACAAACAGAGCCAAAAAGACAAACGTATATTTTCATTAACACAATTAGCAGCCACAATGCAATTTATTTGCATTTTCTTAATTTTTGCATACTGAACATTTATTAAAGTTTAAAAATCTTCCATTTACCATTATGGTAAAAATATACAAAGGCCAAAAAGCAGATAACAGAAACTATCCACTAAAGTTGAAATGTCTAAAGTAAAACGGTTTGTCTGCATTCATTTGAGAAGAGGAACATGAATAAAGAGGAATTTTAAAAAGGCTGAAATAAAACAAATGGGAATGCAAGTCAAATTAGTGATATTGAATTATTCACCATTTTTCACTCTGTCTATATGGTTTGAACACCAGTAAACTCTTATAACCACAAAATTCAACCACCGAGGGACTCCATTTACAAGAAAAACGTGGATAATTGTGTTTCTAGACAAGACTGATTTTAAATGTCGTGTATATAAACAGAAACTCCAATAAGCATAAATGTAAATGGTTCACACAGATTTTGGTCAAAACATTATTACCGTTATCTTATTCAATATTAAAATATTTAATTTAATTATAAATAAAATTTTAAGGATACTTTATAGTATTGAAAAAACTATGATTATAGTAGATAAGCATATTGTATAAGTATACAAGTTATAAAAGCATATCTTTTTGAGTTGAATTTTTTCAAGAAACATTTTTTGTTGGACAGGATGAATGTAAAGTGGTCAAAATATATTTATATCTATATATATCTCCTCTGGAAGGCGCACAACCATAAAATGTTTGTCCAAACATTGCATTTGGTCCGAATGCAATAAGACATCCTACTTGTGTCAAACGATGTATGTGTTTATGTGTTTGAGGAGGGATCTTGTATTGTAACATGAAAATCTCTGAAATTGCTTACCTTTTCTTACAGTAAAAAAAATCACTCAGTGTGTTGCAATGCATTCTGGGACTGCCTTTTTTATTAAGGATCTATGCAAATGTCTCTTTTGAAACACACTGCATGTGTTTGTGGCCTTCAGGTTCTGGAAAACAATAAACAGTGGTGGCTGCTGAGGAACCGCAGTGGTCAGACGGGCTACCTGCCTTGTAAAGTACTAGAGGAGGTCAAACCCGGAGAGCAGCGGTATAACCGCGCGGCACTCTTTAACATCCCCGGTTAGCCTGCGGTGCAAAGCACCCCACCATCACATTGCTCACCCACCAGCCTGCTTCATTATCTACAAATATTTTCCAATACTACGTGACAGACATAAACAGATTCTTTATGCTTTTTGTCCCTCTGACTTCCGTTCGCTTTTGTTCTGTCTCTACAGGCTGTGAATCCCCACAAAGGCACCTCAACTGCCCCTGAAAATCATGGAGAGGTTTTGGAGATGAATAAATCCTCCAGGGACAAAGACGGTATGTAGCTTTTATCTGCTCTGTGTATTCATGGTGAGATGGAGAGTCGGCTGAAAAAACAATGCAGGGACGTGGGGAATGAATTGGTTGTGAGGGTGCTCTTATGTACATAGACTGCAGATTTCAGCTAGAGCTCATTGCATCTGTCTTAGGCAATCTCTCTCGCTATGTCTTTGTCCTCTTTGCCTGTTTCTCTCTCTCTCTCTCTTTCTCTTTCTAGACTGCAGCCAGCAGAAGGAGGTAAATGATGAGCTGTTGAAGAGGATAACGGACAGCAAGGCCCAGCCCCCAGCCTGTAACTTTCGGGTGGAGCGCTCATGCACAACCGTTCCCATCACACAGCACTCTCAGCCCTTTGAGGTCCACAACTGGCTCAATGCCAAAGGTTTCTCCAGGCCGTGAGTAAACCATCAACTGCTGCAACACGTAATGTCATTCTTCAAATTATATATGCTGGTGTAGTCTAGAAGGTAACCAGGAGTACTTTGTAGTACCACAAAAATTCGCTAACTTTAACTGCAGCACCAATGATATTTTTGTGGTACTCGAAGGGACTTTAAAAAATACCATGGGATGTCCAAAATACCACGATAGTACATCAAAATACCACTATGGTACTTTGGGTACGTATCATGATGTTTTTGGAAGTATCATCATATAATGTAAAAAAAACAAATTGAAATACCATTGTACATTTTACCCAGGTTTCTCCAGGGTGAGTGTAATAATTTACAAATTAATTTATCCTCTTTTCATTTTTTTCACTTTTTATCTGTGCAGTAAAAAATGTTAGTCCAACGTTTTGTTGCACTAAGAAGTCAGTTTTTAATGACCGTTTCTCACCCTCGCTCTGACCCTGAGATATAAACAACCAGAGAAAAACAGCTTAGAGGTCAATAACAGCCTCTTTGCCAAGCCTGCGTTACAATGAGAGAAGATCACAAAAAAATCCACACTGACATGTTACTTAACTGAGTTTAAATCAAACTAACACCATCAGTTATTTCTGAGGCTGCGATCCTTCAGAAGACAATCTGAAGGATCTCAAAAGCAGCCAGAAATCTCTAACCGTGTTTTACTCATTTCCTGCATGCTGTAAATGACCTCTCAGTGGTTAAACAGGCCAATTGTCTGTTTTTGTGTAAATATGGGCATAATATCTTTAATATTATATTTGAGTATTTCTGAATTATTTTGGCAGCTTGGTTTCAAAAAATGCTCTTTTTGGACTGGGGAGGAGTTCTGAAATCTATGCAATACAATCAAAATGCTTCTCTAATGATAAAGGAAGATTTGACTTTTCATGATATGAGGAATCACTCTAAAGTGAAAGGAAAACAGGAAAGTTTTCGTTTCTGTGCCAGGGTGGTGGATGGTTGGGGGAATTTTGAATGAAGCTCAGCTTTTCTCCCTTAGCAAGGATGAGCTGAGGGCCATGTGCAGGTATGAGGGGTCACGTGTATTCAGTCAGATCAGTGTGCAGAAAGCTCAGATAAAGGTCAGTCAAAGAACATCACCTACAGTTATGCTATAAGAAAACCTGTACTGAAATATTTGAAGTGCAATGTGCTAAAGTGACACGAGAGCCAAAGGTTTCTCTTTAAGGTCTCTTTCCTCTCTCAGAGGAGTCATGGGGACACAGAGCTGCAGGAGATCATGAGATGACGGCAACAGGAAGTGGACAACTCAACCTGGGGCTGATTACAGTCAATCAGACCTTCACTCAGGGCAATAATTTCATCACATTTCCTTCAATAATTCTGTTCACCCTACAATCAACAGCCACCTGGAGAAAATCAGAACAGATGGACTAAACTCCAGTCATTGCTGAAACCGGGTCCAGCCCATTTTCTTTATGACCTGTACAATGTAGTGCTTAACATTAGTGCTTGATCTGATGAATGCACTGGGACTGAGGTCTTTAACCTCCATTTATAGTGAGAAAAATGGTTTTGAAAATGCTTCCAATAATCCAACATTTGAAACAAGTACAGCCTGCCCCTGCATATAAACCATACAGATATTCCATATAATAGTACTTTGTTATGCAGTTAACTATTATAAAGTATTTCCACCTGATTCACATGACTAAATAACAACTTAACAGAACTGATCTCTTGCTGATCTCTTCACATCCTGATAGCAATCATCAAAAGTATAGTGGTCTAACTGTATATATATATATATATATATATATATATTTTCAATAGCCTATTTTTGCTTGGCCTCAGAGTAAAAGTAAGATAAACTGTAGCCGCGTTAAACAATAATCATAATATGTTCAGCCCTTTTCAACAATTTATTACAACTACCGGCAAATGTTACATCACGTAATTAATATTTATGAGCCAGGCTGATATGTAACAACACACTCTTACATGCTTTTATATAGTTCCTACCGTCCTTAAAAGATAATTAAAGATATAAACGATTGTGCCTGTGTGTTAAAGTTTTGGGGTATTGTTTACACTGTGATCAAGTCAATGTGTTTCGATATATTCAATGTACTTTATGTGCAATTCAAGTGACAGTGATGCAGTGATGAATGTCACAGCAGTCAGACGTCATTGTACTGTACAGAACAGACTCCTACAGCTCCTCTTATCCACTGTGGTCTATAAAGCCTCTTTCAAGCCTCAGAAAAGCATATAGTTCAATCTCCAACCAGCTCACTGACTGACAGCTTTACGACTTACCCTCACAGGAGGCGCATGGGGGCCTTTCAGTTTGTCTTGTTGGTTTTTTCTGGAATAGATTGTGAATGCATCAGCGAGTATTTTGCTGTGTTCAGGATGAGTGAGAATGACCCCATCTCTCTCTCTCTCTCAATGCACTGTCAAAAAGCCTCCCAGCCCTGAGAGAGAGAGAGAGAGAATGAGGCTGTGTACTGTCACCATGATTCATGGCATGAATCAATCCCTAATGATGGAATTTACAAAGAGCAACATCAAAAGAAAGATCCTGGAGATTTACAGTGCAGTGGAACTCTTGTCATTCCCATCCAAAGAATTTACCATCATATAAAGCATTTTCTATATCCTTGTTCAACAAGGGATTGTGGTCATTGTAGATGTTTTTAAATACAGGAAATATGCAAATATGGGAGGTCTAAAGACGTAAAATAATTTGCATCTCAAATAGGTTACAAAGATAAATCGATATACGATATACAGAGCGGAGTACTGCACATGAAGTTAATAATGTGCAGTTTTTTTTCTCAGGCAAATTCACACAAACTCAGAGTGCATAAATATGTTCTGTGACTAATCCACAGTGTGGAAATAACTGGCTATAGAGATCTAAAAATGTCTGACCATTTGGTGGGGAGTCATTTACAATATTAAGCAGAAGAATATGGTAATCACAAACCAGTGGGTGACTAACCCAGACGCCTGGCTACCATAAATCTAATCAGATGAATAATTCTCATGATGGAAAACTCACTAGCATCATCTGTTTAAAGTCAGTTATAAGTCGCTGGAAATCATTGTCATGATTAATTTGGCATTTCACCCTGGTGTTGTGAACTGGTAGATCGTGGATAGGTGGGTGGTCAGTATGAGTATGTGTGTGCATGCGGAGGGCAGGAAAGTTTTTTTTATTTTTATTTTCCCTGCACAGACTCAAAGCCATGCTGCCAGCGTGGCAGGAGACGGACGATTCCGAACTTCATCTCGTGTCACTCGCTTCACCACCTAGTCGGCAGTCACTTAAAACAGAAGACAATCACACGCATAGGGACCCTTTGAAGCAGCAGTAAAAGCATTTCTGATGGCACCCGCTGCCTGCTGATGCCTCCTCTCTCATACGTTGGGTGCTGTTTATCAGATTGACCAAAATACACCTGCATACTCAATTATCTATTGAACTGCATATGTAATGTACATGCATGAATTACATCTGAACCTTCTGTAGGTTTGCAGGGTGCGAGGGCAATTTAGCTGTGACAGATCACAAGCAGCGTAAATCTTAATCTAACCTGAGATGTTATGATTCGCCACGTTAAGATTACTAAAATGACACGGATATCTAAGGGAAATGGAACAACATGAGTGTGCGTACAGCATCTCCCAAAGGACACGCCTGGATCCCTAATTCCCCGTGTTTGTTCATGAGGATTAGTGGGTGCTCAAAGCTCTGCACCAACTCATCAAGAGCTCACACTAATTCTTATCCAACCATGACAAAAAGCGAACAAATTTCTTCAATTACTCACTGTTAGTCTTGCTTGATTTAGATTCACTCTGCACTGCTGGTTACTCGAAGGTGAGGGGAACCTCGTTATTATCCAGCTATTCTTAAATGAC
This sequence comes from Chromobotia macracanthus, assembly GCA_036877525.1. NCBI lineage: Eukaryota > Metazoa > Chordata > Actinopteri > Cypriniformes > Botiidae > Chromobotia > Chromobotia macracanthus. Next base: position 2,536,775 of record JAZGTH010000067.1, on the reverse strand, counting down.
ATTTCTCTCCCCCACCATACAGACAGATTCGAGATTTACACTCTAATTGTGACTAACTAGACCATTGCTCTGTAACCCGACCTCTCTAGCATTAATAGTTCAGACTAAATCATGTCATTCCACACTTCCACAATTGAATTATTATCTGCAGCCATTCGTTTTCTTTCCTGTTTTTGTAAATCACGCCGGACTTCAGATTTGTGCCTCTCCGCTTTCGTCAGACACAGAGATATGAATCGATCCGGTCCCCTCCTCAGTGTTTGACAGTCTTACTGCACGCATGGCACAATCGATTTATGGTGTGGAAAGCAGTTTTTTTTATTCACAGAGAAACAAACCATGAACAGTAATGGGCATACAGTCCATGTGTGCGTGCCACACTGACAGCTATGACTGAACAGTACTGCTTGATGGCCATTTAGCTCAAAGCTAATGTATAAGGATGGTCATTTAATCCTTCAGAACAGAGACAGATGAAGTTAATGCAGCCTGTCACATCCGTTCTGCCTCAAGACAACTCAGTTCAATGTAGAAAAAACCCCCAGCAAACTCAATTCAACTGTTATTTGGGGATATTAAGAGACTGCTGGTCAGCAGTGGGCAGCTTCAGCATTTTTCTAAATGAAAGTGAATCAGTTCTGACCAAAGTTGATAAACACAGTACGTAATTAGGTGTTATTTTCACATGTGATGTATTATTTGTTCAGATTAGACCATTTTTTATTTATTGCATTCACAGAATTTACACCTGTTACCTTTTAAATTAAGTAATGCGTAACTATTGCACCTCTATTGCAAAACAAAGTACATACTGCCAAAGCCATTAGAGTAACACATGGCACTAAAGTAATGCTCTAAACAACACATATCATTAACAAGTGTCTCTTGAAACATGAGAAATCTAGTTGACCTGAGCCATTTCCTGTGATCACTCAGAGTCCTACAGATCTGTACACAGGGGCTGCATTGAGGGCTGTTGTGTTTCTCAGACATACAGTCTCCAGTTTCCCGGACACAAATCCTGCTTATCTGCAAAAGAGAATCCTGCCTTTCCATCCCACAAGTTCCACCAGCTAAGAGCAACCAACCAAGAGCTACCAAAAGCAGAAACTTCTCTCACACAGTCGAAGCTGTGGATGGAATCTCAGCTGACAATTACCTTTTGAGTCTGACTTTTTATTCAAGTCATATAACAGATAATGATGCATGCATAAGGGGACCTTTAGAAGCATCATTTTGTCTTCATGTTTCCCAGCTTGTTCAGCGAGACCTCTGTGAAAACCTAATGCAAGCACAATCTGTAATGAATATGTCAAGTTTCAGAATGCAGGATGGAAATATGCCAAATGTTTGTCACAGAAGATCTCAAGCCACAGTGAAAGAACAAGCCTACATTCAGTGCTGGTCAGTCTAAACTCTTTCCTTGTCTCTGAGGATCAATGGAGGGTTCCAGGAGATGAGATCTGGATTTAGTTCATTTGCAGATGGTGATCCATAATGGGTTTCTGGCCAAACAGTCATGGAAGATTTAAACAGCTCATGAAAAACATTCCCAGAGCAGGATGGCCTGCCAGATTGCAAAGATGTTTAGTGGAAGCTCTGAGCTGTTGCATCTTGGCATGCCGGGATCTTGCGTTTTGTCACAAAAACATAATCTAATTGTGTAAATATCACATCGCTGACAGCAAGATCTATCTTATGCTAGTGTTATTTTTTAATATAGCAACTGATTTAATTTTCCCTCATGTTTTCAAGCAGCTCCACTGCTTTAAATTTGCAGCTGGCACTTGTAAACTGTATTTATGTGTATACAAGTTAGATAACACTGTAATGTGACATATCTGCACTCCTGTCTGACTGAAATCCCACCATAATGTTTATTAAAAATACACATCCCGCAAAGTTATTATAGTTTACTACAACAAACTATTCAAACGTTTGCTTACTGAAATCAAATAAAAAGGCATAAATATTATTTAAAAAGGAAAATTAGAAATGTTGCCTGAAGCTGAGGTGCTAAAAAAATTATTAAATGAAAATAAATAACTAAAACTAAACTTAAGCAAACTGAAATAAATAAATTCATCATATACAGCAATATTAAAAAATAAAAGAATGAAACGACAAAAGCTGTAACAAGTCAGTTAAAAAATGATCTAACATTCACATCAAAACTAAAATATACAAATTAAAGCTAATCCAAAATATGAAAACTGAAAAATACAATAAAACTAAAAACGAAACAATATTAGCTTTGTTTCACACACAGTCAGTGCAGGAATACTGTTAAACAACCAAGATTTCACCTGAAAACATGCATCATACTCCAGTCTGTTTGAATTTATTGCACCTCACTAAATCTAAACCAACCTCGATTTGTTCTCAGGGACTGATGGATTCATCAAAACGAACGGGCATAAATTATACAAATGGTTCATGAATTTCACAGTATGAGCTTTGATGACAAATGTTCCAGTTTCTCCTGTGTGTGATGATTATGACAAACTGACATGATATCATAATTCACACCTCCTGCTCTAATGATATAAGTGATGACGTGACATCTCAAACTATTGAGCTGGATGACGCACACGACAGGAAGTGTTCATACGTCTGATCAAAATGTCCCACACTGAGGTAACATTACACTCACTTTTCATATAATACAGTCCCGTCACGCCTCTACTGTTGTTTTAATTTTTTGGCACCTGAAATGTGTTACGAGGGTGGCGAGAGACATTTTTGGCTGTATTATTTTTATCTGATTGCGTGTTGATGTCTGGAAAAATATGAGGTTTATTAGTTTCCTGGCGCTTTGTGCTTCATTATTTTGCCACAACAGTTTTGTTCTGGAGGAAGGTGGGGGCTGTTTTTCATTAAACGCTTGTATCGTCATAGATGCTAATGGTGAACGTGGGGAGAACAGGAAATTAAAACCTACATGGATACGTGAGAGGCAAAATAAGAAAAAAACACCTTTTCAGCCAGACTCTCAATTCATTATAAGCTACAATGCAAAACACGGACGGCCATATGTTTCCACAATGCCTTATTGATGAACTGAGTTGCAGAAAATGTTGTGACTGTGTCTGTCAGTGAGCATATTTTCTGAAGGCTATTCAATGATAATCTGAAGGTATAAACCACCAACTATTCTGTTTTTGGTATGCCAGTGCATGGAGGAGGTGCACAATCGCAGTTTTTTTTCTTTTTCATTACCGTTGATAGGAGAAGGAACACAAAACACATTTGGGCCCTCTGTGTGCCATAAAGAACATAATCAATTCTTTATTATTGCATTCGGGAGGCTCGCGGGCTGTCAGACGGGGAAAATGATTTTGCCGCAGACTATGAGAAGATAAATTCACGTGTGGAGCTTTTGCTAATGGCAAGCGGGACCAGGCACTGTCCGGTCTGTAAGAGCGATAATAAATGACAGCCGGACAATAGCCCACAGTGCAACGCTTGTCGCTTCAGATGACAATGTGACAATGTTCGACGATAGCATGATGGTGGGGCATAGAGATAGCTGAAACAGATCAAACTATTTCCCCCCGAGATTTCAGGGAGCACACATTAACCATCTCCCCAGACGGATGATAAATCCTCTTGACATGTTTGGACTTATTTTATAGCCACAACACATTGAAGGAGGGCAGCCAGACATCCGGTATTTCAGCAGATCTGGCTCTATTTGTGCAGCGGTTGCCATAGTGACCTGAGAGGTACAGTTGTATTGTAAGTGGAAGTTACCAGAGACAATGAAGCAGTAAACATTAAAGGCATTCACACATCAGGTAGAAAATAATAATCAAACCGCATCTGAAAACATATTCACGCTAGTAGCAATAACATTCATCGCCTTTAGAGTAACAGACAGTTTCTCTATTCTCCAGTTTCCTGGTAATTTCTCCTTTTTTTAACTGGAAAACTGGTGATGTTTCAGCACAATGAATCAATATACAAGAAAACAAGGAATGCTAACAATTTACTAGCACTGTTATGCTAATCTATGACTGAAAGCCACTCCAATAAGCTCAAATATGACAGGGCCCAACTTCTGCCATCAAACACTACACATTAATTGCTTTATCAAAGGTTAATTGGTCAATAGATACTAGACTGCCGGAGTTTAATTGTGCCATTAAAAGCTCTCACTGGGTCCAGGGTTCGAGTAATGGATTTTGTCGTTTGAATGAAAATATTATTAGGTAGTGGCTGGAGTGGTGAGTGTTGAGCTCTGATACGATGAAGCTCTCTCAATCCATGTCTGTCACACAGACACAATAAGAACACGCACTTCCTGCAAACAGTTTTACAGATATAAAGTATCATCTAGAGAGCTTTCACGTACCATTCCGTTCACAATTTTTGTAGGGTACAATAATTAAGGCAGGATAGGTGATTTGTCCAAAAACAGTTTTTGTTATGCTGGTTTAAAGTCTCTTAACATCCTGATACAAACCACTAAATGAAGTGGTCATAATATATGTGTGTGTATGTGTTGTTCAGACCGCAGTTATTCCAAATGAAACTCAAATTCCGACTCATGAACTAAACAGGAGAACGTTCCTAAATTCTGCCCCTGGTGCAGTTCTAAGCTGTGAACAGTTTATTGTGGTATCATCAGTGTCTTTCTCACAGCGTCTTTACTGATCACCGGGTCGTCCTCAACACAATCATTTCAAATCACTGACCTTGAATTGTTGCTTTCAAACAAGCTTTCTGCCCTTCCATGCTTAATTAATCAGGACATCAACAGTAATTAATCTCAGAGGAGAACTGATTATGTCGCATACAGCAGTAGGTTTGTATTACGCTGCTCTGTGGGCCTCAAAAACCAAATGTTAAATGAGTGGAAATGTGAAACAACACTTCTGATTTCTAATGGCTTTGGCTGCTGTCTCGGGAAAATAAGGCTAGTGGTCATTTCTGTAGGCTAAACTGACATCTAGAGAGCTCATTTCTGTTGTGCTGCAAACGTTTATGTCATACTGTACATCTTGACATGCTGGATAAAATAATAAGCCCACAACATTTGAGGATGATCTTTATATAACCTGATATAATATGAAGTCAGCATGGGGTGAATTTGAGTGTGCTATGCACCTTGCTATGCAAACTAGCAGAAATATTCTGGATTTCTTCATTTTTGTTTTCTTGGGAATATTATTTTCATTGGTATGAATTAGAATCAAAATAATTTTCCTAAACTCATTTTCCAATTAATATCAAAATGAGGTTTGCCTCCTCAGCTAACTGTCTGTCTGGTATATGAATAATTTGGTTTCACTTTTGTCAAAATAATCAAGTTTTAATTAAAGTAAGAATGCCTGAGCTCGACAAGAGCAAATTTCTCAGATATTCTTGAAACGCACATTCATTGTTGTAAAAGCAATTAAAGGCACTGTATAACCGAAATGACTCAGAGCAAAACTATAAGAATTAATTTAGAAAGCCATATGTGTTTTCTGCAACGCCTGTTTGTGAATACTGTAGGAAAGTGTATTTAAGTGTATTCCTCCCTGCCATTGAGTGTTTAAGTCAAACACGCCATGCAAATAAAAAAAACAAAGGTCTCGCTTCCAGGAATTAGCATCTCGCGCGAGGTTCCAGCTGTGTTTGCTGTCGCTGGAGAGATGCAACCAAATGCTTCACAGTGTTGCATCAATCTACTGCTGTTCTGCAGATATTCCACTTCTGACCCTCACTGCCACAAAAGACAAACATGCACTTTCCATCTTCTCTGACTGGACTGCCTGTCAGTCTGCCTATTCAAAGGTCTCTCTCTCTCTCTCTCACTCTCTCTCGCTCTGAGAGGTTTTTCTCCGCATCTCTTCATCTGGCCCTGCCTACAAATGTCACTTTGGTTTAGGTTTCATCACAGCCCCATAACCTCACAAAAAGAGCTTGATGCGCTGCATCAGAGAGCAGTTGCGAGGACTGCATTGGGAGATTGAATGTCACGCTGGGCAATCTCAGGTTGAGAAGTTGTTGGTTTGAGCAAGCATTTAGCAGACTAACTGAAGTAATGGCTATCTGTACAGTACAATATACAGAGGTCTGGAAAATTTCTTAAAACGGCATTTTTATAACTGAACAGTCCTGGACAAAGAATTGAAGCAACGCATCACCAATGAATCAGTATTTATCAATGAATCAGTATTTATCAGTGGCAAAACTCTTACATTTCTAAGCTATGTCTTACAAATATGGCATGTCAATAAAAAGATCATTGCAGAAGCAAATTTAAACTGGTAACTTATGTATTTTTAATTCACAAAGACCAACTACATTTCCCATCATTTTTTGTAACAATGGAAATATTTAATTCCACACATCATCTGCATCCTTGCTTTTCATTTCGTTGTAGTAGCTCTAAAAAGCTTCTAGCATTTGTAAGAAAGTGAAAAGGACAGAAGAAAATATTAAATTGCCCAATACATACATATGTTGTATCTTGAATGCACCATAATTAACACTTTCAAACGTGAAAATACCAACTTCTCAAGAGGACCTGAATGCCCCAATACTCTGGCAAAGCAAACACGTATGACTTGCAGTCCACAGCACCTGCTGGGAAATAAACCATGTCTTTCAAAGACTTCAGAAAAACAACATTAGTGTACTATAACCCAACACCATCCAGCACAAACCATCAATGGCACAGATAAAAATGGAAGGAAACAGGCAAAATGCCAGATGGAAGACGCAACCATAGCCTGTGCTGTATGTCTCTGTAGCTGAACACGCTATGGACGGATCCGAAGACTCGCAGACTAGTCAAAGAGAAATGTTAGATCCAGTAGACACACACACAATTTTTCACCACTGCTGCATTTAAATTCATTTTAAATCCCCCTCTGTACAAAGTCTCACATTTATTTTTAGCTCTTTGCCTGGGAAGCGTATGAACATTCAATGAAAATTCATTTCAACCCCCAACACTGTTGAAATCTCTTTCTCAGAGTATGTTTACGCCCGTACAGCGCTCATATAGTTACTTTTATCTTCTACCTCTGTGCACCCCAGACAGTGTTGAAGACAAACAGTCCTTCCCAATAATCCACAGAAGCCTAATAGTTTATCTATAATTGTGGAGGTTCTGTATAAAGAGGCTTTCCTTTATGTGCAGGGTCATTTAACACGGATCTCAGTGGGTGACTCTTACATTTAACATGGTGCTCTGTGTGATACGTCTGATTGCCTTTTGCTGACTGGTCTGTAAGTGCTTCTCTGCCCTCTCGGCTCGACTGCAGCCTCTGCTGCCCCCGCTGTGACTGAGCAGACTTGGAGATTTCTTGTGCTGTCCTCATCACTGTGAACCCTGTAATCGCCTCAGGTGAGAACATGCATGCTCTCTATGCACAGCATGAAGGGTGGCCTGAGACTGTTTTAAAAAGAGGTCACAGGTTATCTCTACTTGCCTTGTCCATCTGTAGGCATCTGATACACAGACCGTTCTATGATTGGACATTTGTGGAGGAGACTCAGGGCCAATCACGAACGCCTGAGAACCCTTTAAAACTCCACCTGTATTGACCGGCTTCCAACAAAGATGTTATCACTCATCTCTGTAAAAAATGTGCACTTTTAAGTTAACGAAGGAGGATCTTTTACTCACATATCCGCACAGGAGATGGTGCTATCATCACAGAATCATACACTTATAATGAATCCCATAACAAACAGTCTTTAAACATCATCCTTTACATGAGAAACAGTAAGGCAGTGTATCGCCTGACACATGAACAGTCAGATAATGTTAAGCTACATTAACAAAGAGTAAAAATAGTGGGAGGCATAAATGGAGCTGCTTTTCTGCTAGAGAGGAACATAATAATGCATAGCTGAAGTTCTTCACCGCCAAACTCTTTATTATAAGAAGCAGGTTTCCTGGGAGCTGCTGTACGCTATCAGCGCTCATCAAAGACACTGTCAAGAAAATGTAAAACTGGGACTTTCAGAAGCTGTCGCAGACGCTCTGCACATTCAAATGAGACGGCCTTATTAATTCTTCAAAGCTCAGTGACTTCCTTTTCTCCCCTGACTAATTTTGGCACATTTAGGAACGATGAAATCTGTCACCCTCAAAAACCCACACTGACGGACGCCGGCGTACTCGGAGGTCCACTCCAGTGAAAGGTGTCTGATTCTGTGTTTACTGAAGAGTACTGAACACACATCAGCTTTTCTTTAAGACAATGTCATGCAAATCTGTCATTATATGGACATAAAATTCCTGGATTATGAAGCAGATACAGACATTGTGGTGTCTGCAAATCATCTGTGACATTTGTTCAAGGCATCACGGTCATTTAAAAAAATATCTGTCACCATTAAACATCCATCTTCTTCCATTTAAATGGAAATAGAGCAGTCAGCAAGTTATAAAAAATGGCTTGACTTTGCACAAAGCTACAAATGAGAAAATAAGGTGATTGAATTGAATTTGAGAAATCTCTTGTCCATACATATTTAAATACATTTTTTCTGGAGTCTGTTTATAATCCATGAAGGACAGTGTAGTGGGAGACAGAAAGAGAGAGCTGTTGCATATTCATTGTACAGTACAGGAGCTGTGTGCAACCTCTCAGATAGAAAACACAGAGGTCAAATGAATATGGAGAGGAGATGTAGTCATGACCTCTTTCTCTGGAAAACAAGCAAACCTTCTCATTTCCCCTCAAGAAATGTATTAAAAGAGGCCAGGGAAGGATGTGCATGAGGGTTTGTTTTAATAGGGAAATGGAGCACAATTTTTTTGCATTGTTTTTTATATTTGCTCAGCTGCAGAGTTGTATTTTCTGACATGGGACATCAAAGCTCTCATTATCTTAATTAGATATACTTCAGAATCTATTAGCATCAGCTGTTTTGCACATCTAAAGGAGATTCTTAATGTGCTATCGAAAACAGATTTTGAAATGCAAATTCTGAGGCTGTAATTGATCTAATTTATAGGTTTATAAACTAGTGCACTAGTGTGGTCTTAGCAGCTCATTAGATTTCCCTTAAGGGCTCTTTGGCTAATACTTACTGGATGGCTTGTTTTAACTCTGCTGTAAAAATACACGTAATCTATATAAAATATTTAGTATTTCATTTAACCGTTACAACAGACCAATCTGTATCAGACTGAACGCTCCTCACCAACAACCATGGGACTAATTACTAATTCCATAAAACATCAGGAGCATCTTCAGTGGTGGATGGAATACTGCTGCTTGACTGACATTCCCGAAACTCCTGCAGCTAATAAACACTCTTAAGCAGGTGGCTAAATTTGTGTCTGTTACCAGTGCTCCTTTCCAAAGGCCCACCTCACATTTAAACAATCAATCTCCTGCGACTGGCCCACAGAAAGACAAGGCTGTTTTCTTCCAGCCAGAGAGCCTGAAGGGCTGGCCAGCACTGGAGCTTGGGAGGATAATCCTTTGGATCGAGTCTCTCTGGGAAAGCGCCAGCCGGCCGTCAGGCGGTTTTAGGCAGCCAGCCCGGTCAATCCCCACACTCTGCAGTTCAACATCTTGATGATGCCAGAGGTCAGACTCGCTGTAACCATGTTGTGGTCCAGCAATTCCAGAATTCACTTTCTAAAATGCATACATGCAGTTTTAAAGAGAAGGTTTTCAGCGAGCTTTGTTCAGAACTGTTTTTGTTACGTGAATAAAACATTAACATCTTTTTCATCGAACTGCTGTAAAAAAACACTAATTTCACACTTAAATTTATGTAGTTGGACATATTATCTTTTCTGATGTGATATTAATTAACTATTAGAAATTATAAAGCTACTGCTTTTATTTCTGTACTGTAAACTGTATATTTACAGTATGCAGCTATATATGCAAATTTTTGGCATTTAACACACACACACACACACACTCACACGTTTGTTTCACTATTACATGCTCCACACAGTATCTAGTGAGGGCCAGTAAAATGTATAAAAACAAGTTTTTATAGTATTTCACTAACCCAGCTAACAGAGAACGTACTTAGAACGTTGGCTAACGTTCTCTAAAACTTATCCAAGTTATCAAATTACATCTTGTAGTAATGTTAATTGAACATTTTAACATTGTACAACATGTATATGAAAAACGTTATTCTTATGTTGATAGTGGAATGTTTTAAAAATGTTACAGAATTTTAAAAAAATATTTAAAAATGTTCTTATAACCAAGCAATAATGATAATACAATGTCTGAAACTGAATGTTCCTAGAACATTCAAAATAACATTTTTAATATTTTTGTAACTTAATGAAGGGGAACATTAGGGAAACAGTCTTATAACCTTAAATTGTTAGATGGGTAAGTGAGACATTTTGCCCCAAATATAACTGTTCCTATCTCCATTTCTCACCCCGGTCCTTTTCACTCTTTTTCACGCTCTCCCCACAGCCTTCTTCTCACCCCATGATCCCGGCTGAAGCTCCATCTCTCTCTGTCATGTCTTATCTCCAGAGAATTTTTAGGATTTTACTTGAGAACTGGCCTTGAGCATCAGTGCTCCAGTGGAAACCGTATCTCCTCAATAACAGGAGAAATGTTTATTTTCATGACCTTTATTTGCTGCCTTCGCTTCAATCCAGCGCGCAGTCACTCTCTGATTTGCAGTAATTACTTTTGCAGACAGAGGTGAGTCGGTGTGTTGGCATCACACGAGGTTTGCGCTGGCCGGCGTCTGTGTTTTCTTCAGCATGCAGATTTGAGTGTTGCTATAAGGTTACACACAACTTCAAACAATGCTTCCTACAGTCTGAGATGGTTTGATTTGTGAGACAAACATGTGAAAGTGAAGACGTTCAAAAGGAAATGAAATGAAAAGCTTTTGAACCGTGAGATAAAGCTGAAGGGGTTCACAAAACAGTGGCTTTACTTCTGGTATTTCAATGAAAAACCTGTTTTATCCGCTCACCACTTGCTGTTCTTACAACCAAGCAATAACAGTAATACAACATCTGAGAAACTGGACTATTGAACGTTCCAAGAACTTTCAAACTAACATTTTTAACATGTTACCTAATGGAAGTGTTAGGGAAACATTGGGACTGACCCACTAAGCAGGGAACTGCAGCAGGCAGACTGCATGAAGCTCAGACTTCTGTGTTTGCATAAAAGCAAAACGATGCAGAGAGGGTGTGCAAATAAACGACAATCACAGGCACAATTCATTTAAAACGAATGTGCTTCGGGAATTGCTTGCCATATGCAAATAACAAATTCAGTGTAACAGCTGCATTCATAAAGCTTCTGTTTTCGAGTTTGCAGCATAACATTATTTCAGAACATCAAGCATTCATTGACACCGGAGCTGATCTCTGAATTGGCAATTATGTTAAATATCTGCCTGTGAACAGACCCACTGAACTGTGAAACGCTTTTAATTGTGACCTGAAGAACACTTAGGTCATTTTAAAACCTCATCACAAGCAAATCAAAGAAATTTAAAAAAAGAAAATTGAAAATATTTCCTAACAAGAGCAGATAAATGAGTAAACAAGTAGCAGCACGACACAATAATACAGGGAGCTGTGTCTTCACCAGCAGCTCAACAACAAGAACAGGGATGTAGCTCCCACCACAAAGAACAAGTCTCTCTTATTCTTCTGAAGAACGCAGTTCTCTCTCTATCACACTCACATTTTGCCCAAATCCTGATCTGGGATCTCCATTTGGCATCTTTTATTTCTGAAGGCATGCTGTTGCTGTTTCACAGTGAGACCGATCTTACCAAACCTTTGGAATTTTTTCAGTATACGTCTAATGCCAAAACACACTGCATGTGTGTGTCTTCAAACCCTCTGCACCTTTCAGAGTAAAGAAAGCAGCTCCAGTGGATTTCTGTTTGCCAGTGAGATCTTTTGATCAGCTGCCAGGTGATGACAGATGATCTGCATTAATCTCTCTCCTTCCCTTCATCTCCAGCTCTGACTCTTTCCAAGCTGAGGGCAGCGAGTGAAGCTCATCAGTTTGAGAATAAAATGACGGCATGTGGGAGACATTTCTGGATGTCTTTATTATCTCTTCCTGTCTTTATGCTACATTTGTTTTAGTAGAACTGAATTATATCAGCAGAGCTGATGAGTCAAACTTGCTGAAAAACTAAAGGGAACAAGGTCAGACAAAAACTCTCGGAAATAGTCTGTAGTGTACGGAGCTGGTTTACTGTCGGCCTGCACCGGTCTGTGAGATTTTAAAGTTCTCTGTTTTGATTCTTGCCCTTCATTCCATTAAAGTTTGCAAACTACTAAACAATTTAGTCCTTTATCAGAACCGAGCTGCTCTCACTTGACTTCTTCATGAGCATGTCATCGATAAAACTGCAAAACAAATTTGCTTATTGACTTTGCTTGAGTTTTAACTGTGTGTTTTAACCCTGCGGCTGCCCAAATTACTCAAAGAGGATTGGACAAACTTTACCAATAACAGTCAACTATTTTACTCTCAGCCAAATGTTTAAAAAATTAGGTTTTGATGGTTCAGTCATTCACTTTGGGCAGTATATATGCATTGTATGTGTATATTATGTATGCGTGTGGATGGAGGTGTAGAAAAGCACTCCTTTTTATATTTGTAAAAAAAGATCCCACTCACCATTTTCTGACACGTTAAGTTAGATTAAATATTGCCATTCATAATAAATAAACATGACATCACATTGTTATTGCCTGTGCTGAACAGTGGAGAAACAGCAGAAATATGTCTTTCATCACCAAATTATCCTGAAGGACACAAACGGTCGGTGTGACATACAGACACGCGTTCATGTTTGAAACAGGGAGGGCAGACTGACCTCTGACAGATGGTGCGAATCACACGTCTCACCTCAGAACTATCAGCATGAGAGTTGTCACCATTAAGCAGAGCTGAACTCCATGCCCTTTTCTCGACATCCAGGTGTGAGTGTGACGTGTTACTTCAGGAGGGTCACTGCTTTAAAGAAAACATTCACCCTCATATTCCAAACCTATATGCTGTTTCTGTGTGGGCGCTTGTGTGATAATATAACACACACATCATATGAAGCCATCTTGTTTGTTTAAAGCTTAAAGCTGCAAAATGTTACTTTTCTAAGTTAAAAATGAACAAAAATGAACAATTATTGATCAAATATGTAAAACCTTAACTTACCCCTGTTTGCAAACCACACGTGTCATTTCTATGTTTGCGTTGTGTCCGTAAACAGGCTTCAGTTGGTGCCAGCGTTTGTAGCTTGTACTGACAGCAGTTGCTTAGAATGTACACTTTACATTCACATTAAGAAAATAACTCTGCAAGTAACCTGCAATCTTATAGTAGAGTAGAGAGACAAAAGTCAAGCATTGCAGCTTTAAGATAGTTGACTCTGTATGGCAAGAGGCTACATAGCGATTCTTCAAAAAATCCACAGAATGACGAACAGCATACAAGTTTGGGATGACATGAGGGTGAATTAATAATGAGAGAATTTTCATTTTTGGGTGAACTATCGCTATAACTCCATATGACTCTCTGCAAGATCTGGTACTGCCAAAAAAGATGCCGATTTCTCTCTGCACTTCCTGTCACAGCTAACAGCTGCTGATGAACGACAAGTGATGGCTTGTGATGGCGCGTCTCCATTAGAAAAACATAACCAGCTGTTATTTGGAAAGGGGATGGTGGGCTTATTACTGTGATTTCCAGTGGGAGCAGCTCTCCTGTTTGGCTGATTATTTTGCGTGGCTGAGCTTCTGCAGGGAAGCGACGTGTTCTGTGTCTCTGACAGATAACAGCCGTTTGCTTGCACCAAGGCCCAAAGACAAAGGACAAAATATTTTGTACTTTGGCTGGAAAATATTGAACTCTTTAGAGTCTGGAAGAAGCCAGTGGTTTGTGTTACCCCAATAGGGGCACATGGTTTCAAGTCCAAATTTCACTGCTCAGTTTGTCATTTTGTAATTTTGTGAGGTACACGTCACTTTAGCTGAGCTAACTCATAGTACTCTGACCTAAAGCAGGTGACGCTAAACAACCAACACAGTGGGGTTATTTACACAACCATGTTTTGAACCAAAATGGAAAAACCTTGTATGCGCTTTGGTTGTTCATTTACACAATACCCTCGTTTTGGGCTTCTTTAAAAGCTTGTACTTTAGAAACGTGTGAACGTGGATCGTTTTGACAACGTGAGTACGTGAAACTTTTCATAAACGCAAAGGAAAATCGATTCTGTTTTTCACCACATCGCTGTCATGTAAACGTACCCTGTGTTTTACAGATAAAGGAACAGCCCTGAGAGATTTTGTTTCAAAGACAAACTAATAATAGCTTTTACAACAAGAGTTATCAGAGAATTAGTCCTGTCAGCATTACACCATGAGAATTAAGTAGCTGTTTTACTGTGCTTTTATTTTAAAGCAAATATCAGGCTGCATGTGTGTGGCTATATGAACTATATTTTCCTTAGTTATTTTTATTTTTTTTTAAATACACAACATTTGGTCTCGTCAAAATCTTGAATTTCTTTACATTTCTATGCGTCACTGTTTTCAGGGCTATGGCTTTCACGCTGATGACAGATCCAGACTGACTCTGCTGCTGGTGTGACACCATGAGCTCCAGTGAAACTCCTGCACTCTTCTGCTTTACAATCACAGCACACGTGCTGGATGCTGCTGTCCTGGATCAGGAACAGCTGTTTGAATGAATCATTAATGCTCACTCACAGCCAGCTGTACATCTGTGCCGTCTGTAACATTCATTAGTTCACTGAAACTCACGCACCTCTGCAGTCTATGTACAGTACATATGCATGTGGTTACTGTAAATGTGTCTGTTACTGTAGTTAAAAGTGCAAAGGATTTATGCACCTCAAGACAGTGGACAGTTGACGTATGTCCAGAAGCAACATTTTTAAATTGCGGGGCACTTTCTCGTCACGTGGATTTTGATCTGAACTCTGTGTTTAAATGATGCATTCACACGTTTAAATGAATCAAATGGCACCTTTTGCAGATCATTTTTTATTTTAAACTAAGAATTCTGCCATCATGTGCCTATCCACATGTAACGCAAAGTTATAGTATGAAACTTTTTTACCCTATTAAACCCTCTCTCTCTCACACACACATTTGTATGGTAACCTAACACTAAACTAACAGTTACTGTAATGTCTTAAGATTTTAAGAACGACTTTTCTGGGACTTTTTTTCTGCCATGGGGTCCCTTAAAAAGATGCCCAGATTCTCATGTGATTGTTTATATTCAGATAATAACAAGCCAATTCACAAACAGCCACTGTGTTGAACTGAGCGTTTTATTATTTTAACAACAGATTACAACTACTCATTTATTGTAGTTGTCCTGAACATGGTGCAAAATTCTGAAATAAATCAAGAGCTTACTATTTACAGCAACTATTAAGTCTGACAAAAAAGTAGAGATTTCCTACTTTACCACGAATATTATATCTAATGCAAAGGCCTATGACAGTTTTTTAACTTAATGGCTTCTATAAATGCAGATTTTCTCTTTTAGTGCCAAGGCTGTATCTGAAAACTGTGTATTAGCAGGAGTCACTGAAAACTGAACTGTGAAGTATATCTGAACATCTGTAAGCACCTGTCTGTTACCTTTTAGAATAATTACAGTAGCATGTTTAATGTCAGCTCAAATACCACGCTAACCAGCATTAGAAAAGAGGTCGAAATATCTTGCAGTTGTTGTCAGGGTTTAAAAGGATAAAAGCCTGCACTTGCGTCTACAAACCGGCAGAACCTCAGGACCTCCTTACCCCTCTTACTACAAATAACAATGATGCTGGCAGATTAAAGCAGGAAGGTTGTGACATAATTACCTGGAAGGCACAACTTTGTAATGTGTTACATTTACATTTATGCATTTGGCAGATTTTATCCAAAGATCTTTTATCCAAATTGACTTACAGTGCATTCAAACTGTACATTTGATCAGTATGTGTTCCCTGGGAATCAAACCCACAACATTTGTGCTGCTAACACAATGCTCTACCAACTGAGCTCCAGTAATTCAAATTGTTGAAAAAGAAGGCACAAAATATAACATTAAATGGCACTTACCTGTTTGTGGGACTCAGATGGGTTTGTAGGAAGGCGCCTTGTGTTTTGAGAAAATGATAATCAATGTATCCATGGAAAAGCAGTTTGTTATCTCTGCAACACAAACAGAAGAGGAGGATGTTGCTCATTTGCAGGTGGCTTTGTGCGTCGTGCAAGCGCATGTGAAGAGTGTTAGAGGAAGTCTTCCTGCTGAGAATTCTGTTTCCAATCTTTGCACGCTGGAGGGGGCAGCCGGGGGTGCTCTGGGGAGTGGGGTTCATGCGAAACGCCAAAGTCGTCTCTCTGTGTGCGCATAAGTGCATTATGGGATTCCAGAGTGCTCACACACAGAAGGCCTAATTGGCTCTCCATGAAGGGCTATAACCATATATCACAAACCCTGTTTCTAAAAATCACAGCCCAGATAAAGTATTACTGATGCTGTTATTATCCCAAATCAACTGTTAATTAAATATTAACAAAAATGACACATTTATACAGAGGAAGCAGATCTACAGCTGGAGCCACATTCATTCACACACAAGCAAATACACATTCAAACACACCCTGTCATCTGTACCCATGAGTCCATATGAGCACAGGGTGAAAAACACACAGGGCAAATCATCGCTCGCTTTCCTACTGTGAAGTCACGCTGCCCGCAGAGCAGACGAGTTCTCACGTCATTTTATTAGCACTGCAGGGTAGAAGAACAGGGGTCTGCAGAAACACAGCCACTTCCAGAATACAGAATATGACTAATGCCCTCTTCATTCTGTCAGTATTTCTATTCGAGTGTGTTTACGTGTTGCAACCTTTATGGTACTTATACTACATGCCTTTCATACACTCAGAGAAAAGAAAAAGATTGTTCCTTCAGAGCTCAGAAGAAACATGGAAATCTCAAGTGAGTTGCACATTTCTCTTTGGATGAATGTATTTAATGTGATTAACATGTCAAAAAATAAATAAAATAGCACACTTCAAATCTCAGCACATTTTGTGACATTAAGATCCATTCTGAAACTCCAGAGGAGACACACAGATTGTTGTCTGTTTCTCAGGAAACAAATCTGAGAAGCAGAAGACTCGGTCTTCAAATTTCATTGCTGTCTAGGAGAAAAAAACTGAAAAACTGAGATCTTATTTGTGATGAAAACATGTATACTGTAAAACATCCAGCCATTTAGTGTTTAAAAATTCAGCTAAATGTTTGTGAAAGACGTGTATGTTAATTGAAGTATGAAAGCTGACACATTCTGAAACCAAAAGAGACAATCCTCAGATCCACACACTAGAGACCTAAATCAGATAAAGTGACAGAACTAGACATTATATCTACTGTAATTCATCTCTCAGAAATCCTGAATGTCACACACTGTTTCTGCCCTGGTTTCACTGGAAAAGAAGTCACAGATCATGACACAGAGGGGGAGAGAGAGACAGAGATGGAGAGGGAAGAGGAGAAAGAGATGGAGAAGAGGGAGAGAGAGACGGAGAGGGAGAGAGAGAGACAGTTCCCTGACTGGAGTGAATCCATGGAGGGGGAAGAGAGAGAGAATGTCTGCTCATTATTCAGCCCGGAACTCAAGGCCACAGAAAACAGCTCTCTTCATTTCTCTTGTCAAGCTGTGCCTCTGTTAATGGTGTGTTCTCAGTCAGTGGTGAGACAAAAGGGTGGCTCAGTCAGTACCAGGCATGTAGACGGTCAAGATAAGCACTTAACACTTTCTGATGTCTGCTTCTTCTGTTGGTCATGACCACCCGCTAACATTTCTGATAAAACACCTTAAAGAAACAGTTCGCCCAAAATGAACGCCGCTGTTATTTACTCAGTATCACCTCAAACCTGTTTAACACTTTCTGTGTGAAACACAAGTCATTATTACACAGATGTGTATCATACAATATACTGTACAGATGAGTTGACAGATGAACTCCTTTAAAAGATGATGAAAGATTTGCTCACTTGCTTTCTAGGTCCCACATTGATCTCTTACAACACCACAAGCTCCCTACATTGGAGAATGGCAAACAATCCCCTCATTTTACCCAAAAATTTCCCTTTAAAGTTTTATTATATCTGAATTCCTGTGAGGATCAGCTGGGCAATATGCAGTGCTGAAACAGCCACGTTCTATTGAAAAGTGAGATTGACTTATGAGCATGGCTTGGTTCGGTCCTTCTTCCATTTGGGTTCTGATTGGACTAATCCAATGAGCTAATAAGATGAGCAGCTGTGACTCTGCTGTTGGGTTCCATGTGCTGAGATGAGACTGGACTGGCCATCAGTATACACATAATTCACCAGTGACAGGATCTTTTCCATTTCCAGAAAAGCATGTGATGTCAAATCCCACCGAGAACTTATGGTTTATGCATCTATATTGAAGATAACTGGTTTATGCGTCTATATTGAAGAAATCACTGTGGGATTACACATATAATGGATTACGGATAACAGCTACCATATGGAGTGATTGTAAACAGCAAAAAAGCGTCTAACAGCTTCTAACAGCAAAAAAAAAAGTCCCGCAATCACAATAATTAGAATGACAGCAAAATGGAGTCTGTCAAGAGTTTCAGACACTCTTGTGTTAGTGAAAGCAATCACAGCATGTGATAGATCCTCCACACATTCCACATTAAGCGTCCATATGCTTTCAGATCTGTGCACATGAAGAACGCTTCTAAGGCCTTTTGATCCTTGTATAAACCTCCATCAGAAGACTCATGTCCATCCAAACTAAAGGGTCAGGAACCAATAATAAATCTGACATCACCTCCAAATCCTTATGATGCTCCAAACACAACTTTTTATTTTACCCACAGACTGAAATATCAGCTCCACAAAGAAAGATGTACCGTGATCAAATGGCTGTCAAGTTGCAATTTTGCTTGGTTTGCTATAAATAACTGATCATGATTTGAAAGACAACTGCACTACTAGACTAATAATGTACCTCATGTTTTGTCTTATCTTCTTTGGGGCACAAACAGGTGCATGACAAATCTTGATATATAAAATTTTTCCAAAGTATTTGAAGCTCATATGTCAGATTCATACATGCCAGTCAGAACAGCAGTGTGCTCAGCCTTAAGGTTTCCTCAACACACAGAAGACATGCATAGAGACTAAAGGAGTCGATCTGAGTGTAAATGTGTTTGCCAGCACTGTGGGAAATGAGGTGGTGCCGCTGAATCCTGAGAGACGCCGATAACCCTGAGCTCCACGGTCACAGTTCCTTACTGAAGTGCTTCTCATTCCTGTCCTCTCTACAGACAACACAAACCGCATGAGCTGTGATCTAAACAGAGTTCATCCAGATACATGTTTACTGCCCCACTCACGAGCTAAAGACGTACTGCTGAACCTGAGAATGCGATGCCAGGAAAATAAAAAAGATGCTTCAGTTTTTCCCTAAAGAAGCTGGTGAATATTATAAACGCTTTGGTAAAACCAACATAAACGCAGTATAATGTGTGAGAGGTTGTATTGACTTATATCAGTGTATCATCTATAAAGAGGAGAGTCTGAGTGATCTGTAAGATCGTGAGTGATTTGGAGCTGTCCATGGTGCTGAACATTTAACCACAATTTGTGATTCTATTGCAACTGGTTAATAAAAGACACCAAAACTAGAAAAGTGATGTGATTTGAAGGCAAGTGGATTTGAAGGGCTTTTCATTTCATTCTGGAGCACTGAAAGAGAAGCAGTGAATTGAACACAATTTCTTCTTGAATCTCAAAGGCTCTAGAATATTCCCACAGTAAGTTTGAGCAAAGTGTGAACAGATAAACCTGAGCGACTCAGCTGGACAGAATTATTCTAACCCAATTAACTCTCTCCATTTGAAAAATCAGCAGTGACCTCTGCTTACACACACACCACCCCCTGATTTGTTTTATACTGTATGGCTTTAACTAGCTTTGGTTCTTGCTTCAGGGAGATTTGTAAATCCTCATTAATATTTGTCCAGTGTGTAGTGAGGAAAACATTGTCATTCATTCTTATTAAGAAGCAGTTTAATATGAGCTTTCTCATATTATGAGCTTTCTGTTTACATTGTGCTAGAGGGAGATAATTTTCAGCCGACTTCAACCTTAGAGAAAAAATCTTCCTAATTTGATCCATATCCAATGAATTTATTGCTTTTATTCCTTGTAGGTCTTCAGGTAATTGTGTAATTCTGAATGTACATAATTGCAGGTTGACAGCCGTTCAAGATAACAGATAGACGGTCTATTCTGTCCTCGGGCACTGCTTACTTACTCACTTTAATCTTTTTGATTTCCAGTAGATCAAACCGGGGAATCTGAATTTGTAGTAATTATGCTTGTTTCAGTGCTGCTGTGAGTTCTGTCCCAAAATTCTTAAAATGAAATGAAAAGCAAACAAGTGTGACGTAATTCCAGACAAAATCTGACCAAAACAAAGCTGCCATTTCCAACTTCTAGAAAAACCTCCAGAGTCATAATCACACTTAGCATGGCAGGTTCTGTTCTAATGCCCCACATTCTCATGTTATGACTCTAACATTTTAGTTCTCATGGCTTATTACTTTAATATATCACCAAACTAGAACAGCACGTCTCACACATATTACAAGAGCTTTGTTTCTTTTTCCCAGCTTGCTTTCTTCAGCTTATGAGCATTATAAAGGAAGAATGTTCTGGAGGATTAAAGGATGAGTGGTTGAGAATCTTCTCATGTGTCCTCTGCTTGTAGATGGAAGATGGGCTTTTTCAACAAGTCTTGCTCTATTTTCTCTCTCTCTGATGGATACCTGTTTTAGCCTGTAGATTTTCTTATGACAGCTGGCTCTCCCACCCCCGATGAAACCGAAAGAACTTTCTCAAGCTGTCAGAGATTCTCTTCTATCTCACATCACCGACAGACGAACCGTCATTACAGACTCTCTCTCTCTCCTTTCATACTGTTTCTCTCTCTCACACAGATACAAAATGAGATGAGTCTGCTGTCACATTGGGATTAAAGTGATCTCTTTCAGAAGAAAGGAAAAGGAATGTTTTTACTGCATGCTAAACTTTGCAAGAGAGCAGCTGAGAAGAAAAAGGGTGCATAATGTGACCTGCTATCTCCTCAGATCAATTCATTTTCTGCTTTGAAAAATATTGACCTACTCTCACAAAAACATCCTCCCAATAAACTCAAAAAAGTGTTAAAATGTCTACCAGCCAAGCATGACAACAGCAACCATACATTACATCATCATAATGTTTCATTTCAGATGCATGGAACTGAGAACATTTGCGCACAGAATTACCAAACATGTTAATCTGTTATGACAACCAAAAATCAATACATTCCTGTTCACTGAGGTCAGGGTCAGAGGTGCACATGAATTATGAATGATATGAAACGAGATCCTGATTCAGGAGTGAACTGTGAGAACGCCTCGTTTCTGTTTTAAAGATTCTGTTAATAAAGGCTAGCCCACAGAGATGCAACATACAGCAGATCAATAGAGCTCTAAGACGGCAGCCAATAAGCAACTGCCACACAAAGCAAGACAGATAAAGGCAGGCCAAAGTCAATAAGACTGTAAATACATCCAGCTGCACTCACTTACAGAGCTGATTCTATGGGCTATTATTGGTGGAGGCTTTCTACACAAATCACATTAGCATGCATTTTAAGAGAAACATACATGGAAACGACAAATGACGCAAAAGATGTTATTAAGATTCGCAATTTGAGAAACCACAAAAGGCAAGAAGCAGGCCAGCATGTTCTTGAAGTCACAAGCATAATGTTGGACCTGTGGAGAGAGAAGTCATTGATTTTTTTTTTTTTTTTTTTACAGAAGTGCCAGTTCATCATTCAGGGAGACACTTACGATCGATTCCTCCATTCGTTTGTTTGTGATTTTGTTACTTTAAAGCTGGTCATCATGCTATATCTCAGCCCCTGCCGCACATCTCACAGCTGAAGATAAATGTCCAGGTGGATGAGCTCAAAGAGAAAGATTTAATGAAAACAATCTGCTGTGCTCTATAGTGTTTTCAATAAGACCTTTAATTTAGTATAGTGACTTCTCATTTGTACATTTGTGTGAAATTTGTATATTTAAGTATTTAGTATGTGCCCTGTTTAGAATACTTTTAGAATTGTCTTTTTTATATATATTTTTATCCGTCTGTCAGTCTGTATGAACAGGAAGCAAGGCCCAAAAACCACCACCTCTTTCATTACAAAACCCGAGCATCTACATCTTAAGCACATTACAAGGTGCGCAGAATGAACATTCTATTACCTTCAGTGACACTTTCATCTGAATCTCGCCTTTAATCATTTCCCAGAATCCTTTGAGCCTGGTGGGAAGTGAAAGCGAGGAAAGTATCCAGAAACCTCTCTCTCCCTTCTGCAGCAAAAAAGAAGAAAACACACTGAACCCACGACCTCTCCAGCGGCTATAAAAGCTGTCAGTTGTCCAGTAGTGAGTAAAATCTAATGCAGCTTCAAAGGATACAGACTGTGAAAGAAGATCCACTGACAGTGATGGTTAGATTGTCTTCATTCAGATGAATCAACATTAAAAGCGGGGGTTTATCTCGAAATGATTCTGGAGTCATTTGATTTTGTGTTTTCTATGGTATTACCTAAGAGAGATTACTCTGGTCAAATTGAAAACATTTAGCCTGGAATGGACAAAAGCTTATCATTTAATTTGATTGCGTTTAATATTTACTTTGCTGTACACTCAAACCTTTTACATAATTTCAAATAAAATGTGCTTCTGTCTGGTATCCAGTATGCAAGACTTGTGATCAATCCCTCCTGAATCGCTCTCTACAGGACTTTAAAATACTATTAATACCGAATGGACTCCCTCATTAGATGCTCTTCCAAACATGCTCTGGCTATTATGAGCCCAATTTACCGACGGGCCTCATGCCTGCACGCCCAAATGCACGTCGACTGCCTTCTACAATTCCCCCTGTGTGTTGCCAACATCTATTGCAGGCCTGAAATCTCACAGTCACGAGAGACCGCCTGTTCGAGTGCCTGTTTCCCAGTTTCTAGAGCCCAAATGCTTGTGTTAAAAGAGCTATATGGAGTATGAAGAAAAGAAAGAACCAGATATTTAAATCTAACATGTTTTATCCTCCTCAGTAAAGCTCAGGGAATCCCCTGCTGTATGTAAACAGCGACATGAGATCTGAATACAGTATTACACAACGCTTGACCTTGAAATACATTAGCAGCATATAGATAATAACACACAGATTCCACAGAGAGCTTGTATTGACAGTGTAAACGTACAGTACAGTTGGCAGAACCATTTATTTGTAAAAATAAAAAAAAAACATTGGTTATGATGCTTTAACTTGCTCTTAATTTTAATTACACTTGATATGCTTTTAATTTGGTACTCACTATCAGTCCATTGCCTACTGTATTGTCCACACTGAAAACACATCACATGATCGTTTGTTCACACTGGGCATGCATGTACAGGAAAAGCAACAACATCTTTGAGTAGACAAATGAACATCATATGTTTGATGAATATGCAATAGACCCAATAAGCCTCTAACTCCAGAGAGGTGTGTACACCAGGCGTAACCGTAGCAGAAGTTCTGCGTTTAAAACAAAGATGCACTAGTCTGAACGTTGCCAAAACATGAAACCAGAATAAATCTTCCACAATGTATAGGGATAGGGAAAATAAGAGTAAAAATCTGTATTCCTGACCATCATGTAGACAGCAAAAACAACCAAGAAGTAAATGAAGTGCACATCCACTGCTTTAACCAGCACCACATTTACATTTAATCATACTGCAGGCTCTTTTTCTGTATGTGAATTGAATGTATGATCTTGGCTAACGGTAGCTCAACAGTTGAGCTACAGGAATCAACAAGGTCCAAAATTAGCACTCATTAAGTGCTAAATGCATGTAAAAACTGGCTCTGGTGAGCAAACAGAACTGAATAACTCAACAGGAGCTGGTAGAGTTATGATGAAATGCAACATTACACATTTTGAGTCAAACTGTGATATAATTGTGAACATAATGGGTGTTTTTGTTACAGGTGCTGTCTAATCATGCTGTTCTATGCCGTGAGTGACAAAATAAAACAGCTAAATAATTCCATTGACAAATATTTTTAATAAAATGATGCAACATGAAATATGGCTAATAAGAAATATTTACAGACAGTTAATGTTCTTAGTTCACTTGTTATTGAGAATATGGGAATCAACCAATCAGAGACAGCACCACTTTACTTTTTGTCATGAAGCTTGTATCAGTGGTTTTAGGAGTTTAAAAAGTTACTCATTACAAAAGTGAATTTTAGCATTTTTGTTAATACAGCTACTAAGAATAAAGAGAAATGGACTAACTATATACAAATTCACACATATTGTATTTGTAGATTGTTGCTTTAATAAATATGAAATACTGAAAAAACAGTGAGTATCAGTAATGACTCAAACACATCGGCTAAAACTGGCCACTCGCTCTCAGTCATTAATGACCCTTCCCATAAACCCCATACCAAAGAAAATAAGTTATTAACACAGAGAGCGGATTACATGATTGCAATGACTTGTGGATTAATGTGGACTGTTTTTCCTACAGTCCCCAAACTACAATGACTGGCACTCTTTTAAAAGGCTCAAATTGCATGAGAGAATGTGACAGAAAATTGCAGGGTGATAAAATTGCTAATCATAAATCTAACTATTAGAGCGGATGAACTTTTTCCTGAAACCGCTTTGATTTTTCAGGAGTGAAAGGCAGATCAATGCTTAATTGACAGTAACAATGGATACAGGAAATGACTGTGAAATGACGCTTCATTTAAGCGTTCAACTCGTGCAGCCACTTCCTCAAAACCGATCTAAACAAACACACATACACCCTCACACACACTCACACACACACGTGTACTTATCAATCTAAATGGGGAAATTCCATAGACTTCTGTTGTTTTTATACACAGCTAGTTAGAAACATTATAACCTAACCCACACTGATACCCTGACCATAAGGGTATCAAAAACAATCTACATTTTAAAAAATGTAAAAAACATTTTTATAGCATTTTTACAAACAAGGATGTCCTCAAGAGGAGGTTTTGCTCAGGATTGTCAGGTTTTGCTGATGTTTTGGTCCGAATTTGTCCCAAATATATGGTTAAGTAAACACACACACACACACACACACACTCACATGCCTTGAGGGGCTCTGTAGTCTGGTGACAGCTATATCAGCTTTGTGTCAGAGGGTTGAGAACAGGCTGAAAGGTTCTGGCAGGCGGTCTTCACGAGGACATGCCGTTTCAACCCTTATTTCCACTTTCACATCTCATCTGTACCTCTGTGAGAGTGAGGGCGTATGATAATGGCCACCGCTCACTGTGACAAGCCAGAGATAGAACAATTAATTAGTACTTTCACAGGGTTGTGAAATGGCACAAAAGCTGTTCCATTTGAATTAACATGCATAATTCGAGGAACAAATTATTTAAAAAAACGATTAAAATGTACAATTCAAGACAAAAAGGCAACTTTTCTCTGAGCCGACATTAAAAACAAAAGACTGCAGGCACAGACGTCATGTTTTTAGTTTTTACAAAGGGCCACCAGAGGCATTGGAAAAAGATTTAGATATCGGCTGAACAGATCCTTAAATAAATTTAGTCTTTGTTTTCCATTAACTGTGTAAGGATAACCAAGTTTAAAATCCCAGACTATTATATCATTTCTTTATATTAAACCAGGCAAACTTGAAATTTGTAATTTTATAGCCAGTGATCAACTTTCACATTTTGATGATAAATGCTTTTGTGAAAAGTCAAAGGAGTTTAAAAGAGTCTGAATGAGGGACCTACAAACGTTTACAAACATTTACTCAACCTCATGTTGTTCCAAACCTGTATGACTTTTTCTTCCGTGGAACACATAAGAGATAAGACAGAATTTTAGTGACTGACAGACTGCAGAAAACAAAAATAAAAGTCATACACGTTTAGAATGATATGGGAGTGATTTTTCATATCTGAGTGAACTATCTCTTCAATTTAAACGTATCATTTTTATACCTCAAACATCTGGGCAGACGCAGCCTCCATGTCGATTCTCATTGCTGGACAGCTATCAGTTAACCACCCAGTTCCTCGTCCCACACATTATAAACCATCCCAGACTCCACGTCTCTAGTGGGAAAGGAATCAACAGCTATCTGGCCCATCACTTATGCTGACAGTGATAGGATCTTTAAACCTGTACTAACTAACTCGTCCTCTCATCTCTCATACGCTTGGGCAGAGGATGAATGAGCAGAGCGCATCTGTCCATAAATATTCATCCAGCGTCTGTGTGCCTCTCATATGAGGGCAGAACTTTACCTGTATCAGGGCTAGATCTGACGTGTGCAGCTGTGAATGTAGACTGAAGCAGACTCTTTTGTGTAATGTTTTGTGTTTGCTCATGCATAGGATGTAGCATAACCGCCTGCCAACTAAAAACGCTGTTTGAAAATCAATAGGGTCTCAGCAGAGCATGAGAAACCAGCATTACTATAACCTTAAATGTTTGTTTACTGCTTTATGTTGCTTTTCCAGTGACCTAATGCGCTTAAATTTAGAAATTCAGCCTCCAAGCAACTTATTCTTTTTAATAAAAATATTTGGATTCTGCTCTTCAGAACATATTTTCCTCACGGTGCTTGCAGAGAAAATTGTTTTGACTACACCGGCTGTGGACGAACAGGCTGTGAGGAAGTTAGAGGCTGCCACAGCTGCGCCGGTTCATGGTCGATCTGATGCGGGCCGCGCACCCGCGTGAGGCGCTTTACGAGCGAAGCGGCCAGTTACTCCATCACATTTTACTTTTTACTACAATCAGCAGAGCGCGTAACAGATGCTGCGTGGAAAAACAATTACGGTTCAGTTTGTCACAGTTCAGCACAATTCTTTCAGCCCATTTGTCATGTGCACACGTGTATGACCCAAGTCAGAGACGCCAATATTTCTGACTTTCATCCCTGACAACTGCACGACTCTGGCAGTTAGTAGTTTTTCAATACGAGCGGAACAGTAATTCAGTTGCAGGTGAGACACGTCTTCTTGTATCTGACATTATGCAGTCAAAATGTCATTTGTGTAACCTGGTGGGGAACCTTAAAACAAGATAGGCAATTTTTTTCCAGAAACATTTTTGTTATGCTGGTCATACTGATATACATCCTGATAGCAATCACAAAGTAAAGGAATCTAAATATATTTATATAAATATATCTTCTGTGGCGGGCGTGGGACCATAACATTTTTGTCCAATCATTGCATTTGGTCCGAATGCAGTGATAGAATATTCTACTTGCCTGTCAGACTGTGTATGTGTTCATGAGTTTTGGAGGAGGCGTGGCTCTGAAGGGAGGATGTGATCTTATGCTTTCAAAGCTAACTTGCTATTGCTAGCCTGTCTGAAACTGCCTACCCTACCTTTAGATACAGAATGACAGTAAATGTGGCTGACTCACTGAAAATGAATGAAACGGTACAATAGGGCCGAGAGTGATTCACTGATTAAGCGTCCCTGCACTTCAATTCAAGTGCTCGTACACCTACCACAGAGCGTCCGCTAAACATGTCAGCGCTCATCTCGCTAATTACCGTCATTACGCACCAACTCAGGCTGTGTTCCTGCCTGACTAACTGCATGCAGCTGTCAGCCTCCATTAAAGTGTGTGGTGGGGAGGGACAATGTAGGTCTAAACTGAAATAATATTATCATGCATTTTGTAACAGAGGTGCTTCACAGTTTGGAGATTCTACTGCGGGTGTGTGAGAAGTGGAAACCGCTCGAAACCCAACGTGAACCCAGCCCATACTGGACCAGACGAATGATGCAAGTATATAAACATGGTGTATAAGGGTCCATTTCTGTATTGAGACATGAACACTTAAACATAGACACCTAAACACTTAAAGTCTGCTACACGATTTTCACTGTTACTGCCCAAGAAAAAGACACATCTCATTCAATATACACTGACCATTTGTGGGGCATGTTGTCACAAAATGCAAACTGTTAAAAGTAACATACGAAAAAAATGAAACCACTGTTTTGGGCTAACAGATACTGTAATTAATAAATGTTATAAAATGTACAACATAAAATGTGACTTGAATTGAAAATGATGCTTGAATTTCAACCTGAAGTTTGACTCCCTTATTTACAATTTAAAAATGTGCGGTTCTGCAACTGAATTAAGTCTGTGTGAAGGTAACTGTGTGTGTGCACATTTCGGACGCACCTTTGAGGCTTTCTGTAAAGTGGAACTCAAAGCAAACCAGTCAGCAGTTTTCCTGCTGGCACCACAAAGCGAAGAGTCAGAGCCAGCTGTAATTTCTCCTCTTCACATTCATACTCCAGTCCTCCTCAGGGGCCACAAAACACCGTCTCCATTTAATAAAAAGAGGGAAATTCCAGTGTTGCTCATGAAACAATGTGGTCTGTGTATAATCTGGAGAAAACACAGCACTGATCCGGCCGATGTTTTGTTTATTTGAAATCCACTGCTGTCAGCGTGAGTTTGTCTCCACTAATGCACCATCTGTTTCTAAAGGGGCCTCTCATTAAAATGGAGGCAATAAATAAAATGTTTCACTGTTTTTCAAATGAAACTGCTTTAGACCTGCTTCCTTTAGACCTCTACCTCCCTGCACGAGAAGCTGATGTGAAACAGAGCTTATTCTCATTACTGCTATCCAGTGAACCGCACAACAGAACTGACATTAATGTGCACTCGGATCTCATGATCTCAAATTTACATTAACAATGACCTACAGATTTATGCATGTGAGAAGTGTTCCTGTAGCTCAATTGGTAGAGCATTGTGTTAGAAATTGGAAGGTCATGGGTTCGACTCTCAGGGAACATGCATAATTATAAGTTGCATATCTTCAATCCGCTGTAAGACATTTTGGATAAACATGTCAGCTAAATGCATAATTGTAAATAAATGTAAGCATTAGGTATTTGAGTCGCAGAGGAAGAAAAATCCTCACTATTTTCCCGTGCAGATATAAAGGCATGCTGCTGGTATTAGTAAATCATTAAGAAATGTTTCATTTATAGAGAGCAGAGAAACTTTCTGCCTTACAGATTCATCTTCATTTACCACAACGTCAATACATGATGACCTGATGTCACCTAATACATGAAAAGTTCCAGATATAATGAACATTCCTATTGGGATAGAATGTTTAAACCATCAATCAAACTTCATCTCAGATCAACGATCAACTTATCAGAGATAACTAAACTAACCTCTGGGGGCTGTCTCAGGTATTTATATTACAAAAATAGTTTTTAGATTATACGCATTTCAACACAAAAACACTCGATTCACTTCATTTCTGTATGCAGTTGAGACTACAAGTCTGAGACCACATTGTAAATCTGTGATTTAAAATCTCATTTAAGTCTTAACGTAAACAGTCTTTTTATGCCTCTTCTTTCTGTCCATAAGGCAAAAGCCGACCATACCAAATATTGTAAAATGTTCTGAAGGCGTGTATACTTTTACTTCTGTCACTCAAATTAATAGGCTGGTAATACATTTTGGCATGTAAAAATATATATGAAAGCATTTTTAGGGGCTCATTTTTTAACTCCACACTGTCAGATATAAATATCTGGACAGCTTTCACACCTGCAGACCACTTCCATCACAGATTAGTTCTCTCTCTGCTTCTGTTACAGTACTGAATAGCAGTGTGTACAGTACCTGATACTCTTCACATCGGCAGTGTTAACTCTGTTAACTGCCTGCCATCATTCAGCCCAGCTGAAGGTCACTGCCGGATGAACACGGGCTCTTTAACAAGCTGACATATGATACACTCTAATGGTTTGGCTTTAACCCTAATGCCAAGACAATTAAACTTTCCATTACACTCGCGGTCTGAAAATACAGTCAATCGTTCTCCCGACCTAAATAAAGTCTTCAGTTACACAGAGTTGTCTGCAATTCATCGTATCATTTTAAAAGACAGAAACTCTGTCAGAGTTTCTGCGGCACGCAGACAGAAACCTTGTATGCCCTTTTCTCCTACTGCGTTTCTAATATACCAGCCGCACACATTCTGATAGTGAAACAGTCTGAACTCTGTGCGGCTGTTCTGGAGAGCTCTGAAGGCAAGAACACATGCTACAGAGCTGCACTGTGAAAACACCACAGGCTATGCAGAGGAAAGTAGGCACAGCTTAACCTAAAAACCCCAGGGGCACCCACCGCAGTCGAGAGACCCTTATAGCCGACTTTCTTCTTTCTCTCGTTTTTTAGTTTTTCTCTCTTTCTGTTCATTTCCTCACTGTTGGTGGTTGCGATCGCTTCTGCACAAACGTTGCAGATTTAATTGGCTAACTTGAATTAACAAGAGCCTGTGCTTACAGGGGTGTTGTAAATTAGCATTGTTAACTGCTTCTGTGACATCATAGTCTGATCGCGTGTACAGTTGCCCCATTTAATTAAGTCTGACAAAAACAGTTTGTTTATTAGTATGGACCAAAGGCATGAGCAATTATTAAACAAGTACTAAGCAAAAAATGTAATGAAATAAAAAATTAGTAATCAAACTAAAAATGACTACTTGCTACTAACTTAACTAACCGTGAGCTACATCTGGTGTTTTTGCATTTAGTTTACATGGCTCTGTTTGATGCCATGTGCCATTATAACTGAGATGCAAATTCATTAGAAAAACCCTCATTGTTTTTGTTGCTGTAAATATCTTTTTAATTAAATAATACATTACCCATTAAAAAGATATCGCCTTCTTAAGTAGCTTCAGTGTAACTACATTACGTTATTAGCTTGTATCGTCACTAACTAAAAGAGCAGTTTGATTATAGCTTTACTGCTGTAAATTGAGTGGCCCTTATCTTAACACTGTTAAAACGAAAGAATCTCGTTTCTCCTTCTGTTCGTATCTGTAAATTAGCAATGTGAGTGTATATTTTCATGATAGACAGGCTCAGTCATATTTCTGTTACCTCTTAACCAGAAGATGGCCTGCATGTATATATTTCTGAATGCGACTGGCTGCCTGTATTTATATCATTTCTCTACTCAGGCTCACAGATGGTAACTCCTCCACAAGTCTCATTTCAAGAGCTTCTCATTTCCCCGCGATGACCCCCCCCTTATCATGACCTTCGAGAGCTCACGTGTCCCCTGCGACCTGCTGTACTGCACCTGCAATTATCACTCCTAATTACAGCATAGCTCCCATTGCAATGAATTCTCAAAGAAACAGTCTCTCGCTTCTGACTGTGGCGAAAGAGAGCAAGAGACAGAAGGACAGAGAGGAAGAGAACTAGAAAAAAGGCAATAGAGAAAGAAGTGATAGAGAGAAATCTCTTTGCTTTGTCGACCCCTCGACGCGACCCGCTCCCAGAGGAAAGCAATTTAATGCCCCGCTGCTTCCCGAGCATTATATCTGAATCACAAAATAACCTTAGATAAATTACAGCAGACTACTTTTTTCAGTTTCCCTTGTCGAGTCTGAAGATCTGTAGGTTCACCTCAGTGGAGAGACAAAAACACATAGCAGGGGGCCTGTGGTAAACTGTCACTAAGCAACGGTTGCCAAATGGAACACAGAGGCTCAATGGTTGGGAGGAAGTGGGAACATGTTTCTACAGCGTGCCGTCTGAAGAAGACAGCCAGAGATCTACCCCTCACTTATGTTTCTCTGTTTACAGTCGTGTACACATGCTGTAGACTCCCTGCGTCACACATTAAGAAGTTGTTCTATATATCTCCAAGGAACCCGTGCCAAAACTTCTCCAACACAGACACATCTGTCCCAAACAAGTGCTTTCCACAAATCTTTGCTTAGCTTATTGCAAACAGCCTCAAGTCTCAATTTGTTGAGTGCACAAAAGACCAACCTCTGTCTGTTTACCTTCTTTTTTACCACTTTGGTCAATTCCCAGAAACACGGAAGAATTCAATTATGTGGAGACTGGAGCCTTGACACAACCCAGTACTGTTGCAATCACCCACAGTCAGGTTTAAAAATGTACGGGCGAGTGTGTGTGTTTGAGGTGTGTGTGTCTGTGTGTGTGTGAGAGTGTGTGCCAGCAGTGCCCAATGAGCCATGCAGTGACACCACTGGTCCGACTGGGACCGGGCCGTAGAGATACTGATCCTTGTTTGTGCAAGACCTCAGAACACACAAGTGATGTGAGATTGGATCAGTGGAATAATTCTTGCTCATTGGCTATAACATATAACACCTTAAAATGAACATTTAACATTCTGAGTTCTAAGTTCATTCTAAGTCTCAGCTGAATCAAACTGGCGGTTAGCTTGTTTATCCCACCAAAAGAAAAATACACCAAAACATTCAAATTGTGCCCCTTACAAACAAAACGGAGCAAATTCATAACCAACTAATCTTATTAAACACAAATATCTGAATAACTTGTATGTGCAGTGTAAAGTTATGAGCAATCTAATAACTGCACTGAAAAACTGACTAGATTTCTGTGTGGGAGGACTGTATGAAAACTCACTTACATGCCAGCCACAGTTTGTGGATGAGGTTACAGTTACAGCGTGTGTTGGGGAACTGATCGAGATGACTGCCCACTGTTATCATACCGCTGGTGTCTGGAGAAGGAGGAGGTGAGACAGGAGAGAGAGAGACAGCTCTTCAGCTCATCTGCTGGGTTAAGTCCTGATTATAACCTGTGCCACAAGTTTTAATAATGTTAATAATAGTTAATAATAATAAAAGTTAATATTAATGATTTATAATTTAAATTGTCCATCTGTAAAAGATCCAGCTGCTATATCAAATCCGGGTACTGTAGATGGTGCAGCATTTGTAGCCTAGTTTTTTATTTAATTTAAACTTGTCATGCACATTACAAACACGTTTAAAAAACAGAGATGGTGGTAGAGAAGCAGAAGATGGATTGCAGCTTTTGTTTACATGTACATTCTGTTTGAACATTCTTAAAGCGGTCATATCATACATTTTTTATGATTTAATTTTTTATTTGTTTACTTAAGTACATTAAAAATGATCACATTTCTTTTATATCGTTTTTATTTTTTTGCTGCTGTCCCTTTAAGACTGCGTAAACACCCTTTTCTGGTGTGAGAGGCATCACATGTATCTCTGTGAGCTGTGAGTTAGCTGTCAACCTCAATACTGTTTAACTGCCCCGGCCTACAATAACAGCCTCTCTGCAGGGCTGCATTACAACGTGACACAACAATCCACACAGAACTGCTATAGTCCGCCTGAAATAAACAGAGACACTGTTTATTTCTAACATTGGGGTCATTTGAAAGAATATGTAAAACTTTGGGATGTAGGCACAAAGCTTGGAAAACGGTCTAAACTTATTTCTGGTGTTTAGGAATAATTGCATCGGTCTTACTATCCTTATTACATCATCGTGACATCATCACAGCAAGTGTGTCAAGATTCTGAGCACTAAACGTGTGTTCAAATGTGAACATTTAGCTTCATGTAGAATCTCTTGACATAAGCATTCAAAATACTGCAGATATTCTGAGCTTTTTCCAATTCATCTTACCAAGTAAATTCATGTTTAGCAGTGCTTTGGGTGACATACATGTAGCAAAATCCTGAATAACAACTTATGCACACTTCTTACCTGAATAACAAATTATACACACTTTAAACCTTTGCTGACTGACATCTGCACTATCCCTCAAAAGCAGCAGCCGCCACAGATCCAAAGTGCACAGAAGAAATATTAAGTTATTCAGCAAGTCTATTTTCAACGCTTTTGAAGTTAAGAAGGAGTTTACACGGCTCAACAGTTCTTGACCTTCCTGTTAAAAAGCATTTGAACGCAGCCCACTGTGTAATTACCAATCAGACTGTTGAGCTGCTCATCTGAGTGCTCAGTAACCTCTTTTAGAAAGCGATCTGATAACCAGCACAAATGATTTACAAGAACCCTGGTGCGCTGATAAATAATACCAACAGCACAGAAGTGCCAGACTGTCAAGAAGACAAAGCAAAAAGGTTGTTATGTCAAGGAAACTGACTGATGACAAAACACACAAAGACCATAATTTATTCAGCGCGAGCTACAGAAGGTTTGTGATATCTGCCATATTACAATCCAGGCAATAACAAACTGTTAATGTATTCCGTCTCAGGTATTGCCTGGGGACAGTGTTTTATGTCACCAGTCAGGAACTGCTGCTGCATCGACTGAACAGACTGTCTTGTGTGCGCCGAGATGGAGAGCCATGTGAGCCCTCCTGATGCTTCACAGCATGTGCAGAATCTCTGGCTGGGTCGAGGGTATATCCATCAACAGAGGGCTCCAGAGCTGGGCGAGCGGGTGTTAACGTGGGCAGTAACAGTGTGGACGCTGCATTCCCCTGCTGTTATAATAGACATCACATTTCTTTATTCCCCTGTGGGTCCATCGTCCTGGATGACTGAACGACCATTTGTCTAAAAGAGGCCAGATCATTTAACAACCATTTTTTTTGTTTCTCAGGGGATTCTCGTTTCCCTACATGCACCCTGCCTGATTAATGCATAACCCATTCTAAATGCTGATTTAAGAGTTTTATTACATATTATTGCATGGAAATTTTTAACCATATTTTTAGTATAACAACAAGTGAAAAGTGAAAAGTGTACAGCAATGTCATAGATTCTGGCCCACATGCACTTATAACTCTATGAATATCTATGAAGTTTGTGCAACATCTGTGTGTTCCCAGAGTGATCTGAGAATGTTTTAAAGAACATCTTCAGTGATTCATTGCAAGGACACCTGACATTGTATAAGGGAATTAACATGGACAGTGTCACAAAAGTGCCTATATGATTACAGCTTACAATCCTA
Source organism: Chromobotia macracanthus (assembly GCA_036877525.1). Lineage (NCBI taxonomy): Eukaryota > Metazoa > Chordata > Actinopteri > Cypriniformes > Botiidae > Chromobotia > Chromobotia macracanthus. Next base: position 2,501,828 of record JAZGTH010000067.1, on the reverse strand, counting down.
ATCAAACAAGCACATTTTGTGCATTTAAAAGTTTTTAAATAGAACATCAATGTGATGACTTTTGGGCCGCACTGTATTTTGCAGGAAATGCTACGTATGCTGTACATATATGAATAATAAGCAGTACTATTATAATTCGTTTTTTGAATGTGGTATTTTAGCAAAGAGATTCCTAATGAACACTCCACTCTGAACGTTTTCTCTCTCTCTCTCTCTCTCTCTCATCTAGTGCCAGACTTTTAGCAAGACTCCAGGCTGTCATTTCCTCATATCAGACCTCACACAGCCTGCTGGTCTACAGCCAGACTCCACATTCACAGCACTCTTTAACTGAGCTACTGTCTTCTCACACCCTGACACACACACATATGGCTTCTGTCTATTCTGTTATAAAAAATTATTACGTGTCTTTAAAGACGGGTCCCATTGTCTGTAATATCTCTTATTATTATCATCAGAATCTAAAGCTCTGTTCAGTTCAGAGTTCTGGTCATTTGTTGACCCTAAAACCATTAACAACCTCTTTAAAATATCTTTCATCTGTCATCATCTGTGTCATTAATTCTTTAAGAGGCTTCACACTGTCCGTCTCTCTGGCAGACGAGTTTTATAGTAGTCACTCTGCATATGCAGTCGTTCAGTGTTTAAATGAAAGCTGGATATCAAGTTACTGTCCTATCAGAACTTCATTCTCCAAAAACAGATCCTATCCCTGCTAACAGGGAACTTTCTCAAAACATTGGCTAACATTCTCTACAAGTTTCCTCAAAGTTATCAAAAATGCAGTAACGTGAGTAGAACATTTTTTAATGTTATATATCTTTATATCAAAAATGTTATTCTTAAGTAGTTAATGGAACATTTACAAATGTTACAGGATTACACAAATGCTCAAGCAACGTTCTTATAACCAAGCAATAATGTTAAAACAACGTCTTAAAAACAACATTTTTAATGTTTTGTTACTTAATGGAAACGTTAGGGAAATGTTCCTACAACAATTATAATGACAAAATGTAACACTAAATTAACTTCAATACAGTGGAGTGTGCCTGTAAACAGTTATCATGGCAAAAAAAATCCTGCGTTTGAACCTCAGAAGGGGGTGAAACAGAGCTGAGAAACTCTGGAAATGCCAGGAGTGATAATGAGCTATATTTTAAGAACATTTTATATTTCTCAAGAATATTAAACAGCGCATGTTGTTGATGAACCTTCAAGAGCTTTTATCTTTTCAATGTTCCGTGAGAAAGCCGTGTTATCCATCATTACCACAAAGATTTCAGAACAGGAATGTAACATCGCTTGTCAGACCACACCAAACAGGAGAAACACCAGCACACACTCAGTAATTGAGCACATCACAAGAAAACAGAAGCTTTCAATCAAATTAGCAATGGAGATGAATATGGGGGCTGGACAGGAACATATCTGAACTGCAATTATGTGAATTCTCATCAGATGGGACAATCACGCATCTTTTTCTCATCAGCTGAGCAGACGGAGCTGCAGGCATATAAACACACAGCGATGAGAGCAGCAGCCGTTAACACGGTTTATTTTATCGTGTAAATTCAAGATCCTGCATCCACCTAATCCATCTGCTGCTTATGAAATGGCAATAATTAGGTGGAGCATCAATTATGTTTCATATAGTCTACGTGCCGTATCTATCAAAACATCGGCAGCCGCATTCAAATCAATAAGCAGATAATTATAAGCATATTTAAGCAGCATCACTGAGGATGCTTGGAGGTTAAAACCCTGAAGCAAGGACTCCAGAATCAATAGGAAATGCAATATATATCCTTTCATTACGAATGGGTTTCTGCTGGAGCATAAAGACATGAAATACCATGCAGCTCAAAACTTACTGTACCGCTGATTATGGTACAGTAAGCTTTAACCTTTTGACTCTGTCCATGACCTCAGGAGTCAAAACCCCTTTAAGAACTTCAGAATCAATAAAAACGCTTGTGATTTTCATATACGTCATGGGCTTGAACGAAATCACATTTTGCACAACCATGAATACTGAAATGGGTGCGATCACATGAGCCTGCAGTTTAGCAATCTGCCCATTTTTCTTCATTAATTTCATTAATAGAATAATTTGAGCTTTAAAATCCTCTTTAAACATCAAACACCAAAGACTCAATTAGAAAAAGCAGTAAGAAGATTTGAAATCCCAAACGGGCTGACTGGAGAAAATAAGAACAGACAAACGAACAACAGAAGCCAAACCCACAGAGAAATAAAACAGTTTTGTTCATTTGCTTTGAATTATTGTTTCCTTGTTTTCATAAACATGGGTATGTGTGCTCCAGATATGTTCCAATTACCTGTGCAACCATCATAAGAGGACACAACGGTACATCAAACACACGGAGTGAATTGGCGTAATTGAGAAAAGTTGCTTTCTTAAATGTGACCCTCTGTGATTACACTGTGTGTATTAGAGGTGCTAACTGCCAAAGCAGGCAGTTAATAAAGGACAATTTAGGTCTTTTATAGAGTGCATTGCTTTCTGCCTTCTCCTCCTCCACTTCCTGTGACGATGGCTGCCTCCCATGAAGCTGTAATGTATGAGATTTGTCAGTGTCAATTTTACAGCTAATATTTCGGGTCCACCTAGGCCCTCCCCCTCCCCACCCCCTAATTCTGCAGCCTTGTACAGTAGATAGTGGAGAGAACAGCGAGCGAGGCAAAAACTGCTGCACTTTCTTTCTAGACATCTGAGAAAAGTTTGTTGTATTCCAACCAAGTTTCTTGATTTGCAGCCAATGACCCTGTAACCTCATGAAACCCTCCAAAAAGTGAGTTTAAGAACAAATAGAACACAATTATATCAAAGACATTTCTCTCTTCAGATGGTTTTTGTTACACTGTGGTTCTGCAATGGACATCAGGTACAAATATTGAACTTCCACCAGCCAGCAAACCAATCTATAAATAAAAACTTCAGATTCTTGGCAATTTGCAAAAATACAGTCGATATCTCAGAACAGTGTAATATTCCAGTGCTGAAAACTGTGTTTGTGGAGATCGAAACCGGACGGTCGGTTCAGTTGATAAATTACACATCATCGTACAATCTGATGAAAATCCAGATCTATTGATCGGCAAGTTGTGTGAATGTAAAACCTTAAGAACACATGATTGGCCGTTTCCTACCTCTCTAAACTCACAACTGCTATTCAGTAAACATTTACACACACACACACACTGTACACAAAGTCTTTACCATAACTTATGAAGTCAGGGTGAACTGAGATAATCCAAAAGTTACACAACTGATCTGTACCTGCCCCAGAAGAACCACCTAACAAGACTTGGATTAAAGGAGCGGCGCTTTATTCAAGCATTAAATAAAATCTGTAGAACGTCTGACGATACAATGATTAAATTCATGCTGCGATGACTTTCAATATATTACTGTTTGCCTTTGATTTTAATCAGCGCACGTTTCCCATCGAGCTATTTACCACACGCCTAAATTAAACCCACTGGATAACAGAAACGCTTTTTGTTATACTAAACAGTAGAAAAAAAACTCAGCCTTAGATGCCCAAACTTGCTAACAGATTCAATATGATATCATCAAAGATAAAACCTCAAAAGGAAAATGCTGTCATTGTCTACTCGTTTTCATGTCTTTCAAATCATTTTTCGTTTTCCATGAAACACAGAAAGTGTATGAAAACTTTTGCTGAGACTTTGCTGAGAAACGTTCAGGAACGCAATTTCAAATGGCAATGTATGGGGAATATAAAGCGAGATGCAACCATGCAACTAAAATGCGTAAAGCGCACGGCTATGCATATACAGGTGCCATATGGAAAATGAGTGCATGAAAAACCATTTTTAAAAAGCACACATCCTGAAGCTTTTGTGCAATTTGTATTCTGTACCCACCAATAAATGAAAAACAACACCAGAGGTGGAGGCAAATACGCGCTTAGCGGCCACTGAACTGCACCTAATCCACCTGTAAACAGCCCCAGTCAGTGAAAACCACTAACGTTTACATCTTCAGCATCTGCACAATCTTTACACATGACAGATAAATGAGCAGTTCACTCTGAAAGGTCACTGCTCTGTTCTCTCTGTGCTAGTTTCAGCTATACACAAAGACAAATCCCAGCTAACAACTATAGGTTGTAAGAATGTTTCCCTGATGTTTTAACAAAAACAATAAAAATGTTATTTTGAAAGTTCTAGAAATGTTCAAACATTCTTTTAATTCTGTAACTTCTTAAAATGTTCCACTAACAACATAATAAAATTTTTGATATATATGATATATAACCTTAAAAAAGTTGTACTGATGTTACTGCACAAATGTTCTGGATAACTGTGAAAGAACTTTAAGAGAACATTCAGAGAACATTAGCTGGGCAATAATAACCTGTCTATGAGATGTCTTAAACCCTCAACACACACCACTTATTTATCACAGTGCATCGATACAGCCTGGAAAAAGCACATTAGTTAGTGCTCAACTCTGAAAAGAAGCCATTTGCACGGGACGGTAGAAAAGTGTGTCTATTAAAATGAGCCCGGGCGGACGGTCAGTGATGCATGAGATTGTGGTTCAGTTCTTTCTCTCAGAGCTGTAGGTACAGAGACAGTCCTCATTAAGATTTCTAAATCTATAAAGTTCAGTAACAGATGAGTTGCTCTAATTATTATGCACATTAATGCAGAACAGCACTGCTGAATATTTTAAGAGCTGCTATTTTAAGAGCACTGGCTAACGTTCTCTAAAGGTTCTCTCAATGTTTTCTCAAAGTTCCCAGAGCATTCAAAAAAACATTTTGTGCTATGTTTTTGTTACATAATGCACACTTTACGGGAACATTCTTACAACCTAAAACTGTTAGCTGGGGAGGTGTCGTAACAAATGCAGAATTCCTTAGAAGCATCAGTGCAGCTAATTAAGAGCATGTTGGAGAATCACATGAACACAGGGTTCCTCCACCTTTAACATATAATGAGTGTGAAGTCCTGTGTTGCTTAACTAGCAGCATCAGAAAAACCATACAGTGAACCTTACAAACCCCTGAGATCAGCAGTATTCCTCACCTTTCCAGAAAAGACTTTCTGCCTGTCCAATTAAGAGAAAACAAGACTGCTTGCAGTTCCTTCTACAAAATGTATGTTTTTGTACGGTATGGCAATTAAGTGAGAAAACGGCAAGTTAGGCAGACTTGGCAGATCTGAGCTCAGTTTGTGACAACGTTAAGATCTCTTCTCAAACTCCAGTTGAGAGATATGTGAGATTTCTGGATCTTTTTCTCAGGGGAAATATCTCAGACAGGAGACTTAAGCAAATGATTCCATTTGCTTTTATCTCATTGCTGTCTAGGAGAAACAACTGAGATATTAAAGAGATCTCCTCTGTGATTTTTTCTTTTCTGTGGGATGTGGTTTGAATATATTTGGAACAACTGCGACTCTGATTAAATAATGGTACCTTTAAAAAATTACAAAAATCATACATTTAAGCTATTTGAGAGCAGATTCAGAAATTTTGACAGATATCGAATATTATTAGGTTGAAATATATCATTTCATAGCTTTACAGCCTTTTTTCAGTTTGTAATGTGGAGGTTGAATGTTAACTGACTGTTAAACAGAGATGTGTGAAATCTCATGGCAGGTGAAGAAAAGCTGACCTGGCGTAACCCACTTCTCACTGATTTATGATGGTGGTCTGCCCTGTAGACAGAACTTTGCCCTGCATGTCATCAATCTCTCCAGATCTCAGATACAAGCCATCAGCTGGACCCTGATAAAGCACTAGAACCTAGTCTTTTCTATGAAAGAAATACGCTAATAACTTGTACTGAATCATGCCGGAGTGATGTTAATGTTCATTAATGTCCTGATACAACAGGCTTTAGTTATGTCACAACTATGAACCATGTAACTTTCAAAAATGTTTATCAGTGAATTTTGTCAATGCTTAGGTTTACACTAGTTAACCTTGAGGAAGAGAGAGGAAAGCATCTGAACATGAGAGAGGAGAGCATTCCCGGTCAGAGTTTAGCAGTGTCACAGCACTGACGGGGAATTTGTGTGACACTCATAATATTCCTCCCATCTTGAAGACAAATTGAGAGAGAAGTGTTTCCAAAAGATGGAGTGAGAATGAGAGAGAGGGAGCACAGCTAACAATTTTAGGTTGCAAAAATGTCTTTCTAATGTTTCCAATAGTATCCAAAATGTTGGTTTGGTATTGCTTGGTTATAAGAACGCTATTTAAACATTTGTTAGGGTTAGAGTGTGGGTTAGGTTATAGCTGTTAGCTGTGTATAAAAACAATAGAAGACTGTGTGTGTGTGTGTGTGTGTGTGTGTGTGTGTGTGTGTGTGTGTGTGTGGAGCTCCACACTTGCCTAAATGATCTCCATGACTCACACAGGAGAAGATAATTGGCTCACAAGAAAGTGCAGCAAACATTCATCATAATGGCAATCGCATGCTGTATCTACTAGACACTCTATCTCTCTGTCTGTCTCCTGCTGTCTTCTCTCTACTATATGCTCTCCCTGTCTCTGTGTCGGTAAGCCCTGCTTTTCATTCTGCTTCTCCCTACACCACCTGATTTGAGCTTAAAGACACGGCGCTCCTCTGGCGTACTGTGGATTTTAGAATCAGCCCTGACAGAAGCAGAAAATTACACCTCACTGGTACATAATTGGTATCAATAATTCACAAGATCTATTTAAGCACCTGCAAATGCAAATGTGTGCCTAGATAATCAGGCACGGTGAGAATGAGTTCAGTCAGGTGAGTTCAGCCCCTGTTCAGATCATTTCAGGAAACTCATCTGTCTTGAAACAAACATGTATTTGTTTTCAAATAAATGTCTGCGACGTCACAATCTGAACAGATGCTGTTGAAGAGTGGGCTCTTCAATAAATAACCATTTCTGACATCCCTCCCCCACAACAAACACACAGTTTTGCCTTTGTTCTTTCATTCGCTTCGCTTGATGCATATTTCATAGAGAACTTTTGCACGCTTCCTTGACTTGAGATGACTGCTCAGAGCGACAGGCTGTCTATTACCAGACATTATGATCTCCAGCACCAGAACATCTGTCTCCAACAGATCTCCTGCACATCCACTTTTGTTGAAATGGCAATAAAAAGTAATGAAACATCTCTGTGCGACAAACGTTTTTTTATTACATTAGCCAAAATAATAAAGATATTAATTTAGCATATTAGCATTAAGGACAATTCAAAGAGTTTTGCAGAGAAAACAAGGACATTTTGGCGATATGTTGCATCTCCCATGTTGACTGTTACCTAAAGGCACATGTGTCAGAATAAAAGAGAAAGAGAAGGCTCTTCTGAGTATGCTCCCCATGTTTCTTTCATGTGAGTGCCAGTACCCAAAGCCCCTCAAGGCTGGAAAGTCTAATGCATGGAATTAATGTGCTCTGTAATGGGCTATATTCAGTAGTCTGAATACACTGTACTGTTCGTGCAAACACTGCATGAATATACATAAGTATGCAATGTAAATGAATCACACGTTTTGGACGTGGTAAAGCGTCCTGTGTTCAAATAGGAAAATGGATCATATTTCTGAAGCACATCAAGATAAACGAAAGCATCCGTTTAAACCTGTCAAGTCAACAACATCAGAAATGTTAGATAAAAGTTCTGATTGATTACAGTATTGTGGCAGATACAGACGCTGCTAAAAGTTTGGAATAAATGCCAAAAGACAATACATCAATGCCAACAAATGACAGCATGAAGAGTTTATTTATATAAGCCAACTGAAGTTTGTTTGTCGATATTGTACTGCTGTAGCTAAACCAGTAGCCATTCAGAAATAAGTCTATATAAGTCAGATACAATGAGTCTGAACACTGCTGTGTTTGACCAATACACCTGTCTGTCTACAGCATCACATAAACCATCTTTTAAATGAGAAAGCTACTGATACACACACACACAGTGGAAAGCCCTCAGAAAGCAGAGTACACATCTGCTGCTTTTTTAACTTCTAACTTTAGGGCATCTGAGCCGATCTTCGACTTCTAATCTAATTTGTATAATCTTATTTGGTATAATCAAATTGCCCTTAATGTGCACAACGATTCATTCCCTTACACTAATAAAACAAACATTATCAGCACTTAATTGTTGCCGTCATGTTGCCATTAAGCTCTGAAAACAAGACAAACAAGACAAACACGAATAACAAAATTATCATGAACTTAATTATTACTCATGCTCAAAAAGCAAATAATAACGTATTGTATGATATCACAATGAACAACACATTCAAACATGCCCAAACAGCTCCAAGCTGCACTGCTGTATATAATATAACCACCTCTGTACTGCTTTATTTTAAAGCAAGCATTGGTAATTACATTACCAATAATGTAATGTAATGTAATGAGAGAGTAAATGACTTATGAATCAAATATGTGCTTTGTCTTAAAGTTACAGACCAACAAACAGACTCACCCCAAACTCACGTCACTGGTTAAGCCAGTGGTGCTGTGTTGAGCTGATCATGATGTTTGAACAAACAAATCCGTATACTTTTCTTGGTTAAAACAGAACCAAAAATTAGTTATTGAGCAAGTACAAAACAGTGTTCAACACAATCACCTTATCTTACCCCAATTCACAAAAGTTAGTTTATAATAAAGATTTCTAATTTGAGCTGTCTGGTCCGAACATGTCGGACTTCAATGTTTAACTATGTTTAACTTCAGGTAGTAGGTACACCTGTACTTTACAAGTAGGTAAAGTAACCTGCAATTTTATGTTTCAAACAGAGATGGCAGTAGAGAGGTGAAAGTTACAGACTGCAGCCTTAAGAGTGTGATAGGAAAATGTATTTTAACCAAATAAAAAATGACACACTTCATCTTCAAATCTAAACATGAGACAGATTGTTAAACAAAAAGCAGAAACATTTCTCAGACAGTAGCACAGCAGGCTTTAGCCTGTTTGTGCTGTTAAATGACGTCATTGTTGCCCACAAAATATCGCTCGCTAACCCTGACAGATGGCCCAGATTCCTCCCACTTTCCATTCTCATACCTCTCAGCCTGCATTCATCAAAACCAGCCAGCCAAAACCCTGCTTCTCCTTCCTCATGCGCAGATAATTAAATTCACCTGTCCTGAGAGTGTTCAAGACGGACACAATTAGTGCCTGCACATGCATCAGATCAGAACTCAACACACCCATGCAGTGCCTTAACCTTGTTCAATCGCACCCTTAAACAAAAAGAGAAATCCAGGATCAAGTTAGGCCTCGGCGAGTAATAACCCGCATCCGGGATCTGAAAGTGTTAGTTGCCGAATAACAGCTGCTCGTGGTGAGTGTTCTTACCACTCCAGTGGCCAATCAGGGGTCAGCGTTCGAGTGGTGGTACGAGAGAACGGGCGAGCTAATGTTGACAGACCGTCTGTGCCCCGCATCTACAGTGGATTGAAAGAGGATAGCTAATAACCATTTACCTCAGTGGGAACACGGCTGGAGGTGGGGATTCTGGCTTTCGTAATGCATGTAATTGTCTGTGGAATAACGCCAGCCCACGCTCCTTATATCTGACTCAGCTCAGTCACTCATGAAAAGACACTCACGAGCTGATAAGCAGGATGCTTTTTGGGAAATGCTAAGCGGCGATGTGAGTCCCCCTTATTGTGTGAAAAGCAGTTTATTAAAGCTCCCTCATGAGTCTCAATGGTACAGCTGAACTGTTAAACTCTGACTATGGTACACATACACGCTTTTAAGTCAGGTTTATTCTGGAGTGCAGACAATCGTTCGGCCCCGTCTCAGTTGTCACCCTAAGCCCTTGCAATCCTCACACGTCCACACTGATGACTTGATGCTGCACAGACTGTTAGCAGCGGTCCGCTCTGGAGTTAGTGTTCTCATCAGGGAACACTGAACACAGAAGCTGTAAAGAGGGTGTTGCGAACTTCATACACACAACGGTCATCACATGTACATCACGTGCACCATTTTGGATGGGCCTTAGTACCCAAAAAACAGCATTACTATCAGCATGACAGTAAAACTTTCCGGTAGCCACGTGTGGTGATTTACAATGATTATTGGTTTAAATCCAAAATGAGCACTGTACAATAACATACACTTTTGTACATTTAAAACACTTTCTCTCAAAAAGCTTTTGATCTAGCAAGGCCACAAATAACCTAAAAGTTGCTGCCATACCCTTTAGCATACCGTACAGCACAGATGAGTTAAACGAACTTACAATTGCATATGCACTCCCGCAGTCCTTCACCAAAATTCTCTGTAATTTCACTTCTAAATTTTACCCATCTTGAAAAAGGAAAAGATAAATAAGCGAGTACAGAACATCCCTATATACTACTAATAAAGGCTTAGTAGGTTTTATAGTCTTGTGTGAATTTTGGACAAATGTGAGCTGCAGTTCTGTCTGAAACAAAAGTAAAATGTGTAAGGTTTTTTCTGTAAACCTTTCTTTGATTTAATCTCTGTCCCTCAGAGAGGTTCTCCTCCCACAAACGGGCTTTACTGCATGTAAAATACTGCTTTTATTAGAGACAAGCCACATTCAACAGTCTGCGAGGGTAGCGATGCATCAAACATGGACCTTGCTTCCCAATCTAAAGTGCATTGAGTTCTGCTTTATGTATGAACTGGTAACACCGCTCGCAGGTCAGAAGTATTGAGGATACGCAGCAGAAATGTCTCAGAAGCCCCCATCTGTTCCTGTAATGATACCCATTTATCACTGCACTGCTGTTCACCAACTCGTAATATCTTAATAAACATCTCATCTCTTTAATGCTAAGAAATAAAGGTCAAAGATAAACTACCGATGTACTGAAAACAGCTTATACAAACGCTTTGAATTGACACTATTGCTTTGAGCAGCTGGTGAAATGAAAATGAATTAAGTTAATTAAATGGATGCTTTCACTGCAGTTTTGCAGTGTGATACAAGATACAGAAATACAGAGAGCATGTAGCTCTTGTAATGAATGATTTACTCCACTAGGGGCGCAACTGTTTGTCCACAGGCTGAGAGTTTTACACACGTTGCTCTGAGGTTGTGAGGACGTTACCTACAAGCACAGCATCACAACCTTCATGTTTCTAACAGGCTACTCGTGACCGTTCTCAGAGAACGTTGGCTAACGTTTCCTAAACGTTCTCTTAAAGTTACCAGAAACCTTGCATTCACTTTAGTAGAATTGTTTTACATTATTTATAATGTGTAGTTAGTGGAACGTTTTATAAACGTTACCTAATGAAGAAAGTGCTTGAAGTTCTTTCGACCAAGCAAAAACGTTCATGCAACGCCTAAAAACTGGAACAAATAACACTTTAACTTAATGGAAACGTAAGGGTTTACAGTCACTTAACCTGTCACTTGATGATTAGTTTAATGAGGTCTTAAACTAAGTTTAAGTTAAAGCTCTGGTCATCATGTCCACCCAGATCTCTGTCTGCAGATGAATACTTACTCTCTGAAACACTTTCCCAACATTCAGGACCTTTAACACCATACACATCAACTTCATAAGCCTGCAGAGAAGATATGGTCCACATTTCACATTTGCATAACAAATCTCACTTAATACTAAACCAGCTCTCAGTCCCTTAAGAGCAGTATGACATAAATAATATGCTTATATAGGTCAAATGCGTCCTTACTTTACGGCTGTTATATATTTATGGAGTAATAGTCACCTGTTATTTTTATAAACAGCCTAATAAAAGCATGCACAGCAATAGACATCAGACAACTTTCAGGGTTTCTTTGCATTACAGCACAAACGCATGAGAAAATCGAGGAGAAACGCAGTGCATTGTTTCCATCAGACGGGTGCGAGTCTCTCGGTTCTCTCCTGCAACAACATCCAGTTTACATTCATCTCATAACAAATGCATGTTCTTACCCTGAAACCAGGTACCCAGAAGCGATTCAGAGTGTGCTCTTCAACTTCTCAAGGCTCACACATAGTGAAGGTGTGTGTGGACCGCGCAGGAACCGCTGTGATGCTCGGTGCAGCTGTCTATGTAGGCAGCTCACTAGGGTTTAAGACTAGATCACGTCTGACGTCTCACCGCCTCCCTTTGCTGTCCGTGTTAATTGAAACAAACAACCGGATTCACGCCGACAACATCCAGTTCGGGTTTAAGGGGTCGAGGCGCAGTCGGATCCGAGTCGCATCACTCCTTCGTGCCGACTGTGGATGTGAGCGCAGCCGACGGTCGTGGTGCGACCCATGCCCAAGGTACCGCCGTCACCAAACATGCCAAAACTGCGAGAAATGTAATGCAGAGGAGCTTCCGAGCACGAATTCTTCTTCTTATGCTCTTCTTCAGTGCCGTGCATGCTTTTAGTTTGTTGCATATGAGAATCAGCACATCAGATCAGTCACTTTAGTATGATTAGGTTTTGGAAATGCATTTACATTGTGACCTGGTGTTGCATCTGTATTTTAATAAATCCAGAATAGTTTTTGTCCTCTCAGATCTCTGAGCTTTGTCTGTCATTTGTAATAATAGGATACTGATATTACGATAAAATTGTAAAACAATTGTAAAAATTGACCAGAACTGAGTTGTCGGGCACTCTCTGTTTGGTCCTCACATCCTGCAGGATCGTCGCTTCTCAACAGGTGTATTGTGAAATGTGTCACGCTGGCAAAGCTTCTTCTTTTCCACAGAACCGTTTGAAAAGCATCCAAACAAATATCTAATCAACAGATCCGTTTTATTCTCGGCCAGAACTATTCATGTCCATGAGCTATCACGTTATCATCAACATGAATCAAAGACCACTCTGAATAAACCTCATGAACCTGAATCATGGTCTCACAGACCTTAAACACAATAGTTCAGCTGAAATGAATACACTCGTACCCTGGGCACATCAAGGACACAGTTGTCAGTAAAAATTTCACAATGGCAATATATTGTACATGGCCTGTGGTTTTAAAATGATGTTGGACAATAATAACCAGCACTCTTGACAACACAGAGGTCATAAGTCAACACAATAACAGTCTAACCTCAAATAAACATTGTCTTTTCCAACAGAAGTCTCTAGTAACGTCTTGTTTTTGTCATGCTTTTACCATCTTCCATTACAAAGAGTTAATCAGCAAACCAATTCCAACTACTTTCAGCTTCATTTAATTTTGGCGTTACATATTTCTGTTTGTTTGGTGCTGTCTTTATTTGGGTTATATTTGTCCAGAAAGCAAAGGAAACAGTTGAACCTATTTTATCAGACAGTCAGGGAGGTAAAAATGACTCTGTAATCTTCCATGAGGCCGTGTTCAAAGTATCTTTGTCTCATGGGTCCCTAAATATACAGAATAAACTCAATTCATAAGAAAGTGGATAGAAAAGTGTTTCAACAAGAAGGGAAGTCTGTGGCAGTGTCCCCGTGTCAACAAGCTTGGACCTCCCCCCCGTGGCCCCCCTAAATCATCAGACACCCCCACACTCCAGAGCACAATCACAAATGAATCGATTTCTGTCCCTTGAAAGCACAAGTGGCTCATGACTGGTCCCCCAGGTACTGTGATTTAGAACCGCCACTCAACATTACTGGAACAGAATTGAACATTTCCACAACTATATTTTACCTCTTTACCTATTTTACTTCTCAAAAGTACAATTTGAAGCCACTGTGTTTTTTACAATTCAAGTTATTAGCAAAATTATTTTTGAGGCATAGCTGTGTGCAATTTATGTTGCAGAACAATGCGTAAAAGTCTTTCTAGTAATTTTAACCACAGCCCATATTTTACTCAGAAAAACACTAAACACCCACAGGAAATTCCTGAAGATGCACATTTTTTAGGACTCCAAATTCAACAGCTCTATTATGTTGGTAGGATATAAACCATAGACTTTTGTGCCACAGCACAAAACAGCACAATTAGTTGAGGGAACTCTATTAAGTTTAACATGGAAAAGCATATCCCTCGTGCCCACAGAAATCAGCATCTATTTCCATGGCACATATTAAAACATATCCCTTAATTATTTTATGCACTTGCAATTAGCCTAATGTTGATGAAGATAGCATTTTAATAATTATAAACACCATGCTAACGGGAAACTCGGCTCCCTCACCGCACCACATTCTCACAAGCATCACCCGCAGCGGGGTGTCAGAAGGGTGGGGGTCAAAGATCGTGCCAGAATCATGGCTATGAAGATAATTGGCCTATTTGTGCAAAGCCTACAAATTACAGAGTGTCTGGAAAGCAAAGGACCAACCCTTTGACATCAGATAATCATGCTGCTGCCAACAGAAACAGAGTGGAAAAGCTGCTCTAGAAATGTGTCTGTAGACTGACCTGTTTACAATGAAAAACAGGACTGAAAATGCAGCTCAGAAGAAACCATAAACTGCATCCTTTGTCTTCATTGTTTAGTAAATCAAGTAAATGCGGCTCTGACGTCATTCATCTATGCTCATCATCTATGACATGTTAAATGTTCTGTTAGCTTTGAAGGCATTATATTGTATGTAGATCTGATGTAACAGGACTTTTATCTTGTATTACAGCTACAAATAAATTCACTTCCTGCAGGATGGACAGATCTTCACCTTCTCAGCACATGAAACAAGATCCATTCTAAACTCCACACTGAGTTTAAGTCCAGCATAGGAAATATCTGTAAGACAGGGTACCTATGAAGTTTATGTAAAGAAATCTCTGCAGCTGTAAGAAAAAGACAAGCCGTTTCTAAAATTAACACGACTCAGCGATTGAAAAGTCCTTTCAACACCTGCAAAAATTGATCCCAGAGGGAAACCGCTGAAAGTGTGAATAAGTGTTATAAATTTATAATAGTAACATGCCAGAAGTTTTAACACTCTGCTGTCTTTAAATCTGTCACTGCAGTTCTCTTCATTCCAATCAGCTTCAGTGTGTGTGTGAGTGTGTACTTGTACATCTATCTTTGTGAGAACTAGTGCGATCAGTTACACCATCAGAGTGAGGACACTCTGTAAAGTGAGATATTTCGGCCGGTCCTCACTTTCTGACACCCCTTTTAAAGGCTGATTAAGGGTTAAGACTTGGTTTTAGGGTAAGGGTTTGAATTGGGTTAAGGTATGGATAAGGGATAGGTAGTTAGTTGGGATGATTAAGGTTAGGGTAAGAGGCTAGAGATTCTACTCTGTCAATAAATTGTGTCCTCACAAAGATAGCTGTACAAACGTGTGCGTGTTTTAATACAACTGGTTCTCTTATATAGGAATAAGATCAAATGGAGAAATAATTGACTTCAACTTTAATAGAGCAATCTCTGGGCAATAACATTTTCATACGGGTTTGTATGTGTGAGAGAGAGAGATCAAGTGTGGGCTATATATTGTATGCCTGTCTAGGCAGGATTTTTCATAGGCAGCATATTTAGAAAGCTAATGAACACATCATAAATCTCCGAGAACAGTTCAGAGAGGATCTGAGATATGCGGCTTCTACAGATTCACACTCATCACTAAAGAAGCACAGCTGGATAGGAAGGGTATCATGTTATATGAATCACCACCATTACTTTTAAAGTACATTGTGACACACTGACAATAACACACGTTTTCTGATGAATAGAGATTAATCATTTGACAAGCAGGTAAGTGAAAAAGTTTCATTTTTCAACCTGTCAAGGGCAGCTGTGCGGTTTAAATTAGCAATGCTACAGAAACACACTTCATGCACGGGGGATTGCAAAAGGTGTATGTTTCATCAGCTTTACAAGAGAGATCTTGTTTTCCAATCACGCTCATACAGTCATCAGGAAACCTCATTTCAGTTACTTCCTGTGAGTGTGTGTTCTTTATAAATGTCACAGAGTGTGAAACAGATCTCAGGCTGGCTTTAATTGGGGAGCTGTAACACGCTCTTATTGGCTGTTTCAGCTTGTGAACAACTGCAGTACATTTATTGGTACTTAACGGCTTTATAGTTTTTCTGCTGATCTCTCCTGCCTGATGGACTCTGCAGAATCATTACCAAAACAAGCTCCTTCATTATTCGGCTCTAAGAAATCTGAGTTTGCAGGGTCACATTGATTTCTGTGTTTATCAGACCCTCGGTTCTCAGCGGGTTCGAGAGAAAGCAGAAGTTTTCAGGTCTCGGTCAGAAACATAAAGCCTAATAAATTAAGTGACACAGGGAGATCAATACACTTTTTCAATATAGTGTTTATGCCTCTCCTTTGCGCTAATACGCCCTCTGAATGCATTTGCATTGAAACGGGCTGCAGGAGTTAGAACCATCGTTCTCCCATCATTATATGGATTCATCCCAAACCCCTGAGTTCAAATGCATGCCGGTACCAAACAAACACGCCCAGAGTTTTTACTCACCAACGTTAATTATATACACTATACAGTAAGAGCTGCATACAGATGTCTCTACAAGGAAAAAATGTAGGCTTTAGAAGCTTGTATTTCATGTTTCTCTCAATCACACAAACACTTATCTCACTCTTCACACATTTGATTCTCTAACTGGGCGGCTTTATCCTCTGAAGTTAATTTACATAACAAAAACATTCTCACTTAAAACAACAAGTGAACTATCGAAATTATTTAGTCTCACTTCATCCCTCCCTGTTGCCAATAGCGATGTTTTTCTGCCAGATATTCATCTTCCAGAGTTCTCGTCTCACGTCTGTGTTGCTCCAGCTAATTCAACACACTCATCTGTGCATGCAGCAGTCACTCTCCACAACACTGTAAATCAACGGATCTCATTGTCTTACATGCCAGAAATCTCTGTTGCCATTAAGCTTCTACTCTTTTGGATAAACAATGCACAATTTTATCCATCTAATCTTTTGGTGTGCTGAATTTGGTCTTTTCTGACACATACCCAATTTTTGTTTGCAATGTCTTCATTTTAATTTTGAGATATTGACATTTTGTAATCATTTTCAGCATGCTGTTGATTACACACTTGTGGAGAAGTAACGTATACAGTGACAGTGCAGCTCTTCAGGGACTGGCCATTATTTATCAAACATTATATACGGTCTCGAGGTCTTTATTTCTGTACTCCTCAAAATTCAAAGAACTTTACAGATATCAAAGCAGAGCTTCTCCTGCGTCTTTCCATTTTTCACATGACAGACTCAGAGGAGAGATGTGTATCAGCGGCTTTGGAGAAATATTTCTGTTTATCCCCTCGCTCTTTCTCTTTTTGAAGGGTGTTTTGAAGTTGAAAGGAAGAGACAGTGTTGGCTCTGCCTACTGTGTATGTGGCCTGCTAAAGGGACAGTGAGGGTTGGGTACAGAACAACACATTCTTTCAGATCAACATATGATTTCTTTTTAGTCTCTTTTAAAGCTGCAATCCATAACATTTTTGGGTTAAAAATAAACAAAAATCAGTTACTGAACAAGTACATGACAAATCAAATTAGTCTCCTTACTTTACCCCATTTCTGTATATGTATATCATATCATTCTGTAATAATGATTTATAATGTGAGCTGTCCGATATGAATTCCCAGGAAATGTCAGTATGGCTTCATTTGACTTTACCATATGTTATTAAATATGTAAAGTAACCTGCAATTTTAGAGGGCAAAAGTTACGGACTGCAGCTTTAACAAAGAAACAAAAACTCACCACATACTACATATTTCCTAATTCTTTACAATATATAAGCCAAATGACATAAGCTTTCAGAAAGAATTCAGAAATTAAATGGAAATTACATGCTTAGTAAATCAAAAGAACTGAATACATTAAACCATTAAGCATAACTGCCATTATTCTGCAGTTTTATGCAGTTCATATTTGTTTTACCCTCCTCTACAATGCAGCTGTTATGAATCATTGCAATTGGTCCTATTAAATTCCTACAGTTAAGTGCTGGAGTTGTACTGTGCTGTAGAATGATGCTGGTCTAATGTAAGGCAGTTCAGATCTGTACTGAGCTCAGTCAAGAGGAATTGAGGCGCAGTGAATGTCATGTGTTCTGCATGATGGATGGGACTCATCTAGAATGACGGCTGACTTTGAACTCTGTTGTTTCCTTCCATGCAGAACAAGACAACACAGCCCATGTGAGTTCTGACAATGGGAGCTTCGCCCTTGAAAGTCTGATAACCCTGGACAGAATCTGACCAATTTTCTCTCCCACCATCCTATGCCCACCCCCCCCCCCCCAAACACGAAATTTCTATCTAATAAATTCCGACACTATCGTTCATTTCATCCCCTTTAAGCCGAGTCTAAACAAACAGACCTAATTAAACCCCCAAAAAGCAATTAAAATCCCTCTGTCTGTGGACAGATTTGAGAGCTTTGTGAAACATGACCCACGCAAAGACTGTTTAACATTTAAAGCTTGATTGAATCTTTGCGTCACTTTTTGTATTTCATGAAATACAACATCTTGTGACTTAAAAGAACTTTCAATGAGCATTATGTCATTAAGGGGGTAAGATTTATTCTTTTCATTGCAACAATATATAACCTGGCCCTGAAAATTCAGTCTGTATATGCCACCAATCCTTCAAATTTATGATTATACAACTTCATAACCCATTTTGAGCTTACAACCTTCATTAATGTATATAGGATAATATAAAGAGACTGAAAAGTGGAAGAAGAGACAGAAAAAATGGGATAGACACATGCCGGATTCAAACCTGAATCCCTGTGAGCAGCAGATACCCTACCCACTATGCCATACCTCCAACACCCACTGCCGTAGTTAAATTATTATAAAGGAAAGGATTAAGTATGTCTAGTATTTTACTATAGTATAACTTGGCATGACATGTCAACATGATGAATGGGGTATTGCGCTGTGGTAGGCCTCTGGCGGTCAAATAAACATTAGCTATGGTAGGCAGCCATATGAAACCCTTTAGGAGGCATCAAGGCCTTCACTTACCCACCCAGTGTGTAGTTTTTCTGTCACTGCTGTAAAGATTAGGTTAGAAACTAAGGGGGGCTGTTTTACTGGAGGGCAGTGTGTTTTTCCTCTCCAAACCTCAAGTTAACTTGTTTACTCAGACTCATTTTCTGAATAGGGAGGTACTGTGAATAGATTTAAGTGTCAGAAAGAACTAACACATCCGCAGCCTAAAAAACAATGTTTAGAGGGTCACACACGGTGTCATTAAACACTAAACCATTGTTTTCTGTTGTTTTACGTGCACTGTTGCTATTGCTCAGCAGGAGAGTGATGATTATGGACTGCTGATCTGTCAGATTGTTATTAACCTTCGGTGAGCCCCTCCATCCCTCTGCAAGGGCCTCTGTTAATTATGTCCATCATTACCTCCTGTCCTAGCCGTAACATTTGTACTCAGTGTTTGTTGTCCTCGAACTCATCCTGCCATCTTCGTCTTACACTATTCTTTAAATAACTCTTGCCTGGAGATTTAGTCAGAACAACACAACAAAGCATTTACTTAGCTTGCTACAAACAGCTTTCAAACAACAGCAATGGTAGGTTCACGTGCTTTATTTTTAAAGGCTTATTTGCGAATCTCTTTACTATTGGAATTCTTTTAAGTGTTTAAGTTCTTGTGCTCACTCTCGGCTCAACTGCACTCTGGTGATTTGATTTTAATATTATCCTCAAACACTGTTAACCATAACACATCTGTACTGTCCAACACTGTGGTCATGGTGTAGTGGTAAACGTGTATAGATACATAAACATTTCAAAAGCATTCATATAACCAAGCAACAACATTAAAAAAACGAAAAACTGGGTGTAACGTCCCTGTTACTTATTGCAAACGTTAGAGAAACATTCTTACAACCTCAAATTGTTAGCTGGATGGACTCTGTTGCTAGAATGACTTCAAACCCTAGGAAAGCAATACAAAATGAGAGGGAGTTAGATGCTCGGTTGCCAATGTGCCCTTGAGCTAGTCACTAAAACCTCTGGTTGCTTAGGGTGACTGTGTCTGAAATTAATTTACTGTAAATTGCTTTTTCTGCTAAATGACTAATAAGCAAACACTCCAGCTGTTTGTGTACAGGCGGCACACACTGGAAGACAAATATCAGATTACATCAGGGGTTCTCTCTCTCTACCAGTGTCGCTTCAGGAGCGACTGAGGGGGGTCAGGACCACCCATAAGAAGAAAAAAATAGACTTGGAGAGGATGAAGATAATGATGAAATCAGTTTGCTTTAAGCAATCAGAAATTGTGAATTTTCATGTTTACATGAATTTAGGCTGCTTGACCTGTACAAATTCAACAAACACTAGGCATTTTTTAATAGATTTAGTCATATTACAAAGTGACAGATGAAATTGCAACAAAATCTGGTGGAATTTATCGGACGCTGTCTGTGCGTTCCTCTTCTGGGTCATGAGTTAACCCTTTAAAGCACGACCCAGCTGACAACTTTCTCAGAACGTTGGCTAATAGATTTTTGGCTAACACTATAGATCCTATATTCCAAAAATGTTATTAAAGTTATTCTTAAAAAGTTATTCTTAACATTTTTAAAACCTTACAGAATTAATAAAAATGTTCAGTGTTCTTATAACCAACATTTTGAGGGTTCATAAAACATTCAAAATAACATTTTTAACATTTTGTTACTTAATGGAAACATTAGGTTACTTAATGGAAACTTTTATACATTCTACATTAGATATCGCTGTGATCTTCTGTGTTCAGGTTTTAAGTTAAACTGTCAACTACCAGGTCTGTCTGTAGACTAATGACAGCTTATAAAAGCACTTTCAGTGTGAAAAGCTTTAAATTGTTCACCTTCCCACATCAAGCACGTTTGATGATAGTCATAAGTATATATTTTTCATGGTAATAGTTGGCAATAGTTCTGCATTAAGCTGCTCTCCACCTGTTTTTGAACCTGCAACCAACATCCTGTCAGAGGTTTGGCTGCACAACTGCTCAAAAAGCAGCATGAATTCTTCTTATAAAAACAACTGGAAGTCTTTCAGCTTGGCATTCTATGAAAATTGACAAGCACACAAAATTGTGTGTCTTTGTGTATGTGTGTTTTTGTGACAGGCTTTCTGTCAGTTACCTATTTTACTCACAGTGATTTTGCACAGTGATTACCTCTCTGTCATTATTGTGATATGGATTAGGGCCATTTCCTCCAGATACATTGAGCAGTACATCAATAGAAATAACCAAGACATCTTAACAGTAAAAAGAAATTTAGAGGCAATACAAAGTATTAATGTATTTCCTCAAAAATAAAAGTTTTATGCCATAATTAAGCAACTTCAAATGTACGCTTTAATATAGTTTTTAAATCGTAATACTTGTTAAGCATCTAAAAATTCAAAGTGCATTCCAAGCATTGAAGTGATAACACAGCAGAGGATCACAGCAGACAGTCTAATCTTTCAGTAAACATACACTTCACCATCGCCCCAGAAGAAAAAACCCTCTCTCATTATTTGCTCGCTCCTGGCGGCATCCTGTCACAGTTTTCATTTTTATTTTTATTGAAGTCTGTGTAAAATGCTAGCAGCAGCTCCACAAAGGTCCAGCAGCATGCTGGCACCACAGCTAACGTGCTAAAAGCGCAGCAAAGGGGGCAGTCCTTCTTGGGGGCGGAAGGGTCTGAGCTAATGCGAGCTCGCAGACAGGATGCAAACACCTGACACATCAGTTAACACGTCTCTCTGCAGGGCGCCATTCCAGGCCTGACACGGCCAATCACATCACGGTACGTGCTGACTTCCGGGTCTGGCACCATTGTACCCATCATCTATCATTTACTGGATTTATCTCAGAATCAGCAGCGGTGCGTCCCGCCACCAGGCCAAAACAAGTCCACCAGACCTAATCAAAACACAGGAGGCCATATGTGCACCAATGAAAGATAAAAGGGGAGAAGTTGTCACGGTAACACAGTGATGTAATGCTCCCTCAATGATTTCCTGCACTTGTGAACGGCTACTTAGGAATAAAAAGCAATTTGGGAAGTTTTAACTGATAATCTGACGGAATATTAAACTTAATCAGTGTTGCAGTTGTTAGTACAAGCGAGCATATGAAACGAGGAGAAAATGATGCAACGAAAGTCAGATTTGTATTATGGGATATTATGTTTTTATCAAAGCAAATAAACCTTTTAAAATATCAATAAAGTGAGACAGGTAAAGGTAGTGACCCAAGATAACTCACCCAAAAATGAATCACCTTTCACTTTCCTGGTATGGA
Organism: Chromobotia macracanthus; assembly: GCA_036877525.1. NCBI lineage: Eukaryota > Metazoa > Chordata > Actinopteri > Cypriniformes > Botiidae > Chromobotia > Chromobotia macracanthus. The sequence goes on along the minus strand of JAZGTH010000067.1, from coordinate 2,479,621 downwards.
AAAAAGTTCAAAATTCTTCAAAATTCCTCTACATATTCCATAGAAGAAAGCACCTGGAATGACATGAGGGTCAGTAAACAATCATAGATTATTAATTTTATGGATTATAGCCACAATCTGTAACGTTTTAGGTTAAAAAAGTAGAGAGGAGAAAGTTACAGACTGCAGCTTTAACTGTCTCTCTGAATTCTATATTGGACTTGGTAAAATGAGACAGTAACTCATGTTTACTAGACCCTGTAATAGACACAGTGACCGGTATCATTGCTATGCAGTGCATGTTTTCTCACCTGAAGCGTGTTGAGGTGTAGAACTCCTGATGGTTCATTTGCTTTGCCCTGTACTGTGATTTGGACTGTGTGTATTATCTGTGAATCAGCATCTTAATTAAACTGGCATTTAATTAAAGGAGCCAAGGTGTTTACATTATCTCCCTGCTTCCTATGATAATGAGCAAAATCAATTTAAAAGAGGACCAGTGTTTGTGTGTCATTACATGTCTGAATGCAAATCGCTGCATGACTCTCTGCTTTACACAGCACGCTATTGGCTGGCTGACATTCTGTTATGAGATTTGATTGGATGGATGTTTGCTGAAACATTTGGGCAGTCTGTCAGGTTTTGGCCTGTAAAGGAGTCAGTTCACCCGAGGCCTCCAGCAGACACATAATGCGCTACTGTACATATAACTGTTAGTGTAATTACTGTAAAGGCATTTTACGTCATAATAAAATATTGTTTGTCGTCCAGCGGCACAAACACAAGTTGCATTACAAGTCATGGTGATCGGTGTCATTAATAGAGATAAATGAAAGAATATATTACATTATATAAAACCAGCCAAAACAAACTGTATCTCTCATTCCTGCAGTCACGACTTCACCTTTAAACAGGTAATGGTAAGTTGCCATAAAAATGTAATCACTGATAGACATCTTACCCCATTAACCAGAAAATGTTCTCAGAACATTGGCTAATATTCTCCAAAAATTCTCAATTAAAGTTCTCATTTATCAAAAAAAGTTCTTGCAGTAACGTTAGTAGAATGTTTTCTTAACATTGTATATCATATATCAAAAACATTATTCTTAAGTTGTTATAGTGGAACATTTAAAAAAAAGGTTAACCAAATAATAACATTTAAATGTTGAATGATGTTCCTAGAACTTTCAAAATAACAATAACTAATAGAAACATTACAGAAATGTTCTTACAACCTAAAACTGTTAAATGAAGCTGGGTAGATTAATAAGAAGACTCATAAGAAGGCTCACCTTCATGTCATTCCAAACCTACTTTCTTTGTTCCTCACACAAAGGTGTCATATGACTTCAGATAATTGAGAATATAACATATATGTGAACCTTTTTTTTGGTGTGTGTGTGTTTTTGACCATTAACAAAAACAGCTTTTGTGTTCTACAGAAGAATTAAAATGCCCTAAAAACGGGAATGAAGAAATGATGACAAAATGTTCTTTTTAGGTGAACTACTGCGTTGTTTCCTTAATCTCTTAACTCTGTTTTTAAAGTTTATAAAAATCTCTATCCTTGTTGCCAGAACACTCTAAGACTTGTGAGTCTGTCACCAGTTTGACTGTGGCAGTTTGTACTAGGGGGACTTCAAAGATAGCTGGAAGAAAAATATTACAGCCCTGCATATTTCTGTGATCAATGACATTGTTTGCTGTGCACTTATAATGTGAGGAGTAATTTGCATGTGTGCGATTTGAGAAAACGCAAGAGAAAAAGTGCTAATAAAACTCCAGTAATGGCAAGATAGCAGATTAATAACTTATTATTGTACTGGGTATCTGTCTGTAGCCAGAAGCCACAAGGCAAAATGTGTCACCAGAAACCGATGCTGAAATTCAGGATGGCTTTCAGACACAGACTGCAGCTCAGAGTGAAGAGGACGACAGCGGAACGCCACATCATGCATGGCCTCAGGTCAACAGCCTGCTGTTCTCCATCTCATCACCCTGAGAGGTTGTGATCAACTCCACCAAAGGACAAAAGCAACCAGCCATGAAACTAACTCAACAATCAGCAGTCTCCTCTTCCTAAATTGCAATAAAGCACATTTAACCGCATTGCAGGCTGCAGCTACCATGCGTGTGTGTGCATGCACACGGTTGAGAGCGTCCTGTACCTCTGTTTCTCTGTCCTTCACAGTTCAGTCTCTCACCCATCTGTTTCTCATCGCATTCTAGTGCTAACCCAGCTAACAGGAAACGTTCTCAGATTGTTGGTTAACGCTTCTAAAAGTTCTGTCAAAGCTATGAAAAACGTTCTTGCAATAACTTTAGTACAATGTTTGTACTGTTATATATATATATATATAATGTTATTCTTAAGTAGTTACTGGAACGTTTTCACAAACAGTTTTAAAACCGGATGTTTTGAACCGCCCTAAAACTTTCAAAATAACATTTTTAACATTTAGATACTTAATGGAAATGTTAAAGAAACAAAAATGTTAGGAAAGGTCTGATTAAATACTTAACTAAAGTAAGAGACGCACATAACACACACTTCAGTTTCCCAGCGAGAATCATTATCTGAACCCCGTGATAACGTGAAAGGTCAGATGGTTTCCACCAGTTTGACACGCCGTGCCGGCAGGTCACTCAATCATACAGATTAATTGTTCTACTTTGTTGTCACTCATAGTGGCTTCCTTTGTAGATGCCTACAGAAGTGAAGACAGGAGCATCTCCCACTCTCACTCTCTCGGTCTCTGTGAATCTCCTCTTTCCTGACAGCTGAAAGCTTCTCTTTTCTTGTAGCAGTAATAGATTCCCTTGAGGGCAAAACTGTTCACCATTTATGTTATCAACAGTAATAGAGTAAAATAAGCACATGAGGTTACCAACCATAAATACTTCCATAGGGACAAAACCTTTAAAGCTTTAAAAACTTTAAACTAATGCAAAACTCAGCCCGTATGAAAATAAATGCACAAATGTTCAAATGTTGAGTCAAAATAATCAGTTGTTATGCTTGTACGCTGCTATTCAAAGCCTTTTAGCATTGGAGTGGTTATCCTGTCAGAGAAATGAATGCTTGTGTTGAGCAATCAGTATGACACAAAGAGTCTGAAGAGAGAGGACTAAAATAACACGACACCAAAATATCAACAAACACAAATTGCTAGTTTAATTTGTGCATAAGACAGATAGTCTGTTTGTTGTAAAAAGTCATTGGTGAATTCAGACAACATTTGAAATATCAAAGTCAGAAAGTAACAATTTATAACTTTTGGAGCCACTCCAAGATGTTAACAAACATCTGTTCATAAATAGCGTACGCTGCATAAAAGATGATTATTTCAAACACACAGAAAGGCATTAGGTGAAATCTAATTAAAGATTAAACCGATTAAATGAAAACTGCAGAATACCACAAGCGGGAAATCTCTCGCATTTCCAGGCAAGGCTTTTTGTAAGATTTATCTGCAAGCTTAAAGTGTCAGCTACAAGCAAGATCAACCTCTCTTGCCCTCTCTCTCTCCATGCTTCTTTTTGTTTGTATTGTTTTCTAATGGTTTCAAAGGAAGCATGTTCTTATTCATCTTTATAACAACAGAGTCCTGTGCGAAAGTTCATCAAGGCATTTACCAGACCAGGAAGTCACTTTCTTCCATTGTTTGTATCTTTTTCATAGCAGTGAATAAACTGAGTTTCCTCTCAATAAAAACTCAATTGTTCTGTGCTCAGAAAAACAAGACTTCATCTGGAGCATCTCTTTTCAGTTACTATGACAAGACAAGCTAGGGCATCAGCTACACACTTAAACTCTAAACACTTACAACTAATTTTATTTAACCTTTGCAGCATATGGACCTGCCTGTGAAAGAACACATGCAGTTTTCTCTCTCCTTCTCTCTGTATCATTTCATAATGGATTTAGAAAGAATAGAGTTCTGAGTGTTCGGTTGAAAGTCCTCAATAATTCAGGACTCTGTTCTGGTCTAATTCCATCTTGACTTCCTGGTTTTCTCTGTTAAAGTGATAAAGGGCTGAATGCATAATGAGAACATGGAGAGGACATTCATTTGCGTCATTGTCCATCGTGGCACACTGAAAACAAACAGCACATCCCTGCTTTTGATCTACACAGCCACACAATAAGTTCACAACATAGGATTTGAAATTAATAATCGATAACTTTAGCAGTAGCTTAATGTGCCAGGTTATGAGTCTTAGCCTGGAGGACTTTTTCACAAGCAATTATATGGATGTAGGTCTGTTGCAAAATCATATAAATCATAACACAGAGCAGAGTTCAAACATTTGCATACAGGAAATGGAATATTCAAATGTGCCAGAACACTCATAGATGGAGCAGGTGAGCGGACACTGATGACACGGGCCCTGAGAGGAACAAAAGTGATTAATGATGGCTGAAGACAACACACACCAACCTGACACACCACACACACCAGGAAACTGGGTCACACTCGCAGGTTAACACGCCGCCAAGCAGCTGAGCTCGGAGTTCTGCGGTCTTCACAAGTTCTATAAGTGAGGGACGATAATGACAACAATCTGCCGAGAACATAAAAAAGAGGAAAATATATAGAAAGAGAAGAGGAAGATAACGGTCAGCCAAAGATCAAAAGGAGAAAACCTTTTCTCTGGATCGGACGAGAGATCATTTTCCAGGACAGTGTAAGCTGCTTTATTGCTTTATTTGAAAAGCAGATTTAAATCACAGACATATACATATTACCATATCAATGGTACTATCATACACTTTAAAAAACCTTAGTAATACCACAGTACCACGGTATTTTTAAGGGTCAGATCAGACAAAAATCAGCTGCTCATGTTCACTTACTAACGTCAAGACTATATAAGTCCTGTTTCTGTTCCATTTCACTGCATTGCAACACATCAAATGTGTCATTTCCAAAATCAAGAGACGCTTCCATTTATACCCTTTTATTATATGCTGTTCTCTAGAATCGATTTTCCGAGTCATTGAGTTAGAATAAAACTTGAAGCATTACAATAAGATTCGTACATAACAGACCATCAAGAGAACCATAACAGACCATCAAGAGAACCTGAAAAAGTAGCTCATTTCTTTGATGGTCTCTAAATGTCTTTAAGCACAGATATAAGCACAACTTAGCAAGTAAACACTAAATTTTCTCTGTGCTATTTTCTCTTGTTTTTATACAGTCGAAAAGAACAATTGGACAAGTGGAAATATTTATATACATAAGATCTACGCAGCATTACCAACCAAAGAATGAAAGGGCTGCACTAAGCTGCTTATATGCTTTATTGACTGGCGTGATTAGACAGGAGTTAATTTTTTACTAAGACAGAAGGTCTCAGCAGAGCGTCTTAGTGGTTTTCACTTTAAAACAGCCGAGATTCTCCAGACAGCAATTGAGCGCTTTAGCTTTTATAGCTTCACTGTCTGAAATATAACTGGAGCCAGTCGTTGGAGACGCCAACATTAAAGGGCAAGTCTTCCAGACCGTCTGATTGGCTGCCGGTGTGCCAGCATGCAGATGAGGCCAGATGGCAGGAGGGCCCTGCAGAGGCTCTGTCAGGTGAGCACCAGAAATCTCAACGAGGGTGGAAGACAGGTACCGCTGCCCAGCTCAACCAACCTGACAGTTCATGAGGAAAAACCTTCTGCCAGGGAGTATGTGGGGCCTCAGGACGATGCAATGTGTCTCTGTCTATTTCCCCTCTCGGCAGAACTAACAGGGCATGACTGTGGACGGTGTGTGTCAGAGACCTCCCCACAGCCCCGTGAGCTGAGAAACCAAGTCTGGTGACAAATGTTCGCTGAGGCGCCTCATGCGTTAGCTTCACCTATTTCAAGCAAAACAGTTTATGATAAAGCAGCAGGTATTTCATCGGGGTCACAGATTACAGAGAAAATTGCTTTTCTTTCATCATTTCTTTCTGGCTATAATACAACTAAATGTGAAATTGCACAGGACTGCAGTTACAATATTAGCACTGATTCAAGTGTGCCTGAGTGCAATAAACGAAACTGTTCTTGGAATAATTTACAGTAGAATTTACATTTCCGCAGCTTTTCCACTTTTCCACTGTTTTCTATTTCTCTATCGTCACTGTATGGCTAGGCAAACATAACAACCCCACACCCCAAATCTCACAAATTGCCTAACAAAGTAAACCACATTTCAGGTTTTGCTGGTAATCCTAAATACTGGATTAAAACACATAACCATCATTTATACATAACCACTAATGTGCATAAGTGAGCCCATTTATGAATTTCCTAAACAAGATAAATTATTACTTGCTCTATACAGTAGGCGTATTTAATCCCCATTGAATTGGCTATGGTATAAATTAAAAGCAAATGTAATTAGTCCTGCTTTTAATGAATATCTAGTTGTGAACTTCCAGTCGAGGGAAATGGATCATCGTTTCCTGTTACTGATGTTGGCAGGGCATTTCCATGATTTCCATTATCCAGGATTATTTAACCAAAGGTGACTGGCCTTTACTCTGCCCTAATGCTCTATTCAATAACGAAACCATCTACTGTTCAGCGTGATTCCCACTTGTATATGTAGATCTGCAGTCTTGGCTTGTTGGTTATTAGGGCAAAATGTTAAATGCTCTCTCTCTCTTTGGATAAAAGTGTCTGCTAAATGTATAAATGTAATGTAATGTACTCTCGCCCCTGCAATTAATCGAAAATATTTCATGGTACACTGAGGTAGATCTCTTGATATAGTCATCCTATACTCTGTCTTATCCGGCTCTGCTACGCTGCTACACAGACAGTGAGTTAGTGGCTGGTTTAAACAGAAAGGTCACAGGTTTGTGTATCACTGCTGCGGTCGCTCTTGTAAATACCTCACAGATTCAGCTCACACCAGCCAAATTACAATGATTCATACAGGGGCCTCGTATTTCATTTTTTCCAAAGCAAACAGGCTTGAGGGTGTGTGTGTGTGTGTGTGTGTGTGTGTGTGTGTGTGTGTGTGTGTGTGTGTGTGTGTGTGTGTGTGTGTGTGTGTACATGTTTGTTAACGATTCAGCTCATACATTTTAGCAACACTGTACAAATATTTTCACCAGTATGAAAACATCTTTGTTTCCATTCATTTACATCTGGACATTACATTTACATTTAGCAGACTTTTATGCAAAGCGACTTACAAGTGACTTACATTTACCTTTCCAAAATATTTTTCCAGTTCAAATCATACTGTTATTATTAATAGTCAATGCCCCACATATAGTTCTGATAACTTGTCTGCAGGTTTCTTGTCACAACATTTCACAAACATATTCTACCAATAAAGAGCCCTATATATGACGTCTCTTTAAAGCACAGGAAAATTGGCTACAGGATATTTTGTATAGTTACAGATATTCAAACTAGAGCCCTCAGAGACCTCTTCCAGGCAAAGACGTCCATCTATGACGTCAGAAATGGGTGGAAAGAGTGTTTCCTCTATTCAGACCTCTGATACATTTTCCTGTGGCAAGGAAAATTTCTATCTTAGTGAATGTTCGAACCGATGAGGTATTTTTGGTGTGCCTACAAGATTGGCATATGTGAGATTTTTTGTGAACGCTGGTACCATGGCAACAGAATTCAACTCTGAGCAGCAGAAAATTAAACGAGTGACAAACGTTATGGTGATCCATCAAGCACTTTACTGTTCGCATTTCATTTACGGTGAGAACACATGCAGGTAATGGATTCGCAATATACAATGAGCTGATTTTAAATAAACTTGTGTATTTAATTATATATTTATGGTCATATTTCAAGTACAACTCTTCAGAGGTAAAACCGCACCTGAGCAATAAAACGGGCTAATTGGTTTTCCTAAGACACAGCTGATCCGATTTGGCCAGTCAAGTCTGCAGAAAGCTTTGTGTTAATTTTGTTTGTTTGTTTTGAAGTCACAAATAACAAACACAAAAAGGAACAAACAACATTTCATTTGATCCTATTGAATAGCTTAACCATAACATTACATACAAATACAACTATGAGAAACAAATTTTTTGATGTGTGACAAAGTTCACTCAGTCTTTTACGTTTCCTCACTCGTACGGCAGCACTGATTGATAGAGAAAATTGAGCGATTACAGTCACTTTTTTACTATATGTTCTTATGAAACAGTCCAACTATGTTGAATCAATAAGTCACAATTATATTAATATGGATTCTTGCAAAATGGAAATGTAAAATGTATATAACAAGTGTCTTGCACACCAAATAAAGAACGCTGGACCACAAGCAATGAAATACAATAAAATCTGAAAAGTCAACCTGTAACTGTTCGAACAGACATGAATAAAAATGTCACAGGCTAACACTGTGTGCAACACTAGCTCACATTTAAATGTGTTTTTGGGAATAGCTGCCCGTGCCTTTTGGAAAATGTATATCTATGTTTGCATTTATGATTTTGATACATTATGTGAGTGTTTACATCCAACCGCCTGCAAAGAGCTGATAGCTGTCTCAGTTAAAGCTGTCTGAAGATTGCAAATATGCTTAAATGCCACATGAACGAATGTCACTATCTGAGGCCTCTTTGCATTGCATACTTCACAGACTCTGAGAGCTTCCAGTCAATCAATGTTCTTCCTCTTAACAGTCTTCAAAGGGCAGCTTTTAAAGAGACACTTTCAACTTCACCTCAAAGCAGGACAAAGACGTGGGACACAGGTTAAAATCATGTCTACTTTTTGGGTTCAGTGTGAGTTTGGGCATTTATTATATTGTACATTTCATGTTTTTCTATTTACCAAAATGATTTCATTCTGACATGCTATATATTTTCCAAAGAATGTTTCAGGAGGCTTATAAAATGTCTCCTAAAATCAAAAGCAACGTTTTTAAAAGTGTCTGCACGTATTGAACAGAGACTTGTTTGATGTTGCCCAAACATTGGGAAAAAAATATATTACAATGTGTTTTGATGTAAATTCATCTCAGCATCTTTACCTGTTAAGTTATTTTTAAAGAAAAGCCACTATTTTATCAAGGGGACTTGTTCAGAACCATCTCAAATAAAAATCCATTAAGTGTGAAAATTGTTTAGTGTTTAGATCGATCTGTACAGAGTACCTTGAAATAAAACAGTGCTGTTGTTTTATGAATACTGCACAGTGGATATTGCTCACAAACAGTGATAGGCCTGTGGCGTGACCTGGTTATACATCATCATTAGAGTGAGGGTCCGAGCCCCACTTTGAACCTGGGTCATCCCAGGTCCATGTAGATCAGGGAACGGCCATGTTTGTGGGAATAGCCTTGTCGTCGTTGTGTGTTGTGGCCTGATGGTTAGAGAATTAGAGAATTAGACTTGAAACCCAAGGTTGCAGGTTTGATTCCCAGTGCCAGCAGGAAACTGAGCCCTTGAACTAAGGTCCCCCAGTTGCTCATCCACCTGTGTGTGTGTGTGTGTGTGTGTTCACTACTCGCTGACATGGGTTAAATGCAGAGGTCACATTTCAAGTATGAGTTACCATACATTTACAAAAACATCACTTTCTCTTCACTGTATACCGATTTCACTTCACTATATACAGATACAGACAAAACTAGGCATTTACATCTCTTTTATATTCCCCCCAATTCAGTCCACTCTGTCCTGAGAGTCCACAATAATATTATTGTGTCTCACACTGTATCACACTAAGAAACTGATATAGTCTCTACACACATTATCAACCAATACAGCATGTCTTTTGGCAGACACACTACTCAACAACTGTGCTGTTCAGTTCATAGCACCTAGTCTTTAATGGTGCAGTCATGAATAATAAAACATAATAAAACAGCTATTTATTGTTTACCAGTGTTTAATAAACCATGAGGTGTGTGATAGAGTCTAACCCAGAAAACACACATCTGCCGACTGAAAGAGTCGAGGCTGATAGTCATCATGACACAGACACAGATCTAATATCACTGCATTGGTTATTGTAGGCCGTCTTTCCCCTGAGTGTGACAACAGCAGATACTGGCAGAGTCCCGGAGATTCTGCTTTTCTTCAGCTGAAACCAGATTCATGTGAAACTGCTTCAGCTTTCTAATGGGATGGGAGACTTCATTACAGACTCTGGAACAAAAGTCTTTGAGGGACACCCAAAAATTTGGTACATTAAGATCACCATAACATTATTATGTATTGATGATTATCTGAGGACATAATCACCATGAGTCCGATAATAGTGGCGCAGCTATTAAATGTATATATATTCATTTATTATGGGACAGATCTAATCCGCAGTGTTCTGCCCTTTACGAGTCTTTACTTATTGGACAAAGCAGGCAGATTGTCAAACACCCACTCATGTCAGCTACTGTATCCAGATTTATGTGAACAAAATATCAGTGTTTTCTTCAATAGCTGAAAATCATACCTGCTCACGTTTAAAACAATAAAACAATGTCGTCTGTTAATAAATGTTAATAATAGATTTGACTGATTTTTTACTACATTATAGGTATTATGTGGTCTTCCTCCATCTGAAACATTTCATTCTGTTCAATAGTTTTGCAATAATAATATAAAAATATAATATAAACGTTAATATAAACAGTTCCTTTATACAGACCCTAGTGAATGTGGTGTAGATTTTCAATTGCATCTTTCCAAGTCAGAAACGGAGTCAAAAATATCACCGCCATCAAAGGCTGGAAAGGTCAAAACCATAAGGGTGCTACATCCTGCCTTTCAGATCATCAGAAACTATAGAGGCTAACCAGGAATCTAAGAATAATCTCACATTTCACCCCCAGAAAGTGCAGCGTGATGATTAGATCATTCTGATCCAAACCATGAATCCATGTGCAGAACGCTCGTTCATAACAGAATTTCAATGCCCTCCGAAAAAGTCTAAATGTGGACTAAAGCTGAGCAACTTGTTTTCATGGTCGCTTGTTTATCACTGGTTGTTTTTGAATTGTGATGTGATACAGAGGTTTTGGTCTGTCTGATTTGATTCTGGGGTAGCTTTGTTGACTAGTAACAAATAAGACAGAAATGGTCAGTTCAGGTCCAGGCTAGTAGTGTGTTTAAACCATCATGTTTGTTAGAGCCATAATTTAGTTTTAAAGTTTTGGTCTTTTTAGTCTTCTAGTCTTTTTAAATCACACCACATCATGTTTTATAAGCCCACAGAGCCTTCACAAAAATTTACTACATTCAGAAATTGTTTGTATCATTTCCTGAATAGACTATTTGGTTGTTTTTTTGGTTTCCACAACACAACAATTATCCTGAAACCAGCATTGCCATAGCAACAGTGACAGTATTGGAGCTGTACTGTGGGAGGTGGTTTGTTTTCATGAGGTTGGAGGGTCGTTGACATGGACACAGGTCTTATATGGTAAATGTCATGAGCAGTAGCTGCACTAATAAGGAGTAGACACAGAACGGACCCTTCAGGCTTTTCCAGGAAGGGTATTGATTTTGTTGTGTGAAGCTGATGGACAGTGTTGGATCAGCAGCCGGAGACAATTACAGGCTCAAGCTCTAACAAGATCAGGGTGTACACAGGAAGTGATGCGTACACAGGAAGCGATGACGTAGGCTGGAGACTGACAGGGCGAGTGAGATAACGTCTTATCTATGTCTTCTGTTCTGCTCTTTTAATAGTGGGCTGAATAAAGATGTTTGAGAGGAGGGTGGCAAATAAAGCCTAGACACAGTGAGGGGTAGAGACAGCAGGATAGCCGTTTGCTGCAGTATTGCTCAGTGTCGGATTGTTTCATAGCAGTGGGCTTGCAGTACTTGAGCATCTCAATAACAGGCTGTGGGGGTTTGGTGGAGCTACTATCTAATCAAGCTACTGAAGGTCTTAGAGGGCAAAAGTAAATGTTAAACAGTTGGCTAATTTCATGTAGTGGAAAACAAAAAAGTGATTTGAATAACGTCCCTGGAAAAATATGTTTTGCAGATTTGTCAGTAAAATTTGTCTGTAAAAGCACCATTAGTCATTTCTATAGCACAAAGATATATAAGAGATATATAAATATAAGCCTTGCTTATGTATTACTACAGTAATTGTGACATTTTCTGCATTGTGACTGCAAAAATATTAGATGCACAGGTCTTATTTTTGCCTTCTCTGCATATAATGTGTTAGCCTGGAGAAATAAACAGACATGCAAGATCAGTTTTTAAAAAGTGCTTGTCAAACTGCTGTCACAACATATTTGCTTGTGAATATTTGCTTTATCATCAGTCTCTGAGATTGGCACTCCATTCTTGCCCTGTGACTTTTGAATGTCAGAATATTATGATGTATGTGTCTGCCGTGCACAGGCATTGATCGGGCACAGTTAAACCCGAGCTATAGATCAAGCTTCAGCTTGTCCAGCGGCAAGTAATTGCTCTATATTGCTAGTCTTCAATCAATACCCATCTATAAGCCAAATCCCTCTTACTATGCATATATATTTTATTGATTTATATGGGCTCTGTCACATTGTGTTGGAGGCGTTAGTTGTTCGCTGTTGTGCAAAACTTTTTTAAAGACACTATCATTTCAGAACAATATAAGGCTGCAGCCACCTAAATGGGTTTACTATGTGCCGTGTGTGTGTGTGTACATAGTACACAGTATGGCATTAAATGAAAATGCATTGTTAAAGATTATGATGTATACTCAGACAGAATGTTAATGATAAATCAGATCATCAGCAGTTACATTGTCTTATTTGTTAGCATTAGTTTGGCTAAACAGATTAAAATTCATGCACACAGCAGGTTTCCACAACAAGTGCAGCACTATAACCTTCCATTCTAAAACAGATCATGAAACATTGATGAGTTGTAACTAGTATAATGTAAACAGATTATCAGCATTCCTGCATGTAGAACCACATACATATGTGACACTGGGACATTGCAGTAGAAGTAACAACACAACACAGTTTTTTCTCTTGGGTAATGTTTGTTTGTTTTTTCTTTACAACCTTTTGCCTTCTTGTTTCACATTTCTACAGAATCCAATTTCATTTCTTGGGATCCTAAAGAGCAGAATAAGTTAAATTAATTTCAAGTAATCTGGCAGGACTTTGATAAAGTTTATGTGCACTGAATCTAATATTCAAATCCATGAAGAGACAGATCGTCTTTAACATGATGGTCTGGGGTATCAGGTGAGCCTCTGCTCTAGTTAGAATAATGAAATGAAAGTTATGGCTAGAGAGGTCAAGGCAATTTCATATAGATAACTAAATATTCATCAGTTTGACCCTAAAAGCACGCAGTGATTAATTGCACCCCTGTTGTGATTGGAATTTAAATACAGTTTCGAAACCGTGAACTCACTGAGCTGAGACATTCAAAATTAGCAATTTGTGCTTAATGCATAAAATATGCAGTTTCAGAAGCAGCTCTGGGCCCACCGGGTCGCTCCACTTATGATAGCACTGTTTTTTTCTAACACAATGTTCTTGCAATTCTAGATGCATGGGTCGAATTGACTGAATAGTGACTGTGACTTATTCACTGACCAGTCACGGTGCAGTTTAAATGGGCGTAACGTGCTGAAATAGTGCTGTGCTGTTTCTAAGCAGAAGTCATCGCTCTTTTCAGCTGTGTAAATTAGATTAATCCTAGATTGCACTTTTATTTACAAAACAAAACCTGCGCTAATGCCGCTCACAGAAAGCAGATATTTTGTTTAAAAGAGATACTGTGTACATTTTCTGTTAATTATGCAGCAGTAATTTATTCAATAATAACCAAATAATGGGGCAGAAACACACATATATTCAGACACACACAGTGCAGTCGAGCATTTTTATTTTAAGTAGTTGATTTTGTTACCTGGTATCCATAAGGGGACGAAAGGTTGTCCAATATTTAATTTTGTCACTACAAATTTATTTCTATAGTACTTTACTTAATACATATTGCTCCAGAGCAGCTTTACAGAGAAGGTGTATATAAAGAGAAGCTTTTAACATACACAAATACATTACAGGAAACATAAGGCAATCTATAAGGAGCTTTTTAACTGAATGGTTTTGGCATTTCTCTCTCTTTCTCTCTCTCTCAGACTTCATTAATCACTTCCGTTCCTCTCAGGACTGTGTCATCATTACACACTCACCTGCTACATCCATTCACATATCAATATATGTCATTACCTGCATGCAAATTGCTTGAGTCTGCCCTGCAATATGATTAATACAGCTTATACAGATGGGCGTGAATGGAGAGTAAACATATTTGACTGTGATACATCTGCAGTATTTTAAGAGTGTGGACAGGCTGAGTTTTGTTATGCCAAACTTTGTAAGCAAACAGTAACGATACAACATTTCAAAGCAAATTCTGGAAATTACATTCATAGATCATAATGACGAATAATGTTGTAAAGTATCTTTACGCTGGTTTGAAAAGCAGCTTAAAAGAACCACGTTTTCCCCGCTGGCTCCGTGCAGCCGGCAGCCAAAAGTGATTTATTTCTTTTATGGCTGCCGGTTGGAAACTCCTGGGTTTCGTTTTCTTCGCTTTCCAAATCAATTAGTAGATCAAAAGACTAATTCAGTCCTCGAAGAGCTCTGCTTAGACAGATATTCCCCAGGAGCGTCCAGGAACTCATCCATAAAACACTGAAGTCCGTCGTGTCGTTCACATCTTCTCTGTTACACGTCAGTTAGCTCGTGCTAACCATTCCGATCACGTCACTGCGAGTCAGGCCTCTTAGTGTTTACTTTGAGGTAATTAAATTGCATTTGATGGATAACCTTGTTAAAGAGAGAAGTTTAGGTAATGATTATCCAATTAGATGTTTTCATCTACTGGAACTAATACAAGTATAGGCTAAATTACGGCGCAAGCTGGTGATATCAAAATGTAAAGCACATAGACTTACACAAGGACATATTCTGTGAGCGTATGAGCGTACTTTACTAATATAAGAACATGTTGTAGGCAATTAAAGTCTATAATTTCTCTTCTGAGAAGAACAGAATTGTCTATATAATGTAGTGCTGTATGTGATGCATTTTCCCACAGACAATTTCACAGTAAAAAATGATGTGATCAATAAGTTATGACAACATGACAACAGTCTTTTTAAATTACTTTAACTCATTAAAATAAGTTGAGCTTTGTTTTATAAATTACAGCTCTACATTGATTAAACTTAAAATTTAATGCAGCACTGTAAAATTGCAGTGTTATAATGTTACAATGAAGAGTTTCAGGGCTTTGTGTAATACCTTAAGGACAATTGCATGGCATCTGTTGTTATGGAGGAGGATTATCTCAGAGGCTTCAGAAATCTCTGTGCGATCATGTGATTTCCCATTATTCCCGAGTTTGGTTGTTTAGCACCAGTGAGGGGCAAACTCTGTTTAACACCCTCAGACAGACTGCTCTCGGGGGGGAAATGCACATTAGAAGTCACTCTGCTGCTTATGAGTAATATTTATCTGTCAGAAAAGTTTCAGAATTACACCCCAAGCACAACACAAGTTTCATATGGCAGCGTTAAAAAAGTGTTGTCAAGTGTAACCACTTCTTTTTCACAAGTAGCGTTTCTGTTGCTCGAGCACAGCTTAAAGCTGAAGAGTGTCATTTCTGAACCATTAGCATCAGGGACAGTCACGGCTCTATACTAGCACCGTATGAAATTTTTCCTTCCTTGTCGTCTTTAGTTTGTTTACTGGTATTATTTTTGCATAATATTTTGGGGTATATAAAAATATTTATTTGCATTCTTCTGAAATGTTTTCTGTAAATCTGCTTTGCAACTGCCCAGTGAGAATAAAGAAACACTTTGTGCTTCGTTCACTTTCATTCATGAGAGTGTGGGAGCGCACATGCAAGTTTTATCTTTCGTGGCATGTCAGAGTTCAAGCATGGTGAACTTTGGTGAAGGCATTAAACATTCAAGGAACAAAACGCCACAGATTGGTCTGGGCTAAAAAAAAAGAATTAAAACTTTAGCGCAATGTGGCTTGTAGTGATGCAAAAAAATATGACTTGTTTTTTTATAATTCACAGTTTATTAACAACAGAAAACGTAAACAATTTTTCCTATACATCTTGTTTTATTCTCAGTTTATCCTTTCCCATTTTGTCTTTGTTTAATATGTATATAATAAGAAAAGTTTGAGCAGAGAATCTGGTCTCAGTTCTGAAGTCTAGTAAAGATATGAACTAGTTGACTTGCTGATGAGTTGATAAGATTCTCTGTCTGTATTCTTGCGCCCCAGGACGTCTGCTAGGTAAGATCTAATCACTGCTCTTCAGGCCAACGAACGGATGAGTAAAAGTATTACAAATGCAAATTCCCAGTAAGAGCCCTGAATCTGTCGAAAGGTCCTCTCCAGGAGATAATTACAGGCTGCTTTGATTACCTTCAAAAGACGAGATTGAAATAAAATTCATAAATAATTCAAAACAACATAAACAACAGAGCACATCTTAGTTCCAGACTAAGGCTACCACTGCTTTCAGTCCAGATGTTTGATGCGTTGACGTGGTACCACATGAAGTGTCACTAATGAGCTTCTCCTCCACTGCTGAGCACGCAGGGGTGAGCACACACTCTCTGACACTTATCTATAACTCTGGCCTTTTTTTGAAGTGCTGTTTAACACCCCTGTTTAAAGTTACACTGCAGCATAATTCACGAGTCTGTGTCAAATGTTTATTATGAAAGTTCTTCAGTTATTCAAGCGTTCTTTTAAGGTGCTGCAAGCATTTTTAGGTGGGAATTGTTATCGCCTTTAAAACTCGTTTCTTCAACCATGAAGGAAAAAAATGTAATGCGACAATGTTGCACTAACATAAACTGAGATTATTGTTTCACAATATGTTTTAAATACATAGAGCAGAATTATTAACATTTTTTGTTCACAAAGTTCACTGGCTCAACACAAGCACACTAACAAGAGTCCACGTAATGTATATTCTAAAATATGTTTACTATGTTTAATGAGCAGTTTATTCAGATTTAGCAGGGGGTTTGTTCAGATGTAAATTTTAGCCTGAATTCACGGGCCTGTAGCCTCTGTCTGACATTTCTGTGGTTCAGCGCATACTGCTGTATAACTGTTTGTTTGTCTTGTGCATTCATTTCTCACTAACTGCTGTAATTTGTAGTAACTGTTAATTATGAATATGGTTTCTTATCTCTCATTTGCTCCAGTTACACTTGATTATAAGCGATACATCTCAGTCTGCAGTATGACTTGCATCATTGTAAAACACTGTGGGTGGTTTAGTGAATGATGCATTCCAGTCTATCGATTGGGGGTCATGTGATCTGGCCTGTCAGTGTGCCGAGCTCCTTTATCAGTTCATAGGATGGAGCTCTTCACAGAGAGAACTTAGTGGTAGTGACCCTTGGAAGAAATGTCTAACTAGCAAACTCACAGCCTTTTCCCATGTGCATTTTTATATATGACCAATTGTCTTCAGTTAGCACAAATATGGTGGATCACAATGTCATGATATTTTCTCCCATGTGTGGTACATCTGCACTGAGACCTCAGCAAATGTTGCACACCAGATATGGAGGTGTTTGAAATACAGATTTAGATTTTTCTTAATAATAAAGGTTCTTATTATTATAAGGTATATTAATACCTTACTATTATAAGGTATAATAATCTTATTATTAAGATTAAGGTATATGAAGTTCTCCTGTAGCTCAGTGGTATTGCGTTAGCAGCGCAAAAGGTTGTGCGTTCAATTCCCAGGGAGTACATGTACTAAGAAAATGTATAACTTCAATGCACAGTAAGTTGCTTTGGATAAAAGCGTCTGCCAAATGCATAAATGTAAATGTAAATAAAGATATCTGCATCAGGATGTTTCACTGTATCTTCTCTACAGACTGGAGGACATGGATTTCTTTTAGCATCTATAAACTGGCAGGCTGAGGTCCTCCGTGGGACCCTTCAGGGCCCCTTCCACCCGCATACATACCTTCTCATTTACAAACCCATCATTCCCTTTCATAATGGCCTCCAAGCTCTATCAAGCAGATGACTTTATTTGAATAAGCAGGATAAATGAATAACAACGCAAGTCTTCAGAGAGAAACGCTGTAATGATTGAGACAGGAGCACAGCTGAGAATGATTTATCAAAATATGAGATTGTGTGATTCATCTGTTTCACCTAATAGGACAAAATAATACATGGCATACATGTCATGTTGCCTTTATACACGCATAATAGGCTGATATGATACGAGATGGGGATAAAGTTTTCATATTCTAATTTAGTTAACAGGAATAGAAATAGCAATGTTTTGCTCTCAATAAGAAAATATGCAGGGCAGGATTGTTGAGAATTTGTTGGAATGAAAGTCAAGTAGAAAAGGAAAGTTGTTTTAGTATTACATTCTGATTAAACATTTTTAACCTTTTCTTAACAGGAATAATGGTCACCGCTGACTCAGTCAGAAGAAGACCAGCAATGTGTTTTAGAAGTGTAAATAGGGTCCGTTTTGATTTTCCACTGGTTTTCATTTCAGTCTCCTGGTGTGAACACTTCCTGGTCTGTAATGAGATTTCTGTAATGGCTGCTGAGAATTGTGGGAAGGAATGAAGCCCAACATCAGAGAGAGCAACAAAGAGCTGTCACATGATGTTCAGCTCAGTGTTTCGCTTTTGGGATAAAAAACATTTGTTTTGAACTCTATTAATGTCTCCTTAAAATGCTTCAGGGGTAAGTTTGAAGTATACACAACAGCACAATATTGAAAAAATCAATAACAACCAAACCATAAATGCCTAGCATTTGTTTATTCTGTACATCATTTTAGGTATTGACTATTCTTCATATTGTTATGGATTGTTACAACACTGCCTGACTGCAAACTTTTGTTTGTTTCTTGCTTATACTACACACTTCCACTTTATAGTTCATCATCTGTCAAGTTTATGAAGTCACCCTTTAGATTAATGTTACAGATACCCAACAGACACAGGAATTATTTTCTCTGAAAGAATGGGTCTCTGTGCAGACCTCAGGTGTTAAAAGAGCTATTATCTGTCTGTCTCTGTTCTTCTGAGACTTGCATGCAATAAAGAGACCCACACAAATCTTTTCTGAACTGGCGGGTAAAACTTTTGTGAGTGCAAAAATATTAAAGTATTTTCAAGTCAATCATTGTTTACTGTTATTGCTGTAACCTTTGCTGCATTAACATTAATAAGCATTGTCATTTCTGTACATTGGAAATTGAAAATGAATAGTCTTAATAGTTTAAATTTATGTTGACTTCTAATTTACAGGACTAATATACTGCCAATGAGTTCATGTGATGTAGAAATGTACATACAGTCAGACATATTGGCTTGCTATCATGCATGATAACAAGATTTGTACAGCAGATGTAAGAGAGCTCTGTTCTTTAGTGAAAGCATATTTATTCACTTGATCACTGTGGAATGAATTTTAGATTCTGTTGAGTTTTGAGTTCACTCCTGAAACTGAATAATGAGAAGACAAACCTGTACAGAGGAGCAAGAATGCAAAACACAATTCCCGAGAGAACTTCCATAATGATTTTCTCACGAAAATTTATGCTTACATTCTGTAAAATACAAATGTGTTAACTTAGGAGTAAAATGTTAGTCTTAACAAGGCTTAATTGCATAAAGTTCAATGCAGCTACTTTGAGCTTAGAACAAGAAAATGCTAATCTAGTAACTAATCACTAATTGCTATGGCTCTGTGGAACGAATTCTAAATCCTGTTGAATAATAAAAAGACAATCCTGCACAGAGAAGCAGATATGCAACATAACTACTCACTGAATTTAATAGTTGGGAATGAGACTATACATGTTTTCCCTGAGGTGTATCCAACTGGCTGTTACAGTCATTTGCAAAAGTGGCTGACCTTACAAAGCAAAACATATTTATATAGCTTTGGGAAAAATGTATAGACAACAACAAAATGCTTTTTAATCCCTGTTTTCAGGGCTGTAGGCATAGCTTGATTTGATTGACTGGGTGTAAGGGATTTAGTTGTGTGATTTGCTGAAATAAAACTGTTTTCAAACATCTCTTAGAGGAAATGGATCACCACATTAGCTGTGCAAGTTCAGGTGATTGCAACTAGAAATCAAGGGTAGCAGTCAGAATCACGCACAAGAACCTAAATTAACCTGCACCCACAAACATAAGCAATAACAAACCTCTCGGTAATAGGCAATACTCCAGCAGCACAATATGAGACTGAAGTGCATGGCTGGCCCTCTGTGGCTCTCCTCCTGTAGATTTATGGGACAACCTCCAATCATTCCCCCCCGGAATCCATTATTTCTGCTTCCTTTCTTCTGTCAAGGTTGTGGGTGTCGAGTTGAAACGACTTCTCAACTCAAGCTTACGGTTAAATTTAGCAACTGTTTGTGTTTCACTTTCTGTTGGTTATGTGCACCTGAGTCATAAACAGCAGAAAATGATCTGTATTTTACGTTTGTTTTAATGGCACTGGCCGCTGTATTGGAGGAGTGTAAGTCTGTAAACATAGTTTAAAGTTTTATTTACAGTCACACAAACATTGTTGAAAAATAATGTTGCTGTTTCTTCATCTTATCTGGAAAAATAGTGGCATTATTGTTTTAAGAAAAGATCATTTCTCTTTTAATGTGTGACATCTTAAGCAATGCATCTGCAACTGCATCCAACATAGCATTTATATAAGAAATAATGAGGATTAAGACACAGTGACCCCACATGTGTGCAGGATATCAGCTTCCATTACATATCATGAATTTTGTTGATTAAAATTATACCTCAGTGTGACTCTGAAGATGTGAACCTGACCTGCTGGAAACTGCACATGGTTTGATTACTTGGGTGTCTTTGATTAATGTATTCATGAATTACGATTAAGTGGATTTATGATGTTGCGTCAGAGATAACATATGGGATAAATGCATAAGGTCTGAAGGATTAAGATATAAAGAACATTCTTATTTGTGTATGCATATGAAACTCAATGCAGTGTGAACACAATCGTTTCAGCTTTGTAAAATCTTAAAGAATTTAACATCTTTAACATCTGAAGAAACCAATGCCTGCATAATCTAAATGATTCGAATGTATGAACAGTGTTTTCATGTGCTATCACAAAGCCTAGTAACAGTTCTGTTCATCATTTTTAATTCTTTTGAAATAAAAATGTCCCCTTTATGTTGAAAAGAAAGTCCTGTTCTTTCATGTGCAAATCTAAAAGAAGAATGTTTCCAGTACAGGAAATAAAAAGCCCAGGAGTCATTGTGCTAATGCAGAAAAAAATTACACTCTTCACAGAAAAAATTCATGTTGAGTTCATGTTTTGCTCAGTATTTCATGTATGTTGTGACTGTGCCATAAAATACACACTCTCCCTGAACCACACAGATAAATATTAACACTTCTTTGTGTGCCAATAAATACATGCCAATTGCATAAAAATGCTTTGTTTTAATGCAGAAATAAAATCCCATTTCTTTGTGTGTCCCTTATCTGAGCACAAATCAGTGCATTTTTTAAAGCATTTCTCTTTTTATTGCTGTACCTTAGCAGATTTCCTCCAAGAAAACCACAACAAATTCCTTGTGTGTTTGCGCACACCTGGCGAATAAAGTTGATTCTGATTCTGAAGAAGGTTTGATGACCACTGTGTTTTACAAGCTTAACTAAAACCTCTTCCAAGCTAACAATTTAAGCTTGTAAGAATGTTTCCTCAACATTTCCATTAAGTAACAAAAAGATTTAAAATGTTAAAGGTTTTAAAAACATTATTTAAACATTTTTTTAATTCTGTAACATCTTTAAAATGTTCCTCTTCAGAACTGCTGCCCCCAAAAATATATATAACATTGTAAAAGTTCTACTAACGTTACTGCAGGAACTTTTTGATAACTTGGAGAGAACATTTAAAGAATGCTATCCATTGTTCCGGGAATGTTCCCTGTTAGCTAGGTTAGCCTTTCATAGGCCAAAATATAGCATTGACATATCAATACATAAATCTGTTTACTCTATTTGGTCATCACCCGGACACACTGTTTTAGCCCATGAGTCTTTGCAGCTCTTAACAGTGGGCTTTCTGTCAGCCACAGAAAGTTAAGTTCCACTGGCTCTTACCCCTTCTCACTTTTTTTTCATTTTAACAGATTCCCACTTTCCATGGAAACAACATTATAAATGTGTGACCGTGATATAAACAGTCCAAAGTTCAACCTGCCCTTTAAGAAACCTTGAAGCCACATTCACCTCCTGATTTGGAGGTGATGCCATCATCTGAAACACATCTTTGAAACACGGGTGTCTGGCTGCCACCATTCTGCTGCTCGTTCCCTCCAGCAGATAAAATGAGCTTGAAGGGTTTTAATGAGGCAGAAGATTTCTGTTAGCGATGGCTTTTTAATTATCACAAGGACCACTTCACTCATCTTCAGTAGGAGAATGAAATGATTGGATGCATCAGATCTTGCTGAGGTTTTTGGAACCACTATGGCAAGACCTGGAGAAATTCTCAGAGGTTTAGCTTTTATTTTCACTCTGTGATTTTGAAAAATGAAATTGGTTTTGGGGTAAAAACTGGAGATATGCAGCCCTCAGCCACCAATATTTCATTTCATCTTTATGGCAGTGGAGGAAGACAGGAGAATGAAAATTTGTGCAAACGTTGGAAGCAATCCAAGGAAAGCATTTCCTGTAAAGGTTCATTGTCAACAAGACTAGTTTTGAATATTTGAGTTGAATACATGTGAACTAGTTTTTTTTTTTTGCTTATGTCTTAGAGACTTTTGCCTTGAAATTTCACATTCTCACACACATACAAACTAAGTTTAACAGGTCTCTTGCTTAATCATTATTAAATTTTAAAGACCCAACAAGACAACTGTAGAAGGCTTCAGTTTCAACCTCCAGGCCTTACAACAAGCACATATACATTCATAAATGTTTGTTGGATGTTTCTCGGCTCTCTTGTGTTGATTTAAGATGGATGAAATATCAAACAATAACAAATGCAATAGTTTTTATTTTTTACATTCAGCTGATGCAGCAAATGACAAAAAAAATGATTCTTTAATCAACTGCAGGAAAATGTTTTATTGCCCAAAATCATATTTCAGACTACTTTCTCCCAGGGTCAAATAAAGGACAGAGAGCAGTTTTATTATGCTAAACAAATGTTTGTATATACAGTAAGAGCTTGAGTTAGCACATCTGAAAACAAATAAAGTGTCTTTAAATCATTCATCCTGAAACTTCATTGCAGTTGAAGAACAAACCAGAGAAGTGGAACATGAACAAACAGTCTGTGTGAAAAGTGTCTGGTACCTGCAAATGTATTTGTTTCCATGTGTGTATTCTTCTTAGTTCAGTGGCCTGCAGCACAAGCACTAGTTCAGGTCCCGCTATGAGGGACACCCACGAGACCCAGTTTGACTTTGAACATTTTATAAACCTTATAAACATGGAGGTAACTGGAGGTAATATGCTTACGTTTGTGCAAATATTTCTCTCTCAGTGTTCCCACGACGAGAACCCGTTCTTTGATTTGTACAGAAACAATCTCTTCAGAGAAAGCCTATTCCCAGTTTCAGAAACATGTTTATGGTTTACTTGTGTGTATTGGCTTATGCTGTAGGCCTTTGAAACACTGATTAAAGAATTTGCACCCTCCAGAAAGAGAACAGTGTGCGGTATAAAGGAACAAGGGAATAAGCAGCACCGTGAGAGTTAGTTAGGTATAATCTACCGGGCAGCTTAACATTTTAAACTGTATTAAAGTTCACACTTGTGCAAACAGTCAGTTACAGATATTATGTACAATAGCAACTGTATTTCCGGCGAGTGGAAAGAGCTAAGCTGATTAGTATTAGTAGTGATTAGAAAAGTCCTTTTTGAATATTATGGATTTGATGGCTGTGCATTGCTCTTTATCTCTGCCCTCTTCAGGGGGCGGGGTCATAAATGTGCCACTAAAATCCAAGATAATAACAGCTCCCCTGAGCCTGCCACATAGAAATATGTCATTTCGATGGTTATTGGGCTAATGGAAATGTTTTATCTTGCAGTAAAAGAAAAAATAGATGACATTGCTTTGCATTATTGGTTAACCTGTAAAATTGGCAGGGAAATTGATCTGATTCTGGGCAGGCTGTTTCATGGAATCCCAGTCTCTTGTCTGATGAGATTCCAGTCAATGGCTGGAAATACAAGAGTTGCAGTTAAAAGCTAAAAACATGTGACACATGAATGGATGATCAGGAGCTGAATTGTATCAGATTAATTAAAAAACACCAGCAGCCCTTGCAGGAATGTGTAATGAAATACAAGGTTTTACTGTTTTGGATTACTGTAAAACATTGGGTCTGACAGCCTTGAGTCAGAACAAGATGAAATGTCTTGCAACATTAGATCTTAAATATCTCCAAATTAAACTTTCATGTGTATAACAAAGATTATGTGTAGTACATTCTTTTCTTTTTAAATTAACATGCATGGATACATACACAAAACACTGCATTCACTTATCACTTACAGAAAACACTACAGTAAATGGCAGAAACTTCAGTGTCTGTCAATAAACTTAAGTAAAGAAAGTTTATTGACTGTTCATCCAGTGTGGATTAATGTAGCATATAAGATTCAATTATTAAAGGTTTGTTTGTGTTAACATCTGTTCATGCAGGTTGTACTTGCACATTTAGTAGTTTGCGTGGGCTTTTTAAAATCTTTTTCTCTGGTCTCTACTGCCAGTTAGTGGCTCAAATCAGAAACTACTTATACATTTACAGTTTGCATTATGTTGACAGAATTATGTTGTATGTTCATGCAACCACAATGATTACTGTGTCTAATTTACAGGTCTGCTGTGTTTGAAACTATCTCTGCATTAGTGTTTTCCCAACCTTTTATGTCTTATATGTATATATACACACACACCCTCATAAGCAAATATACTTTCATCAAAACCAAAAGAAATGTCTTTAAACTCATTATACTGTATATTATTTATCATTTAAAACAGTTTTAGGTCCGACACAAGCTTCTTAACATATTGCAACAAAAACAAAAAGAGAAACATTGCAGCTTTATTCCTTTGTGACTATTACTTCCTGCAACTTCCCACAAAGATCTGTAAAGGCTTTAAACATGAAGGAAAAGCACATATGAAAGAGTATATAATAGATCTACTGTATATGCAAACTAACATCAGATTTACTGATCCAGGTGTACAAATGGCACACATGAAGCTGCATAAAATGTTGACTGCACATTTCCCAATCTGAAAATTACTCAAAGCTTTCATCAGATAGCAACACGGAAACTTACGTGCTGTTGGATATAATTCAAGTATTAAGATATCTATCCAGGCCATTTGTTGGTGCAAAAAGTTGAAATGAAAGCGACCTGATGATGGTTTAGGGGGTCAGGTAACTCTGTTAGCATTAGAGCTGCTTATGATATCAATGACAACGATGTTTAAAGAAGACGAAAGGACCTATACGGTATAAAACCTAGAGAAAAAAGATGTATTCATCTAATCTGTCAGACTTACCAATATTAAGAGTGGGACACATTGATTGAAACTATCAGAGATCATTACCTGTCCTCAAACTAGCCGATCAAACGCCATTAATCAGACCTTAACTTCCGGTGTGACGTCACGCAGAGTCAGCAGGAACGAGGCGGAGAATCGTTTCTCACCCTGACCGAGCGCCGGTACCGTCCAAACTCTCTCACGGGCTCATATACGTTCACATTTCTTCTGTTTCTGACCTACAAAACCCACAAACAAACTGAGGTCGGCTTCGCAGAGGTGAGTTGCGTTGCGTTGCGTTGCGTTTAAGGTGAGGTAAAATGGCTGTTGTTTCGCGCGCGCGACCGCAGAAAATGGCGTCGCCGTCGAACAAGCTCGTTTCACCTCCGAAATGAAACGCGTAGAGAAATCCGGTTGCTACATGATTTATATGTATCGGCCGCGAACCGGGAACTATTGAGCCGTGCCCGCCGAACCGCCGCATGCGTTAGCCGCTACGCTAAAGCTAGCGCCGCGGGGGAGGTCAACCGGACGATTCGCTCCGTTTAAGTTTCGGTTCCGTGTGTAAATCCGCTTCACTTTAAACGGGTTTGGGCTTCCGGGCGTATTAAATACACTAAAAGTTGATGTTTGCTGGCTTTTGTCGCGCCTGTGAGGGTCAACAAAGGAGGAAAGCGGCGAAGCTCGACCGGACGTCCGTACAATAACATCAGCTATGAGAGTTAGCATCGGATGCGGATGTCTGATTCAGAGCGGGGCCTGTAGATGATTGAACCGCTGAATGTGTCATCAGACCGGCAGGGTTGTGTGTGTTTAACACCACGGTGTGATCTTGTCTCTGTTTTCTCTCTGGTACAGTACAGGATTTCTCCACCCCGCCCTTTAAACCTTATTCTTCGGAAGATTCTTCGTTGTCAAGCCGCCAAAGTGGAGAGTGTGACTGCAGAAGGGGGGGCTTCTCGTTTCAGGTGAGTTCAGACAACATGACTTGGCCTGTTTTTGGCCAGCAGTCTTTACTAATTTGTTACCCCTCAAAAGAAAAAAGGCACATTGGCTTGTTGGTGTGTCTAAACCTGTTGAAAACCGCCACAGAGAAGTGCCTTTGTTAGATATGTGACTTATGTTGTTCTTTGTTCACGCCGAAGACTTCGTTTTGTGGCACCTGGTTGAATTTCGATTGTCCCGGTGCCAGAAGCTTTCAGGCCAGGATTTCTTTGTGTAAACCTGTTCCTGTAGCTCAATGGGCTGAGCAATGCATAAAGGTTGGGGGTTCGGTTCCCAGGGAACACACACATACTGATGTATAGCTTAAATGCATCGTAAATCGCTTTGAAAAGCATCTGCAAAATGCATGAATTTAAATGCAGGCGTTCGATTTAACACCATAATCATTGTAGTGCGTTCAGTTGCGTCTAGACCCGAGCATCTGCGGTGATGCCGCACTAATCGCTGTGAACAAATGGACCGTTCGGTCGATTCAGAACTCATGACAGAGGGATAAAGCATTTGTTTGAAGTCTGTTGGAGATTTATTGAATTATTGCTTACATTCTGGATAGTCTATGTAGAATTGCAGCTGTTGAAATCGGTCTTCCTGATTTGTTAAACTACACGCCAAAAACATCTAAACAAATAACAGCCACAGATCCACTAGGTCCATGTTTATTTTGCTACCTTCTGTGTACTTTATAAACTAGTTAAAATGTGTTTTGAGCCTTCCTCTGACATACAGGATTACATTGTATGGCTGTATACTGGTGGTTGTGCAAACAGCGTATTGACGTTCCATCATGTGACTCGGTTTTATTATTCTAGTGCTTCTTTGGGCGGAGGAGGAGGTAGGGGTGCACCTCAGCACCATCCCAAGACTGCCGGTAACAGGTCCGTTTAAAACCATTAAAGTCAAGGCGAGTTGAGAAGATCGATGCGGCTTTGTAGCTTGCTTGAGTTTTAATGGCTTTGTTTCTCCTCAGCGAGTACCTGGGGAAAACCCCAGGGCCAAGCGTTCAGAGATGGGTTCCTTCACGAAGCACTAGACGAGATGTCAACTCCTCCAACGAAAAAGAACGACACGATGCAATATTTAGGAAAGTGAGAGGGTGAGTGTCATTAAACTGCATCAATATTCACTTCGGAAGCATCAGAGCTTGAAGCTTCTGTTTTTGAGCTCTTTTGTTTATTGTGCTCTGAGCCATGTGAGCATTTCCTGTAGCGTGTCAGCCGACGCACTCGTGCTCAGAGAATCACAGATCTGTTGGAACAGTGGTCTTTATTGTAATTTCTGCTTCTTGCTTCTCCTTTTAGCATACTTAATAAACTGACCCCCGAGAAGTTTGACAAGCTATGCCTTGAACTTCTCAATGTGGGCGTAGACTCTAAACTCGTCCTCAAAGGAATCATCTTGCTGGTAGGTTCATATTTGTATTGTAATTAATCAGGTTTCTTGCAAGAAATCATTCAAACCCTCTGAATGTAACATCAGGGTGATTAGGATTGGTGGTTATACAGATCTGTCTAGATATGTAGGTCACTTTAGATTTGTGTTCATGTGGTTGCGATTGTGGTGACCATGGTAACAAGAACATTAAACTTTTTGTACAAAACCAGTTCTGATGCGAGTTATGACAAGACCAATTATTCTCTGTGTAGTAAGAATATCTCTGTTGAATGTCTTGAACGCCAACTTGAGTTTCATATGTGGTTGAAATACATAAACAGTTTGGGCTCAGTGAAGACGACATGTTGAGATGTAGATGTTTCATTACTGAAAGTCTTGTGACTGCAGTTCAATTCTGTCCTCTCTTTAGATCGTAGACAAAGCCCTAGAAGAGCCCAAATACAGCTCACTGTATGCTCAGCTATGTCTCCGTTTGGCAGAGGATGCCCCGAACTTTGACGGCCCAACACCTGAAATCCAGTCATCACAAAAGCAGAGCACAGTAAGTTTTCTTGTTGTACAGCTTGGCTGCATTTCACAAGAGTAATGAAGTCCAGTAATTCTGTTTATTCATTTCCAAAACCTCATTACAAGGAAATTTCTGCTTTCAGTGGGCTAGAAAATTGCACAAAGCCCAACATAAGCTCACAGTTGTCTTGATAATTTCATGAGATCATTAACGCATGAACATTTTGGAAAATATTGTGTTATCAGAACACAGGGAACTTGTTGAACAGGTTGTAGTTGTACAAGTATTAATAATGGTGGAAACACATATTTCCCTGTTGCCCCTGTATGCATTGGTTTTATTTTTCATGCATTGTATGTGTGCTTTCTACAGACTTTCAGAAGACTTCTAATCACCAAGCTCCAAGATGAATTTGAGAACCGCACCAAAAATGTTGACAGTGAGTCAAACTTTTGTGTTTATGCACTTAATAAAGAGACACTTTAATCTCTCTCTTGGCTGGTTCCTCATAATTATATGTCATTTTATTTAGTCTATGACAAACAAGACAACCCTCTCACCGCTGAGGAAGAGGAGCAGCGTGCCATCGCCAAGATCAAGATGCTTGGCAATATCAAATTCATTGGAGAACTCGGCAAACTCGACCTCATTCACGAGTCTATCCTTCATAAGTGCATCAAAACAGTATGTGTGTCTTATCTGCTTGATTTCTTGACTTTGGTTAGTGGTGAGTGACTGGTTGTGATGATCTGTGTGTCATTCATCTGTAGCTTTTGGAGAAGAAGAAGAGGGTCCAGCTTAAGGACATGGGAGAAGATCTGGAGTGTCTCTGTCAGATAATGAGGACTGTGGGGCCCAGACTCGACCATGAAAAAGCAAAGGTACCGCCTGACCCAAGAACTAGTAGGAGCCACTGTTCTTACACAGATGCAAAGGCTGATTGATAGATTTAAAGTTTAATTTTCTTGTTCAGTTTTTATTACATGTAGTAATTATATTCCTGTTAAAATACATTTTGAAGCACACTTGGTTAAATAAACTGAATCGTGATATTTTAGAGACACATTTATTAGTGATCAGTCTGCTAATAGATTAATATAAGATTCTTTGTGATCCTTTATACATTTGCAAGAAGTTATCTTTGTTTAAAATTAGAACAATGTCAGTGTGATATTAAGTAGTTTCTGACAGTGTCTTTCAGACTGGTTTTCTTAAAAACATTCTCCTTAACCTGTGAGCTGTGTAAAGCATGCTTTTTCATGCACTGTTGCGTCTCCCACAGTCTTTAATGGATCAGTACTTTGGCCGCATGCGATCCTTAATGAACAACAAGGATTTGCCTGCAAGGATTCGTTTCCTGCTGCAGGACACTGTGGAGCTGAGAGAGAACAACTGGGTTCCTCGCAAAGCTTTCATTGACAATGGACCAAAGACGATTAACCAGATTCGGCAAGATGCAGTGAAAGTGAGCCTGCATTGGTCTTGCTGTGTGGTTCTGCTTAGCTTCTGTACATGTTTAACTGCTAATAAGTCTGACAGTCTGCTATAAACCTGTTTTGAGTGTATTAGAAGAGCGAGTCAATACAAGTGTTTTGTTCTGTCTGAAGGATTTGGGTGTTTTCATTCCACCCACAAACCAAGGGATGAGAATGGACTTCTTCCTAGAAGGCCCCTTCATGACGAACAAAATGAAACTGGACAGAGAGACTCTTGGGGGATTGGCAGATATGTTTGGTCAGATGCCTGGTGAGAGCAGAATATTTGTTTCCCCCATTCGCTATATGTGTGGAACATTCAAGAGCGTTTACTGTAATATAAGCCAGCTGGTAAATCTCCTGTAATTTTGTCACTTGTTGTTGTGAAAGTATCTTCAGTTGTCTGAGGTAGCTTTAAATGTAAGCGAAAACAGCAGATAAAGTAGCAATTGTTTGCTAAGTGTAATGAAAAATACACGTCTTTATCTTTGCCGTGTTTCAATCTGCAGGCGGTGGCATAGGAACTGGACCGGGTGTGATACAGGACAGATTTTCCCCCACTTTAGGACGCCATCGTACAAACCCGCTTTTCAATGGCCACAGCGGACACATGACTTCTCAGCCACAGTCACAGTTTGACTTGGGTCTGAAGCCTTTTACTAAGTCTGGCCAGGTGAGTGTAAATTTCCTGTCTCACAAAAAAAGCTACGTATAAATTCTTCTTTACAGAACAATTATTAGAAGGATTATAAAAGCATTTAACAATGTATCCTTAGGGACAGAATCAGCATTTTCAGAACCAGAACCATTCGAACCAGCAGCAAGTTCAGTCCAAGGACATGCCGCCACGCTTTAAGAAGGGGCAAATTAATGCAGACGAGGTAAGCTAGAGACATCACTAGTTTACAGAGAAAACTCAAAGCTCTGGCACCCTGTGATTATAAAAAGACGCGTTATTCTGAGGGAATCCACTGGATGGCAGTTTTCTGTCTTTCTGTTACTTGTTTCTGTCTGTTCTTTACCTTCTTTCTGCTTCTATCCCTCACTCTTCAACTGTCAGCCAGTCCACTGACTGCGATTATGAGATATGAGGGTGTACGTTTTTCTTTAGCGCTTTTCTTATTTTAATCACCTTTAGCATAACAGCCTCTTTTGTTTTTGACTCTTCCTTGCAGATCAGCCTCAGACCAGCTCAGTCATTCCTGATGAATAAAAACCAAGTGCCGAAACTGCAGCCCCAGATCCCCACCATGATTCCTCCCAGCGCTCAACCTCCACGCACACAGACTCCTCCACTCGGACAGGTAAAAAAACACCACCTCTCTCATGTTCTGTCTTATCACACTTGCCAGACACTGGTAATTAAAATGGAGTGAAAACTTTCAGTATGACATCTTTCCCCTTGTAACTCCTATAGTTTCCTGCTTCACTGTTTTCCTGCAAACATCATATCCTTTTCTGTGTTGTTCTCTTTAGCCTCCTCAGCTTGGTCTGAAAACCAACCCTCCTGTGATCCAGGAGAAACCTCAGAAGACCATTAAGAAACCAGCACCTACCAAGGATGAACTACTGAAAATGACGGTGTGTTTACATTTAGTCATTTAGCAGACGCTTTTATCCAAAGCGACTTAAAAAGGATGAGAGCATTGAACATTTTGCCTTGCGAGCCAACAAGCCAAGTCTACAAAGCTGTTGAATGCCATTTAAACTGCTGTTACATTCAGAGTTTCTGTCTGAAATCACCAGATGACTTTAAACTTCTACTGCTTTCATTATAGGAGAACATGGTGACTGAGTATCTTAACAGTAAGAACATGGAGGATGCCATCAGTGGTGTAAGAGAGATGAAAGCACCTAAACATTTCCTGCCAGAGATGTTGAGTAAGATCATCATGTGTTCTCTGGAACGGACCGATGAGGACCGAGAGCAGGCCAGCACTCTCATTCATACACTGAAAAACGAAGGCTTCATCACTGGCGAAAACTTCATGCAGGTAAATGAACTCCAGTCAGAGATGCTGCTCAGATCACACCAGTGATGTTTTTGCACTAATGCTGACAATTGTGTTGTCAGGCTCTGCTGACTGTTTTGGATCAGTGTCCTAAGATTGAGGTTGACATTCCTCTGGTGAAGTCTTACTTGGCCCAGTTTGCAGCCCGGGCCATCATTGCTGAGCTGGTCACTGTAGCAGAACTGGCTTATCCACTGGAGAATGGAAACCACTTTCCTCTCTTCCTGCTGTGCCTGCAGCAAGCCTCCAAGCTGAAGGACCGTGAGTGGCTCACAGATCTCTTCCAGCAGAGCAAGGTCAGCATGCGGAGGATGCTGCCTGGTACGTCTTCTGTTTTTTACTTTTTTTTTGTCACGTCTTTCTGGGATACTTGATTTTCACCATCAAAAACATATTGCGGTAAAATTATTGTTTCTTGAATCAGTTCATCTGAATCAATATTTGATATTTGATTTATTTGTAATAAGGTGGATATTGTCAGTTGTTTCAGCAAATCACAAAAGAAAAGATTAAACAAGATATTAATGTTAACAACAATAAACAGGATTCTGATACTCTTTTTCAGGCTTATTTTGTGATTAATACATATTTCACTGCCATATCTGGAATATTTAAAGCAAGGTTATATACTAAGAATACTGATTCATGCTTCCTTGTTTCGTATAACAATTTTAAGTGGTCTCAAAAGTTATAATTTGATAAAAGTATGATGGATGCACACTGAAATGTGCACAGCTTTTCTTTAAAGCAAGTCATGCATTTTTTACATTTTTGTATTTCTCAGAAATTGACCAGAACAAGGATCGTATGCTGGAGATTCTGGAGGGGAAGGGTCTGAGTTTCCTGTTCCCCTTGTTGAAACTAGAGAAGGAACTGCTGAAGCAGATCATTGCTGACCCCTCCCCTCAGACCATCTATAAGTGGATCAAAGACAACATCTCTCCCAAGCTCCACACTGATAAGGGTTTCATCAGCATACTTATGACCAGGTACAGCTCGCTCAGTCGTCATGTTCATTATCACTGCAAAACTGAGAAGCAAGACTCATAATTTATCGATACATTAATATCATATTAAAGTTTTCAGAGTTAATGTGCCTCACTGTTTCTCATTTAACAGTTTTCTGCAGTATATCTTCTCTGAACTCGGCCTGTCTGAAGGGGATGAGCTGTCTGCTCTTTCTAAAGAGCAGCTGGATCAGGAGAAGCAGCTGCTGCTGGCCTTCAAGCCGGTCATGCAGAAGTTTCTCCACGATCACACAGGCCTGCAGGTCAGCGCCCTATACGCCCTGCAAGTGCACTGCAACACCTACGCTTTCCCAAAAGGTAAAGCAAGTACTCAGATTAGAATATGTGGCCCATCCCTGACATGATTCTGGAATCTAAATAAAACTGTGACCTTTTAATAGTATAAATGTTGATTACAAAAATTTTGGAATTACAGGTATGTTGCTTCGCTACTTTGTTAACTTCTATGACATGGAGATCATTGAGGAGGAAGGATTCCTTGCATGGAAAGAAGACATTTCCCAAGAATTCCCTGGAAAAGGGAAAGCCCTATTCCAGGTAATTGTTGTCTTTTAACTGCTGTTAACTCTACTGTTTTCAAATGGAAGGTGTTTTTCATCAGAGTGTGATTATGTAAATTACTGGCGTGTCTGTCCTTTCAGGTGAACCAATGGCTGACTTGGCTGGAGACAGCTGAAGAGGAGGAGTCAGAGGAGGAAGCCGACTGAGAAATCATCCAGATAATCCTCATTTGTTTCCTGCTAAATAACGTGCTGTCTTCCCTTTGGTTCTTTCACTCTTTGCTGTAACTCACCAACGTAGTACACTGCTGCTAGGTTTACCAATTAACTGTAAGACAGAGTATTTGCCATCTTCATCCTAACGTTTCTGTGTTTGCTTGCATCACAGCCAATGTTAGTTTGTTTTGAGTTCCACATGATAAATCAACCACTGTGCTTAATCAATATATACATGTTTTTGGTCTCTCGTTTTTTGATTGGACAGGGACAGTGGTTTATTCCCATCTTCCTTGTGTAACCTGGTTCAGTTAGTGTTTGACGTTTGTTGCTGTTTTGGAGATGGAGTAAAACTGAAATCATGAGATCCTGACTGAGTGGCCTTCATAGGTTATGCTGTAGATGCTTTTATTAGTGTTGTTTTGGGTTGGTTGCAATATTCTTTAACTTTTTCTTGCATGATTTAAAAATAACTCTAATCACTCACTGGTCGCTGTAACACTCTAGCAGTTTCCATTTCTACCTCCTACTGAATAGGCTTAAGTTAAAGCCGACCTCAAGTTAGAGCCTTGAGAATTAGGATCCAGTAGATCTGCATTATTATAATCGACACACTACCAAATGCCACAACTTGTAATAGAGAATAGGTGGCTTCTGTTGTCAGATGAATGCCTCTGCTGCCCCAGCCTTACTTTAAAGTAATCTGCAGTTCTGACAAGGTATCTGAAATGTAATCTCCTTACAGCAATACTAACGTCCTTCAGGTTCCACCAAAAACATCTTGGACATTCAGCTGGTGGATTCGTTTAAACTGCCTTTAAAGAGGCCATTTCATCAAAAGTTGATCATTCAAAATCCTTGACCAGAAATCAGGAAAGGCTTTTGCCCTTGTCAATAAACGTTTCCTTAACCTATTATTGGCAGGTGTTTTAATTCTATTTGACAGTTGATCTTGTTTGCAAACGTGTTAAGTTGTAAGGAATCAAATGGCTTGTGATCATGTCACTGTAAAGCTGTTTTATTGCTGTATACATCACCACTACGGCTTGAATTTACAATAAAGAAAATACTTGATCATTGTAAAAGTGTTTTTGTCTGAGATTTTTTTTTTTACCTGAAGTATGAAGTTACATCCATGTGTTAATCGTCCTTTTCCTGCAGATTGGATGCTTTTGAGATTTTGCCCATATCCACTAATATCCACTATTAACTGCAGCGATACAGCACAGTTTGCTTCAATTGTCAATGTAATATATTGTGACAAAACATTTACGAAATGTAATTTGAGCAAACAAAATGACATTGCATTTCTATATTTTAGGGACTATTTTGTCTTTTGTAATCTGTTCATAAATTATTCCTCATCAGTGGGGATCCAGAAATATTCAACCACTTTTCTGTTTCTCCTTGGGAAACCAGAGTCATGGGACTCTGCCATTGGTGACAGCTCACTGAAGTGGGCAGGTCCCGCATCCCTTCCAGTCCGAGGTGCAGCTACCCTGTACATGGTTCTGATGAATGTAAAGACAAATTAGGACAGTCAAGACATTAAAGTTTATAACTGGTAAATGAAACGTACCTCCCGGAGCTCCGGTCTGAATCCTCACTGCTGAGGTCAGGTGTGGAAATATATACAGGGTCTCCTTCCTGTTGAGGGCATGCGGTTAACACCAATGTAACAATTAATGTTTTAAAGATGTGTAAGAATGAAAGGAAAACTATTACTGTGAAGTTCCTCGGTGTGCCATCTTGATTTTTTAGAATCTTGACCCTCTGGTCGCTCTCAGTCATACACAGGAAGTAGCTTTTGATATTAGCTTGGCACTGTGAGAGAAACAGGTGTATGTTTTATTAAATTGGAATTAATTGGAAGAAAGAAAATGACAATGCATATTGTCATTTGAAGAGCATTGAAGATGTTACTGTGTGTTCCATGGAAGAAAGTAAGTCGTTGACAGCTTGAGTTGGGTAAATTGGGTCAATGTTTTTATTTTGAGTCAACTGTTCCTTTAACACCACCCCGGCAGTTTAGTTATATTTCAGCAAAAGCCTGGAGGACTTACTGCTTTGGTTTGTCTTTGAGACTTAAGCTCCTCCTGGGCCCTGATGATTTCTGCCAGACCCTGATGTTTCTCTCTCCAGCTAAGGCTCTCCCTGGTGCGATCTTGCTTCTCCCTCTCGACTAGATTTCTTTCCTGCTCAGCTTCTTGCAGGGCTTTACTGGCTCTCTCACTCTGTTCTTCTGCAACCAGAGCTCTACGCCTGGAGTTCACCTCCCTACAAAGACAAAGAATGACAGAGACGGACAGCACCCTGAGCCAGGCCTTATTCTTACAATTTGTTTGGATTATAATGACCCAACAAATAAATTGTCACAGATTAAATTAAATTAAACAAATTAACGAAGATAAATGGCTTAACTATAGAATTACTTTTCCATTATCTTCACATTTTCCTCTGTCAGCTCCTTCAGTTTATGCCGTAACGTGTTCCTCTCATCTTCCAGACCTTTGTTCTCTTCCAGGAGAACCTGTTTTTCTCCAGACACTCTGTCTAGTTTAATCTTGGTCTCAAAGTAATTCTTTTCAGCTTGTGCTAAAAGAACCTGGACATTGGTGTGCTGTGGATGAAAACACGCAGGTGAATGCAGTGGAGAAACATACTGTATAGTTGTGAATCTGTTGCGCATCCTTCATTGTGGTTTTGTGTGTACCTCTTTCTTTAGCTGTTGTAGCTCCTCACTAAGTCGTGTTTTGTCAGATATTACAAGCTCTTTCTCCTGCCTGCTGTCTACCGCCCGAGCCTCCGCTAGGGCCCTGCTCCTTACCGCCTCTTCTCGCGCTCTGTCTGCTTCCTCAGCTGCCCTGGAGCACAGTGTCGCCCTCTGCTGGCTGAGATGCAGCTTCTGTTTTAGCTAATAATTATGAAACAAGGAAAGAAGACAGATATTGTTTAATGATTTTTCCTTCTTTTATTCTCCCATACATTCTGTGATTCCGAATGTCTAATGTAGACACCTCTTTCACTTGGGCCTGGAGTTCCTGGTTGAGATTTCTCAGGTTCCTCATGGTCAGCTCGCTCTCGGTTTTCATCATGATCCTTTCCATGTGTATTTCATTGGACAGATATTTATTTTCCTTTTTCAGGTCTTCACATTCCTGATTGACACAGATATGCTTGTTCAGTGACAATGAGTGACAGTGGAAGCAGTGAAATGACCCAAATTCTCCTCCTGTCAGCTACTGTGTAGCCAAACAAGCAGTCTACTTTAAACTCTTACTAACATGACCATGTCAGTGTTCTCATGTCGGGCTGTTTAAACAGAGTGATGTTAAAGCACCACAGAGCCACCACAGTGAAGGGTATAACTGCAGCCAGTGATCTACAAATGGGGGCGGGAATTCTCCAAAGTGGGGTGGGAGCTCCAAAATGGGGTATGGCTTCTTCCTATTGTCAGATAGACACAACACACCTAACCCCACATCCAGCCCTAACCTCCCCCTTCTGGAGGTACTGCCCACTTTTGGAGTTTTGAAAACTCAGATCTGCAGTACTTGATAGACTTTACTAAAAAGAAATAACTTACTCATACTTGTCTCTACATATTATAGAGCTTTATTACACAAACGTTAAGGTCCACGTTAAGGACTAAATGTTCTAAACATGACGTTCTAACCAGTGAGAAGTTATTCCATTGTGTCGGCACCTACCTTCCTCTTTCTCACTAGCTCCCCCTGCAGATGGTTGATTTGTAGGAAAGAGCCACTGGCGCTCAGAGCACTGACGGGTCGGACTGCACGCACGGGTCTTCGAGGAGGGTGCGTGGGCTTCGAGACTCCCTTAATCTCCTCAATGCTCTCGAACCGGTTGCCCATATTGTTACTGCTGTGAGAAAGAGATTTAAAGAGACAGCTGTCTGAAGCAGGACTCTTCAGTGAAGTCAGAACCTGGAGTTCTCCATGAGAACTGGCCCTCAGAGTCATAATTTTGGATGTCGAAGGTTTGACCTGAATAGATATAGACTCAATGTGATGTTCTCACTCCTGTCAGCCCAGAGTCCCGGTATGTGAGTGAACGAGCCCGGAACTGAGGAGACTCGTCAACATGCATCCCGAGTGAATTATTTATGGGGAAATCTTATACGGGCTCACAGGGAGAAGAAACTCTAGGCTAGCACAAGGGTTGAAACAGCTCACCCCATCTCAGACTAATTGCACCCTAGTGTCTCTCAGCTTCCTGAAGTGAGCTGGTTGGGGTTAGCAGTATACGGGAAATGATGTCAGAGTGGAAAGCTAACACATCACTGGATTTTTACATGTTGTAATTACAAGTATTGCAAGAACTTACAAGTATGTAACTGTAAGTGTGAGCAACGGTATCAGAGACTCTTGCTTTGTCATTAGAAATCTTGCGCATTATGTTCCTAGTATAGTGAGAAACAGTGCAGTCCAAACAGTCTCTCAGTACCAGCAGATCCGTTACAAGTGCAGCATTCAAGACTGACTGACTGTGAGGAAGTCGACCTCCTCTGTTGCAGATGTATTATTCAAGCAGAGCAAAGCAGCACCAAACAGGACAGCAAGCTTTGTGCTTTTACCTACAGTCGTCCAAAAAGACTCGACTGCCCTAAAACCATTCCAGTGGTTATTAGTGTATTTCATTTAGTCATTAAAATGAGAGAAGAGAGAGAGAGAGAGAGAGAGAGAGAGAGAGAGAGAGAGAGGTTTCATTGCTTTGCAACACACAAACTGTAAAAAGTATGTTACTTGACCTACATATGTTTTTCTTACTATTTGTTATGGTGTCAGTTTGCTGTTCATTATTTTCTTTTTTTAAATAATCATTTATTTTCAAACATGTAAATACTCTGTTTCATATTCTCTCTTATTTGGTCCTTTTCAATTCAGTTTTATTTATATAGCGCTTTTCACATCGTTACATTGCTTCAAAGCAGCTTTACATATAATAAAAAAGAATTATAACAGAACAAATGTCAGACATGTTCAACAAAGATTACATTATTGCAAATAATATGTGTGAGATGTATATTAATAAGACTAATTAGACATACTAGGTTTATAGTAGGTTTAAAAAGGGGTGAGTGAACCGATAAAAGCAAGATATGCAGTTCCAGCTTGCATGGACATGACATTTAAACAGATGACATCTTATAGGACAGAGATATAAGAGATGTGCAATAGTACCATAAAACACACACAACACACAAAAATAAAATACATACAATAAAAATACCTAAAGATTACACAGTGAAGGAGAATGGAGACCATTTGAGACAAATTGATCTTTGACATTTGGTTTTATCTAACAATAATATCTAACAATCTAACAATACATTGTTTTCCTTCCCTTAATCACTGAAATACATTTTTTATCATAATTGACAACTGTGTGTAAAATGAAAATAAAACAGCACTCTGTATAATAAAGTTTCAGTTTCACGGCTAGTGACGTTTATACGTGCTCATGACGTCATTATCCTGCGTCAGTTTCTCTGGACGCGCTGTTGTTGTCATCGCTGTTTATATTTACCTGAATAAATCCAATAATATAAATCAGAAGATATAAATCAAATGTCAGCAGGTTTGTACTCATTTGTTCATTTTTCTGTGGGGCTTTGTGCGTATATGGATAAACATGGATATATTTTCTGTTTCTGTTCTCTGATGCTGGTTAATATTTGATCCGCATGTGTATCTGAACGACGTTTTATTTCGGAGATGTAATCGTGTGGATTACGATTTTTATTTATTTCCTTATTTATATCTCCTCTTTGTTCAGTATGTTTGATAATGATATATACGTATATATCATCTAAACGAAAGTTATCGAGGGATATTTGCAGATCATTTCAATAAACCTTAAAATTACTCTTAAAAGATGTTTACAACTCCAACTATTAGATGAATGGTGTAGTTAAAGTTTTAGGTTTTAGTTATTTTCTCAGTTATTCCTGCTTAATATCAGTTTATTTGTTTGGTCATGTTCTTTGTCATGTATCACTCCCATAAGGCTTTATGGGCCCCTGGTTTCACTCTTATTTAATAACTATTAATAACACATTGTGGGAAGTGTATGTTTTAGGTCTTGTGACTGGTTTCCACCATTTTTGATTTTTTTAAGTCCAAACGTGTGAGTTTTTTAAGTATTATGAGGTCATAAAAACTGCATGAATTTGCAAATGGCTGCTGTCTTGAAAGTCTTACTGTCAAGTCCTGCTTGACATGTCAACAAGCTTTCTCTCCTTTAGGATCTCCAGCCGTGAATGAGGGCCAGGGCTGGAACTGAGCAGTCGCCGGGTAGACCTGAGATGGGCCTGGAGCTTTCTGTCCAGGCAGTGAGACTGCCTGAGAAATTGATCAGACATGTCGGACTAGTGCGAGACAGCGGCTCTCTTACATATGACGAGTTCCGGGGTCGTGTGGCAGAACTTAATGACGTGTAAGCAAGTTAACCGGCTGAATCATAAATCATTTTAGTAAAACACTAACATGTATTAGTTAAGAATAATGCATCTAAAAGAAAAACATTAACTGGGAGTACCATGTATTCTGCGTATTTTATCATTTTCCTGTTTTTATCTTTTCTTTTTTTGTGTTAACTAGTTTTTCTAAAACTTGTCTCTGTAAAGCCGCAAAATTGTGAAAAAGGCTAGAATAAATAGGAATAAATAAATAAACTAGAATTGAATTGAATATGCTTTTTAATGTGCAGACATTGTGCAGTGTTTGTTGTGTGTCCTGCGTAATCTTAACTCTGGATTTTAAAAAAAACAAGCATGAACACTTATTTTCCTCAACAGAACTGCTAAACTAGCTGCTGGCCAAAAGAAACATCTTCTGTTTGAGGTGCAGCCAGGATCTGATGCAACAGCTTTATGGAAGATTGCAGTGAGAATAGTGTGCACAAAGGTTAGATCAGTGTACAGAACACAGGACATATATATGTGCAGTTTATTCAAGCTACAATCTGTCACTTTCGCCTCTCTTACCACCATCTCTGTTTGAAACATAAAATTGTAGGTTACTTTGCAATTCTTTATGTATATTGAAGTCAAATGAAGCCAAACTCCCATTTTCCTGGAAATCGGACCTGACAGCCCAAATTCCCAAAACCCAAATCATTATTATAAACTTACCATTGCGAATAAGGCGAGGAAACCTTTTTGAACACTGATTTGTCGTGTATTTGCTCATTAACTGATTTTGTTCATTTTTAACTCTGAAAGTTACAAATTGCAGCTTTAAATGTATATATTTTTTAAAAATGTTAAATTAAGACTCATATGATTTCAGTTTCACTTTTCAAAGGCATTTAAAATTTTGCTCTCAGTTCCTGTGTTAGTTTTTCCAAAACTGGTTGGTTTTTGTCTAGGTAGTGATGGCCGTTATTACCGTTCTCTCTGTGTGTGTTTTTAGATCAACAAAGAGAATGGAATGATAGAGGCCTCCCGAATTATGAACCTGTACCAGTTTCTTCAGCTGTACAAAGACATCACTAGTCAGGCAGCTGAAGTCCTGAGTTCAGAGGCGGCCGCAGAAGGATCAACTGGACAGCTGTCATCAGAAGACACCTGCCAGGCCAGCATGTGGATGGGCAGGTAATGCTGCGGCTTTGGTTAAATTACCTTTAATTACCTGATGTGCAGTGGATGACGCATTATTTCATGTGCCTGTCATAGGGTGAAACGGTTAACAGATGAGGAAGAATGCTGTATTTGTATGGACGGGAAATCAGATCTTATTCTACCCTGTGCACACAGCTTCTGTCACAAGTGCATTGACACGTGGTAAGAACCTGTGATCGTGTGTTGATTCATTCATATGGGTCAAATCCTGACACACCCGTGCTGATGTGTTCATGATTTATTTCCTGCTTTACACAGGAGCGGTCAGAGCAGAAATTGCCCAGTGTGTCGTATTCAGGTGACTGCCGCCAATGAATCGTGGGTCATGTCGGACATTCCCACAGAGGAAGACATAGCTGGATACATTCTGAATCTCGCAGATGAAGCCGGTTACCCTCACAGACCTTAAAATCCAACACTGTGCCACTGTGACTGTGTCTTGATGTTACAGATAACACGACCAGCTGTAAAGAGTCTTTTCACAGGATTACTACAGATTACTACAGTGCATTAAA
Organism: Chromobotia macracanthus; assembly: GCA_036877525.1. Taxonomy (NCBI): domain Eukaryota; kingdom Metazoa; phylum Chordata; class Actinopteri; order Cypriniformes; family Botiidae; genus Chromobotia; species Chromobotia macracanthus. The sequence goes on along the minus strand of JAZGTH010000067.1, from coordinate 2,437,811 downwards.
TACTACAGAGTATTTAATGCACTGTATTGTGTCACTCACTGGAGGCAATAACTGCTGAATATTAATTGGTTTACAGACATTTTGCCATGTAATCAGTTCATATACTGTCACCCTGTGTAGATTAATGCTAGCTTCACAACTCAGCTGCCTTTCCTTTTATTGCACTTGCTGTTTTATTTGTGAAGTAATTGCACTTTAAATTGCCTTGAAATACCTGAAAACCAGCATTCAGCATGAGTAACAGTTGAATGGCATTGACTCAGGCACATGACATGGTAAAATTACTGTACTGTGATTATGATATAAAAATTCTTGGAATAGCTGCAGTATTCTGATCTGACATAAACTGTTTTAGTTAATTATAGGATGTGGTAAATAATTAACATCTGGAAATGAGTTTTACAAACCTGCTGATTTTCTTTTAAAGAGAAACCTTAATTACAAACCTTAATGACGGCTTAACAGCCGTCACTGACACTTTTCAGTTCTACACTTTTGCAGAGTTGATTTGTTTTAGTTTAAAATCCTACATATGACGTTAATCATCTCACATTTTTATGTTTGTGTGTGAGCGAGAGACTGTGAATGTGAGGGTTTACTGAATTTACCTGTTTTATAAAAGAAATATATATATAGATGAAACTTTACATAAAAGACTGAAATTGTATTAGAATTTATTTACATTTAATGCAAGTCTTATCAAACCTATTTTTTAAACTCACTTCTGTAATATTCTCACAGATTTACAGAGATGGAATTTTATCAGAGAGAATGAATCCAGTTCCTCTGTGATCGTGTTGTTTGGATAGCTGGTGTGAACTGAATTGCTCAGCGCCCTCCATTTTCTTTTCAGTTTCTTGTCTGTGTAAATCTGATAATAAAATGAATTAAATATTTTCCTTGCTGAAACTTTTCCCACCCGTTTCCACCGGGCTGCAGTGTTGGACAAGATCAAGAATAACTTGTTTATCCCAAATGTGAACTGAAGAAATTTCATATAAAACATGCGTCAAGCAGGCAGATTCCAGTTTTATAATTTTTAGATTGAATACAGTTCACATATTTCACAACATACATTCACATCATTTCAACCGGTTACTCTGAAGCATGTAGCCAAATATCATAAAAATAATACCACACCCTTAACCACCTGTTCGTGTACTAGTCAAGTGTACAAGTTCAAGTACACAAGTGTATTATGCAACAAAAATAAAGCTCCACCCAACAGTAACCTGACAAAATAAACTGTCCCAGAGTCTAAAATAGCAAACAAACTAGTTCATCAAGGCAGGTATTACATCATGTTTTTGTAGCTGTCTATTTTGTGTGAAACGTTTATCAGAACGAAAGAATCCATCATTAGTTACAAACCCAAACGTATATGCTCCCTAAAAAGTTCTACACTTTTGCAGAGTTGATTTGTTTTAGTTTAAAATCCTACATATGACGTTAATCATCTCACATTTTTATGTTTGTGTGTGAGCGAGAGACTGTGAATGTGAGGGTTTACTGAATTTACCTGTTTTATAAAAGAAATATATATATAGATGAAACTTTACATAAAAGACTGAAATTGTATTAGAATTTATTTACATTTAATGCAAGTCTTATCAAACCTATTTTTTAAACTCACTTCTGTAATATTCTCACAGATTTACAGAGATGGAATTTTATCAGAGAGAATGAATCCAGTTCCTCTGTGATCGTGTTGTTTGGATAGCTGGTGTGAACTGAATTGCTCAGCGCCCTCCATTTTCTTTTCAGTTTCTTGTCTGTGTAAATCTGATAATAAAATGAATTAAATATTTTCCTTGCTGAAACTTTTCCCACCCGTTTCCACCGGGCTGCAGTGTTGGACAAGATCAAGAATAACTTGTTTATCCCAAATGTGAACTGAAGAAATTTCATATAAAACATGCGTCAAGCAGGCAGATTCCAGTTTTATAATTTTTAGATTGAATACAGTTCACATATTTCACAACATACATTCACATCATTTCAACCGGTTACTCTGAAGCATGTAGCCAAATATCATAAAAATAATACCACACCCTTAACCACCTGTTCGTGTACTAGTCAAGTGTACAAGTTCAAGTACACAAGTGTATTATGCAACAAAAATAAAGCTCCACCCAACAGTAACCTGACAAAATAAACTGTCCCAGAGTCTAAAATAGCAAACAAACTAGTTCATCAAGGCAGGTATTACATCATGTTTTTGTAGCTGTCTATTTTGTGTGAAACGTTTATCAGAACGAAAGAATCCATCATTAGTTACAAACCCAAACGTATATGCTCCCTAAAAATATCAAACAACGTTTTCAGAAAGCACAAATAATTCTGAATCCATTTTCAAAGAATGGATTCATAATATAAAGTGGATGTATCCATCGCCTGTAAAACCATGGGAACAGATATAAATGTCATTAATAAGGCACTAAGGCAGTTTCATGACTTTGCTGCTGTGCAGGGGATGTGCAGAGTACACTGAGCCTCTGTGGTTCATGTTTGCTACGTCTTCTGTAGCAAGATACGGCTCTTGATGTCTGGATCCATGTTTGTACCCTGTCCATCACCCTGCTGTCTTTAGGGAGCTTGTGCAGCAACGGTTTCGGACTTGATGGCCTCCACCAGGAAGCTGAGCTCATTGCACAGGGTCTCGTGTCGATAGGCCATACGGATCTGTGCCACATTTGTCTTACGGATGTCATTCCCCTCTGGTCCATCCTCCAGATAATTGTCACCCAGGAAGTGTTTCTTCTCCTGCAGTGGAAACTGACTCGTAAGCTTACAGTAAAACAGACTGAATCCAGAAAAACATGCCAATAATGAGCAGAAAGCATAAAGCAGCAGTTACATCTACTCCTATTTTAGTAAATATAGGAAGGGTAGATATTTTTTCCAGAAACATTTTCTGTTATGCTGGTTGAAAGTCTCTTCACATATGATAGCAATCACTATCACTAAATCGTTACATTTATGTCGTCCTTGCCAGGCAATTTATGTATTTGCATACCTCTGCACACTATTGGAGGAGGCGTGGCTTAGAGAGCTCTGAAGGGTGGGCGGGATCTTTTGCTTTCAAAGCTAGTTTGCTATTGCTAGCCTCTCTGAAATTGCCTGCCCATCCTTTAAGAGTGAAGTGTACAATTTTCACCTATCCTGGATTAATATGCAGTCAAACACAGGTAAGTCATTTACTGATTTCCCAGAAAACACTGTGGAAATCACACGCAAATCACTGCTTGCATTGTTCCAGCGAGAGAGGACAGTGAGGTGAATCTGAAAGCGCAGTGAATGTTAAGTGTTCTGAGTACCTGATGAGACAGGCCGCTCTGAAGGACGCTGTTTCTGGCGATCTCACACACGTCACATGTGCTCAGCTTCCACAGTTGTGCTGCAATGGCATATTCTTCCATCAAAGCCTCCTACAGGTCCACAGAAGAACATAAAAGCACATCACCTGACTGCCCCACATAATGCACTCAATGACTGCCTTCAGAATTCAGGCAGTGTTTGTTGCCATGCACATCATTCCTGGTAAATGCTTCCTGACCTTCGTGTAGTGGAACTGCAGTGGGTCGTCGGTGGAGAGGGACACACACAGGCCCTTGTGCAGGAACTCCCGGAGAGGATTCTTGGAATACTCCAGAAACAGACTGTTGTTACTGAGCGGTGACATGGCAATGGGCACCTGCGCCAAGTAATAGAGGTACTGCAGCACAGGACTCTGTTTGGAGACATTTAACAAGAGGAATAATCAACCACTTTGACATTATATATATATATATATATATACACACACATATAGCATTTGTGTTTATTAATCTGTGGATTATATACATTTATGTACATACAGAAATACCCTGAAGTTTTTATGTGTGTACTGTAGTGTGGTTTATTATGTTTAAAGCTAAGCCCTTTCTTTAGAAAACACATACTCACAAATTTGATTTTTGAGTGTGTATGCTAAATTTCGAACACGCCAACATTCAGATTATTAAAAACATTTTTTGGCATAGAAAATCTATTTGAAACTGTAGGCAGCAATAATAATAATTAGAAGAAGAAGGTCCATCTAGACATTGAGAAGGAAGACACATTCTTCTGCTTTCACATCTGTAGAAGAAACGTATTGTATACACATATAACATAACAAATATATGTTTTGTGTGTTTATAAATGAGGCCCCTGGTTTTAAAGTCAGACCTTCTTCAGGTTGAGTCCGTGAGAGATGTTGTCAGCAGTGAGGAAGGCAGACACCAGATGGGTGATGGATCCTGCCTCACCACAGTGAGGTCTGAACTGGAATGTATTAAGACCACGTTCCCTGCAAGATACTGAACATTTACTCTTCACATAGTTTGCTTCTTTAATTATAATACACTGAAGAACACACAAGTATTTGTGTGATGCCAGGTCCAATCTTTCCAGGGACTCACTTGCGTAGGTTGTTGAGGACCATGATGTTGGCATACATGTGGAACAGGTAGTAGGTGTATGGTGGGTTTTCTTCTGTGGTCCACTCTTCGGGTTTAGGACTCTTATAGGTGAATATGTGATCACTGTGTTTGGATTCGTCGTCCACACTGTCGAACCCCGTCACCTGCAGAAAAACATTCAAAACTTAATGCAAACGCATCCACACCTTTTTACCTCTTTCTGTTTTGTTTTTAGATTGCTTCAAGTTTACAAGCCTTATATTTACATAAAAACTGAGCTGATTTAACATTCAGATTTTAATTTTGGTGAGAGCTTGAAAACCTGTTCAGTTTCTGCCACCCTGTAGCTTATTCACAATGACTCCATCAATAATAACTGACCACGTGACTGTTTTTACAATTTCTTTGTGGTTCATACGAGAAGATGCCATAACCATCTGAGAACAATCCAACAGTTTAAAAGGGTGTTACTATTTAAAGCCAGACACATAAGTAAAAGGGCTGTTTAAGCTTTTAATAGCACTGCTGTTGATTCCCCAGATTAAGTTCTATTGACTCTGACTAATCCAACTAAACTTTTAATCTGCACTTACATGTTTAAGGAAGACGTGCATCTCTTTGTGCTCTTGAGGGTTAACAGTGGCCTTAAACAGAGGGAGGAAGATATTCTCCAGCATCTTGGCAAAGTTTGGAATGAGCTTCTTTACTCTGAAAATGTCACTTAAAGTAAAGAGCAAAAAAGAGAGAGTGAAGCATGTTGGTGCATTTTGCAAAGGCTACATTCTTAAATAGTTTCTTGAAAGGTTCTTTACAACCTGGACCAACTGGTTACCCAAAGAACCCTTCAGTCAAAGGTTCTCACAAAAAACATTTCTTAGCTTTCTATAGTCTAAAAAACATTTTCCACTACACCTTTTGTAAAACCAAAAGGTTCTTTGAAACGTTAATGGTTCTTTACGGAACCACACAGACAAAAATGGTTCTTCTATGGTATCATGAAGAGTGTATAATTTCAGGAACATCAGAGGAGGACTAACTAGATCCTGGGCACTTGTATGATCCATCTCATGTTAGGGGAGTGCAGCTTGTGTTTGATAAACCACTTGGACAAGCTCTGCCACTCTTCAGGAGATCGACCGTATATGGAGAGACGGGGTTCTGTATGCTGGTATTTGCTTTCCTCCAGCTCATGAGCCACTTCCTGTGCAGAATAATGACCATCTGGTTATATTCACTGTACTAGAAAGGTTTTAGAAACTCAATGAGAAAGAAACCTTTCTGATGTATCTTAGGGAACATATGGGTTCTTACCTTGATGAGACGTGCAAAATATTCTCCTCCCATGTAGTTGTCACTTTTGAGGTAGATCTCTCTGAGCTCATTTGCACCCACTGGGTTGTATTTGGAATTAAACTTGTCGAAGCGATGAAACGTTTGTCTGCCCTGGAACGAACAATAGTGCCATTTTTAACTGCTGTGTGCTCTGCATGTTAACGTGACTTAAGCCTGTTTTGGAGTCCCAGAGATACAGCTGGCATACGTACAGCATGAACATCCAGCGAGTCCACAGTGAGGTCATAAGGGTCCATTTTGAGACTTTCAAACACCTGTTTGAGGGTTATCTTCTTCCCAGCCTTCTCCAGCACCACCCGCTCTTCTTCGGTCTTACAGGTGTCCTGGATAAACTTCAGAAGATGTTTCTGGTTCATGCAGGCAGCTGCGTGAATGTGGGTATCAACCTGAAAATTCACAATACGGTTAAGCGTTGTCTTACAAGCAGAAGAAAAATGAAGTGTTGAACTTCACACCAGTTTGACTGCCGTCAGAGACTGTCAGGAATACCTTTCTGACGTTGTAGAAGTCTCTGTGAGGAACACTCTTCAGCTCCTTCAACTCAGCCATCTCATTCAGCATTTCATGAAGATAGAACTTGGACATCAGGAAGTTAAGTCTTCTGTGACAATATGTCTTCCTGTAATGGGAAAATAGTTCTTAACCTAAACCTACATTTACTTCCTGTTTTTGAAGGTTATTATTTAAAACTTCAATCTGTAACTTTTTGGGGCAAAATGAACAAAAATCAGTTATCTACTAATATCAGTTATTTACTAATCAGCGAGCACAACAGATCAGTAGTCAACACAATCTCCTTACCTTACCCTGATTCGCAACAGTAAGTTAATATTAATGATTTATAATTTGAGCTGTTTCCCTGAGTTTCCCATCAGTTTAGCTTCATTTGATTTCAACATACGTCATGTAAAGTAAGCAGCAGTTTTATGTTTCCAACAGAGATGGCGGTAGAGGCAAAAGTTACGAATTGCAGCTTTAAAGCATTACATGATCCATCTATACTGAGAAAAAACGAATATAACTGAACTCACGTTGGTCCGTCTGCGATCATGGCAAGAACATGACTCATGTCAATAGCAAAGGTTTCCAGGTCTGGATATGGCAAACTGCGAGGCTGATTCTGTTTTAAACCATCTTCATTATCATAGACATTTATGATTCCATCTTTCATCTTCAGGACGTAGTTCAGATTCTGTGGAATGTCTTCCATACTGTACGGGTCTTCTCCCTCACTCGGGCAGGGGCAGACATCTGTTGTCATGGGCAGAAAGCAGAAAGGTGACTTTCTCCTCAGAGTCGATAAACACAAATGTCATTTTATTTTTATATCCAAACATAAATAGAAACATGACTTGACTTTAGAGTATCACTTTCCAAACCTTAATAAACAAACACACAAAGTCAGGGTACCTTTGTGTCGAGGTCACCTATGCCTACGTTGCACGTTGCAGTCATAAGCACAAAAAAACTGAACAGCTAACAACTTTAGGTTGTAAGGATGTTTCCCTAACGTTTCCATTAAATAACAAAACTTTTACAAATTTTATTTTGAATTATTGACAATAATTTGGCAGTTCTGTGACTGCCAAATTATAGCGGTTATCAAATACTAGTAATTAAAAGGTGTGGGACAGCAGCCAGCACATACCTGGCAGTACTTCATCCTCCTCGCTCCATTTCTCATTATTGGCACTCTTTAGAAAACCTGGCAGTGATTCTGGGAAAGCGGTGATATGCCAGCCGAGAGTATTTCTCTCTGATGAAGAGAGCTGTCAGCAGAGTTTTTGCGGCCTGCTCATAGTCCTCCACTGTTACCTGCCATAATCCATCATACAGTCACTCACGTCACAGATATGCGTACATCACCAATGATAATTAAAACCCTTCAAACTGCATAAATATTACAATCTGTAATTGCAAAACATTGTCTGTGAAAGTAAATGTATATATATTGCTTGTTATGTTTTAATAGCCAATAGCTTGTGGTTTATAGACCAGAAACATTAATTCCCTGTAAATGTACATTTATTTTACATTTTAAACAATTATTTTCCCTTTCAAGAGTTTGAATTGTAAGAAATACACTAGCATTCATAAGCTAACAGGAACAACAAAACTTTAAGGGGATCCGCCCAGCTAACAGGGAACATTCTCAAAACATTGGCTAACATTCTCTAAATTCTCTCAACGTCTAAAAAACTGGACATTTTGAACATTCCTAGACTTTCAAAATAACATTTTTAATGTTTTTGTTACTAATGGAAACATTAGGGAAACATTCTTACAACCTAAAATTGTTGGCTTGGTATAACTTTAAAAATACAGAAGAGGTGGACACATCTATACCTGTACTCTGTAAATTTACACTTCTTTAATCCACCTCTGATCTTTGTGTCATGGATACTAACTCACAATACATTCTGTTACCTTTCAGTCGATCTCCCACTATATTCAAAGTGTTCTGCTCTGAAACTTCATCTCTACTGGTCATGCAAATCAGAAATACCACAGTCTGATCACTGTTTGTTTAAACCGTCTGATTACTGCTGTAGGTCTCAGACTAAGACAGTGACTGCTGACAGTAATGAGGAATCTGAGCGTCAGACGTGAGTTAAGCTCAAAGCTCTTCTGCTCTCAATGATCTTTAATTAGAGAGGTAATTCATACAAAAATTACAGCTCTGTCATCACGTAATCACCCTCACACTCTGTTCCAAAAACAAGACTTTATTTCGGACATTTTAGTTTACTTAACCATTTCTTACATGGAACACAAGTACTTTCACTGTATTAAATAAAAACGTTAAAGTTTCTCCTCATGTTCCACAGAAGAAATAATTGCATGAAACAACATGAATGACAACGTAATTTTCTTTTTGGTGAACTATCCCTTTAAATTAATTTGTTTGTCCTAAATTAAATCATAATAAGCAACACCCAGCCCTGTTGTTTTAACCATCTGTTTTTTAACTATCTTTATAACCAGTCTTATTTTTTTCTCCTACCCCTGCGCAGTAATCTCCACTGATGGTGACCCTCTGGAATTCTGGGATGTTGACAGGTACAGGGGCTGGCTCCGTGGAAGAGGTCAGCAGAGGTGAGATGATGGACATTGCCCACTCGGAAGCATTGGGGATGTGCAGGGACATCGACTGGGAGCGTATCAGCTTGAAGCTCTGTTTCCTACAACGTGGCGTAAAGAATGAAACAAACTGAATATCACACTGCAGATACAGGCTCTTCCTCCATTCTGCAAGCTGCAGCCCATTTCAGTCCACTGACCTCTTGACAGATTCCTCAGACTCCTGCTCTGCCAACTCTTTGCGAAGCTCCCACTCCTTGGCCTGGTGTAGGCCAATGGGACAATCCTCAGGAACGCTAAACATGGACATGGTGTTTTTACTGTCTTCTTCCTTCAGGGCCGAGGCGTACACCTTCTCAGCCATGAGGCGCACCTTCTCATCCACCTCGTGGAGCGAGATCTTGGGGAACTGTCGCGGCATTTCTGCACAACAAAGGTGTGATGCCATTATTTGGACAGATGCCGGATCAATGGTGCTTTATTTTTAGTTATGATTCATGATGAGCAGTTGTCTAGGAACACCTTGTTATGATCATACAGTATGTTCACACGTGCAAACAACACATTCCATCAGCTTCTCAATCCATTAACACAGAGCTGCATCTGTTTTATAACCTCCCTTACCATGAGCAAATATGAGACCATACAGACAACTGCACTGGGCCTGATTTTGCAGAGAGAGAAAGAGAGATGTTCCTGGAACAACATTTCTGTAGAAAAACCTTATCTTTACCCTAAATCCTGACCATAACTTATTCCTACAGTCAGAGGGAAATGAGAGGTGAATAAGGGTGTAGAAGCTAACCCTGGTTATAAGCCCAAACTTCATAGTAACTGTAAACGTATCCCTCAAATCTATTTGGTTGATTGGAATGTTGACCCAGGAACATCTTTCACTTGGAAAAATCAGGAAGACCGTCCACTGCTTGTTTCTTTAGCTACACTAAACTGCCTGACACAATTATTATTTGTAATAATAATGGGTCTTATTGAAATGATTATGTCAAGTATCATTCAAGTGATCAGGAGAAACAAACTCTTATAAACATAACATAAAACTCTTTATATTAGACATGATCCACAAATGAAAAGCACCAATGCAGTATTCACAATGTAAACAATAATGTTTGTGCTCTAGCAGCATTATATAATCAAGAGGATGTAAAATAATGCATTATTGTTCTTTGATATCTCACAACGGATGTGTACAGCCAGCACTAAACAGACAATGTAGAGCTTCACTTCTTTGTTTTGTTTGTTCCAAATCTATATGACTTTATTTCTACTTTGGAACACAAAAGGTTTTCAGACGTTTTGTGTCCATACAATAGAAGTCACTGTTGTTTTGTTACCAACATACTTAAAATATCGTATTTTGTGTTCCTCAGAGACCAAAAAGTCATACAGGTTTGGAATGACACAAGGGTAATTGATGAAAGGTTTTTCATTTTGGGGGAAACCATATTGACAATATGTTTTTAAAATTTTTTCCCGTACATTTTAATTTAAACATAGAATTTGAATTTAGGTAGTCTTGGATTTTTCAGTTCAAATCACATTTTCTCTGACCAGCAAAACCAATACCAATAATTATTCTGCTGGTTTTGTGTCTGGGTGGCAAGTCAATCTTACATCCTGTATACATGACCAGCAAGATGTTTGTTGAATTGCTGTGATGGTTAACTACACCAGTTGTTCAACCAACTATACCACCAACCCTCATTCTCAGAGACAGTCTCTGTGCTATCAGAACCACATTTTAATCTTGTCTTGTACAGTTGTTTCATTACAGTTCATGGCTGCCCACATTCATCAACTTTCTGTGTGTTTTTATTGTTGTTTATATCAGTGTTTCACTGTTTATTGAGCAGAGGAAAGTAGGTCGGACTCATCCCTATAAACAGCTTTTGAAGGCAGGCAGTCCAATATGAGATTGCATAGCTTCCACTTCTGTTGACATGAAACTGGATCTACTGCTTCACTGTCAACAGTCCTCAACACTTCCATATAGCTGGACAAGCCAGTCGGAGGATTTGAGATTCGAGGCTGCTCCCAGACCAGCCCTTCCAGGAAACCAAGATTCCATTTGTCTCTTTCATTGTTTTATAGAACATCTGTGTTCTACATGTGGACTTGAACCCAACCTGTGCCAACACCTGCCTCACCCCAATACACAGGAATCTAGACTTGGTGTTTATTTACTTGAATAAAATCAATTAGAATAAAATCAAAATAAACAATTTATTGCACTGCTCGTACCATTAGTTCGATTATTTATTAACAATTATTTAACACAGCCGTAACCTAGTTTAAATAACCTTATCCGTCTGTTCCAATTGTAGTCCAGCTGTCAGTCAGTGAGGAATTGCGAGCGGTGCTATTGTCCAACATGTAAGCGCTTAACCTTTCTCTTAAAGAAAAGCTTTTTTACCTCGTACCCTGGTTTGACCCTTCCAATATGCAATTTTGACTGTCACTGACTCCACAGACAGCACATCTTGAGACACCCTATTGTACAAAATGTCAGAACATTTATTTTCTCTCTCTTACCTTCAGTAGCTAGTTTTGCCATAGGTTCTGGGTTCTGTTATCGTGTTCAGGTTCTGTGATCTGTGGTTCTGGGTCTCTGTGCTCTGAACAACTCTACGTCTTGTTTGTCTATGAGGCGGCTTTAGAGTGTTTTAGTCTTGAGTTTTTTTCTCCCGCCTTTTTCAGCGTTCTGACAACGTCACATCAGCAGATAACAGAGAGCCCTCACTGAGAGCCCTCATACCACAACAGGCCATCAGCTGGGGGATCAAGAAGTGAACCCGAGACCCTTCAAGAGCTTCTGGTGTTTACAGGCTTTCTGCATGAGGTGGTGTGGTTTCCTGACTCTGAGTCGTGATTACAGTAGCTTCTCACTGTATGGTATTTCTGTGAGTTATGCTTACATTTGCAAACAGTGTACATGCAGCAAAACTGTAGTGTTATTGCATTATTACTGCAGTGTGTGATCATTTAGAAAGTTTTACTACAGGGTTTTATCTATAGGACAAGTGTGACAACTGAGACATAATTTTACTGTAGTTTTTCTTTTACTATAGAATAAGTGTAGTAATGTGAATGCTGATGTTGTACAGTGTGTAATTTGCCACACTTATGTTATCATAACAAAACTGCCGTGTAAGGGAAACGTGAGCAACATTTCTTGCACTGTACCACAGCTTTCATTATGTATTTACGGCTGGTTTTAAACAAGCTCTCAGAACCTGTATCCGGCCCTGCTCGGGTAGCTCACATCACAGGTTCCTCCTGTCTAAGCCCAGCAGACCGTATGTGCTGCCTCATGCACTGTTTTCTGGAAAGTACACCCCGACTCTTACACACTGCAGCCCAGAGGAATAATCTGTTCCAAACTGCATCCCATAATATCATTTTCAAGTATTCATTTCTACCGTGGCACCTGCATTGCCGTGACTAAAGTTACTCTCACCTTGTTTTTTGCGTGAACTTTCAAACGTGTGTAAGAACCCAAAGCTTAGACAGGCAAGAGTTTTTGCATTCACATGGCAAGTGTTGCCTAAAGCAACTACAGAGACTTTCACAGTGTTTTCACTCAGTATAGAGGAACTCCAGAAAGAGAGATGTATTTATTTACCTGTGCTTTTATAAATGATGTAAAGATCACTTATAAAAGCATGTGAACCAAAATAGCATGTTAAATTGCATGACAGCTTTATATAAATGATGTTTGTAGGCTGGTTCAATATGTGATGATGCTTCTTTCACATACTTTGAAAAGAAAAAACTCAGCATAACAGGAAACACGTTTGCTTAGTGTCACACAACCTCACCAGCTCATTCAGACTCATGTTTCATTGCTTTTTCATTGTAGAGAGGTTATTTTTAGAAACATGCAGCGTTCTTTTGATAGAGCACTTTATGACATGGTTGCATTGACTTCCAAGTACAACCCGTGTTATGTTATGCTTTAACATACTTTGACTGAGTGAGACAACATGTCTGCAGGTCACAATTCTAAACATTTATGCATGTCAGTATTTCAGTGGTGCATTTATCTTACACACTGTCGATTACAGAAGTGGAAGAAGTGGAAAATAGAAGTGGAAAATAACACAGTCGAGTGTTTGTAAGTTATCATGCTGGTATATGACGTGTGCCAGACTTACCTCTGCTAAAGCCGGGGGTCGACTGTTGCTTAAACAGTGGGGTTTCCCTTCTCCTCATTTTGATGCAGTAATACTATTCAAGTCCCCACCTGAGAGACAGAGAGAAACTTCACACGTCCTTCCAATATTCTCAAAAACATCCACTAACTGATGGATTAGTTAACGGATTCTTATAAAAAAAATCCATTAACTGAATTGAGCAATACAAACACCATTACGAATGCATGTGTGTTAATCTGTGCAATTATTTTTGTTTTTACAGCAATATTTAACCTGAGCTGGCACATGTTAACCTGATGAAAGCTAACTGCCAGTCTGCTTAAAAACAGGAAAAGGAAATTCTTGTGTACTAACAATGATCTGTCGGGGTTACAGTACGTCTGCGATGTCAGATACACAAACAGAACATTTCAGCTGCTTCCTGGTGTGCTTTCTGAATGAGCAGAGCACTTGTTTTACAGCACAAACTGAATTTCTCTGATTTTACTGGGTCCGGCTGAAACAGCTCTTGTTAAAGATCCTGATTGTTATTTGTCATCTTGGTTTATCTCAAGCACACATACACTCTGTCAATCAATACTTTTTAAAAAAGGAAATGTCTCAGTGTTCAAAAATGCCACCACACTTGTTGCAGCACTCTAGATCTCCAATCCAAAATCCATAAAGATAAAGTATATAAAGAATGCGATTTGCATGCAGACAATGCAAGAAAGAGCAAAACAGTAATACAGAGTGATCGAGACAGCAGAAAAGCTGCGCTGGAACGAGGCATCAAGCCTGCAGCAGGTTGAGACCTGAATGAGGTGCCTGAAAAGTGAGCACAGTGTTTCAGCTTTAGCCAAGAGATTAGTAAACTTAAAGAGATAATCTCTCACTCACGCTGTAGATCTCTTCTCTTCTCTGTTTCTCTCTGTCTGTGTCCTCTTGAGAAACACTGATGTGGTTAGTGGTGCAGATCTCTGGGTGTGAAGAACTGAAGGCTCTTACAAGCTGCATTTACAAGATAAAAGTGTCACAGCACTTAACCCTTTCACTGCCGGCAGTGGTGAAGCTAAAGTCTGCATGAACTAACAATAAGTTTTATTTATAAAGCGCCTTTCCAAGCTCAGACCTCAGTCCAGTTGTCTTTCATGTGTCAGTGTGTTATTGAAATAGGATGCTGAGGCAGAATGTGAAGAGCAGGACAGATTTCAGTTCATACTGCAACCGTATGTTCCCTGTATAGTTTCTATAAGACTTTCTCATCCAGCAGACCATTTTATTGTGCAAAACATGTCATGCTGCGTGATAAAGAAATGACTTGCTTCAGATAAGCGTGTTTTTGCTGAAGGTGACAGCAACACTTAAGAGGCCTCAGAGACATCAAACTTCTGAGTTCTTTCACTTACGAGAAAAAACGTATATTTGATCTTTTCTGCTGGGGTTACCTACAGGTCCCGCATATATAATATATATGTTAGGAACCGGACGTTGTTTATTTTTTACCTGTAATTGTGCTCACATAAGCACTGAGTGTCCGACAGCTCTGTGACTGTCGCCCCCTGGTGGCGTGGAGGTAAAAGTGAGCGCTTCACACCGCGCCTGTTTCTTTCTTTTTATTGCTTTGTTTTTGTCACTTTGTTTTCAATGCTTAACAAACTACGGAGTCAAACAGGGTTCAGACCAACTCGGATGAGACCACCTATCAAAAAAAGTTCAACCAGCAGCTTCTTCAGCCCCCGACATGCATGATCTCATGTGAGTCGCGCTTTATTAAACGCTCCGCTCGTTTCTTTATGTGATCTTATGCATCCAGTTTCTCTGTTCAGGGATGTTTTGCAAGACTTCTGTCTGTCTGTCTGTATGTGGCTGTTAAAACAGGATGTTAGTTTAGCTTTGCTTTGCTTTTGCTGTCCTCACAACAAACATTTCCAGCGTGCCGGTAACACTTTGCGTTTCAGCCTGTGTAATATTTCGAGGTGAAATTGCGCCCTCTGCTGAGCATGTGGTGAATTGAAGATTTGTGTCTTTATCTTTCCCAGTCTCCTCTCACTTTTCTCTTCTGCCTGCATTTATATAAATGTCTCTGTCTGCTTCAGCACAGTCATTTGCTCCTTTAATCGCTTCCTGTTCATGAGAAATGAAGAGATGGTTGGGTCATTAACGTTGAAAAGGTTTATTCCAGTTTCAAAGCTTTATCGCATCCAGTTAAGCAATATTTTAGTGCCTCTGACACTCTCTCACTCAGTTTTGCCCTGTTAGGTTATTATTTAACTGGTGTCACATTATTAAATCACTGGTGTGGAAAATGCTTCTTATAACAGCACTGTACAATCACCGCTTCAACATTTCACTATTCACTTCACATTGTACCCCTTTATGTTTACAATAGTTTAATCTCTTAAGGACAGGCTACATGTACAGTATGGTAGGTATAAATATGTGAATATTTAGCATACAGTAGTTTCATAATATACATCTATATACACATTCATATCGGAGTACATAATCATATTAAAGTAAATTATTGCACAAATCCCAAAGCTATCAGTCTTCAAGTATGTGGATGTCCTCCAAGCCTCCAGGACACACTGGGGACAATAAACACAGTTACTTCCGGAAAGAGTTTGTTGGTCCTTCTGGATCTTGAAGCAGCTGTGTTAGTTTCCTGCTGCTCTTCTGGCTGACTTCTGCTGGTCCTCCTCTGTCATCGGCTGGCAGGTCGAGTAGGAGCTGGTAGGGTCCTGGGTGGTTCTCTCTTTCATCCAGCAGAGGGCGCATCTGTGCTGCACAAGAGATACAGAGTCAAGTCCCAAAAGCTCCATGAATAAGAATGCTTAACACATGCACAGAGCACTGACCACCTATTTCTTGCCTTCGACTCAAACAAAGCTTTAAAAAACATTTTTCCCCCAAACTGATCGAGCTCCCACTTATTCTGTCTAAGCGACCTGACTTCTTCTCTGGCCCATCCATCAGGCACAGGATAAAGAGAAAGATGCTCCAGCTGCTTGGGCTTGCGTCTCAACAGCTTTGTGGCTGAAGAGATACACTAACGTTCAGCACAGACGTTTCAGAAGTATTTCACTGAGTAAACCGAGCCGATATAAACCAAAGGCTCTGGACAAACCACAGAGGCACATCTGAATCGTCTGTTAAGTCCCTTTTAGGGTGGCTCGCCTTTTGAGGGTTCGAAGCCAGGCCCGCTTTAGATGGACTTCATCAAACGTTAGCGTAGGGTGGGTGGGTGCGGGTGACCGTCTCCGTCGGCGACCGTAGCCATTAGAGCCGATCTTGTCAGGGGGGGCACTGTTCGTCTTGGTGCGCATCATGTTCACCAGGTGAGCGAGCTCGTGCACCGAGCAGGTGGCGAGGTTACAGCCCGCTCTCTCAATTCTTTTCACTGAATAGGCCGGTTCTGTCCTCCTTAACCTTAAACCCCTGCAGAAAAATAGAAACAAACTGATTTTGATTGGCCCTTTTTCTTTCCTGGGATCCCAGCAGTTTAAGTAAAAACCTACAATTTTTAGTTTTTGTAACATTAAGTACCAAAAATGTAAAAAAAAAATGTTATTTTGAAAGTTGTAGGAGTTCTAGTTATTAACGTTATTGCTTGGATCTAAAAACTTTTTTTAAACCATAAAAGTTTTAAATGTTCCACCAGCTACTTAAAAATAATGTTTTTGATATGTGATATATATTGTTAAATATATTGTATTGTATTAAATATACTGGAAAAAGTTCTACTAATGTTTTGGAATAACTTCAGGAGAATGTTAGCCAACATTCTGAGAATGTTCACTGTTTGCTGGGATGTCTCTGATATGTGGGTGTCTGTAGTTAGTCTGTAGTTAGTCAGGTTTGTTTTGAGTCATGAGTTTATTGTAGCCTTTCTGTTCAGTCGATGAATGTGACGTCTTTGGCTTACCTGTGCTGTTGAACAATTGAATCTGTACCGCTGTTGTCCTGTGGAGAGGGAAGAGCTGTTGAGTCACTCTCATACATCTCAGACTCGCTGCTAACATCCCACTCCCTGCCCTGAAGCCAGACACTGAGCCTAAGAGATGACACAAGAAACCTGTGAGACATTGGTTGACATCAGCCAAACATTTCTGAATGAGTCTGAGAAGGTAAAACAATGGTTCAGGCACGGGCTTACCTTCTCAAATCATCTGTGCTTAAAGTTTTAGCACTTGTGGTTTTAGGCAGAAGTGTGGCCAGCACACAACACAGGAAAGCCTTCTGAAGTACCAAGTTCATTGTGAATGGAACCTGTGGAAGACAGTTTGAAGATGTCTTTAAGCATATAAAATACATCCAAGCATTTATCCTTTCCACAAATTTCCAAAAAAGTCCAAAAACAGGATATTAATGTTTCCTGGTTGACTTTTCACTGGTCACTTATTTATTTTCAGAAGCCACAGAAAAGTTAAAAATTTGTTCAAGCGTGTGATATCTTGTCATTGTGGAGAGCTTGTGGAGACCAGTGCACACCTGGTCGTCTTCTGCTCTATGGGGGGGTGCATCAGGACTGCCTCATTGTAAAGTCACAGAGACCAACCAGAAAGCCAAGCACCTACCTAACCATGTTTAACCCTTGACCTTTGGGGTGACACCAAAAATGAGCCACAGTTAACAAGTGGTAGCATTTCAAGAAAACCTACCTGATTAATTCTGTACACTGGAGAAACAGTGATGGTGAAATCCGTAATTTAAGTAGGTCCGAGTAACGTCCGATTGACCAGGGCTGAGTATTCAGCAGTGACACTTCTAATGGTCTGAGTTTCACAGAAAAACCTGAGTGCTTTATATACTTTACAGGGGGTGGGAGGGGGCGGGAACAGTCTTGAGTGATAGCAGCCACATCCCTGTTCTAAACTAGCCAACAAGTTTACGTGCCCTTTCTTAAAAGGTTGGAATATAATCCCTCAGAGAAACAATTACTTCAACATTCCTGTAATATTCAGTTTAATTAGGTGACACCATTTGTTTTGGCTTCTAATCATGTTCATATCTCCTGTATGTCTGTGTTCACAGGAGAGGTTTTGAATTATAGATAAATATGCTTCAGTATCAGACATGTAAACATCTGAGGATGAACTTCATGCGAGGCATCAGGAATGCACATCCAATTGGTGATCGAGAGTTTATTTCAAATGATGTGACCACGAGATGTCCATGGAATAATGACTTTGTAGGATCCCTCACGCATTCCAGCCACCTACACATTTTGGTAACAAGTTAGGAATGTGGAATTAATGATTCATCTATCTATCTTATCTATCTATCTATCTATCTATCTATCTAGCTGTCTGTTTAGCTGTCAAGATATATTATTTTTCTGTTCAGAAATTAAAATAATTGATATAACTATAACTATAGCTAAGGATATTGCGATTAATTAATATAATTAATACAGAGTAATATTGTGGGTACCTCTGCTGGGACCCAGCATGCTCATGTTGCTCTCTGGGCTGTTTGGTTTTAGAAATCACTGTTCCAGTACATTAGACAGGCTGGAATTGCTAGCAGGCTGTGTGACTATGGTAACATCACACGAAGCATCTAATCAGGCTGCTGCACAGCAGAAGATATGGTTTAAACATGCTCAGAAAAGACAACAGCACTCCTACCAGCTTCCTTTGACTTCATCAACACCCAATTCTATATTTAAACCTGAGCAAGCCCCTCCCTCACATTGGCTCTCTGAAGAAAGAGTACACTATTGAATATTAAAATGACACTGTGTGCTTTGAAATGAAACTTATAGACTTATAGACAACAGCTGTCTGGTTTTTCCAGCTGAGATGTTTGTGACGTTTATACAAAGCTTGCTGTGATTCTGGTTTGGTGCACAGGATTACTTTAACCTCTCTAACAGAGAGGTTAAAGTTTGTTTGGTAGAATTCGAATCAAGTTACTTTATGAATGAAGATCAGATTCCAACAGCATTTAAATATGTTCAGTCACATATTTTGAAGTATGGATGCAGCAGAGGTCACAGCTGTGATGCGTTTCCTGTGTTTGGGCAATCGAGTGATAACCTACATGTTTGTTCCTCTTATCTGTACATTAGCGGCTGTTAAATGTGGCTATAGCAGGTTGAAACCAGACTTGGTTATTTTAGTGTTTCAGCAACAACGGGAGAAAAACCGGATGCTCTTCCAAGCAGATGGGGCAAGTCCTCTGGAGACGTTGTTATTGCAACATCATCAAATCGATGAACATAGACAGCCACAAATTATTTTAAACCTCAGGAAGAGAATCTCCTTCATGAAAACATCCCATCACATCATAATATACATGCCCTTCTGTGATATTTGCTTGACACTTTATATTATTACTGTTGTGTATCCTGTACATATGTGAAAGGCAGTTGTAAGCAGTGACGGTCACTTTAAGAGCTTGTGTTATGTATTTGTTAGTTTTAATGGTCTGTGTATCCACATGAATGTGGCCTGTCACAGGCTGATTGTATAAGCTGCTCCTGGTGAAGATCCAACAGATTTGATTCAAAACAAGTGGATCATCTCTGTATGATGTGAGAGAGAAAGCACGAGCAGATTTAGGTGATGTGGTTACATAAACTATTGTGTCATGGAAGAATTTACCCAGCTAACAGGGAACATTCTCAGAACGTTGGCTAACGTTCTTTAAAAGTTCTTTCAACATTATCTAAAAACAATCTTGCTGTAACATTAGTCAGGTTTTTAGTGGAACATGTTAAAAACATTACAGGATTGAAAAAGTTCAAAAAACATTCTTATAACCCAACAATAACCTTAGGGAAAAATGTTAGCTGGGTATATGACTTGCCAGTTTGAGGCTGTCAGCCTATATATATTACTGAGCAGTTTTTTGTCTGCTCTGAGAGAAATGATTATCCAGCTTTAGGTTTAAAACGTGCAGCCTACAAGTTCATTTTAACTAGCATCTTAACTTAAATGAGGCAAAAAATTAAGCTATTAAAGGCACGGTAGATGATTTTTTTTTCCAGAAACATTTTTAATTATGCTGGTTGAAAGTCTCTTCACATCCTGATAGCAATCATTAAGTAAAGTGGTATAAATATACTTTTATGGAAGGTGCCATAAAATGTTCGTCCAATCATTGCATTTGGTCTGAATACAATGATTGGTTATTCTGCTTGCACGTATGTTCTGATAGTTAAGAATGTTTCCCTTATGATTGCATAATTTTTAAACAAGCAAAAGCACATATACATTAACAAGCTGTAGCCCTCAGATCACACATAAACAAAAAAAAAACTGTTTCTCAGCATCTATAGGTCGCATGGTTTCTCTGGAAAACAAACATGTAGTCGTGACTTTAACAGAAGTCTTACCGGAACTGTGGATGATTCAACATCTTTATTTTAGTTATAAACAGCAACAAGCGTTTCAGCTAATTACCTGACAGCATTCTAGGAAGCATCACCTGTTACTGTAGAGGTAAAAAGTTTGTTACCTTACACAGACTCTCGTCTTAAACTGTTTGACGAAGATGTCCATTAATGTTAGAGTCATCATTTAATTTTGGCTGTTCGTGCACCTGATAATCCATGTCTGTCCTCTGTTTTGTGTTTGAGTCATTTCATCACTTCAATTCGAAGGCATTTTTGTTCTCTGGAACCACTTACATCTAATCCGCCATGGCATATCTGTAGCTATTATTGTCTGGAGTTTTATTAATCACAGTTGCTGGTATTCCAGAGTTTCTAATGATCCGTCATCCATCAGTCCTCATCACAAACTCTGTTCCTCTGTCCCCAGCTAACAGAGAACGCTCTCAGAATGTTGGCTTGCATTCTCTAAAAGCTCTCTCGAAGTAACGTTTTTTAACATTATATATCTTATATAGCAAAGATATTAAATAGTTTGTGGAACGTTTTAAAAACATTACAGAATTAAAACTGTAAATAACGTTCTTATAACTAAGCAATAATAATAGAACATCCTAAAACAATTAAAATAACTTTTTAACATTTTAGTTACTTAATGGAAATGTTATGGTCTTACAACCTAACATGGTCAGCTGGGTCTGTGGTTTTTGTATAGCTGCTACAGTGTTCATTGGTAACTATATCTCTATATCTTCATCACGCAAGGTTTAGTTGTACATTCCTACAGTAACTACACGATTCTATAGGTTCTGTATTTGTCTCTTATATCTATATCTCAAGATCTATATGTATATGAGAACAACAGAGTTCATGTAGCTCAATGCATGTGCACAAACTGATAAAATGTGCTATGAATGCACTGTTAGTTGCTTTATATAACAGCGTGTGCCAGAGGTAACAACTTACCAACAATAATTGTTTATATAATAGAGGTTATGATCACTGTTAAGTTACTGTTAAGTTCTTACAAATCATGCTGGGCAGATTTATCAAAAACCACACACTCAATAATGAAAGGAGCTTTATCTTTAATTTACTTACAACAAGTAAAATCTATTTTGTTTTTCTACCATTTATATTATTACATGTATTTATTTTTTTATTGTGTTTCATAGCATTTTCCTGGTCCAGAGGTCCACAGTCAAAGTTCTCAGCAGGTTAATTGAATGAATGCAGCAACATAAGCAAACAAGAAAGAAACAAGGTTGCACAGAAATGCCAGAACAATCTGTGAAGCACAAATACCAACATGACAAACTTCCGAGAAGTCTTACGAGGTCACAAGATTACCTGGCATGTCATGTGACCTACTCTGAAATTACTGTAAACTTTTTTCCACTGCATTTTTGAAAACTGAGTGAATGATTATGTGAATGACTCGGTGTTTCTCTTCATATAATGGCAGACTTTGCATCAGTAATGAGGAAACAGTAATCGGGCATTTTAACCTGGGCAAGATGAGGCCACAGATGAGCGTTTTGTTATTGTCTGTTATGTAGAATTATATCACCACGTAACAAATTTAGAGTATGAGTTTGTTATGTGGCTTGTTTGATGATATAAAGGACACTGTGTAATCTGTTATATGTTAACGGAAAATGCTTTGAACATGGAGGCAATAAATTAACTTTTCAAATATAAAAGAGTAATTGTGCTTTCAGGGAGGGCCATCATAAAGTTTCCTCATATGCTAATTATATTTTATTACCCGAACCGATAAATGCAGAAGTTACAACACGATTCTGTAGAAATCAGAACGTGTTTTGTTTTCTTTTCATTTAAATTTCGTTTAAGATCCCGTACAATCCCGTAACAATAATTTTTTTATGGCCTGAAGCAGCGGACCTAATATTAGGGTTATTTTGGGGTTGCTGTTCTTACACAACTATAACGATTAAACTTTGCTGGTTGAGCAGCATTCCATCTGTACTTGAGTTTTAATATTTTATATTGTCATCAATCATCAATGATTGTGTTATTTCAATACAAAATCTGATTTATACCAGAAAGGCTTAATGCTGTAAAATAATTCCAGCAAGCTTGTGTTATTGGACAGATCGGTTCTATTGTAAATCAGGATCGGCAGCTTGTAAATGACTTTTCTTTGTGTCATCTCATCTAGAACAGACAAGGGCAGCATGTGTGAAAAAAAAAAACTGGAAATGGATTTACTCATGATATATGTGGTATATATGAAAAATGATCTAGTATATGTTCTGTCTCAGATCATTAACATGTTTTCTCTGCTTGTTCTTTAAAATTTAATTTAATTGTACATGCATGTTTAAAACAAGTGCGTGATATTGCATTCCATATTTGACAGATACTTACCATATTTGGCAGCCCATTTAGAATGCAAGACGATCAGCGCGTGATTGGTTGATTTAATTGTTTAAATTCGTCCTTACGCAATGTGAAGAATTCAGTCATTTATAATCGGCCACAATAATCTGTTCAAACATTCAAAACTTCTGACCATGAAATATGAATTAGGCCCCACAGAGAGCACCTGACAGCCCGTCTGCACACTGGACATGCTGGACCGTCCAGTTATGACTTCATCAACAAAACTCTTTCTTTTAGTTTTGTTCTTTGGTTGTAGTTTTGAATTCACTAAGTTTTAATTGTCATGTTAATTTAGTAAAATTCTAAGTTATCTTGTTATGTGCTTTCATCATTTTATTATTTTCTGTTTATTTTTAATATTGCTATTCCGTTTCAGTTTATGTTTTCAGTTAACCATTTTAGTACCTCAGCTTACACCAAAGGAAAGTTATTTGCCTTAGTAATAAACCAAAATAAGTTAAAGTTTTTATATTTTATTTATTGCAGTTAACAGAAATGTTTTAATAGTTTCAGTAAACTATAATAACGTTGACAGATGGACATTGATTTCCAGACGCTGGGTTTTAACGTTTCACTCATCTTGACACATTTCACTGTATGGATGAGCAAAACCTCATCTGCGCTTCTTTCGTTTGTTACACATGGTGCTTAATGATCAAGTATTACATAAGAGTGCCATTTATCTGTTTACCTCTCGTTTCATGAAATGATGACTTCTGCTAGAATTGATTTATCCTTTAAATACTGGATTTAATTGTGTGTTGACTGTTGCCAATAGATTCTTATTTGTTCAAAACACAAATGATTGATGCTTCTTTTGGCCTGTTCTCTGCACCAGGGGGTGGTTTTGAACAGTCTCTTTGTGAAGATAATATTCGTGCAAATGAATTATTTTTAGCAGAGTTGTCATCAAACTTTATAATCTGCTTTGCGTTAACTGTCCTTGTACTGTTGTGCTATTCTTAATCTGTGACCGCATTCCATATTCACATCTTGACTTAATCCAGTTCTGTCCTTTATTTATGATCCATGACTGAATTCACTTCTGCAGATGAATTTTGACTCAGCACTTCAGAATTCCACCCAGTTTATTTAGCACATGTAAAATCGCGCTCACTTGGGGATTAAGTTTGCTTGTAAGCGTCAACTGAGTGTATAAATAATCAGAATTATTTACATTTCAGAATTATTCAAAACAGATTTTTGTAAATCATATCCTACTTCTTAAATGTGACAATAATAAGATTTATACACAAACCAACTTACAGTACAGCCAAATGAAGCTTAATATTGTTCAAACCTTGGGCAGGTTATGTTTATGTTGGAAAGCCTCATAAAACATGTCACGGCTGTAGAAGTATCAAATTTTCATTAGTAGAAAGTTTTTCACTTTTCAGTCATTTTTAAGATGGCCAGATTTGACTCTGTCAGCGTTTGCCAGTCAAATTAAGCCCCAAATTAATCAAACCTTTAAAAAAAAAGAAAAAACCAGTCAAGTAAAGTTTTTTTAATATATAATCTGTTTCCATTTTTATTATCTGACAACCCTCAAAAATTTTCCATGAAAACAACAGCCAAGTGTGTGTTTTTGAGACCGAATTTGAATTGGTACACATTTTATTAATTGCGATCTATTTTGTTAATTGCAATTAAATATGGATATCAAATCTAAAAGCGCTTGTGATTTTTGCCTTCCCTCCTCAAATGTGACTGGCTCTGAAAACGTTTCGTTTCTAGAGTCAGGTGGGGTCAGTGGTAATTAAAAGGCTGCACCGCACATGTACGTTTCAAACACAAAACATGTGCGTAGTGGCTATTTCAGTCATTACACTAACATGCTGTGATTGCTTTGAAATGCATGACTTAGCTGTTCTGTAGATGCAACTTGTTTATCCCCCAGATATTGTTTGGCTGAAGTGAGACAGCAGATACTGTCGAAACATGTGTGTTCAATCAGAATGATCCAGTGTGTGTGGAATCTGTGGCATTTATAGTGACTCTGGTGTCAAACTAATGGCAAGCTGCAGCGCTGAATGCATTTAACTCTTGCAGTACGTTTTGCAGCAGCATGTATGCATGTGTATGAAGGTGCAAGCGCATGCAGTGAGAAACAGCATGATGTAGAAGAAATAAATTCAAGGCAGTACACAACAAAGACAGTATAAAAGTGACTTACAGTACACTGTACATACCTGTTCATGCGTTCCCTGGGAATCGAACCATAACCTAAACGTTGCTAGCGCTATTCGCTGCCAACAGAGTTACAGAAACAACATGTGTATAGATGTATTGTTTGTATGTTTTGATACTTCCCTTTGTTGCTTTGGAAAGTCTAGTTGTGTTGTCTCGACACGTTGTAGTGTTTTGTTGCTGTAAATACAATAATTCAGTGAGGCTGGTGAAGAATCTGCAGTGTGTAAGTGAGAACAGCATATAGCCCGCAGCACTGACACTGTTTCCACTCGCTGGAGCGAAGACACTTACTAGACTCGTGCCATTTAATAACACCGGGCCAGAGATAAGCACCGCTTATTGACAGAAGAACTCGAACTGTCTCCAGCCAGGCAAACTGTGACTCCTGTGTCACGACATCATCTCTGAAGCATCCACATGCTTTTGGGGGTTATAAAAATAGCAAACGAATGATTCAGATTTGCACAACATTTCGGGTCGGAAGTAAATCTTAGGTCAGGATAACACTTAAACATCTGCTGTATGTGAACAGTTAGAGCAATTAAGTACATTTTAAAAGCATCTTTAAAAATGTGTATTATCAAAAAATGACCCATTTAAAGGTCTAAATTTTAATCAACCAAATTTAGATCTAATGTGACAGATTTTAAAAGTCATTTTAGCATTTAAGACTTATTCCTGTTTATCAAATTAGTTAATGAACGGTGTTAATGTTATTAACGGTTAATGAATGGTTACTGCCTGACACAGGCACAGAAAAACACAACACCTGCACACCCTGATCCCAAACTGGAGTCGCGGGTGTCGTGTATCCCAAGTTTTCTTCATCTGGTATACGACATATTACAAATATTTGTTTATCGCCAATGTAGCAACAGCAACAATAAATCTGACAAACACAATCAGCACTGATAACTGACTCATAAACTGATGAATCAAATATTTCACAATAATATGATAAATACACGAACATCTGTAATTATCTGCTGTTTTTAGGGTTCCTCTAGTAAATATGGGGATACAGCTGTGAAGGACAATACACAATCATGAGACTGAGACTCTGACACCCTATACGATACCCTCTGGTTTGAATTAGACCTTCATTCCACTGGGTCCAAAGGGTATCATAAAAACAATTTATTTTTTGCCAGAAATAGTCCAGAGAATGTTATCTGTCTGTTGGGCTGTCTTTGGAAATATTAGATTGTGGTAATGCTGCACAACACTGTCTTTTTCAATTCGGGTCTTTTACGGTTATGTGGCTGGATTTTGGGGTAAACATGCAGGACGAGTTAGCAGTGTTATTATAACAGGTACTCAATGTGTCCTGAGACCTCTGGTGTATTTTGTAACGTCTTTTAATAATGAGTCCGGAGCTATGCGAGTTAAATATCCTTTCTGTATGCAATAGATCTGTCAATTTCAATTCTTCCAAGCCCTTGAAAAACCTTTAGATATTGTCTTGCGGTTGCAAAACAATTTTAGTCACATGATGAGATGCTTTTCAGGCAAGCTAAGAGTTCTCCATATGAAAGCAGTGCTTAGATGATGACATTACTGAGTGTTTAGATGAAACCTTAAAGTGACAGCTGAGAAATCATTTGTAAGCTATCAATGAAAAAGACAAGTGTACTGTTAGTAGGAGTGCCAGTCATGTGCCATGTGTAGAGAGACGGAGCGGTTGCCATCATGTTTGTTTAACGTTCTGTGAGCTAGCTAATCTAATCTAATTCACAACGGTGTTCTGTAATCTCAGAAATAATTCAAAAAAGGTAATGATATTTGATTTACATTCGTTTAAACTGGATTATGAGAAACCAGATCCTAGAGCAAGCAGTGTGTGTGTGTATGCTACATGTGTGTGTGTGTGATTCTGGGGCTGATATGGGGACTCAAAGACAACAGATGAGCTTTTTTTCTTCTTTTGCTTTTTATGTCTGTTTGATTTTTCTAATAGGGAAATTTATAATCAGTTATAATCTGTTCCTTTGAGATCTGATGCCTCTGGTCATTTTCTGCCTTCCAGTGACTGTGATTGTCATGAGACTGACTGCATTACAAGTCTCTGCACTGAGAACTGTCAGGTTCAGACAGGTTTGGGCAAGCGTAATGATGATGTCATCAGAGATGCCGCGTGTTATTGGGGGAGAGACGTGCATCAAATGTTTTAACGTGATGCATCGCTATGACTACAATCTTAGATTGTAGTAAAAGGTAAACGGGAAGTGCAGATGAACTGCATTTTTAATTTTTTTGGGTGACGGGGAGGTCCAGCTGTCTTAATCCAATAGATCACAGGTCATCCTCTTGCTTTGCCTCTGACCCCTGCAGATATTTTCCAAAATAAGTCCAAGTTTCATTGCAACACGGAAAATAAAGGAATAAATCACATTCCCAAACTCTTTGAACCTGTGAGGCTGCAGACACATTTTTCCTATTTAGAGGCTCTCTCGAAATCTCTCCGCATCCACGACACAGCATCCATTCCAAGAGCACGCACACACCAGTGTTGCGTGTTGACTGTGAGGACTGTGCTGTTGCGTTCATCGCTATTTCCTCCCATCAGAACGCAGCCTTTTTTTCCCTTATTTGATTAATGCTGATTTAATGACCCCCCATAGAGCAGAGAAACAGGCAAAAAATGTGAAGCATCTTAAACTGTTGCAGCTTGTGCGCTCGAACTGTTTATGGGGCACAAGGACATGCTATAAACACACAGAAAAGAGCAAGCGATGGAAGAGATTATGTTCTCTGTGGAATGTGCCGTTGAAAGTCAACGTTCTGTTTAGAAAGAGACGTTTTGTATATTGTTAAATTACTGTTCACTACCCTTGGTTGATGCGGCCGCAATGGATGTGACACTTCTTGACCCTTTTCTCATTTTCCTGAACGCAGTCACACATTTAAGGGTTGGGTAAGATGTGAAGCACACGCTAGAATGTTCTGAAGCAAGAGGGAAAGATGTATACATGATCATACATGATCATGAGGTGCCCTTGAGCAAGGCACCTAACCCCCAATTGCTCCTTGGGTGCCGCAGTGCTGTCCACTGCTCTGGGTGTGTGTTCACAACTCATTGCTCCAGTGTGTGTGTACTAACTGGATGGGTTTAATGCACAGGACAAATTCAGAGTATGGATCAGCAAACTTGGCCTGCACGTCACTTCATGTTGTAGCTACTGTAATTATACAGTAAAAAGAAAATCGGGTCTGTTTATATATCATATTGACTGTTAAGGTGTAATGAGGTAATGTGAATTCTCCAGATCAATGAAGACATGTCTGTGGGATATATCAGACTCTGTTTGTGTTGCATCACAGATGAAGGCCTGAGATAGACAGTTATTAAAGTGATACCTTAATCAGCCTGACAACAGCTGAAGACAGAGAGAGAGAACATTACAATGTATATATGTCTACTGTTTAATTTAGTGTAAGACATAGCTAAGCTACCGTACAAACATGCCCTTGTAAATGAACTCCAGTCCTGAAGGACTCGCTGAGGAAGGCACGTACACTAAGATCTGCTGAAAGACAATATCAGTGTTGGAGGTTAAAAGGATACGTTCGATCATGTTTAACTGAAAGCTATCTGAGTGTGTTTGAGGAAGAGTGTTCAGATACAACCATCTGTGGTTGTTACCTACAGCATCAATCTGTTTGTCTTTTCCTGTTTCTCTCACCTCTAACTCCTCAGCTACCTGAGGGGCTGCGTCACACCTTCTGGATCGGCTCCTGTCACCTTGTAAGGTGACTCATTTGTGGTGTTTAAGCAGCCTTCGTTATGGCTGCAGGGCTGGATCTTTTCACTGTTTATTAGGGCCGACCGAGAAGCCAGATTTCATGGAAAATGCCACTGCTCAGGGGCAAAACATGAACAGAGAGTGAGGGAGGTCAGGTTCTTTTGAAGATCAGTGATAAGCAGAGCTCTAGGTGAATGTAAAACAAACTGAGCTCGTTTTAAATTAAACAATCTTTGCATATATTAGTAAATTTTGCTAAAAAGTCTCTAAATGAATTAACATTGTGGCAAAATCATTAAAGCAGTGAACAGACAATAATAAGCTTCTCAATCAGTATGCATGAATTAATTTTGCAATCAAATTTATGGAAAGACGTGTTCAGTTGATATGCTTTAAACGGACGTCTCTTGCAGCCGCGTCACGTTATTTCAGCGCCATGTGTTCCTGGTTTAAGTGGTGCAGAAGCGATCTCGATGTTTGTGGGTGGAGATGCCGTGAACAGCTGACCAGGTCAAGGTGAAGATCAGAAAAAAACGCATCCCTTCACCCAATTACAAAAATAACATTCCCAGCCCGGGACTCTTCCCTGTTTCTATTGAGATATTTCCAGCATAATTTATTACTTTACACAGATGTCAGGGCCCTCATTTATTACCATTACCGTCGTTTAAATTTGCTTAGCTTCTAAAGTTTGTGTACCTAACTTTAAACTTCCTCTCCCGCATTTGCTCTCCACTGTTGTTCAGAATTGTTGTTCCCTTTGATGACAGTAAACGGTGGTCCGTCTTGTCCCGGTATACACATCCAGAGCAGGTGCTGTATTACGCATGTGCCTCCTTTCAGAGATGTACGTCAATGAAATCTATGTAATGACCTCTTAAAGACGAAATACAGACTCTCCCATCTCCATTTCCTGTCTTCACGTCAATTCTTCTGTCAGAACGATTCATGCTCCTAAACTGTTTCATGCCCCCAGCAGATCAAACCACAACAGAGAAACGCTTCTCTTTAACAAGCCTTCAAATGACCAGAAATTGAAGAAAATGCTAGTCAGGATTGCAGAGCTTCAGTTCGGTTTACATTGTTGTTTTTGCCATTGCACGTTGAAATGTTTATCCACTTCACGCAGAGACAGAGATTGGCCATGTGTTTCTAATACAGTTTTTGTGTATGTGTGTGCATCAAAAGCACTTTCTCCACTTGCTGTGTAAAGATGCTGCAGTCTTATGCGGGATTTTGAAAGACTAAACCAATTTTCACCTCATCCCTCACTCCAGTATTCTGTTGTAAGGACGTTTCACATATTCTTGGCATTAATCATGCAATGAACTTCAACCCGCTCTCTTATAATTACAGTTCTGGTAATTGCCCCCAGCTATCACCCTCTGCCCCATGTGTACCACTGAAAGACTGCCCCCTCCCCATCAGTTTCTAAAAATACACACGCTTAAGGTAAAACATGTGTGTGCCATTACAGAAGAGTGCAAACAGTGTAATTGAAAGCCTGATGGATTTGGGGCAGGGGTTCGAGAATGCGCCTGTCATCAGTCATCAGACGGAGCGTTTTGGGTCCAGATCATCAGGTTTGGGTCACTCCTGCTCAAGCCCATGTGATAAACATCCTCAACTGATGTCTGTTCTGTGTTTACGGTTCAAAAGGTCTTTAATTACTTTTTATAGGTTCATGTCATGGGCACAATGGAATAAGCACACGACTGCTGGAAGGTCTCAGCTTGCTGAAAGTTAGAGAACAGTGTAAGAAACCTCTCAACAGCTCCAGTTATGTTCAAATGAACCTGTAGGAGCAGAAATTGTACAGTTTAAATCATTTAAATAAGTTTAGTTTTTAATAAACAGAAAAAAGTTTTGAGTTCACGTACATTTGTCAGAAGTTTGAAATTGCTTTTGAAGTTTTGTTCAGATAAGTTCATCTTTAGATAGTCATCCTCTTTAAAGTTTCCTGTGATTCATCACCTTGTCCATGACTCCACAGGCAGCATAAGGCCAGCCAGAGAAGAGTTTAATTGAGGTGAACGACCGGAGAACATGATCAGCAGGTCCTGCAGATGTATGTGAGATATTCCTGGATGCACACTGAGATATTTTGTTGTTGATGGTCAGGAAGCACATAGCTTTTTTAAAGTGGAACTCTTGCCAGATCTCAGCAGAATGCTGCAGGTTTTGCAGCAGGAAACGATCACTGTTACATAATGATGTAGATAAACTCAGATGAATATCTTCTTATAAACGTTGTTGAAGATGTTGAAGTGATATGTTCTTATCATGACAACTGTGAGATGTTAAACAATCAACAAAGCAAATGATTTACAAAACTCATAACACACAGCCTAATGTAATGTCCATTTTCCAAACACATTATTATTATCATTGTTCAGTATATTTATAAATGTGGTATTTTATGAGGATCACACACACTTTCCCAATTCTTTCTTGAAACTGCATCACAACTTACAAAATATACAACATATATATAATGTTATACATAATATATATCATATAATATATAACATACAATAATACACATAATATATATCATATATAACATATAATATCACATTATATAATGTTAAGTGATAAGCATTAATATAAATTATGTAAGACATAAGCATTTTCTCCAAACACAATCTGATATCTTCAGGTTAAAAAAAAGTCAGATAAACCACTTGGAATCTCTCATTTAAAAAACCTTTTCCTTATAGGTTAAAATAATCTTATCTTGAGATTTGCCTTTAGTATTTGTTTTCAAAGAAAACGGTTAAAGGTGAAAATCATTGGAAACAGTCATCACAAGAAAAATCAACACAGTGAAAAATATCCATCGTGAGTTTCACCCATGACTTCCTGTACTGTCACTGTCCATTACGGCTGTGAAGAGTTATACTTGTTTTTCTTGAAAGATTATACTGATCTGTCATAAAACATGGGACCTGGATTGTGTTGATCGATGGAAAAGGTCATAATGTTTTCTTTTCAAACAGAAGGGGCTGTTATGGTGTATCTAACATGACCCTGGGGCATTTAGAGAAACTCTAAATGGACTGTCTTGTTCTGAGTAATAAATCCCTCTGATTGTTAAATCCAGTTTGACTGCCTGCACCATTTAAATTGCTCACTGAATTTATTCAGGTTATCTCGTCTATGTTTTGGGATTCAGCTGTTTGAAAGCACACAGCCGTGCACACAGTCTTTCCATCACCTCCCGTGTCCCTGCTGGATGCTTTAGATTGGGTTTCAGTCTGGAGGTCAACTGGGGTTAATTTGGCTCTTGCGATTTTTCTCTTTAGTCCTCCATGAAGAATTAAAATAATACAAAAATATACTTGCTGATATGAAGTTTATATTCGTTTTCAACAGTTTCATTTGTAACATTTCAAATGTAACTTTAAGACAAACTAGATACTAATGTAAAACTACTTTTTTGTTATGTTTAATTATCAGTTTAAATTATCATTTATATGTTCAGTTTAAACGGTGCTGACAGAATTATTTTACAGACCCCCTGACAGCTTTGTAGGCCAATAAATGAAGTCATTATGTTCACTCCAAAATATTCAGTTTTGACCCAGTTGTGCTTTAATGTGATTTAAATTATGCAGAAAAACATTTTGGAAAAATTTGGACTGGCACAGCCAAAATTCAACTAGTGTCAAATGCAAATAAAGACAGAAGATACAGACAGAAAAATAGCAGGATTTGTGGTAATATTCCCTTAAAATAACCATTTAGTAAAGTTATGAGTTGTGTACAAAGTGCTGAACATGTCAGATTTATGTTCTTCTGTGTTCTCTGCGTGACCCTGCTGTCATCTAGGTTGATTTGAGGTTGATTTGGCGTGATATGACTCTCTCGTTGTAGGCTGTTCTCCGGTGATACTTTTGCTTTCACGGATGCAGGAAAATAAAACGGGCACAGGTTCAAGACCTTCAGAAAGAATGTAGGTGAGAGACTGAATCACCTGTTAGCTGATATGCATTTCTCTGCTCAATTGTGTTTGGTTTCCATGGGAACCAGTGTTAAAAGCCAAACATAAAATTGTTTCACCAACCCAAAGTGCATCAGATTAAAGTTTCTGCTTCAGTTAAAATAAGATCAATGGATCTGTTTGAAATATACGTCGGGCTCCAGCACTCGTTTCTGAATGTTTCAGTGCTTGTAATGTTTCGCACTACAGCGTCTTCAGTATTGCACTGAAGTGATGATGGAGGTCTTCCAGCACCAGTGACACACATGACCACAGCTTTGTTCTGTTGAACTGACCACAGATCAGTACACAGATCAATACAGATCAGCCAAGAAAGCTTGTGTTGTTCTCTGAGTGTCTAGTTTAAAGTCCAGGCTGGGTCTCAAGACAATTAGGCTAATTAGTACCCAGCTAACTGGGAACATTGTCAGAACATTGGATAACGTTCTCTAGAAGGTCTCTCAAAAGAGCACAAAATGTTCTTGCATTTTTAATGTTATATAATCATAAATCAAAAATGTTAATAATTTGTTAGTGGAACGTTTTTAAAAAAATGTTTAAATAACATTCTTGTTACCAAGCAATAATGTTAACATTCTGTTTAACATAACGTTTTTGTTATTTGGAAAGTTTATGGAAACATTCTTACAACCTAAAATTGTTACGTTTCAGGTTGTTTGTTTTATTTTTCAGTTTCATAATAAATTGCATTGATTTTGTCCTGTCTAACCATTCCTCAGTATTTTCTGCTGTGTGATATTTTAAGCACATCCCGTTCATAACTGCAGTAGACGTCTGCTCCAGCTGGCTGCAGATACAGAGAGGTCACAGGTTCTCCTCTTGAGGTTTCCTGTTAGTCTTTATTTCATCCAGTAACCAGAGGCAACTAGAGAGCATGACATCACACTATAATTGTATTGTGTGCGTTCAGAGGGTGAACCTTCATTTGTTACTTCGAATAGAATCATTGTGATCCTCAGAGATTAAATTAAGATCGATTTCATTTGCTTCAGACTTTTACTGATCTGTGAAGACGAGACACCGTCAGATCAGGTCCATCAAGATGATGCATTGACTGACAAATGAACATCCTTAACCAAAAAGTTAAGGAATTTTAGGGAATCTTTTTACATTTTTAGGGAATATTTTTAGAAAGAAATGTAAATGGATAGATAATGTAAAATAGCCAATAAAAGTTACTGATCCCAGCGGTATAAAAGAATTTAATTTTCCTTTTATCAAACAATTTAAAGGGATAGTTCACCTTCATGTCACTCCAAACCTTTTTGGCTTCTGAGGAACACAAAAGAGAAATTTTGAAGTACTTTGGTAACCAAACAACAGTGGCACCCATTGACTTACATTGTATCGACACAAAACCACTGAGACATTTCTCAAAATATTATCTTTTGTGTTACACAGAGAAAAGTCATACAGGTGTGGAAAGACATGAGGATGAACTATCCCTTTAAACCCAATCTAGCTTTCTTAGATTAAAAAAACAATCATTTTAATGTATCTGCAGTTTTTAATTAATTGGCTGTTGAGTGAATACTTTTAGTTAATTATTCTCACTGTGTCCCCATACAAGAGTGACACGCAGTCCAAACTCCTCACATTGGATGTTTTCCAGATGTTGGCTCATGGTTCTGAGCTCCAGCCAGGTGGGAAGGAATCTGTCTGCTACCGGTCATTAAGACTGACCCAAAAATAACGGATCGGACTCTGACACACTGCAGAAGCAGTAAGTTAGTGTAAGAAGTGTTTTAAATCCACCACGATCACCATCACGGGTTTCCAGTGGACGGTGCTGATCAAGTGCTTTTCTTCAGTCTGGTAATAGGGTTTTATTCTCTGCTGTATAACTATTTTCTGTGACATTGTTGCAAATATGGGCCATTACAAAATGTTATCTGTTTTGCTCCATCTTTACCACCACAGAGTGATTAGAAAAAAGGATCATTTGAAAATATGAATTGATCAGATGACATAACCATTGTGTTATTTTAACACCCCTAAGCACTCCAAACAAAACATCCCTTTAAATCATGTGTATTTTGATATTTAATATTTTTAACAATGTCTGCTTGTAATGCATTTGTATTTTTAATTGAAATACTAAAATTATTTTTTGTGACAGTCCTAAAATTGCTTACACATATTCTCCTTATTTATTAAGCCCTGCTGAGGTTATAAAGCTGTAGGAAACCTCAGACAAACGTTTGTCAGCAAACATTGATTTACCACAGTTGTGTCTACCAGTATCATTGTGTCTAAATACATGTGACCCCGAGAAACTTTTAGCCCCATTATAAGCCTGCCTCTCTCTCTCTCTCTCTCTCTCTCTCTCTCTCTCTCTCTCTGTCTGTCTGTCGGTCTCTCTCTCTCTCTCTCTCTGTCTGTCTCTATCTCTCTCTCTCTCTGTCTCCATCTCTCTCTCTCTCTGTCTCTCTCTGTCTGCCTCTCTTTCTCTCTCTCTGTCTGTCTCTGTCTCTCTCTCTCCCTCTGTGTCTGTTTGTCTCTCTCTCTCTCTGTCTGTTTGTCTCTATCTCTCTCTGTTTATGCTATTTTCTGAGGTTCAGTGTAAATTTCAGCTAAGGATGCCGGTAAGCAATATGTTGTTGAACTCAGGCCAATGTCCCAAAGCCAGGAGAGTTTTAAGGAGACACAAGTGTGAGGAGTTGGGGAAGGGGTTAGGTCCATGGGGGGTGGTTCACTTTTTTTTGTTGAGGCACTTATGTTTTATATTTGCTCATTTGCTCACATTCCTCCGTGCTAAAAGAAGAGGAGGAGAAACATGGATGAGGAAAGACTTCTAAAAAAATCCCTCTTATTGGCACATCCACCATTCCAAACAGATGCACAAGTCCACTCTGCCCCACTCACGCCAGAGTCCCACAGGACTAGAGAGAGAGAGGAATGAATACAAGCTGTGTTGTAGACTTTCTGTCTGTCATTATGAAACGCATTTTCTCTGTTGTTTGACTGTCCTTTCTATATAAACTGCTTTACAAAGGTCGAGCTGCCCACTGAACATATTTATAACCAGAGAGAACAATTGAGAGGGGAGGGGAAAAATATCCCACTGGTTTTCCTGTGAAAATGATCCAGATTTATATTAAAATTAATTGGGGCTCAATCTTTTTTTATCCCAGTTCCTCAGGATGAGGTTAAGAACGGGGTAAAAAAAGGAAAAGGATAAAAAAGGAATGACATTGTGGATTTTATTACTGTATCTAATCACCGCTCAGTGTGTTTTGCCTCCTGTGAAAAGTAAATTACGCATTTTGTTAAAGCTCAGTCATTTTTATATTGTATTATTCCAAAATTAAATGGTGTATTTATAACAGAAAAATATTAATGTAAAGAAATAGTAAAAATGTTCAATTAAGATTCTCATGTTACTGTATTAACTGATTAACTCTTTATACATGACTGTAGTAAAATATGACCTGTATATGTTTTCAATATATTCATCCAAACACTTCCTAAGAAAGTAAAACAACCTCAATTTAATATTATTGGATCTTGTTGGATCATTTATTAAACACTTTTTGTGGATGACATAAACGCCTCCAGGCTTTCAATGGTGAACAAGTAACTAATCAGTTCCATAGATAACTGAGGTTTTCTTAATAACACATTCCAAGGATTCAAGGAATTAAAGTGAACATATGGCTCTCCAGAGGTGCAAGCAGCTCCTCTCCCGGTGCAGATGTAAAACGCCTCTCTTCAGACACCCCAGAGCCCCGTTTTACAGTATCTGCAGAGGGGCCACGGACAGGCATAACCCGGCGATGTATTCCAGATCAGGAATTTGATGCATTTCTGTTTCACATCATTTCTCTGGAATGTTGCGCTTGTGCAAAAAGGCCCCAAACCGGAGCTGATGGATTTGAGGAAGTTTGTGAGAGGAATGATGGGACGCAGGCGCTGCTGGGGAGCGGGGTGCATCCGGAGCCGTTAACGACCCTCTATCTCGTTGTGTAAAGAGACTCCAGTCAGCTCAGCCAGAACAGCCTGCATCTGGATTGCACATTTACCCTCAGCCTGTTTCTTACTCACGTAGTATGCAGATATTTCCATAATATTTTTTTAAATGCATAATTGTTTTTGAAGGTCATTGAAAAGACATTTCAACACAAATGTTTTCCAAGTGTGGGCCGGTGAGACGTGGGGTCCGTGAAAGAACAGCAATGGATGATGGATGCGTGAATATGCGCTGCGATATTGCTAATCATTCTTCGATTATTTCTTGTTTTTTAATAATGCAGCACTTTTTTCTGGACGCACATCAGATAGATTTTGAGGAATGCAGAGAATGGCTTGTTTGCATCACCTATGACGTCTTTTGCTGAGTCTTGCAATCAGCCAGAAGGGACATAGTTGTAATAAATATTGCTTGTATTATCAACGAGCTGATTGCACGCAAGGACCAGGTTACAATAATGAGCAAAAATGTTTCAACATAAATTGATTTTTTTTTTGCATTTTTGGATGGAACGGAGGGTCACTGATGTTATGCAGCTGAACTATAAACAGTGACTCTTGATCCTTTCTGCACTTTATGTGATGTATGCTGTACATGCACAAACCTCATGGAGACAATAATTCCTGTCTAATTGAACATGTAAATCAGAAAATGGAAGTTGTAACTCTGCTGCATCATAGTCAGCTTTTTCCAAGCCAAAACCTCTTACAGGTAGGGAAGGCAATTTCAGAGAGGCTAGCAATAGCAAGCTATCTTTAAAGGCATAAGACCCCGCCCTCCCTTCAGGGTGCTCTATAAAGCCACGCCTCCTCCAATACATGAACACAGCGTGCAGAGATATGAAAATAAATAGATTGACAGGCAAGCAGGACATCCTATCATTGTATTCTGACAGAATGCAGTGATTGCACAAACATTTTATGGTCTAAAACCTTTCACAAAAGATATTTATACAAATAATTTTAAACCACTTAGCGATCAGGATGTGGAGACTTTCAAACAGCATAACAAAAATTTTTCTGGAAAAATTGCCTACCCTGCCTTTAAGCAACAAACAAGCACAATGCAAATTTGGGAGGTTGACATTTAGAAAGAAGCCCTTAAAAAAACTTCTACAAACAACTACAAACTTGAATTTCATAATTTAATAATGCACACTTGTAAAGCTCTTGAAAAATTACATTTTGCTGATGTAATTTGAAAAACCACAAACAAAAAAACTAAAAGGGCATTTCTCGGTAGATTATTTTCTTGATTGTTTTTAGGTGTGGAGTAAACATAAAATTTTGGATTTTCATATTTTTAATAGAAATCGCAGTGTCTTGAAAACATGGTAGGCTACTAATGCACTTTTTGATTAATTTAAGAACGTCAGTTTTAAAATTCTATCTAGATACAGTATGATGCAGTACTAGAAAAGCACATCAACCACCTGCCCGACTGTAACCAACAAGAATACATATAATTTCCTGGGATGAGGTCATGGAAATAAATGAACTTTTATGCCTAATAACAGACAATGACATGTGGCCAGCTGTGGTCAGAGCATCATGTTCTGCTCCAATTAAACAGCTATGAACTAATCACAGTTCTAATATTGTTTGGATCATTTCATGCTGTACACGGTACATGTGAGAAAATCCTGATAAATGACAAGTTACATTTTCTAGCCATTATCTAGACACACTCTCCATTGAGAAATCTTTACTCCACCAGTTCAGCAACTAAAATTGTGTGTTGATTGTTTAGACTATGAGTGATTTTCAATCATTTATAGACAGAAATAGTTTATGGAAAGTGTGAGTGTGAGTGTATCAGGAATCCAGCGATATCCTCTGAGAACTCAGTGGACTGAGAGATGCCAACCTTTAAATAGCCTCGTGTCTCGCTTGATGAGGAACACATTTATACACACACCAGTTCAAAGACCTTTGTATCACAAAGCACAACTCTAACCACCATTCACTTTCAGAGACCCCATGCAAAAGGTGTTCCTGTAGCTCGATTGATAGATTACTGCATTAGCAGTGTAAAGGTTGTGGGTTCGAATCCCAGGGAAGTTGGATAGCTTGAATGTACTGTAAGTTGCTTTGGATAAAAGTTTCTATCAAATGCATAAATGTAAATATCCATAAAGGAATGCATATACAATGCATACATATAAGCTTAAATTACATCCAAAATCCATGACGACTCTCTGGTGTGTGTCGTGTCTTAGACTTTAGAGTGATATTTAAAAAACCATTAGCCAAAATCAAACGTATCTAAATAATGCATGAGCAAACTCATTTAAAACACGAAGCACTGAAATGTGATTTTTGTTCATACAGCACAGTGTTATACTGCAAACATATAGGTGGCTTACAGATATGATGTAAACGTTTCTGTGAATCACCCAGTCCCTGTTCAACGCAAATATCAATTAATGCTGTAGCTGATGTTTCAGAGCCCCCTGGTGGTCCATTACTAACAAAAGCACCTTCTGACATTTACATTATGTAGCATACGCCTTTATCCAAAGCCACTATTTTAATTCTCTGTGAGGAATAAAATGCTCAGGTATGTGCTGCAGGCAGAATCCTCTAGAATAAATTAAATAACAAAAATAAACTGCAAGCATGAAATAATGCCTCTTTATTGACTCAAACTATACAGTATTGGTAACTTAACAATAACAGTATCTTAAATATGAGCTTTAGTTTGAAGCGATTTGGTACAATGTTGTTCATGACTGAATAATCCCCAAAACATACTAATACACTGTTAGTTAAGACTTAGCTAATAACTTCATTCAC
This sequence comes from Chromobotia macracanthus, assembly GCA_036877525.1. Taxonomy (NCBI): domain Eukaryota; kingdom Metazoa; phylum Chordata; class Actinopteri; order Cypriniformes; family Botiidae; genus Chromobotia; species Chromobotia macracanthus. Next base: position 2,398,332 of record JAZGTH010000067.1, on the reverse strand, counting down.
ATGAAATACTGCAACTGTGTCTCCTTTAATGAGAAACTTTTACAGTAAGACAACAACTGATAAAAGATTTACTAAAAAATTTTCTACATAAAGTAATCAAAAAACATTTATAAGTTATATATCAAAATGTTTCATTTTGCACACAGTGTATTACTTTGAGAAATGAATTCGAAATGGTTTGATATTTTTTGTTGAAAATGTTACAGTAAATTAGAGATGATTATGCAGAAGAAGTGGATTAATTACAGCTCTTGGTTAATAAAGATTACTTATGACCTTCATTTTGTATGTTTGACAAAGTTTAAATTGTGTTGAACTGTGGGTGCATAAAACATCTGTCATTACTTTGGTGAAAATACCTAAATAAACACAATCGCCAAGTAAAACATCACAGAAAAAGTCAAATGGAATGGTAGAAGATACAATATCTTTATATTAGACCAGACTAAACTGTACACTATCTAAAGTCATGTAGGCCTAACTACAGTGTTGTTTTGTGTTTAAGGACTAACCCAGCAGAGGCAGTGAACACATTCACTCGAGATTCGATCTGCTGCAGCAGCTGTAGTAACAGGACATCTGAAGGGCATCACTGGCTGGAAGCAGCTCTGCTTTTCTTCTCCTGCCAGTCCTTCTCTCTCAGACTCAGTTCTGTCTCTGTGAACGATGCGGGTCCCCAGTTAGTGATCTTCTGAGGAAATTTAGGGCCTGAAGACAAAATATGCAACAATGGCAAATCAGATGAATAAAAGCATCCAGGAATAAAAGCGTACATGCTACCATATTTACATCAGTTACTGTAAATATCTGTTACGATATAAAAGCATCTGCCAAATGCATAAATGTGAATTTACTGAGTATTAACACACCACAAAAGTCTACAATTCTTACAAATGCAATTCTTTACAACATATCATCCAAACAATAAAAATAATGCATCACATCATAATCATTTTTAAGATTCAGGAATTCTAAAACTGAATTTTAAGTTTGAGGGGTTTTTTTATTTTGTTTGTGCATTTGAATAAAAGCATGAAGTGATTAATAAATGATAGAAAAGCTTGCATGAGTTCACCTGGCTGAATGAGGCGTATGAGGCCCTCATGATGGGCCACCTTGTCTTTCCAGCTCTTTGTGTTATTAGCAGCATCTGCCAGTTTCTTCATCACCTCCTGTGCAGGCAAACACAGAAGCTGCAGCATCACAAATGTGCTCACACTGCACCATTCAGCCACGAGGTGGCAATGTAAACAGCATCATTTCCGGAGCACCTGAGAACACAGAATAATCAGCCTGCAGCTTGTCTGTTTGTTCAGTGTCTCACCTCATATTGCTCCAGTGCACCCTGCCTGTCAGCCTCCAGCTGCTGCAGCTGCTGCATGGCGGACTGCAGCGCGCTCTCTTTCGCCAGCTGTTCTCGCTCCAGTTCTTGCTTCTTGCTTGGCCTGCGTCTGGGAAATGGTCTGCTGCTGGTACAGGTGTATCTGCTCCAGCTCTCCACGCTTCGACACCTCCTCCTCCAACAGCCTGCAGCAGACAGAAATGCACGAAAACATTTTCCAAAGCCATTACATTTTCTTTTGGATTTATTTTATGTATGGCCATTTTATTACACAACGTAGAAGGAAAGGGAAACTGGTGTGAGAAAACAGAAAATGTTATCTGACTTGATCCTACTTCCCCACATGAGCACCCTGACTCCCATATGTTGTGCTACCAATACACCATGACTCCAGCTGACCATATTGTGATATAAAATAGTTTGTCAAAGAGATCAAACTGTTAGGATTTTCAGTCAGCAATAAAACAAGTGTGAAAAGTCAGTTTTGGGGTATATAAACGACATGTAACCTAAAACAGATGGTACAAATTGAATATATACACACAGAAACGATTCATATTTTGAAAAACTAAAATGGTACTTCGAAAGTATAACTGACATTTATATTTATTAATTTAGCAGACGTTTTTATTCAAAGCAACTTACAAAGATTCACAATTTACAAAATTTTACATTTTGCCCTAGGAGCCAACAAGCCTCGTCTACAAAGCTACATTTACAAGTAGGAATAGATCAGATGCTAGAGACAGGACAAACTGTAGAAGAGGAAGGGTGTTTTTTATAATGTTAAACAAGTTTTTACACTGGAGCATTAGGGGGACACAAATGACCGGGTGACAGTTCACTCTGGTTCTGAGTGTGTCCGTTTTTGTGTTTCTGGCAGTAATGAGCTGGGTCAGCACAAACAGGAAGAGAACCGGGTCTGTGAAGTGAGACAGAGAAGAGGAACTGCGGACTTCACCTAACTGTCAGACATCCTCACGTGTTTGTGACGTAGCTCACACTTTCCACATGAAAAGGAAACAGATAGCCTTATGCTGAGTGACCCAGATATAACATGACTCTGTGTGTGTACTGTTTAAAATAACAATGGGTCTGTGGTCTGACCCTGAGCAGATCAGACCTTAGACTGGTTATAATGGAAACATTAGGGAAACATTCATACAACCTGAAATTGTTAACTGGGAATGCAGGACGACCCTTGGAAGAGAGACTGGGAGATGAATGTGTGTTAGTCTACCTGGCCTGAAGTTTTCGGACTGCTTCCTCATCCAACCTGGCCTGTCTTTCCTCCTCTAGTGCTTCTTCTAAACTGTGGTACATGTTCTCCAGCTCACACACACGCTGCAGGTACTGCTCTAACTCACTGGACTTTTGAGCCACCTGTTCTTCCATCTGCTGGCGCACCTGTAACATACACCCATTGCAACATCTGAACACTCACAGTTTTGTTAAAAGCTATTGTAAAGGGAGTTAAGAACGGTGCTAGGACAACTGGCCTGTTTGGCTCAAGGAATAAATCTAAAGCCCAGAAGTGACAGTGTGAACGCAACTGGCCCTGATTCACACTTAGCTCACTTTCATTTGTCTTGATAGTGGAAATGCAGTTCGTAATGAAGTTCGTACTTAAACTCGTACATTTAAATTTCAAAACTGAAACCGCACATACACAAAAACAACCGCATGTGGGTGAGTATATAATTAAATATTTCAAAAAAAAGGATGTAAAATTGCATACTAAAAAATTTTAGTACGTTTAGAAATGTATAAATTAGATGAAGAATAGAAACTTACATGTGTACGAACTGGTTGTGACATAAGTATGAAATTATTAGCTATGTGTTTAGTACAGCAGAATGCAGAACTGGCATTGAAGGGCACATCCTGTAATTTTACCAATATGCAGATTAAGAAGCTGAGTAAACAGTCAAATAACCACACAGTTCAAACCATCAGGCCCTGACACCTGACTGAATTACACAGAAAACAAGTACCACTTTCTCCTTCTCCATTTCCACTCTGTAAAGATCCTGCAGCTCGTTTTGGCTCTGCAGACGTCTGCACTCCTCTTCAGCTGCGCTGGCTGCAGCCTCCTCCAGTTTCTGTCCAACACAGACATTTGCAAAAAACAACATCAAACGCCTGCAACTGAACTTCACATCAAACCGGATCTTAACAGTTGTCTATGAAATAAGGTCGCAAACCATTTTTGTTCATTATAACACCCCATTAAAACTTTTATTAAAAGCGGTCAATGGTGACCAGTTCCTTTCTGGAATAGAGTCAGTAAAACTGTGTCAGGCTCACATGTGTAAGGGGAAACAAACAGTCCACAAACTTTAACACATCATAGCCAAGACTTGTTGCAAACAAACAATACAATAAACACTCATCCATCATGACCAGTAAAAAATCACACCTTGTCTTTACCCAGCTAACAGTTGTCGGGTGTTCTTAACATTTTCATTAAGTAATAAATACATAAGTTATTTTAAAAGTTGTTCAAAACATCTGAATGTTTTTTGATAACTTTAGAGAACTTTATGATGTTCTCTAAACCAATGTTCTGAGAACGTTCCCTGTTAGACCATGACCACAAACCATGTCCTCTGTTAACAGCTCACCCCATTCTCGCCCCCTTAATCACTTTTATTTGGTTTTGGTCACATGATGACCTGTTAATAGCACGATCAACACTGTAAGTCAGTGTGAGATGGCAGGTGGCTGAGCTAGGTGACAGGGCAGGTATTGTTTCAGCATTTGGATGACCCTCTTCAGCTCTCTCTCTCCAGGCACCCATTGTCCTGCTCTGTATTAGAGGATGGGTGAGAGACACTGGAACATCAGTGGAAAACTGTTCTCCATTCAGACACAACTGGATCAAACAATGAGATCCTGTGACACATCACATGATCACTCTCTGTTAAGACTGTCTTGCGCTGTATCGGACCGCTGTTCGGTTACTTTACTGGGACAGTGTGTGTAGTAACACTGTCTCATTCTCATCTTGTCAGTTTAAATCCACTTGCTGGTCACAAAACCCTCCGGGGATTAGCCTGGCTAAACTCTGATTTAACAACATTAAACTAGTCAACCGGAAAAGATAATCCGGGTAACGAGAAATGTGAGGACAGAAGGTTAAGAGGGGTTAAATAAGAAACCACCAGTCCACCAAACACCCAACCCCACACACACACACACACACACACACACACACACACACACACACACACACACACACACACACACACACACACACACACACTCTAACCCCAACAGAAAACTTTCTGCCTTTTTGCAATTTTAAATTTGTATTATTTTTTTCATTATATTTTAATTTACAACAGAGGAGGTTTTGCTCAGATTTGTCAGGTTTGGCTGACTTTTGGGTACACATTTGTCCCCAACATTTGATTAAGTAAACCCCCACACACACCCGCAGCACTTTCCACCCAATCCACGTCTCTTTACAGGGTGTGAACCAACACACTCTAGTGAATCTGCTTTCAGCTCTGAGTACTGGCCATTAGAGTGAAGCAGCTTCTGCTGACGGGTTTCTGCTGAGGTCATGAATACTGGTACTTGAAAACAAGACCCAAATCCAAATCCATGAATTGCAAAGTGAGATTACAAAGAACCACCATGGGTTCCTGTGACAACACTATCATGAATGATCAGTGTGGCCACGACGATAGTTCCTGTGTGATTATTATGTATTGTTTTGTATTAAACACAAAATGTGTGACTAAATACCAGCATTTCCACTAGCTTCCAATAGCTCAGGCTGAGTTTGCTTTAACTAATGAAGGAATTTACTGACTTGTTCTTACAGACTGTTTCTTATCAACGAACAACTTTGGAAATGTCAACATTTTTGACATGATATATAACATTAAAAAATGTTCTACTGAAGGTAGCTGCTTTTGTGGTAGATCACAGACCTTCCTCAAGGCCTCCAGCTCTCTCTGTTTGTTCTCATTGGCTGTCTGCAGCTCTCTCATCCTCAGCTCCAGCTCTTCCTGCTCAGCTTGTTGTTTCTGACGCAGATCTCTGCGTTTCTGACGCGCCTCGTGGTGAGGAGCTGGATGGCCAACCTTCAGCAGCGTGATACACATCTGAATAGCTGAGCAGGTAAAGAGGACAATGATTGATTTCGATATGAACACGGGTTACTACCCAACCAAATCCACTAACATACAACGTAAATAACTGTCAGTCAAACGTTTGGACACACCCACTGAATGTTTTTCATATATTTCTCATCACAACTATGAAATAATACAAATGAAACAGTGGAAATCTTATATTTTAGCATATAAGTTGTGAGTTACCTTTACATGAAGACACGATTAATATGAAACCAATAAAGCATGAAACTTTAGATCTAAAGGAGTTTAGGGTCAATTCAGTGAAGGGTATCCAAACTTTTCATTGTATGTGTGTTTCTGTTACATCAAAACGAATCACCTCACCTTGAATCCACTCCTGTTTCTTTTTCTTATCTGAGGCGCTGATCTCAAAGCTTTTGTCTGAGCTTTTGATGAAGAAAAGACACTTCTTACCCTCCTTATCAGGCAAAGACTGCAGAGGAACGTGTGAGGTCATCGTCACAGGAGGCAAAGATAACGATGGTGTGAATTAAAGACATAATAATAAAAAAAACAACTCATCCATTGAGTTCTTGCCTCGACACAACTGTTACCATCCAGCAGTATGTCCCCTTTCTTCTCTTTGAGATCTTCACTGGCATAATATAAAATTATACTGGGCTTCAACAGGAACCAGCGTTCTGTCCAGTTCTTCCTCCGGTGACCCTTTTTCATCATGTAGCCCTGTCACAGGTGAAAGGTCACATTTTAAGAGATACACTGCAGACAACAACGCTGATGGACTCAGTGAACAGAAGCAACTGTGAATCCTGTTCCTCAGACGATCCGTGATTCATTCTGAATCAACGTACCAAACAAACCAAAAAATGGATCCCTCATTCTGACTCACAACCTTTAAAGAGGTAGCTCACCCAAAAATTAAACTTCTTTCATCGTTTACTCATCCTCATAAACCTGTATGACTTTTTGCTTCTGGGGAACACAGAAGAAGATATTTTGAAGCACGTTGGCAACCAAACAAGAGTGGCACCCATTGACTTTCATTATATGAACACAAAACCACTGAGACTGTGTTCCACAGAAAAAAGGTCTGGAATGACATGAGGGTGAGTAAATGATGGAAATACTTCATTTTTGGCTGAACTGGTCTCTTTAAGCTGCATGTGGAACAATTACCCTGGTTAGAGTCTTTGACACTAAATGCGCATTTCACAGTATTTAACATCCTGTTCAAGTGTTGGTTTCCAACAACTTTCCTACGACAGCTGGCCTTGGCACCTCTCTCTCTCTCTCTCTCTCTCTCTCTCTAGCTCTCTCATTCACAGTCAACGCAGAAAATAGCAGCAATGCCATTGTTTTTTTCCTACTGCCCTCAAACACTCACAGAGACATGAAAACAGTCTGCTGATATTACCGCTGACAACTAAACGCACTACATTTCAGGTTATATACAGGTTATCACAGACTGTGTACTGTATGTGCTGAGCAGGAGGAAACTGAAACAGTGAGGCATAAGTTATATCAAGCTGGAGGACTGTGTTGTGCATGTGTATTTAAAGTATATTTAGTCAGGATCCAAAATGAACACTTGCCAAGCACCAAATGAAAGAAAATGAGACTTTGGCGAGTAAATAACTGCTAAATTATCCCAATTTACAGATACCAGTACATACATACATATATACGCACACACTTTTCATTATATTAGTGAGGTCATTATGGAATTATATATACATATATGCATGAGGATATGTATGCGTTTGGATCCTGAATTAATAATTACATAGAAAATTCACCTGACATTTTCAAAGAAGTTTACATTTATTTTATTACATTTATTTACAATTACAAGTTTACATTTCTGCTTTTTGGATGACAGTTAGTGACAGTTTGTGTGTGTGTCCTGAGAATGTGTGTGTATAGTATGTATACATACTATGATATAAGATACAGTATATGATACTGCTCTCACCTGTTTGAGCACATCCAGAATCAGCTCCTGGAACACTTCATTGATGGCCATGGAGAGAGTCTGGAGGTCCATGCCTTTACTGAAGTGACCCTTTCCCACTAGATCAATTAGCTCCCACACGCTCACACACTGCTGTGTCCTGTACTGCTCGAACTTCTCCTCAATCCAGCTGCCGCCCATGGCTTCTGTTAGCTTATGGAGGAAATACTCGATCTGAGGGACAGAGATAAACACATCATTACAGCAAGCACTTGTGATGCTATATTTAGACTGAGAACTGCTGATCACTTTGTATGATTGTGTGTGTCATTATAACATAGCTGGTCATCTGCAGCAGTTATGGATTTTATTATTTAAGCAACCAGTGATGTCACATATATTGTAAAACTAATTAGATTAATAATATTTTTATACAAAAGGACAGGCAAAATGATATCTGTTTTCAGTATTTCGCATTATTTACATAATGTAGATTTAAGACTTTATTGATAATGATAACAATATCAACAATAAGTTCCATTTGGTACATTCAGAACAGAATAAAAAGTCTTTGTTACCATTGTACAGCTCTAAATAATGAAATTAGGATAGCTGCTCTTGCTGATGTCAAAAACACAATAAAACAATCACAACAGAACATAACAATAAAACAACAGAAAATAAGAGACTAAAGGGTTAAAAGATGTAAACATTGAACAATATTATATTGTTTCAAAGAAAAATGCTGAAAATGACACAACTCATTTAGTTCTTTCTCTGCTGAACAAAAGAATATCACAGTTTAGACCTGAATCACAGTTCAGCTGAACCACCACCACACAGGCTGACAACTTCCTGAAGATATCCATCACAGACATAACCAGCGTGAGAGAACGCGGCGTGTAAAACAGAAGTACCAGAAAAAGCAAATATTTGTTTCAGATCAATGTGTCATAGGGAATTACAAACAAAAAATACAGTATTAACAATCCAAAAACAAGGAAGAAGATATAGACATTATAGGTTTAAAAGGGACTTTTACCGTAAGATTCAATAACTTTTGGATCCACAATCACTCAGACAGAAGGGGGCAAAAACTGTTTTGTCTTCTGAACCTCTAACATGAGACTCAACAGCTAGCTTCCCAAATTTAGCAGTCCCACCAAGCTGTCAGGTTGGGTTTAACCCGAGAATGTCCACCTGTAAGACTGCATCTTAAATCACTTCCTCTCACCTCTTCTGTGACCATGACCAAAGGATATTTCTCCTCAGACAGGAAGTTGAAAATGCACCAGATCTTAAAAGCATCATCGTCTGAGATGAGCAGGTGGTTTCTGTTGAGGTTTTTTCTGGCACAGAGCGTCCAGCACATCCTATTAAAGTCCATTCGGTCAAAGTTGTCCTGGACCTACAGAAAAATGAGTAACAATAGGAACAACAAAGGAATCAAATACACCCTGAATTACAAATCACAATGAATGGAAGATTCAAAATGTACAGAAAAGGACAAAATTTATTCAAGGCAACTCCAGATAAGTCATGTTTCACCCCCAATACTTAACTGGAGGTCGCATGGATACCTTTAGGAGTATTTTGGGCACAGTTTAGCATCCAGCGCTTATCTGACTAGCTTTGAACAGTCTGTTGAGAAACTGCAAAGCTGAAAAACAAACCTAATGTATAAAAATTCTTAGCTACGTCAATCAAACCTGGTTTATTCATGAATCACAAACGTCTGATGGACAAAGTCTGTAAACACACAAAGCTGGTATAAAAATTATTGGGTTTGCAGGAAAATACTTACAGATTACTACAGATTACAGATTACTACAGATTACAGATTACTACAGATTACTGCATACTACAGATTAGTTAAAAACAAATCACTCTAAACATAACCCTTTTCTAACCACTGCTATCTGTAAGTAATGACTTTATTTTATTTGAAACCACTACATATTTTTGACATTAACTCTACGAAAAGATCAGCAGAGTGTGAACTGCGGTTGTTCGCACATTATTTAAAGCATTACTTTCTCATCATTTCTGAACAGTGATGTAATAAATTCACTTGTTACAAACTCATCAAAACCAAGGCTTAAGAAACTGAGCTGTCAGAGTGACCCATCACAGCCCTGAACTATTTATAGATCTCTCTCTCTCTGGTGCAGCAGTGAAACAAAACAAGCAGACAATTCACCAACACCAGCATGGACACCAGTCTCAGCTGTGGTGGTGTATGTATGTTTGTTTTAAAATGGCAGCACCACTTTGCAAGAATAAGCACTAGATTTCATCTCTCGCTCACACATGCACCCCTATCAGGAGACTCACAATAGGGGCTTTGTGGAGACCTGAGCGAGCAGTGGAGCTTCTGTTCTACTCCAGATGAAGCTGTTCATTTGTATTCAGTGGAGCTCTGTCACATTTATAAACAGACTTCATCATGCCTCTGAATAACTGCTTTATGGTTTCTCTGATTGTGAGAATGCTTAAGCATTTTGTTTTACGGTGGATTCTGACCGCAGGTATTTACAGCAATCAGTTCATCTCATGAATATTTCCAACAAGCTAACTGCAGAGGCTCCAGGTATGAAGTCATATTCACATCAAAGGTGGCACAGATGCTGCTATTAAAGTGCCATTAAGGTGTATTTACATAAACTGTTTAAGACTATTGCATACAATTAAAATGACAATTTCATAAACAATTATGCGTATACATTTAGTTAAGAGATTGTTTAAACTGTAAAATTATGAACACAGAAATATAATTTCTATAATACATTCCAGTGTACTACACACACACACATATACATACATATTTATATTTGTGTGTGTATACACACAAATATAAATATATATAACAAAACATTACACCTTTGATTATGCAATTAAATTATGAAATATAGACTTTATCATGATAACTCATTTTGGGGTGAGACATTAGTAGCAGCACAGTTAATGTAGGACACAGGTTTACCAGGGCAACAGAAAGTTAGCCTGTACAGTTCAGAGATGTTTAACAGGAAAACATCTGATCACAGAATGCCATCAGAATGATGGCAGAATTAAGACACATCTCTGATGTAATACATCTCTCCAAGCTTGACAAATCACCTCTGACAAAAAACTGAAACACAACACAGCTGTAAACAGAACGTAACAGAAAGTTTAACCAGAGCAGAATCACAATGCAAGTGAGACACACAGCACTGGCCAGTTGTCAAAGCGTCACTCTATTTTGGTCTTTGTGTGTTCCTCATTTGACATCAGAGACATGCATACACAATAAAATCATGGAATCAAAAGAACTGTAAGGGTGAGAAAGATGTTGCTGCACACCTCCCAAAATAACACATTTATTCATTTATCGTTCAGTAAGAAAATATGAATAATTCTGTATTTACACTAAAGAGCCACAAAACCTGGCTTACAACAACCACATACACAATAAAACTAATCTCATTAAAGAGTGCTAAGTGTAACAGAGTCTGTCGTTTGTGGACAGAACCCAGTGAATATAATTGTGTTTGCTGGGTTACTATGTGAAGCACTTGTAACTTGTTTCTCCCACTGACCGGAAATGAAGTTACTGGCTGAGAGTCACCGAGGGCAAGAAAAGGGGAAAGGCGGGTCTCTGTGCGACAGGGTGGAGTGAGCGCTTGCTCATATTGTTAGAAGTGTGACAATATGTAAGTGATGATGCAAATCACTGACAGTCAAACCTCAGGCATATAAAACAGGCAAGATGGATAATCTGCCTTAGCTGTAGAAATCGGAGGCAATACAATTTAACATTGCCGGTGAAACTTTCCTACAACAAATGGATTTTTCCCTAAACACCAACAAAAGTTTCAGTGTTTTGTGGTGCGTTATGAAACGTGTCTCTTCCCTCCTCGATTTCCTTTTGCACAAGAAAATGAGAAATTACTAAGAAAGCGATTCTCTCACTTTCAACATCATTTGTCTCCAAAACAGGAACATTTGCAAATATGCTCGGACGTCTCTCTCTTTCACTCATCAACATAATCAACATAAATCTTAAATGGAGTTTAAAGCACCAGTTGCTTTAGCTACTAAAGGATGATAAACAGGGACCTTTAAATATGACACAAACGTTCTGGTTTAAGTACACTTCAGCATTGAAGATAACACTTGTTTGGCATACCGCGTGTCTACAATGAAAAGAAAAGCCCTTCAAAACATTGAATAATTAAATTTCTTTAAATGTCTTTATGAAGTCAGACTTTTCTTTGTTGAGAGAAAGACCAAGAGATCTGCTAAAGGTCCACATGCTAGAAATCTGCATTTTCTCCCGAGATCATTCTAGATCCACAATCCTGTGAAATCCTGGATGATCTGACAATGCCAAAATGCTCACCTTATCCAGAATGAATCTGTTCAGGTAGGGCATATACCCCTGATTGGAAAGAGGACCTTCATCATCATCTCTGAAGTGTTCCTCTAGAGATACTGGATCATGAGGGATTTTCATCACTGTACAGAGATTATGGGAAAGCACCTGAAAGATGGCAATACAACACTGTGAAAGACAGCCACTGAAACCCGTGTAAATGTTAAGTGAGTGCTGAGTTTGAGCAGAATTCATCTCGGCTTTGGTTAAATATTCGGGAGAGCAAGAAGCTACATGCAGAAATTATATTAATATGTATATTAATTCTACTAATGTGAAATTATATTATTTGTAAAACAAAATACTGTATTGGTGAAATTAACCAACAAATAATTATACAGTCAAAGATTTCTATGTGTATAAAGATGAATAAATGCCAAGGAAGGATTTAAGACAAACGTGGGCAGGTTGCAGTTATATATTATAACACAACTCACCCATAACACAACAAAATGATAATAGAAAAAATGATTTAATGATGCTTTTCTTAAACTGTAACAATTGTGCATTGACTCTTAATCTTCATTTAAAATACTACCTGCACAGCAGACACACACCTTCAGTTGTGATTTCGACACTTTCCCACTTTTATCCACATCCAGGGCTGTGAACGCATGCCAGATCGCCTTCAGGAGCTCGTCCCTCAGCCCCATGTTCAGTCTGCCGACCGCTCAGCTGCGCTCACGTGACGTCAGCGCCAGCGGCTCAGGGTTCGAGCGCCACGCAGTGACGAGCGGCGGCGCGTGACGTCACCGAAACGCCAAGCGCTTTCTTCACGTTCACATAAACGAGACGTGAGGATCGATGGAGTAAATTTATTAAAAGAACATATTTACAGGCAAAATAAGAGTTTCATGAAGAGTTTGACAGTACCAGAGTATCTAAACAGTACCCAGACAAATGGAGAAGCACAAGTCCAAATGATACGAGTTTAACTAAAGGCAGGAATGGATGTTTAATGCTACAAACAGGGTTGGAGATTTGTGTGGCAAACATGCATTTCATTTTTCTGCTTCCAGTTTACGTGTTTTGTCAAATGGCGAAATTAAATATTTGTCAGCACCAGACAAACAGAGAAATGGGAGGCTAGAATTAAAAAAAATAAACAGAGCACAAAAATAGTTATGAAGAGAGATACAATATTGCTTATTCGAATGAGGAAAACAAACAAAAGGTAAAAATCTTCCAACCCTGAATGGATACAGACGAACATGAACAGCAGCAGCTTTCTGTGGCAATATTGCCTTTGCCTCCAAAGTGCTAATTTTAATGGCAATCTGACTAAGGCCCCAACTTCCACATCCCAACAGGCATTCATTTCACAGGCAGTAAGGTGCACAAATCTTTGATCTGGTACATTCACATATTAGGGCTGTATAGGGGATGCATATCTCCCGTTTTGGTGAAGCTTGCGCCTTTGAGAAACCAAAGCAGGGAGAACGTGTCGACCCTTACTTACAAAATTAAAAGCAAAGATCAGGAAGTTGGAACTACGTTCAAAATGCATCCATCCTAAGGCAACTGTCTGGAGAGATCTACATTTTGAGAAGGCAAACCTAATTGAAAAGGCAGATCTGTATTATGTACAGGAAGGCACATGTTTAGTCAATGCAAACATGAAGAGAAGCTTCAGAGCTTCAGAGTTCTTCAGTTAACCCCATGGTACTTGTACCAACAGTGTAAGCACTTTAAGTCACAGGACAAACTCTATTGTCCTTCCGGCTACAGTCATTCTGATAATGTCTTTTATCTGGAGTTCAGTTCAGTAAATGGTGAGGCTGACAGAACGGTTCATCTTTTTGCCGATGAGTCGAGATGCTCTGGAGCTGGATTGGACTGTGGAACGTGTCAGAACTCTGTCTGTGGTCAGAACTCTCTCTTCTGCTGCAGCCTTTGCCATCTGAGCTTTCTTAAGCTCCCTGAAAACCAAACAAAAAATAAATTAATGCACAAATAAAACAACTTAAAAGCCCCTGAAGGCTTCAAGGGGCTTATAAGTAACAAGTACAATTAGTATAATTTTTTAAAAGGCCATTAAATTTAGAAGAGCTACCTAGAGCCTTTGCAAGACATTAGAAATAAGTGCCTGGGATATGCACTTACTGAAAATACAAATTTCTATTTGTATTTTTATGTTATGCAAGTCAAGACATACTTTTGCAGGAGGGCGTTTTTGAACTTCTCAGCATTGAGCTCTACACGCAGCTGGTCGGCACTCATTCTGGAAGCAGTCAGCAGAACAGGGTGTCTTACGAGGTCAGAGGTTGAGGGTCGTCGTGTTGGGTCAGGATGGATCATAAGCTGTCAGGAAGATATAATATAATCAATTAATTCCATGCAGTTCTGCCTGAACTAGAAGAAATTTATAGAATGAGTCTTATTTTCTTGGTTTTGCTGGTGATAGAGCAGTAGGTAGTTGTAAATCCGTCTTTAACTTACTTTTAACAAGCTTAGAAATTCCTGAGAGAGGACTTGTGGGATATGGGGCAGGATGCCCTGTCGGATTTTGTGCCACTTTTCCCCATTAGTAGGAAGTGGCTCTGCTCCAGAGGCACTGACCACAGTCAGAGCCAGAGCAAATATGTCCGCCTTCTTCAGGTTACTGTAATCCTGCAGGAAAGAGCAGCAAAATTAGCACACAGCATTAAACAAAATCATGATCTGCCAGGAATGAATAGAAGCGTTTACCTCCTGAAGCACTTCATTTGCCAGGTATCTGCTGTCACCTTCTTCAACTTGAGGGTTGGTAACTGTTGTAACGTGACCTAGGTCACCTAATAGAAAACAAATAAAACAAAAATGTTAAAATCTTGTCCATGTCACACAGACATGCCTTTATTAAACGCGGTCTGAGTATATCATTTTAGTGTTGTACCTATTTTGTACACCACCCTTGTGGTTGGTCCATCGTCTTCATCCTCAATTTCCTCTTCACTAGCAGCAGGTTTGCGTGAGATGAATATATTGCCTAAAAGAGATTAACGAATAATTAAAATAGCTTTTACAAACAGGGGCATGAATTATACATTCTGTACTTCTCATCTGAATCCATATCAAATGAATTCTAAAATGTTACAAAATGCAGAAAATCATCTGCAAGACATTCTCAAGATGGTTTCGAGCAAATACGTACTTGGCTTGATATCCATGTGCACAAGTGCCGTAGAGTGAATGTACTTGAGTCCACGAGAGACCTGCAGCAGCAGATCCTTCAGCTCCATCTCAGACAGGAAGTGCAGGCGTCTGTTGTTCTCGGCCATGACATCAGACAAGGTTCCACCATTACAGTACTCGTTCTGAATCAGCATGTGGTCATCTTCTGCCCAGGCAGAGTAATACCTCACGACATGGGGGTGCTGTCCAAGAACGGCGTGTGCATATACCTCTCGAAGTGCATTCTGCCTATCAGCAGAGAATTTATCATTTAACAGCTCAGTTTAGTTAGTCACACCAAGTGAAAAAAATGTGATGTACAAAAGCTTCAAAATTTACTTACTCGTCCACGGAGCCTGCTAGCGGCTTCTTGGAGCGTTTGATGGCGTAGATGCATCCATCCAATCTCTTGACGCATTTAAAAACAGACCCAAACTCTCCAGAGCCGATCTTCTCCAGCTCGTGGAACTCTGACGCATATCTGGACATCATGTTGTTCTCCATCATTGTGATCCTCTGCTTGAAATGAATTAATAGATGTTTAGTTTGCACGTCAATGACGAACTACACCTCTAAATATGAAAGCAAAGAATTAAAGAGCGCACTCATAAGTCCAACAGAAACTGTAAGTGTATGAAACCGTACCTTTGAGGGTGGAATCAGGTCATCCTCCATCTCGGCATCGCTCGCTTCCATGTCCTCCCCACAAGAACTGAAAACAGAAGGTGGTGGTCAGGAAGGATGCAAACAATAAATCAAACCCTAGAGGGCAGACAGGAGCTCGGGTGAAGCACGTGGCGTGTTGGTTCAGGAGGGTCTGGTTCCTCTCCAACTTTTGGAGATTAACAAAACGGATGCCTGTGCCATTCCCGTCCAAAATCTGCATGTCAATACACGGGTTTTGTACACGGACGTGTTGGTATATACAGTTGCTGGTAAAGCAGGCAGGACGTAACCTGCACGACCTTATTATCTAAAACACAAACGTTTGGCAAACCATGTTATCCACAAAGCACAAACGTACTCGTTCCAGTGCGCTCGTTTCCGCTGGTTTCTTTGCAGTGTGGAGGACTGCACCAGGATCGAGTCCGGGGTGAAGGGGTTGATGTTGACCAGAGGAGTCTGGTTTCGTCTGCCGTCCGCACAAGCTTTGCTGCTGGAGCTCACACCCTTGAACAGGGCGACTCTACGGGTCGTGGATGCGCTCGTCCTGGCCCTCGACAGCAAACTCTAAACAAACCAACACGAATCATATGAAGTATAAAAACAGGGTTACGGTACAAATGCATTTACACGGTTAAAGCACGACACTTTTATCGTGTTGTCAATGGACCGATTCACTGAAGCTGGCACGCAACTCTCGGTTGCTTCGTTTCTGGGTCACCGGGTCGTGAACCCGAAGGACGGGGCCGCTTTTAACATTTATAATCCCGATTCAAACACAAATGTTTACAATCAGAAACAAGCGAGAAGTTTTTTCAGCATCTGCGTAAATGCAAAAGCAGACTACAAACCTTCGGGGTGTGAGGGGTGTCGAACAGACGGAGTTTTCGGAAGGTTTTATGGGGTGGCGTATCCGGACAGTCCGGGACCGGGGAGCTCGATCCGTCCATGTCGTCGTGAATATATCCCGTCTCCGGTGAACTGTCGTAGGTCTGGACGCTTTTCCGGGGCGACGGGGAGCTTCTCGTGTAAAAAGTCGGTTTGAGGCGAGACGGTGAGCCGAACCCCTCCTCGTCCCAGGACTCGTCGTCGTCTCGGGTTCGGCTAAGGGGGCTGCTGCCCAGGTCGTCCGGTCGCTTGTCCACACCGGTGCGCCGCACGGAGACGGGAGAGTCCAGCTCCGTGAAGCCCGATTCGGCTCCGGTGCTGTTGTTCGCGTCCTCGGTACCGTCCTCTTCGCCATCGCTGGCGGAAAACTGCAACTTTTGGCGGACGGGTTTAAGGTTTGGAGACTTGCCGTGCCTCCGTACGCTGAAACTCATCTTTAAAGCCAAAACGTTCAGGGTTTGTAAAAAAATAAACTCCAAACACGCCAGACGGAGTTGTGTCAAATAATGAAGACAAAAAATAATCGTAATAAAATAATAACGTTGCGATTTATATCAACATATCCAGTATCGCTCCGGATGAACAGTCCCGAATGATTCCCAACCGAGTCCAAGTGGAAACCCTCCGGAAACGTAATCTGAGGGAAATCTCCGCGGATCTTCAGCGTTGAAGTCCTCACAAGTTCGGCTTACACTCTTACAGATCCCGTTAACGAGCTCCGGCGTGAATCGACGGATCAGAAAATGGCCGCTCCCAAACTCTCGAAAAACAACAACAAACTAACACCCGAACGGCGACGGAGGTGCGGGTGTAATGGCGGATGTAAGCTCTGAAATAATATCGCTTAATAATAATAATAATAATAATGTCGTTTAATAATAATATCGCGTAATGTTTACAAAAGCAGTTTGAATGGCGAGCCGCTCCTCCCACAACAAGCGTGCTCAAAGTCTTCCCGCGACCGTTGGTCATGTGACGTGCTCTGAACCAATGAGCGCCGACTTTCAAAGTTTAAAAGAAAGGCAGGCCTGTGTGGACACGTCACTAGGCTCCTCCCCCAAACCTGTGACCTCAATTTGGCGCGAATGTGTTACTTTCGTCCGCGTAATGGTCGAGTTTGATGCGTTGATCAATCTGTGAGCTGATCAGAAACTCAGTGATGGAGGAGCATTAAATGCATGTGATGAGATTAAACATTTTAATGGTTATGAAGACAAGCGGTGTGTAAATTAGCCAAATGGGGATGTTCAGGGTACGATGTTCGCCAATGGAAACATGGATCAGTTACCAATATCAATCACGTACACACCAGTTAATTGTACTACTGATGTTTGCATCACCATATTAATTGAACTTTGTAGTAAGCATACGAATGCATACTTTGTAGAAAGTAAATGTGTCTTTTAAGCCTTGTCGAAACTATTCAGACGTGCTTTAGGTTGTAGGTTTGAAAAGCACTCTGCATAAACAGGAAATAGCTTGATTTACATTACAACCCATTCATAAA
This sequence comes from Chromobotia macracanthus, assembly GCA_036877525.1. NCBI lineage: Eukaryota > Metazoa > Chordata > Actinopteri > Cypriniformes > Botiidae > Chromobotia > Chromobotia macracanthus. The sequence continues at coordinate 2,380,302 of JAZGTH010000067.1, read as the reverse complement.
TGACTGGATCAATCGTCAAAGAACACAATGCAAATGACAAATTCTCTTTTCCTTTTTTAATTATAATTGGGGACCTTTCCTCTGCCGGTTGACAAAAATAGCATAATCAAATATATACAGAAAAAGCTCTAGTTTTAAAACAGTTATGTACATTAACCACACAAAAATATCTCAAAGTCCTCTTGATATATAACAATCATGATGTCAGCTTTAAAAAAACGGATGCTTCACAGGTTTTTAATATACAAGCAGACATACACTCGGATGCAAAAGGTTTGGTTCATTGTGGCAATAAGTTACAGAACAAGAGTTAATCGTCTATTCCTGGAGTCTCTCCTTGCTGTATTCTCGATGCTATTCTAATGGCTTCTTCTAGAGAGGGCTGATCACTGAGCTGCGAAGGGAAAAAGTCAAACTGAATTACACTTTTCCTTCTGCAAAAACATTTACAACACATTATTTTAACATTTGCATTCAAAAGGCCCAGTGTTCCCCAGCTAGTGCTCAGTGCACCACCCAGCAGACACAAGCTCACCCTCCCCGCTTCTGAAGAACGACCCACTTCACCTATTTTCCCTCTGAAGGGTCATTAATCAGATCTGAATGACCAGTTTAAAGATCAATACATAGTTGACTGGACTAGATTAAGTTGCTCAATTTGTTCTCCATTAGTGAAACAACGAGAAGTGATACAATCATAACTATTGGATCATTATCCATTTAATACACTAATAGCTGAAATATATAACTCAAAAGCTGCTTGATTAAACACCATTAATTAGAAGCTTATATGGCTTGTTTAAAACTATAAAGAGCAACAACTGGAACCAATTTATAGTAGTATTTGGTATGCAGTGAATTAAACATATTTGATCTATTGTACCATAAAGTCATTTTACACGCTGTAGTACAGTAAAGCTCCATAAATTAGACCTACAGAACAGTTTAGAACACTGCTTTACTTGAGACCTATTCCACACTATTAAGAACAGAACGACACAATCCCCAACAGTGTTTTAAGAATGACTGCATGATTAAATGGGGCTTAACGGTTTACAACGTTAACGGCAGCTTTTTTCTTAAAGCCTCAAGTAAACACATGATTTCAGTTCTGCGACCCCTCCCGCTTGTGTGAGTTAATGTAAATGTCTGAGTATTAAAGACAGCGTTTGTTTTGTGCAGTATGTTTTCCATACCTGCACAGCAATGTGTGTGCCATTCGAGGTAGCCAGCAGTGTGACTGGGTGTGAACTGGAAACTACATGCTCATCCTGGTCCTGCACAAGCTCCCCCTCCTCCGTCTGGTATGCAGACAGGTCTGGAGTCACAATAGCCACCTAAAACACAAACAGTTAACTGACTAAAAGCTTGAACAATCTGCATATCTAGGGGGTTATTTAAGACAGATTATGTTTCAAAAAGCCACCTAGGTAAAGTAACAACCTGTCCCTCTGTGCCATCTGCAGATACCATGGTAACAGAATGTGCCCCTCCTGAGGAAAGCATTGCTTCGTGTGCTGGGATGGTTATAGTGGTTCCCTCTTGTGTTACCATGGTTATTGTGCCACCCATAGCCTGCATATCTGCCTGAGAAAGAACCTGAGAGGCCAAAAAGCAAGTGTGTGCATATTCAGCATACAGCATTTGTACAAACTTATTGTATGGTAAAATAACTGTATATACCTGTTGTGTGCCATCCTGAGATATGAGAGCCACATGCTGTGGACCCATGACCTCTGACCCACCCGACACCTGCTCGGACCCGGAGTCATCCTCCACCACTGCAGGAGTGTACATCACCCCAGGATCATCAATGGCCTCTGAGATACAGATATTAGTTAGGTAATAGGTAGAACATTCTTTCCTTCCCAGATTTTATAGCGTGTTGCCAGCCAATTTCAAAGTGAACTGACCTGAAGGAGGCTCAAAATAAGCTTCTTGTTCTTCCTCTATGGGCTCAGTGTCATTGTGTGCTGTGCGTTTGTGCATGGCCAGGGTGGAGATTTGCTTGTACGTCTTTCCGCAGTGGTTACAGTTGTAGGGCTTGCAGGGTGTGTGGACCACATGGTGCTTGTACAGGCTGGAGTACTCAGTGAAGCGCTTGTCACAGCCAGGCACAGTGCAAACGTAAGGCTTCTCTCCTGGAAGAGTACAAAGTATATATCACCTGTAACTATTTCCTATGCTGCTGCTTCATTATGGTCTGATGCTTCATAGATCTTAGAACGAGTGACTGTAGAGCAGACAGAGCAGGTACCTGTGTGGATCCTCATGTGGTTTTTGTAGTTGGTGGCACTTGCAAAAGCTCTTCCGCAGTTGGGCTCAGAGCAGTAATACGGCCTCTCACCCGTGTGAGTGCGGATGTGAACCTTGCGAATGTTGGATGTGGTGAAAGATCTCCCGCAGCCTTCAAACGGACATTTAAATGGTTTTTCCCCTAGAAAAACAACAGTTTCAGAGACACATAGCAAATTTAAAAACAAAACGTATGCCTGCGTGTCTTCCTAGGAAACACACATACTGATCAAATTTAGAGCTTGTATGCATCTGCCAAGTTCCATATATGTAAAATATAGCGTGTTTCAATTATTGTTGTTATTGCAACAATATAGCAAGACAAAGTAATAAAAGAATATAGGCAAAAGGACTTAATGTGGGCCAGTCAGGTATAAATCACACCTGTATGTGTTCGTGTGTGTTTCTGTAAATCTCCAGATGTTTTGAAGGACTTGAGGCAGTTGAGTTCCTGACAACGATATGGTTTCTCTCCAGTGTGTGTTCGGATGTGGCTCTTGAGGCCATAACCTGAAGACAGCAGTACAGAAGTATGTAAACACAACTGAAGTAAAAAAAGAAAAAAAACATGCTCATGGAAAAACAATTACCTGTTGCAAATTTCTTGCCACAGCCTATTTGGTCACAAATGTACGGCTTGTCCCCAGTGTGTGACCTTTCATGTACCTGGGAATGTTCAGACCGTCACATACATCACATTAGGGAGGTCACAACACAAAATGCTTTTGTGAAGCACATCCATCTCTTGACTATAACGTGTGATGTGGTCTTACCTTTAGATGATGAGCAGTGGTGTAGAGTTTTCCACATCCCTCATGTTCACACCGGAAGGCCTTTTCCCCAACGTGCTGAATTCTCGGTGACCTGCTGTCTTGACCCTGCAGCACAATCTGAGAACACAGGAATAAAAATCACCAACACTATATAAATATCCATTAAAGCAAAGAATGAACAGAAATAAATACATACACTGTTTATCAGTAGGATGAAATGAGGAACAGTACCTGCATATGCACACTGCCATCAGAGTCGCCACGGCCGAGCAGACCTGTGCCACATTCTGTAGCTTCCATCTGGCAATAGGAAGCATTTTTAAAAACAGATTTGTGTTTATTAACATTTTGTGATCCTTTTACAGTTCTTAAGATAAAACCACCTTCACATTGATTAGCATGGGCTGTGGTAGAGCAACCACCAAAACACAAAATTGGTAAAATATTACATGATCTTAACCTTGCTCGAGTATTGCTCCAGCACACTGATGGTCTCAGCATCAATGGTTCCCTCTGTCTGTAAATCTGCTACAGTACCATCTGCCTGGATGGCCAGAATGGTGTTGGATGGCGTCATGTGCTGAATATATGCAGTGGTACCGTCCTCCAACTGAACTGCCTGTAAACCACCCTGATCGTACGTTTCTATAAAGATAAGGCAATTACATTTATTCATTTAGCAGACGCTTTTATCCAAAGCAACTTACACGAGAGCATTCAACATCAAGCCAACATTGTTGGATTCATTAAGCTAAAATCAAATGACTAAAACTATCAAGCAGATATGCTTGAGTAACCCAAATGCTTAACAACCCTTTAAAAAGACAAAAGTGTAGAAACACAAGTATGTTTAAACAGGCAATACACAGTAGTAGAGAAATGTTTAGAGACAGACCTTTGGGAGCATGAATGTAGGCTGTTGTTCCATCCTCCAGTTGCACAGCCTGGCCATCTTCTAGTCTCAATCCTTCCCCACCTATCAAGTATTATCAATGAATGCTGTGTCTATTCAAAATTGTGCAATTCGAAATGATGGGTGCTATGACTCTGTTATCTTCAGTCACAATGCAAAGTAAAGTAAACATGTCCTAGTTTATATGAAATACCCGTTTTAGACATTGGCAGATGATGGACATATGCAGCAGATCCATCTTCCAACTGGATCACTTGTCCTTCCATAATCTTGTTTTCTGAGAGAGAGACTGATGGAGCAAACAAGTTTGCGTGATTTTTCTGTGCCATTTAGAAATAAATGACTTAACATTCACTGATGTTATTTTTGTGTAGTGGTAATTGGACAGTCAGCAGATAATCTTAAGCGTGCAGAAGAGCAATGCTTAATGTTTGTTGTTATACCTTTAGGGCTATGTTGTATGTATGCTGTGGAGCCATCCACCAAAGTCACTGCCTGCAAACTCACTGTGTCCAGCCCTTCCATGTTGTCATCTGTGTGGTAACAGTAGGTCAGTATGAGTCTATACTGTACTATGCAAAATATGTGATATCACAGCAGGGATTCAGTCTCACCTGCAACTGTTATTGCCTCCGTCAAGCAAAGAGTGACCTGCTGTGGGTCCCCATCAACACTTTGAAACTCCATGCCCTGAGTGTCTCGATTCACCTGGGCAAAGAGCATGATCTACCTGTACAAACTGACCAACAATCAGTGGTTTAGTGTTGATACCCACAGGCAATGTATAAACCTGCAACAATATACTGTCATATTGAGCTGCTGTAACTGTGCCTGCACCTCTACTGTAAAATGTGAACATCTAACATTTCACAATCAGCTTTGCATGAGGTTTGTTCATTTATTAAACTGTTTTAACCACGTATAAAAGTCATCTGGGTAACAACCAGCTTCAAGCACTGATGCACTTCATGCTTAAGTTAAACTAACTTGTCACAACAGGTTAATAACTCGTAATATCGTGTGACTTGCACACGTATGGGCCGGTTTAGTGTTTTGTAAAACCTTTTAATTGATCGTTTTATAAAACCTTTTAATTGATCGTTTTATTGATCGCCGGGCTGCTGCAAAAACGGCACGGCGCGTCTCGCGCGCGTGAACTGAAAGCGCGCTAACGCGAGCATTCGCCCTCATCGCCTCCATTTTAGCCAGGAAGCAACGAAACCTTTTGTAAAGTTCATGAACCTTTTGTAAACGTTAAGAGAATGAATTAAAACCACGCAGAAGAAATGGTGAAACAGCAGCGGTTAAGTTAGTTAAGCGTTCGGGTTGTTGTTGTTGTCGTCACGTTAGCCCGTTTTGACATGTTAGCATACGTGCTACATTCACGTCGCTCTTTAATGCGGCCACTTTTCAGAGTCGCACACTAAATATTTATATACATTTATATATTTATACATATATATAACCCCCGACATTAATGCAATACACCGAAATAACGATTATCAAGTCGTTTATTCACGGGGACGACACCGCTAGCCCAGAATCAGCTCCCCGCCGCCGCGGTAACGTGACAGTCACAATCGGAACGTCACAACATCGCAGCCGACGAGCGCAAACAGCTTTAATAAATAAAACATCGCATCCGGCTGCGATTTCACGCGTTTATTTCGTGCAACGTCGCCCATGTCGACTTCCGCATCGCCTCCGCGTCGGCGCTCCGCAGCTCGGCGGCGTCGGAGAAATAATGCACGCTGGGTAAAACACTTTTCTATACGAACCTCCGAAAATTTTCCAACAATCCCTTCGGTCGACCACCATGCACCAGGGCAGGAAACGCGACGCGGACGACACAGCCCCGGAACCTGAATAACGCCAGCGTTTCTCTGCCCGGGGGGCTGACCGATTCCTAACGCTCCGCGACGATTGGCTAAAAAAGACACCTGCCGCGCTCCCATTGGCTGTGCGGTGTTCCGTAAGAAAGCGCGCGGTGTGACATTCACGTTCAGGCGCGCCGCTGAGGCGCCATTCGGGTCTGTTGCGCGTTTTGTTGAAGCGTGAAGAGGCGCATCCGGCACGATCACGACGTCGACGCTTTGCGGAAAGATGTCGCTTCTTTTGCTTATATGTTTTTGAGAGTCATGATGTGCAATATGATTTTACGCTTCATGAAACCGCCGTTTCATGCCGTGTGTCAATAAAGGCTTGGCAGCCATTTTGAACGGTGAGCTGTGTCACGGCTGGAGTGAGGATGCATGGGCAATGCAGTCCGACATCTGTGTCTCTGTTTACATCTCTATTACATGGATATGCATTTTGCAATAGACTTGCATTCACCTGAATAAATGATGCTTAATGTCTTCGTTGTCATATTGTGAACGTTTGCATGTAATGCATATATACAGTAAGTGGGACAGTATTTTCCCTGTCCCCTTTAAAGTGTTTACAATATTAATGCTATAATTAATGTTGTTACGATTAAATGTTTAATTTACAACGAATGAAAACACAGGTGTCTGCTTTTGTGTGTGCAGTATTGTACAAATGGATGCATATTTCAGTCTGTCAGTATTTCAGTGTTGGGACTGTACATTTGTAATCAGGTTTTCTCACCTCATTGTCCTCTTCACATTTTAGCTTCTGTGGAAGAGAAGGAAGGCTACACAATCTCTATACAAGTCTCAGGACCGGTTCATTTGATCCTCTGATGCAGGATCTGTAGTGGCATATCTGTCACACACATACAGTTCTTTGTTTAACTCAATAATCTTCTATTCATATGTCTGATTCATTTGCTGATGTCTTGACACACATTTGAAGTGCATGAAACATGCTGTGCTGACTTGTGACCACTAGATGGATGTAAAGACATGATGTAAAGTGAGGCTGGTCAGTGCCTCACTATGGCAACCAGAGTACACTGTACAGAAAGAACAGCATCACTGCTCTGTGAAAACCTCTACAGTGCTTTCTAGGAACCAGGAAAAGTTAACAAAACATAACAACAGAGGTTAGACAGATGCCACTGTACTGTTGTTGTCTATGACTGACAATACAACACATCACCCCACAAATGGTTACTGTCATCCAAAAAATGTGTACAATAAATCACATTTTTAAGAAAGAAGGAATTCATTGGGAATTGATGGCTTGTGTTCTAGACAATCTAGTTTTTAAAAACAACAATATGAATTTGCTTTTCCTTCATATTTTTGAATGAGTAAAATCATGGTGTTGCCATTTAAAATGGCAGATTATTATGCCACATAGAAAGTATTTGTTATCATTATATTTTTATATATAATGGCAACACCACGGTCTTCTTATATGTCGCCCTGTACCCCTGATATTGTTAATTAAGCTTTGAGTTGGATTCACACTTTACAGACTAGCTCTGACTGAGCCCCCCGCACTGTCAGTCTGTCCATTCAGTGACCTGTGGTCTCCCAGACAACCCCACACAATGTCTGCATTCATTATCATACCTGGTGCATATGTTTTACATCTCCGACAGTCTCATGAACAGTGATGTGTGTCTGATTCGCTCATTGGTTATTCAGTGGGAAATTGCAATAACCTTTTTGTTAGGCATGTTTATTTATGACTCTTTGAATCCTTGTAGCACATCCTCTACATCATATATGGGGAGAAATGTCATCCTTTACCATGTTGGGAACATTTGTGTCCTGCGCCTGCTTTGTGCTTTATGAAAAATGCATAAGATATTCTACACTTAGACCACTGCTGGAGAAAAACAAAAAATGAAACTGCCCACATTGGATCCTATCATACCTCGTTTTATTAAAGCAAATACTGATATATAAATAGTGCTGTTACCACGGTTTCAGAGTTTTGCAGAGAGAATACCTCCCAACAGCATTTCTTCAACACTTCCCACACAGTCTAACAGGCTCTCTGCACTGTGAGACTGAAACTCACAGTGCTCATCCAAATGAACAGAATTCCTATAATACTGGTGTTTAGTCCACGTGCCATCTATAAACACCATCTGCTGCATCATCTGATGCACGCATGCACAAATGCATTATTGTGCTTTCTGGGTGCACAAGAATCATGATGCATTGTACGTCAACATTATGATTTGATGACATAATATAAATACATCATAATATGATATGTGCCTGCAGATCGCCCCTCTCTCTGCAGATATAGGACAAAGGCTCACATGCACATTGCCATATGTCCTGATTCACCCATGGCTGTCCTGAGAGAGAGACAGAGAGAGAGAGAGAGAGAGAGGGATAGAGAGAGAGTGAGAGCGTGCATGAGTCACTGGAGAGATGAGATCAGGGATTTAAGAGTGCGCAAAATTACATCCACACGTGCACTTCATGTTATGTAAGAGCCCTGACTGTCTCACTGTCGACTGTGGAATAACAGAGGCAGTGAGCGGAGAGGCAAACCGGATGAACAGATGCTGGATGCAATCACACAAAAACCTGCATTTATTACTGAAGCAGGAACAGAGAAGAGCACAAACAGAGCTGCCATTTTTAGGAGCTATGGACATGCTTGGACGAAGTGAAAGCTTTACTGAGAACAAAGGTGTTTTGGTGACATTCTCAGATTTGGCAGTATGAATGGATTATGGTCAGCTGTGTTTGGCTTGCTACGCATATTACTGTAAAAACCGGAGGACATATCTGCTTTGTTCCGTGGCCCCTGGGGGGCCTTTGATGATGACATCAGTGTGGCCCTTGGTGTGGATTGTGTGCAGACTGACTGTATGGCTTGCATCTGTGGACACAGCCTCAGTGAGTTCCATTCTGCTCCCGACCGCCTCTGCTCCATCCACTGAAGAACCATCAACAGAGCCAGAACATCAGAATGACTCTACAGCTCCACCCATTACCAATAACACAGGTAAGCAGAATTGAGACATATCAGAGAATACTGAATAAATTGCACAATGGGCAGTTAGAATGATGGACGGATCAATAGATACATTTGTTGGCTTTTCTGATTCCCGAACCTTAAGTTATCCTGACAATGTATATACATTACATTATGTTCCCTTGTTTGGCACCAGTGAAATTTCTTGCAAGCATCATTTGTTACCACACAGCTGAATGATTCTCTCACTCATGCAGCATCAGTGAGCCCCGTTCTGCTCATGAGAACCTCTGCTCCATCACCTGAAGAACCATCAACAGAGCCAGAACATCAGACTGACTCTACAGCTCCACCCAGCAATAATAACACAGGTGAGAACATATCAGAATACATGAACTGCACAATGAGCAATTTAGACAGAAAGACAGAAACAGAGACAAACACAGATATATAGACAGGCAGACTGATTGACAGAGACAAACCAATAGACAGACTAATAGATAGATCGATAGATAGATAAATCGATAGATAGATAGATAGATAGATAGATAGATAGATAGATAGATAGATAATAAATAAATGTGCACAGTATTTAAGGTGGCACCCTTAGCACTTTACACTTGAGCACAAACCTCTCCTCACCTGTGCTCAGAGATTTCTGACAGAACATGTCAGCTGTGTGGCCTAAGTGCACTTTCACAGGTTCCTGATAATAGGAGAACCGAGTAGAATAAATCAATATTTAATAAAGAATTTAATCTTTATTTAATCAGATGTTATTCCAGAAGCAGGGAGGCCTCCAATCCTGACAGACAGCCGCTGATCTGAGGACATTATACACATCACTATATACACTCAGACCACCAGGCACACAAATGAAAGATGGACATTTACAGAATAATGAAAATTCACTGGTTCACCACAGGATACAAAGATGCATGAGATCGATCGCTGCAGAGGAAACGTGTGTGGTAGTATAAAACCTTTAAACATGGTGTTACTGCAGTCACAAGCCAATGTCCTCAGAAAGATTTTCTTTTGGGAAGGAAACTAAAATCTCAGTTGTTTTTACTCAAATAGCTACGAGATTTATTTGAGATCAAACTAACAGGTTTGATGAGGTTTCCTGCTACTCAGATATTTCTCCTAAGAACTGATCAGATGTACTTGCTCTGATCATCCATGTCTGCTTTTGTCTGTCCATTTACATCTCGCAGGACTTGCATGTATATTGCTACTGCCCCCTCGACGGGGCTCATACTATGTGGAGCATGGCACAGGGGTGTCTGTGGGCTCCATGCTTGTGTTCTGGTGCAGGGAGGGATACCAGCTGGTCGGCCGTGAGAAAATCACCTGCGTCCTGCAAGCAGGCACCCCTCGCTGGAGCAGCTCCCTGCCAGTCTGTGAGAGTACGACAGCCAGTTACTTACCTTCTCATGGAGGAACAATTGTTCTTATAGTTTGTAAAAGCTAATCTGATCTGATGTTGTTGTGGCAAACTTTGTAAACTTAATTTAAGACAATGTCGGATTTCAGAACAGCATTCAACCTGTAAAACATGTTCAAATAAAATAATTAAAGCATATCATGATAAAGTTTTTCCTCTCTGTTTGTTGTAAACATAACTGGCATAATAGGTATTCCTAGACCAAATGACCAGGGACTTCGCATCGCTGTGCTGGTGTCTGCAGTGAGTGGGGTGATCATACTGGTCATGACCGTGTGCTTCATTGTCTGCTGTTGTCAAGAGCACTTGAGCAAAAAGAGGGAAAAGCATCGGACAGGCAGAAGCAGGTGAAAACATCACGTCTAACCTCCAAATATACACGTGTTTTACTGCCTCAGCTCATGAATGACTAGAGCCACTGTAGCCATGACATAACTGTGTCCATAACTAATGTGCTAATCTGCAGCCATGGTTACTCTGCTAGTACGTTTGTGTGAATCTGAGGCAAACTGACTTTATACATCCACTAAAATTACCTCGATACCATTTGGTTTAAAGTAAATTTTGAGCAAAAGTGATTTATGGTTAAAAGATGATCTGTTTTTTAAGATACAACATACGTCTTTACATTTTAAAGTCCAGTAGTCATAATGCTCTAAACCTTGATTCTGTCTGTGTTGAACCTCAGGAGAAGAGAGAAGAGGAGCTCCAGATCTCGAAGGAGCCCCTCCTGGTTGGAGAGAGAGCAGATAGACTGGGAGGCATTTCCTCCACCTAAACTCTTCAGCCTGTCCCAGCGGCTTGATCGCCCACTGCCTCCCGGTAGCCCCGTTTATTCAGAGCTCATCAGGTCCTATGAGAACAGAGGGTATGAGAGGTCAGGATACACATACCTCTGCTTGTTTATGTACTCATTTACATATACCCTTATATAATGGATTTACATATACCCTTATATAATGGATGGTAGAAAGATGACTCATTTTTTTGCATCACAGAATTTTTCTGCCTTTTTTCTACTCAGGAGTCAGGAAAGCCTGCTGAGAAGTCTTTGTACCACAAACCCAGCGGACAGCCAAATCTACCCAGCTTTTGTTTTCCAGAGGGTCCAAACAGAGCCAAACCCGACCTCCTCCTCCACCTCCCCAGTTTACGTACCGATTTCGACTCCTCCAAAAAACAAGACTCAACATGGTTCTTCAGTCACACATCCATAGACTCCTTTAGCAGGGACACAACCAGAATTTATTTTCTCATCAGCAGCACTGAATGTGGCCTGAAGCAATACAGACGCTCAGCACCACTGAAGTGAACCATGATCTGTAAATACAGCCACATTGATGATGAGAGGATTTATATGGTCTTTGTGGCAAGGAGAAGCACTTTGATCCTTCTGCAGTGAAGATATTTCTCAATGTGAAAATGCATATCCTGTATTGTAAATATTTTCTGTTTTGGGTAGCTTGGTTAGTCTTGTCATATCTTTAACTTATAGCACAAAAGATACCTAATTTACTGTAAATAACATTTTGGATGATATTGTAAGACAATAACTTAGCACTAACCAAAACTTGTAAATGAACCTTTATTCATTTTGCACATTTCAGAAGTTTGATTAAGGTGACAAACTACCAGCAGTTTCAGTAATTTTTTGTTGTAGAAGAGCAATACATACTCCTGGTTACAGAATTTCATACAGCATTAACCTGAGCCATTTGTTACCTTACAATGTAACTGTAAAATCTGCACTTTAAATGCACTGATTCATATGTAAGTTGTAAAAATACTCTCCATTATATTTTTTTGTGGCTCCCTTCAATCAGTTACTGATCATCCACAGTAAATAAAACTATTTTTTGAACTGATCTGTTATGTACTTGCTCAGTAAGTGATTTTGTTTGTTTTTAACCAAATAAAGTTACTGTATGGATTGCAGCTTTAAATAAACACTATAAATTTATCTTTGAATTCTGTCTACTGTCTATAATTTGTAATGATATAGACAATGTGAAATGTGAAGATGATTATGATGTAAAGTGAAGCTGAATATGACTTCATAGTACTTTACAGATGGATAGAACAGATGCATATGGCATTCTGGGCGTGATTGCAGATGAATTATGTCTTTATGCCGAGGTATACATTTCACATCTTAACCCATAAAATGCGACTTTCCAGACTCAGTGTGTGAGTCTTAATTGTAAGTACGATCTTGCAACACATTATTAGCTTTTTATACACTTGCCCTAGTTTGTCCTTCATGTAACTCAGTGTTTTGGATGAGGGTTGAAGTAGCAGATCTTTTTACTTTACTGGCCTGTTTGTTGTTCATGTTTTATGTTTTCAAGCCATTCTGTGTGAGTTGGTGGAGAGGTTGGCAACTGTTTTAATAATGAGTTACGGAAAGTTTAAATTATTAGCAATCTTACAAGATGCAAATAAATCAGATTTCTTTAGAAGTCTGGATGAATGAACTGTCACATTCTACCTTCAATATTAATTACAATAAAAAACCTTAAATGCCTTTTCAAAACTCTCAGAGACAAAGAGATAAACATCTAGGTGTAAAACGGTGTGACATGTTTGACACTACGATGTAAAATGATGGTTTATAAGTGCCAAATAACGTGGTTTTGTTTTATGGATCAAATATCTTCACTGTTGCTTTATCAGACAGCGCATGCTGCAGAAGAGGATAACCACCCCGCGAGTAATTTTAGCTTGCAAGAACTTTCCATAAAGTAACAAAAACGTTGAAATGTTAATTGAAAATGTTATTTTGAATGTTCTAGAAATGCTCAAAACATCCAGTTTTTTAGATGATGTAATAATTTATTGTTTGGTTATAAGACCTGGTTGACTGTTGTAATGCTATGGAAATTCTAAATATGTTTTTTAATGATCCACTAAACAATCTTAAGATGTCTGGATGAATATGATATATACCTCATTTCTTGCCTCTTCAAAAGAGACAAAAAAAATCTTGACAATGTTGGAGAATCCTAGTAACATGGTTTTGGGATCAGTTCAAGGCAACTTTTTCAGACATGCATGCTGAGGAAAGAACAACCAACGACAATTTTAGCTTGAAGAACATTCCAAAAAAAAACCTGTGTTAACTGAAAATGTTATTTTAAATGTTCTAGAAATGCTCAAAACATTCAGCTTTTTAGATGTTGTATTAATTTATTGTTTGGTTATAAGAACGATTCAAATTTTTGGAAATACTGTTTTTAAATGATCCACTAACAACGTAACATGTAAGATATATGATATATATAACAAAAAATGTTCTACTAAGACCTGCTCCAAGCTCTCAGCTGCCCGTCCTGTCTGCACAACCCAAACTCAACTGTGAAGAAGTAGCACTGCCAAAAAAGCACAGCAGTTTACTACAACAAAATATTGTTTTTACTAAATAAACATGGTTGCATACATTACAAAGGCTTAGAAGCAAGCCTTAAGCCTTATATTACAATATACCATAGCAAGCATGCTAAGAGCTTTTGCCCTGCTTATGAACATAATGTTCTTGGGTTCCATCCATTCATTGCTTCAGGCCCTTATAAGAAGCACCCACTCATATCCCAAGATCTGATTGTCTCTCACTGCAACACTCCACACCGAGCCACTCATATCATTAAAACTCAACGCAGACGCATGTGACTCAACACCATAGATCAGAACCTGACAGTAAAGCACTGAAATAATGCCACAAAACAATCCTGTGACCTTCTCTGCTATCATTATTTATGATGTGAACCTGCCTGAATCAGGCGAGCCATATGGAGATGACTTTTAAGGATTCGATTGGCTGGTATCAGACTTACAGTGGCAAGTTTTTGTACATCCTCATCAGAAGCGCCCAGAGATGCAAGTCCAATCTCTTGTGAAAACTGAGCAAACTTTGGGTCTGCCAAGAGCGGGACGTGACACAGCAGTTCATGACACGAGTCCCTGTAAGGGTTAAGAAAGTGGTTAAGAAAAAGAAACATGTTTTGGTTCAAAAAAACATTTGTGTGTGGTTGCACTCACGGTTCTGGTGTGTATAGAGGGTCGGTGCTGTGACGTATATACTGAGTGCAGTTAAACACTCAGAATGCCAGACTGGCCAGGAAATCTCATGGTGACAATATCCCGCTACAGGTCGTACTGTAAACCCTGACCTCTCTGCAAGGATCATGTCCAAAATCATTCCATAGTTAACTAAAGAGTCAGGCAGAGTTAAGAATACTTCTAACAGCAGATTTTGATGCTTCGTTTCTCATTTTACCTCTGAGAAACATGGAAACATCTTCCAGCTGTGGGATGTTGTCTTCTCTGTACCCACAATGCTTTACGAGCAGGGGTAGATTTTTCGAGTGCTCGCGGCAGGCGTGAGTGGGATAGAGTTTAGTCAGCTCTCTAAACACCACCCCCCACGTCTTCACCTCCTCTGGTGTGTACTCTATCTGTGGAATGGGTTGCCCACTGTCAGACAAATGGTATGATTCATTATAAGACACAAATGGAGCCATTTTAGCTTAGAATGAATGCTGGAGTCAATTTGTAAGGCAGGAACAACAAATTGTTTCTGTAGCTCACTTGGTAGAGCTTTGTATTGGCAGTGCAAAGGCTGTGGGTTTGATTCCCAGGGAAAACACATACTGATCAAATGCATAGCATTCAGTAAATGGAATGTACTGTAAATCACTTTGGATAAACGCATCTGCCAAATGCCTACACATAGATGTAGTTTTACTACATCACTACAAGTTATTACATTTGGGCATTTTGGCAGATGCTTTTATCCAAAGAAACTTAAAGGGATAGTTTACTAAAAAAATGAAATTCTGTCATTACTTACCCTCATGTAGCTCCACACTCATAAGACAAAGATATTTTAAGATATTTTTTATTAAATCTTTGATTAGATTTTTGGTAAAGCTAAACATTTTACAAGTATGAGCATTCCCTGGGAACTGAACCCATGGCCTTGGTGTTGCAAGCACCATGCTCTACTATGAAAGATACTATAATGTGTACTAACAATCTGTAGTTCATCGCAACCTCCACAAAGTATTTCCTCCTCTGCCGGTACATATTGTCTTTAAAGCCCTGTAACAGAGAACAGAGAATCTCTAAAGTCATGATTTAACAGTCGGTATGGAAGCAGGTACTGCTTGCTCTGTCGCTGAGATTTACTCACTGGATGGTCTGCATCGAGTTCTGAACCATACATCAGCACTCTGTGAGAGCACTGGTCCAGCTTTGAGATCTTATGAGGAAACCAGGGTATTCCATCCCCGTCTGGCAACCCTCCCAAAACACACACACAGTCTGAGCAGTCTACAACAGAGAACCAGAAGCACCAGTCGCATTGTCACAAAGCCGAGAACACAATCACAATTATGACGGTAGATCTTCAGTTCAGTCTCCGTCAAATCGCTATCAGAATGTGAATTAAAGTGATTAGAAAAAGCAGTGTGTCATTGGGATTCCAAGTAAAGGCTGTGAATAGGAAGCATGCAGGCTTGTAAATGAATACGAGACTTACCGTACACATGTTGAGGTGTGTTGTATGAGACGATGTTGACATGATCTTTCAGGTGCTGAACAAGTTCATTAAACTGCTTCTTGGTGCAGCTGCACTCTGCATAAATCTCCACTTCATTCATGATTCTCTTGGATCTCCGAGACTCAATGTGGACCAAATTTACCTGCTTTTCCTTTATACATATAGCAAACACAATCAACCACGAGCAGGCAAGAGTAAAATCTCTTAAACCTTAATCTTACCGCCGTACTGCTGAAGTAATTTATTGAAGTGCACTGCTAATCTAGCCGACTTAAGGAGGAGCTGTTTACTAACCTGAAAGAGCCTCAAAGCTTTCACCAGACAGCCCACTTCATTCTTCAGTGAGAAAATCACTGCAGACTTCCCAGGATCAAGACTGGCTTTCTGCTTCTCTTTGTCAGGTTTATCATCTATGCGACTGATGGACGTTCTTCTGAGCTGTGTGGAAGTGTTGTTTGAAAATAGGCTAAGACTTTTCTATAAAGAGCTTTTCAAAACGTTGCATCAAACATCTAATAATGACACCATTTCTGAGAAAAAGCATTTAAATTTCAGTTTTACTTTAGTGGATGAAACTCCACATAGGTTTCTGAGTCAAGTAACTGACATATTGTATTACTGAACTGTTCCTGGGTCTGGCTGTCCAGGCTTTATTAAATGACTATATTATCTAGAATCAACAACAGATACACCTCTTATTCAACTCTCCAGTGTGTAACAAAAATTGAAGCAAAGAAACTGGTACAATATTCCTAATATTATATTCATCTCAAATGTCAATTTGATGATCCAGAATGTACAATCCAGAAACTCACCATGGAGGCTCCAAAATGCTGCTGGTTAAACATCGCTGAATCCAAAGACATGCCGCGGCGAGCCCAGTATTTGCTGGAGAACATCATCATGGCTGGTTGCATCTTTGGAATGGCTTCCTGACCTCGTCTCCTAAGAAGACCAACAGGTGATTTAGGGGCCGTCTGTGGTCCCTTCTGGTTAGTCTGCATCTCAGAAGACATAGTGACTGTCTCTTCAGATACAGTCCTGATTCTCTGCATTTTATAAGATGAGGGTACGATTAACTCGATTTCTCCTGCAGATGCCCCTTTGAAGTAATGGAGCTCTTTGGTTGTGCCCCTGACATTGCTTTCCTGTCAGTACTGGAGCTTGGCTTATATACTGTGACGAATGACGTTGATAAGCGCCGCACTCTCACGTTGTAAGCGACAGGTCATATTAGTTTTGGAGGGGCTGCATCCTTCATTAAGAAACTCTGACGTGCCCAAGCCCTGATTTAAGTGGATAAGCACAGTGCATCATTATACCTCCACAAGATATGAAATGCAGAGCAAAAGGATTTTAAAAAAATTCAGCTTAATGTTACTGGGGAGAGATGATGAAATATATTCAAATAAACAATAGTAAATGCCATCCACTATCCAGTAGCTTCAAGACTCAAAAGCCTTTTAACTGTGTCCTGTAGATGTAGGATTTAGAAACAAGAATTCAGAAGATGTAAGATATGTAATACATAAGTAAGAGCTTTACACCTAATTTATACAGTGACAGAAGACAGCATTTCCTTTCCTGGATGAACTAAAGCAGTGTTGACCAAACCTGTTCCAGAAGACAGCCTGCAGTTCACCCCAAATAAAT
The DNA here is from genome assembly GCA_036877525.1 of Chromobotia macracanthus. Lineage (NCBI taxonomy): Eukaryota > Metazoa > Chordata > Actinopteri > Cypriniformes > Botiidae > Chromobotia > Chromobotia macracanthus. The sequence continues at coordinate 2,362,813 of JAZGTH010000067.1, read as the reverse complement.
CACCCGATTCAGATGATCAGCTTGCTGGTAAAGTGCGTCCAGTTGTGAAATAGGTGTCAGGAGACAAAATGTGTAACATTGCTGAGACCAGCGTTTCACCAAACCACCCTCACAATTAGTTTTACACAGTCAGAAACACACTTTTTCTAGGTCAAGTTCTCTAGGTAAAGAAATCCAGGTGGAATATCACCGAACATCTTCACCGAACAAGCAGATCTCAGAAGAGTGTTTTCCGTTAGATTTTTTTAGCTGAACTAAGAGAGAACTAGTAAGTATAAGAGCCAGTAATGTCAGTGTTAGTGATGGAGACATCATTTGAACTCATGGAAATGCAGACTTCAGGGACTGATGCATGTTGTTTACAGGTTTATCTGAATGAGTGGATGTTTGTCAGTGTGCAGAATAAGCTCGAGTTTTTTTAATAAAAGCGAGCCGGGGGAGAGATAACATGACTCTTGTGAGCAGTGAGCTATCAGCCGCCTGTGAGGCAATTTCCTGTGGAACAGGAAATGAAAGCGATGGAGGTTGATTTCCAATGGCTTTGTTGTGGCTCTGCTGAGTGGATAAAACACATTTCAGTCCTCAATCAGTATTTTACTGTCTTCACATCTCATCCGCAAATGTCACGGCAACACGACTATAATCCTGACCATTTCAGAGGCCACATTTACATGGTCAAGCAAATGTTCAAGGGTCTCTTTATCTCTCTCTCTTTTACACACACATTATTTTTGTGGTTCATTGGGAATCGCACGTTTTCTCATCTAATGAAATCTTGATGTGATTATGTAACAAATTAAGCATGTAATATTACATAACCCTAAATGACTCACTTCATTGGACAGACACAAAAAAGCTCCAGGCAAACAGACTGCGTACGATACATTCTGGTTTAAATGTCATTTTTGAAGATCAATTCAGTTCCACCATCACTCTATTTTTCTACTTCCACCAAAACAAATGACCAACCTTTCAGTCTCAAACAAACCAATTTCAAATCAAATTTAATTTGAATCTTGAATATTATTTAGGAAAAAAGCAACTGATAAGAAAAAATATTTTAATATTTAACAATGGAAACCCAACCTCATTATGAAAACTCTGGCTATACATTGGAAGGAATGATTATTTTGATGAAAGACAATATGGTACAAGAAAATTACAAAAATAATGCTTTAGGATCCTGTTCGATCCAAGTTTTGCATTCATATATTTTCTCTTGGATATTTTACAATTTTTCAAATGTTAGCAAATATCGACACAATACTGTTCATCTCGCTGGAATACAGGGGCTATAAAACCTGAACTGTACATCAGGCCGTGCTGTAGACTACGAAATCAAGGCTACTTTGCAGCCATTGTGTGTCGTTTCTTTTAAGTGACTGTGACCATTGGACACAACCTGATCTTGTCTGTTTGTGGATCTCTGTGAGGTTTGTGGTGACTCTAATATTCCATATTCACTGGTTTCTAATGCTGCAGAAGTTTTAGTGTCCGTATTGAGAGCCAGTATCTCACTCACTGAGTGGGGTAAGTCCTTAAATGAAACCAAAAGATAATCAAGACATTAATAAATGAATAAACAATCGCAACAAATCACATGCTACTGGAATATATACAACAAATCACACAAAGTTGGACATACCTTACAATTCATTATCTGCATACAAATAGACTCTGATTTGCTCAGGATTTCTTCTATGTCCAGTTTCATAGAGAGTTCATTTATGTGCTGTTAAGATACATTATTAGCAGGTAAACCATTTATTCCACAAGTTAATTATTGACAGACACAGGACACAGTTAAAGACAATAGCAAACCTTTAGGATTTCATTGAATCCATATTTTCTCTCCATTATTTTTTGTTTCTCTGAGTCTAAAATGGCACAGCACACCAGAAGGTGAAAGTTTTGGCAGGGCAGCCCGGTCCACATGACCTGATGGCAAAAAAATCAATAGAAGAAAATGCGTGATCAGAACTCTGATACACTTAGAAACTGCTTATGTAAACAAAGAACGTTATTTAAAGTATGGAAAGTGGTTCTTACACACCTCCCAAAGGCGAAGGACGTCCTGAAAATGCAGCTCTCTCTTAAATCGTATCAATAGCCATCGAAAACAGAAATACAAGTACCCAGAATCCTGTGCTTCTGTAAGAACAATCACAGAAGTAATAACTGTAAGTCAGCACGAATCAGAGCACTGTCACAAATTCATATGAACGAAACGATCTTCTGGGTTTCTCACCGAGGTAGTTCCAGAAGACCAGATCCAGCAGACGCAACAATGTGCTGAGCTGAACCAGCTGGGTCTTCATTCCCTGCATCTGTTCCTCAAAGTTTTCATGCTATGAGACAATGTAAAAGGTATTTAAAATGCAGTGCGGTTACCTCGTTTAAAGCGTTTGCATATGAAACACCAGCAAGGGGACAGAAACATGTTTTATTGATGCAGCCTTATCATCTCACTGATGTTCAGCTGCGGCCGAGTGCTAAAGAGAGATACAGTGAGATGAACACGACAACATTACCATCTCATCCATGAGGGAAACAAAGCACCAGAAGGCATCCACTTCATTCTCCATCACGAAGAGAACAGGAGAGAGAAGATCACTCATGCCCTGCACGTAACCTGTACAAGAACAAGAAACTGATTCAATACAGACATCACAGGCTACATTAAAAAGCACTTAAGATCTTCGTCATGTAAATAATTCAATGTGCAATTAAAGTCAAAACAACATTAACCAGAGGATTTTGCCATTTCTCAGAGCGGCAATCTGTAACTTTCTCTTAGTTAGAAAATGAACAAAAATCAGTTGTTGAGCAAGGACGACAGATCAGTGTCTCCATGTTTTGCAATGATAAGCTTATAATGATGATTTATAATTTAGCTGTTGGGACTGATTTACTGGGAAATGTCAGTTTGGCTTCATTTCACGTCAATATACGTAATTAAAAGTAAGTAAAGTAACCTGCAATTTTATGTTTCAAACAGAGATGGTGGTAGAGAGGCAAAAGTGCAGCTTTGAAACAAGGATTAAAAAGTCATGACCTGTATTTCAGAGCTGGTATTTGCCCACAACAGTAATTCAAATCACGTCTAAAGTCACTTACCTAAATCAAAGTCGTACATGCAGTATGTCATCAGAATGTCATGTAAGAAGATCAATCCAGGGTTGTCCAGACCTTCATAAAACTTGTTACCACGGTCGGTTCGGTTGACGTCTTTCTCTAGAGATTCAAGAATCACAAACAGAGCGTCAGTGCAGGTAAACAACACGTGACATCAGTTTACGCAACAGCTTTAACAGCTTTTTTAAAAAACATTAGAATAAATATCAAAGGACATACCAATGAGGCTTCTGTAATCTCGTAATCTGGAGTTTCTCCGTTCCTGCTCCTCGCTGACGGATTTCCACTGAAGCTTCATCCTGAAGTATTCGTCTCTGTTGAGATGAAAACACATGATTCAGAGCTTCAATGATAAAGCTTTTACCAACATCTGTTGAGGGACACGCATACGTTTTTCTCTTCTGCAAGAGTTTTCTTTCTTCATGTGTGCTGTTCCATGGAAAATAGTCAAGCAAAAACTTCCAGGCCTCTTTCCTCACAGCATGGCAAAGACCCTGTTAAAAACGGAAACAGCAGCGTTGATTTGTTTTGGAAATAAGTGACTTCAGATGAAGTTACGAGAAGGCAATACAATATCCATAAAAAAATCCATAAAGCCAATAAAAACTTATTTTTTTATTTTGCTAACAAAGTTGCTACAGAGGAACGTCACAGAAAGTTTTGTGTTTGTTATTTTAATGGTCATAATGGTCGATGGTTTCAAAACTTCATCGTACCCCTTTAAATATCAGATTCTTCAAGTGAGGGATGTTGTTCATTCTCCCGTCTGAATCCTGGTACTTTGTCCATTCTTCCATTGTAACAGGCCCCTTCCTCTGCACCTCTGGCCTCGGCCCCAGATCAAGCTGCAACACACATTTCTTAAGTCAATATTTTATTCTGTACGGGATGCCACAGGTCTAAACTGAGCTGAGCGTCAGTTTAGGCTGGGATTAAATTCAGATCCACATCCACTCACTCTGGTAATGACTTCAAAGCCCGGCTCTTCCTGTTGGTTAATCTCCAGACCAGGAATGAGCTCTCCCAACAGGTCGGCCACCTCCTCTGCAGGCCGCTCGTGACACTCCGAATCAGCCACTCGAAACGCGTCAAAAATGTAGTTAGTGACTTTGGAAAATCCGCCCAGTGTTGCTGTGTAAGGATCCTTCCTGAATTTCTGTTTAGGCGGTGAGATTGTATTAACATTGACCTTCATTCTATCACATTAACAATTTCTGTCACCACTTCCTGCTTTAGCAGACCTGTATATTCAGATACAATGTTTACATCAAGTGTGAAGCAGAAAAAATTGTGTATAAAGATAAAAAACCATTGAAATTGTGACTAATTAAATAGACATTACATTTAGCAGATGCTTGAATCCAAAGCAACAAAAGTGAGGAAAACAATAAATCTTCGGGAGGCAACAATATAAGAATACTCTGTTCACAAAGTATTTTTCACTGTAAATCACAAACCTGTGCAAAGCCAAAGCTGACATCATCCAGAAGGTTCTCAAAGGACTGTGAGAAAGCTTTGCTGTAGGTGCTGACGAGGAGGACACTTTCATCATCAGGGCTCCTTAAAAACAGAAAGTTCACACTGATATTAAGAGTCATTGTGCAGTCTTAATAAAGCAATCCTTCTTAATAAATGTTAAAGAAATAAACAAAACAAAGTGTTTGAAGCGTAAACAGATGACAACATTGGTCATATCGCTCTGTGGCTTAAATGGCGGCAGATGCCAAGCCAAAAAGCTCAGCCTTCGTTTCATTATAGGGACAGAGATAACAACTTCAATAACAGTTATCTGCTCCTCAGCAGAGCTGAATTCAGAATGCTCACAGACGGATTTCATCTGGCGTGATATTTAACGCTGCTCCCTTCAGACAGCTGCTGTTCAAGCTCACACGAGTCGCCCGCTGCTATTTTTTTTTGATGTGTTTGGGTTTATAAGGGAAAGTCTCTGGATGAAATCTGACTGGTTATTGAGCAGAGTAATTTTACTTCCTGTGGTATTATGGGAATTAAAAGGTGAAGAGTCACTTTTAAAATAAGGTCCAGAAGAACGGAAGCATTAAGCCATAGACATAAAGGTTGAGCCGTCTAACATTCAATATGGTTATGAATGCTGTCATAAAACAAAGGATGATATAACTTTGCTTATATTTTTGCACATTTGTTGCAATGTTTAATGCAGAAAACATGCACAGATTTCATGTGGCAATGTTTACAATGTATTTTGGGACTGTTTATGAAAAGACTGTAGCTCTGTGGCGCCCTCTACTGGTCACATTCCGTGATTTAAAACATTTTCAGACCCTGCACAACTTTAGATCTCATAAGCAAAATGTCAATTGATTTTCAATACATGTTGTCTATGGCTAAGTCAAGGACGAAACTTAATTCCTTTATATAGAAACTCAAGCCCTGCTACTTCACTTACTCGCTCATCTGAACCGATTTCCTCAGGCTGTCCAGGAACGCCACGCTCCCGCCCTGGTGGAAATGAACAGTTGGCAGGACTGTACCATCCTTCAGACGGAAGATGAGGTACGACCAGCCCTCACATTTCACTGTGACAGATCTGAGGTCACACACGTTGAAAGAGAAGGCCCATCTGTTGCGCTCATTCACATGGTTTGATCCACCTGGAACAGCATGACAAAACAATACGCTTGGTTACTGTTACAAATTTGCAAGTTTTGTAAGAAAAGAGCAGTCCTATAATTTATTGGCTGATGCTTTCTTTTCAGTGCTGCATACAACACAAAGTGACTTTACAGAGGACTCCACAGTAAATTTTACATCAATTTTCTCCTTTGTAAGAACTTTAAGATCACAGTATTTCTTAGTGACATTAGACTATACATTAGGCGAAGAGCGTCTCTGCAACAACGACTTGACAATCTGCTCTGTGAAAACTCCAACAAAGGCCCTTTAAAATCACAGCAGTTTATAAAACAATAAAAAATGACATATAAACACACTGAAACATCAGCTATTCTAACGTCTGATAACAGAGATTGTGATAAAACTTTACCCTCTCCCTGACTATGGGCTTTCCTCCTGAATGAGACCGTATTGATCATGTCCCATTCAGTTTCACAGCTCAGCTGATGATCGACAGCTCGCTGAGGTTTCTCTTCTGCACTGTGAGTCCATTCCACCACTGAGCTGGAGTCCTTCAAACACGAGAAAAAACAACCACACCAACCATTCAATCCATTTAACAGAGCTCAGCAGAACTGCATCTCCAGAGGTTGATTCTCAGTCATAAGTGAGCAAACAGTCACACATTATGCCACAGTTGAGAAATGAACAAACAAACCTTGCAGGCACACAGAACGTTTGAGGGATCTGCATCTTCCAGCAATTTATATTCCACTAAAGTTTCACCGTCCTACAGGTGCATAAGAAGAAAACGAAGAGATGGTGAGAGATCTGAACCCGCCGTCAGCTCCGCTGAGCAAGACACAGGAGTGCAATATAACAGCTTTTCATTTCAGTCACAAGCAAACCATAAGAGACAGGACAAGCAAACCTTATCAATGATTCTGAGAAAGCCCGATATCAGATCCTGATCTTCAGATTCATCTGGGCACGAATGAATAAAAACTCCCTCATGTTCAAACACCACCTGAAACAAATGTCAAAAGAGTGAATGGTCTGAACAGATCAGTGAACGAAGCCAACATCACATGATTTATTTTGGTTTCTCATTCTCCAGCACTAAAGCAGGTCAGTCTGTGACATGATGGGCTGGATGTGAAAGCAACACGTCATCATGCAGAAACCCTCATCTGATCAACATGTCATGCAGTACTACATTATGATCGACACCAGACATGGCTGCTGTTCACACGTCAGGTTAGATATCTCACGACTCAACGCTTGTTAAAGCACAGCTCGCGTTATAATTTCTACATTTCAGACGCCTCTGTACGGACGACGTGGCACTGATCGCAGGACGGTGGACAGACCTCCTCTACCGTGCGTGTTTCTGTACACAGATCTGCTGTGTGGACGGTTAGCAGTCAGGCTAACTAATGCTAAACGCAGCGGTTTAATAAACTGCTTCGTCGTCCATCCCTCACAGCGATGGCTCACAGAAATAATCAGCCGGTGTGTCTACGGCTCTACACCACCGAGAAGCACGAATAACGGCCGGGTATCTGTCCTGACGACCGGGTGTTGAGAGCAAACGCAGCGGGCTCGGTACCTCGGGAGGAGTCGCGGCCGCCATGTCGCCTGCTGAACTGATGACGTAACAGCGCTGACGTGCCTGTCAGTCACAACAACACTGACGGGTCATCTTCCGCGCATGCGCGGTGACGCAGAGACGGACGGGATTTGTGGTTTCAACAATAATCGTGCGACGCGTTTTCGGTGCGCACATTATGATGTTGTATATGGCATTGCACAGTGCCTGTTGTGTATCCATAATCACAGCATAATAATAATAATAATAATAATAATAATAATGCATTCTCGGTTGTATGAAATATGGTTGAACTTTTGTGCTTTTAGGGTACGGCGACTGTGTGAAAAAGAAGGAAATGTTAAAATCGCACCGTCTGTCTTGTAGTCAAACGTCAGCAATGCACGCAGGCAGATCCGGAGCGACATCTAGTTGGTTTACTGCATGAAAACACACAAGGGCTGTTCATTTATTTTGTAAGGAATAGTGTGATGTCGTATCTGTAGGCATTAGTTACACGAGCAGAAATGGCTTTGGGTGACATTTCACTGGATATGCATTTGCAGTGAAGTCTGATGATTTAATAAATGTGTTTATATGAGTGCTGATGTACTGGGTACTATACAGGGCTATACACCTGCTTTGCAAGCCACGATTCAGGTTGCCATGTTACAATGATGGTATTGAAGATAGATTATTATCTTTGTGCAGCTTTATTGTTAACATATTTTGTTGTTGAGTTTGTTATTGAGAGAAATTGCTACATTTATTTACCCACAGAGATATGTAAGTGTTGCCCCTTACGTCATTTTGACAATGAAAGAGAAAACATGTTTTTGAATTGAAGTTTTATTTTATCAAAACATCATTTACAGAAATGTAAGGAATCCCTTTAGACATATCCCAGCATTGACATAAATACATAAAACACTGTTGAAATTGTGTAATCTTAAAAGACCATGGTGGTCATTTTTATGGTGGTCAACAACAACTGCACTCCTTTAATGTCTCATTGAGATATAATAAATGTGTCTGCCAAGTGAATAAATATAAATGAATAATAAATAATTCACTAACCTGTACGGGGTCATGATAACATGAAAAAGCTTTCCAAAAAATACAGTATCTTAATGCTGATACACTGGTGTGTCAGGATTAAGTGTTTAAAATATACATTACAAAAATATATATTACTGTACAATATGCATCAACGACTAATGTAAACCTCATATTTACACAACTGGAGAAAAATAAGATTTGCCATCCACTAATTCATGTTTCAGTAATCCATTGCATTAATTCCATATATATCTTTTGTGTCTGGTGGACAACTGCAGATCTGCTGTTACTCTTTCTGTTTGCATATCTTGATCTATATTACTTAAAACATATTCATCCACATCACTAATTTGTAAAGGACTCTAAAGTCTCCCTCAGTGGACTTTGTATTCCTGAGGAACAAATTAGTCTTAAAGGTTTGGCACCATAAAATCACACACAAATATGAACAGTGAGTTCAAGTTTGATTGTAACCTAATTTTATAGTTCTGAATTCATAACCACACACTGTCACGAATATACTCACAACTTCTCTCTAAACTTGCACAAACACACACACTAGCCTCAAAGTACTCTGCAATCTGAAGATGGTCAAACTTTAATGGGTGTTTTTAAGGGGAAGGGAGCAAGAAAAGTTTGCATTAGCATTCATAAAGGTGTGGAGGGCTGAGGGTGGAAAAATGCCCCACTGTTTACTTTCGCTCCATATGTAAATACATGATGCAAGGTCACCCAAATCCTTTAGGCATTTTGTAAACCACCTACCTTAACATACCACCAATAAATGTTCAGAAAATGTATCTGTCTAGCGAACAAAATATTTTTTAACCTAACTAATAGGAATTGTACTCGGCTTATACGTTACAGGAAAAAGTCGTAATAACAATAAAAGTGTGGTCAGATTCAGTAATATTGGGCTGATATTCGCTACTTATATACTATATAAAAATTATTCCCTTTTTAGGAGAGAAAAATACAGCAGCAAAAAAAGTGACATCCCAGACATCACAGGAACAAATAAAATGAAAAATGTATAGGTACTGGATGTCATTTGATTCATTGGTAAACAGGATTCAATGTTTAGTACAGTGTAGCATTTTCGGGGGGTGTATCATACATATGTAAATAAATAAATGCAGTTTTGTTGAATCATTCCTCAGTTTCCTATCACATCATGCCACAAATATACCAGCAGCACAAAACAAATTCACATGATGATAAATAGAATGATGCTGGATTTTAGATTAAACATTAAAATGATGACTGGCTTTAACAGCAGTGCAGTGTCTGGATCAAGTATTGGCAAACGCTTCTTTAACCATAACTAGTTCCCATTCAGTGTAATTAAGAGTTCAAGCACCAATACATGCTTGCTTAACTTAATATGACCACTATCACAAAGCTTTGGTTCAACTCTGTGTCCCATCTTGACTGACCGCTTGACTGTGTGCTTTATAATCATGAGAAGCACCGTTCCTGATTTCATCTCATGTAAATTATGTCTCTCTGAAGAGCTGATGATGGCCACTGGTTGAAACCATCCTGCTTCAAACCATCCAGACAACCTGGAACTCACATATTCCATAATCATGATCAGGAATGCAGCATCAAGTAAAGACGAGGTCATTTCAAATGACCCTGACAGCACCACTGAAGTCGTGTTAGACAGCTAAGCTTCAGAACAGGGCAGGTCATACTGCTCCTCTCTTTTGTTACAGCGTTTGGCCACTATGGCCAGGTAAAGCACCAGCAGTATGAGCCAGTAACAGGCATAGAGTATAGCGCCAGCGATGAGAAGAACCTTCTCCGTCTCACTGAAGGGCTCCTGAAACTCGCAGTAAATGGTGTAAACCACGCCCCCCAGCAAAATGACCGCCCACACGGTCACTGGCACAACCCCGATCAAGTTCACCACTATCTTCTTCCTGCCGGATGTGCCCCAGCCTGCTTTGTTAATCGTAAACAGGGCAAAGATCTTAGCAGGCAGCAGGCTGGACATGTAGAGCAGAGAATACAGAGACATGAAGCTCATGACAAGTCGACCTCGCAGGAAGCATGCGTAGGTGGCCTTCACTATGCCCACCAGCTGGACAATCAGCAGGAAGAGAAGGATGTTCCACAACCGACCTCGGTAGAACAGGTGGATCACTGTAACCACCAGAAAAAATGGGAAGAAGCCGGTGACCACGGACTCATACGTCATCCAGAGGCTGTGCTTGTGGAACCACAGGGCATTGTAGAGCCACTCTCGAAAGTAAGACTTGCTCCAGCGCGTTTGCTGGTTGAGCCAGCGCAGGTATTGCGTGGGGGTCTCGGTCTGGCATTGCGAGCGTGCCGTGTACTTGGTTTTGTACCCAAAGCTGAGGACGCGATTGGTGAGGTGGCGATCATCACCGAAGCTGCACTTGCTTCCAAGAAAGGTCTGGTTATACCAGGGTTCCAGGAACTGCTGGAGGAGAGAGTTCCGGTACATTCCCAGTGGTCCGCTGATGCACTGCACACATCCAAAGTAAGACTGGCAGGCCCGCTCCACGTTGAAGGCCATCCAATAACGGATGCTACTCAGGAAAGAGATCCAGGAGTCATACTTGTTGAGGATCTAAAACAGACAGTGGAATTTCTGTGGGTGGTCACACACTACAAAAAGGAAACTAGACCAGAGAACTTAAAAAAAAAAACATAAACCTATCAGTTAAATCAGTTAGTTGTATGCTTAAAGTTGCACATCTTTATTAATATTTACAAGTCCTAACTTTTGTGTAGAATCTCACCTGAACATCTCCTGCTACTCCACCCACCTCTGGATCCTCCTCTAGAACCTTCAACATCTCAATGGTGCACGCTGGATCAAGTACAGTGTCTGAATCACACACCTACAGACGAAATCAAGAGATAAAGTGTTCAAATACAACAGACCTCTTAGTAGGGAAATGTCCTTACAGCCTAAAATTGTTAACATGAGAGAAAGGCATCAAAACAGAGATTCTGGCAAGACTTTCATTTAATTTTAAGAGAGAATCCAGACTGAAGTAGAGGTGTCCCCAGACTTACCTGTATGTAATCCACAGTGTTTCCCAGTGCTTTGAAGGCCGTGTACATCACCTCCCTCTTGCCGCCCCACTTCTGCATGATACAGGAGTACCGGCAACCCCGCACTACCCTGGCCACCCGTGCAGCCCCCTCCGCATGCAGCGTGCCCTTCCCTCCTCCCCCATCGCTATGATAATTCCCCTTCCACACCACGCAGCCTGTGTATTCTGCTCCCCCCATCACCTCCTGGAAGATATCCATCATGTAGGCGTCTTCCTGACGATTCCCGTCCACCACCAGCACCACTTTAAGTCCAGGAAAGGAAATGCGGCGGATGCTCCGCAGACACTTGCGCAGGTAGTCAGGATCCTCCTGGTAAGCTGCAATGCAGAGGGCCACGGTGCAGTGCAGGTGCTGCGCTCTGGAGGGGCCCTGCATTCGCCGGTGCTCCAGGAAGGCGAAGAGGCTCTGCAGGAGGAGGTGCAGGGAGAGAAACGCACCGTACAGGCCGAAAGAAAGATGGTGCTGCTCGGTGTGGATGAACTGATAACCGGTGACGTAGGCCAGCAGGATGGTGAAAAGCACTAGCGCAGCAAACAAGGTGGTGATGAAGATCCGCACAGCAGTGCCAAGGCAAGAGGGCATCTGAAAACAGGGAAAAGAGAGCAGGATTAGGGGCAGTTGAGCTACAGGGGTTCAGGGAACACACACTGATCACATGTATAGCTTGAATGCACTGGAAGCCGCTTTGGATTAAAGCCTCTGACAAATGCACAAATGTAAGAAAGACACAAAGAAAATCGTTGTGACAATCACATTTTGGAGAAGATAAAGATATATTCAGTGTTAGCCTCCAACTGTACATGATAACTTCATCTTTTCTCCTGACCCATCAGAAGCTATTTCTATATAATTGCTCTAGACTGCTGTAAGTACCCCTAGTCTTTTCATTGCTTTAGAGAATAGAAATGTATCTACTAGATGCATTATAAGAATTTTGCTTTATCTCATATTACACAGAACAAACACGGCAAATTTTTGCCTTTAACATTCATCATTTGAAGTGAAACTTTTCTTTCTCACTCTGTTGCTCCCTCTCTCTCTCTCTCTCATTCTCACAGGTTAATGACTATAAGTAAAGGTTAGGCAGATCTTGGCAGGTAATCAGTGGCGGTTGGTCTGTTGAACAGTCTCTATCATTCATTCATGTCACGGGCTGCAGCTCGTCCCTCACTGAGGAAAGAGCCGCTTCACTCTCTGTGCTCATATTAAATCAGCGCAGCTGTGTAACAGAGTGGCAGAAGTAACGCTGATCTTACACTGAAGTGGTTGTTGATTTTTCCACCACAGTAACTGACTTCACATTCCCAGAGTTATTTACAGACCAGTAATTTACTATTTACATCAGATTATTCCAGGAAACAAACTGCCCTTTTCACATAAGAATTTTGTTTTTAACATACATGAGCATTTACTTCTGTAATTGAAATAATGCAATTAAATCAATTCCTGGAGCTCAGATAATCTTAGATCCTCAGCTATCAAACAGCTGAATGAATTAAATTATAAATGATTTCATCTGTTGCTGGAACTCCCGTCTTTTGTTTTACTGGCTCAGTGCAGTAATCCAAATCAGCTTTGATTGACAGAGAAGATGGAGGAAGATTGTCTCAGATCAGGTTCTCCTGTGACTGATGGTATGGGTGACCATGGCAGGTGGTTGTAGATGTACAGTACATGCATAATGTGACAGGTGCACTGCATGTTGGAATCAAGTTTTTGATCTTCTTGTCTGTGTTCTCAGGTGAGAAACCAACAGAATGAGAATGTGGATGTGAGACGGGACACTGTGACAATGAGAGGAGGGGGGGCTGTTGAGGGAATGGAGGTCAGAACATACATGTGTGGGTAAATTAAAACTATAAAACACAACAAAAAGGCTCAGCATTCTAGGAAACTCTTAAGAATACGAATTTGTTCCTCACAGAAGAATGAATCAATAGATTTCTCGTCTTCTGTACTAATGCTGATTATTCTTATAATGATTTAATGAAAGAGTCTGAACCACTTTTACACACTAGTCAGAATAAACGCAAACTTCAGTCATTACCACCAGGCGGCGCTTAATTTCACATACAATTATATAAATTGATTAATAGAAATGATTTTATTTTATGAATTCCTAGTAAAGTAATAAAGATAACACACAGTATTAACCCTGAATGTTAACACAACAGATCTGCACATAAAAACGCTCTATGTCTGCCAATGAGCATGTGAAAATGAGCAAATTCTTCAAACTCTTCCCAGCAGGCTCCAGACCTGAGCTGGTGTGAATATTAAACACTCGGTCATTATTATATTGCTGTAAAATCCAGAAGAGTTCTGTAAAACTCTCCCCAGACACGTGTGGTCAGAGCATGATGCTATGGAAATCTAAACAGACGTCATTTCTCTTGACCAGACAACACGTCTCCAAATCGCATTCTGAAGCTTCTCTGTTTTAATCTACAGTATGCTGCCTGCGTTACTCTGCCTTAGTTCACTAACAAGGGTGCCAGGAAACAGAGGGCCCTAGATCACTAGAACTTAAACTTAAAACATCATGTTTTAAATCTGTAACATTCAAGTCTTCAGAAATGATTTTAATAAGAACTACTGTAGCTCTAAAGTTTTTCATGGTCATTTAATCCAGCAGTAATTTTTTTTACTGTCTTGTACAAACACAAGGTTACAGAAGCCTGTTTGTGTGAAAACACACACCCAGTATAAAACTCAAAGTTCTGATTCATGTACACACACACACACAGAACATGTCATACAGCACATGAGCTGCAAACCTCATAATTTATCCAATGACCATCACACACACAGCCACACCATACAAGTGAAATTAATGTCTCTTACCTTCCCAGCCCTGCAGCTGTGATGGTGAGCTCTCTCTCCTCTGGTGGAGTTAGCCTCGCTGAGTCGATGTGTGTCTGCCAGGCGACTCTCCACTACAGCAGCGTCCTTGTTCAGCGTTCTGCTCACACTACACCTTTATTCCAACCACACTTCATTCAGGAGATGCTTATCCAAAAATTCAGCACCATCTCCCTCCTCCTCCTTCATAGTTTCTCCTCCCTCTTCTCTTTGTGTCTCCCGCCTCTTCTCCTCTCCCCTTCTAATCCCCCTGACAGTCCCGGGGTGTCCAGGCCTCTGATATCAGCTGTGAATTAACTTCTCACCTGGCGTGGCATCCGCGTCTGCTGTGATGGGGTTTGAGGTCTGCTGGTGGAGCTCCTCTCTCTGAGGCTGCTGTACTGCAACGACTCCTGCGTTCTTCCCTACATCCTTCTGCACTGCAGCCTAAATTTCAGCCTCTCACACTCCTCTTTTTATTCAAGGTCCCTTCTGTGTCTTCGGCCCTGCCTGTGTCCCCAGTTCTGCATTGCAGCCTGCCCCCATCAAGACTGAGGACTGTTTAAGCAGACACCCTCTTCCTTTAGCATCCTTTATTAGATTATTTATCAATCACTTCAGCTGGCAGCTCACAGGTCCAGTGCCGGCTGATGAAGGGATGGAGAAATCAAACTCAGAGGAGAATAAATACAAACTGCAGCACACTCGAATACAGTCAACACATGCACCAGCACAAATGCCATCTGTACACATTCCAGTGTCTTCCACCTGCACCCAACCTGATCTGCTGTTAAATCAATCTCTCAAATTCATCACGCTCGTATGGAAGACGGAGGGCCAGGTAACACGCTCACGACCTCGGCTGTGAGCAGGGACAGTAATTAGGGTAATGGATGTTTTGGGGCTAAGAAGCAGTGGAGGGAGGGTTTGTATGGGGTTGGCAGGAAAGGAAGGCAAAAGTCTCCATTAGACACATCCATCGGCCTTTTTCTCAGTGACACACCGTTACCAGTTACTGTGAGATCGTCTTTGGCTTTTAACCAGAGCAGTAATGACCAAAGACACCTCAACAGTCTGTGAGCTTTCTGTAGAGAAACCCTGAGCCAAAGTCTGACATTCAACAGGGCAGCTGCCTTCTACAATAAATATACAACCACCTCACACACATCATCCACATCAATATATCTTGTATACTGATCATTTGATTATCATTTTTCACTAAGGTCCAAGTTATAGCGTTTTGAAAATCTAATCACTTCTAGACTGAAGTGTTGAGGAATCTTGTTAAAAATAACATTTCTAACTAAGGGATACATCAGAAACACTTGCAGAGCGGCAGATTTAAATTTATAAATTAAATTTTCCCACATTTTATGTTTTATGTTAGTTCGATCCTATTATCCTAACGTTTTTTGTCTTTTACAGCTATTTTAAGCACATTACCAGAGCAGACAGGAACTCAGCAGTGAAATTACCCCAGATTTCCAGACAATGTCATTAAAACGGTCATAACAAAGGAAAAACTAAAGCAGAGATGATGTAAGAGATGATGTTTACAACGTAAACATATAAGACCATTTTTGGATTTTTTTTTGGCATTTTTTATTTCATTCTTCAGAGACACTACCTCATAACCAATCCAGCATTTTAGAGGTTGTCAAGTAAACTGCTAAAATTAAGCATTTATATAGTATCTGCTTCGAGCATAGATTAGAGGTCAGAAATAATCTTTATTTGGGGGGGGAAGTAAAATTTAAAGTAAAAATGATTAATTACCTTGTTGTATTTTACAATAAGTCATGACCCAGTCATCATTATATGTACCACAAACATTGGATAGAAAGCAAACAGTCATTTTATCACCAGTGCTGACCAAGTGGAAGTGGTTGTACAGAGACATATTTCAAGCTTTGGGTGTCCCCCAACCTCTATGTGACCGAACAAAAGGCAGCTAATTTATCTCAGTTTAAACATGGAAACACGGACGTGATAGAGGACTCCAAGATAGAAAAACTTAAAAAGGTTTAACTCATTTGTTTATTATAAATCTGAGGAAATCTTCTGTTTATGAGGAACATTACGTAACTTCTGGAGGGCTTTTTAGGAAGAAACCGAATCTTTCTCGAGTTTCTAATGATGAACCTCCTCATGACATGGTCCTCCTCCAGAGCAAACTGAGCATGGAGTACGGCCACATCTTTAGGGTCTGATCGGACCGCTCACTTCTGAGCCCGATACAGCTGCAGCAAACATCACCCAGAATCTGAGCAATGTAGGAATGAAGGAGGAACAGAAAGCACTTAGTAAGCAGATGTTTTACAGTACAGTAGAGCAGTACAGTACAATAGTACAAAAGATAAAGAGCAAATGAGAAAAATGAAATAATGAATCCAGTGTGTGTCTCCCGAGGCCCTCGCAGGAGTTTTGTGTGAGCAGTCAGCTGGTCTGATTTTGTAACTTCACACTATGAGAACACGGGAGCTAGTGACTTATGCTTTACCAGGGTGAGCTCATTACTCAGTGCAACAGCTGGACCAACTAACCTGCATTCCTCATACCAGAAGAACCACTGTCAGCCTGTATCCAGGGAAACCTAACAGACCCAGTTTACATGCCATTACCAGATGGGCGACTTCCCACCCGAGCCAACACCAAGGTCCACACAGGGGATGTTGATTGTGTGGTGATTCTTGCCCTACAAAATCAAGTAATGATATGTCAAGGGTCAGGGTACTTACTAGGGTGGTCACCAGTGCAGTGGTGCAAATCAAGGGGTCAAAAGTATAAGAGGTCATGTGCAGCAGCACTGGTTCTGTCAGCGGAGAGGTCATGAGATCAGCTTGTGTGTTTACAGAGGGACTTTCATGTGTCAATTTAAGTGGACAAATGATTAAACCCAAATCTACTGGACATGCCTATAGCACAAATGTGTGGGACTTACAGCCACAGTCACCATTCACTTTCACTTTTCATCTTCATATAATGGAAGTGAATGGAGACTGAGGCTCCCACAATCTGTGGATGAGGGTCATGGGAGTGAGAGTGTCTGATGAGCGTCTGATGATGAGTGATGCAAGATGGAGCTTTTGTTTGTGCAAGGCGTGTGCTTGTTCGAGTGTTGATTTCAAATATCAACACAGTTTTTCAGAAATCATATATATATATCTGTAATATAATCACTCATCTGTTCACACATGCACAGAATGAATTGCTGTTTGCTGAAGCTCTGCAGCCGAGGTATTGATTGATCTGAGCAAGCCAATCAGTGAAATTAAAGCTACAGCTTCCAGTTTATCCATCTGTAAACCAACAGAAAACCATGACCTCAGCACTGGAGAGAAGATTAAGTGGAGAGTAATGTATGCACACACACACACACATACACACACATGCAATCATGCATGCACACACACAGGTTTTCATGTTTTATGGGGACATTCCATAGATGTAATGATTTTTATACTGTACAAGCTGTATATTCTATGCCCCTACACTAAACCTACCCCTAAACCTAACCATTACAGAAAACCTTCTGCTAAAAAATGTCCCTACAAGTATAGCAGTACCAGGAAATTTTGGCCTTGTGGGGCCATTTGGTCCCTATAACATACACCAGGAACACACACCCACACGCATACATACGCTGAGCTGTAAACGATGACTTCACACCAGCAGCAGTGGTTTAATATGGACATATTACAGTCTAAATGATGCATGAAAAGAACAGATTGAACTTTTCATCAGCTTTACTGGTTGGTTTGACTGGTAATTATTTCACATGTACCTCTTGTGCAGCGGTCAGGTTGGAGAGACTTCTGACATGCACACTGCTGTCCTCATCTCGTGTGCCGCTCAGAAACACATCAGAGGCCAGCCGCAGTGTGAAGCCAGCTCACCTGAAAGAAGAGCGTACCAGAATTACAATGAGCAAGAATACCTAAATACTGTATCAGAAATACAATTCTGGATAAAACATAATACATTATATGTACTAGGTGATAAGAGCTGTCTGGTCTGAACACAATAAAAACACACACACAAAGCTGAAATTGTCACTCCGCTTTCAATCTCTCCATCTTGGTGTGAAAGTTTGAGAAAGTTCAAAGCACATTCCTACAGCATGAGCACAGCAGCTAAACTGAGATTTCTTGACTCAGGAGAGATCAGAGATTCTTTTTGTTAATGTCAATGGTATGTTTTTCTGGGAAATTATTAAGGATAAAACTTAAAAAGTGAATAACTGGCTTTTTGCTGCCATTGCAGGGATTAGCAAAAAAGGAAGGGCCATGTGGACCCTGGGGCCAGTGTGAGTGAGTGGAGGTCCAGAACTGTTGCCTCACTGAAATACAGCATTAGTTAGATGCATTAAAAAGGGCAAAATCACCATTTGTCATCATTTTCCTGAGAAAGTGTGTTTATGGAGTTTATCTGCAGCTATTATTGCAAATTGAAAATCCTAATATTGTAGAATATTGCTTGCCTAATTAAATATATATTAAATATATATACATTTATTTATGATGCACTGTATATTTAAAACGTTGCTGAAATTAAGACGTTGCTTTTGTGCTGGGGGCCAGTGAGAATACTTTGTGCAGGTCAATTACAAATCTGAACACAGCTACAGAACCGCCAGCTGGGTCCAGTGGGCCCGGTTCTCCACTGCTGACATTATTGTCCAGACCATAGAAAGCTCAGTTCAAAATATCACTCAAACTGTGGAAAACCTTCCAAAACGGTTTCAATGAGCAGTCGTCTATACACATAAAAAAGCAGCTTAACGGCTTTTGTGGAATAGAGAAGAAAAAAGTGAGAAGGATAAAAGTGTCTAAGGGGAAGAAAAGGGCCGTGAAAAAGTGTAACATTCACATCTTTCATTCTGGGCTTCTAGTTAACTGTGGCCATCTGTTCAAGCCCCTTATTAACAGATACGTTTAATTAGAAACCAGGAGCCATTTATACCGGGTGAGGACTGATTACAGACTGGATGTGACTATTATAAAACAGCAAACTGTGGTTGGACATTTAGTTATTACCAGCTTAAACACTTATAAAATCAAGGACAGAAATCAGAGCTTCATTAGACAATAAGCTGAGCTCCAGTGTGCTGTGAAGTGTGTGATGTCCCCTGCTGTGTGTGACTGTGACACTGAGCTGTGACATTCATTTTCAGCCACCACAGCAGCTGTTGGGCTTTTTGAGCTCGTTCTGTCAGTGTTGAGAATCCGGGCCAGGATGACACGCCTCAGATCCAGACTCACAGATCTCGAGATGCACAAAGAAGCGCACGCTTGTGCTATGAAGCTTTTTTAAAGACATTCAATTTTGCATTCAAGAAATAAAGGACAGACAGACAAGAAAGCAAGAACACAAGCAAGCAAGAAAAGATCAAATACAGATAAATCACATACAGTATAGACAGTGACTGCTCACCCATGGCCCCACCCACTTTGAGGCGTGTCTCCAGGGAGCGTTCTCTCTCTCTCCTGCAGAAACCTTCACTTTCCCCGGCATGAAACAATTTCTCCAGAATCTGCTCAGGAAAAGACTCGGCCAACCCTGCATACAGAAGAGATGAAAGAAACAGTCTGAACAAGACTGAGAGCCTGGAAAACACAACAGACAGTCTGAGAATTAAATGTTAAGCTTTTTCTCAACAGGGCTGACTGAGTGAGTTAACATAGTCCTGTGTGACCGTTTATGGACATGATGTGACATCATGTCAGATGCAGGAACTGTGAGAGCAGTGTTAGATAATCGACCCAAAATAAATCAGAACCTACAGGTCCAGAACCAGCATTCTTCCAAATCCAAAACTATTGCAAAAATAACCTGAGACTGAACACACACACAAAAGATCTCCTCTACAATAAATCTAAAGGAGGCCAGGCCAAAAAATTATAAAAATGCTATTATAATTTTATTAATGGCAAGATAAGAATTGTTAGTATTACATCATTTAAAACTAGTTTTACTAAATCTGTCACTATATTTAAATTCTGTTCATATATTCCAAACCTCAAAGAACAAGCGTGTTAACAGTGCACAAGCTAAGATAAACTCTTTAATCTATTCATTAAGACGAATCACAGGCCGTTTAACAACTAAACATTTAATGTCTGAATTTGATAAGCGGGTGTAAAAAGAGGGTGGGGACACACAATGTTTCCATTAGGAGCTGAACACAGAACATCGTCACATTAACGTCTGTGCTTCTGTACCTCCATCCAAAACAAGAAAGTCATCTGACCAATCAAAAACAGACAGTTAGGTGCTGATGTCTTTCTTAAACTAATGAATAAATCACCTTAAGGTCACTTTCTCTCTCTCTTTCTCTCTCTCCATATTCTTCTTTGAATGGCAGACAGACAGATAAAGGCATCTCCATGTTCTAATTTCTCCAGAAAGAGCTGCAACACATTGAAATGAAATACTGAATGCTTGGAGAAGAATCAGGGCAGAGTTCATTCATTCACATTCATTCACTCCTTAGTCTAATTATCACTGACAGTTTTCAGGGTTTCATTTGTTCTGCTCTCAGTACATTTACAGTCATGCAAATGACTGCGAAAGGATTTAACTGAGCTCATGTGAGGGGAAGTTCTATAAGAGAACAAAGAAATCCTAATCAAAACATACTGAGTGTGTATGAAGGGGGAAAGCACTGAACTCGGCTCTCTGGGGTTCACGTGTCACTGTATGTTATTTGAGTGTTATCATGGTGCTCTGTACGTGCGAATTGAATTTATGAAGTGTTGGACACAGAAGAGGATCTTATCAGAGAGAATATTAGATGAAACGCTGGAGAAAGACCCTCATCATAACTAGATCCCATGAGTCTTCTTATGGCCCCGAGCAAGAGGTTTCACACACCAAACATCTCCTGCTCATTTATTAAGCATGGTCTGGACCCAGAGACGTCCCTCAAAGCAACCCCACAGCAGAAAGACACACAATGAGAAACACTCGCCCACTTAAATAACGCCACCTTGGGTGAAGGAGTCGAAAAAATCTGAGGTGCGTGTGTGACACCTGGACTATAGCAGCAGAGAGTAGTGTTTTACTTCTCATTTATTATTATGCCAATATATAGTGTGTATACAATATAAAAAGCACATTATTATTAACAATGTCATGCCACACTGGTTTACATTGCATATACACACAAACAAACGCTCACACATCTATATACACACACACACACACTCACATACACACACACACACATATACTTATACATACAGTTGTGGTCAAAATTACTGAAACATACTGGAGAAAAATATTAACGAGAGAAAGAATGAAACTGTGATAACTAGAGAAAGAGGCAGAGAGAGAGAAAGACAGAGAGAGAGAGAGAGAGAGAGAGAGAGATGTATTAGCAAATGACCTTGTGACATACTGCATCTTCTAAAGTAGCACAACTACATTATAAATGGGAGCCTCATAGATGTGCCCTTAATAACAGAGAGAAGACGCTCTTTGTTGCTGGTAAAATGGAACAGATCTCGTCAGGAGATAATGGGGTCTATTTTTAGATGTCCCCTGATTTTCCTATTGAAAACTTCAACAGATTCAGAGCATAAACTGATCAGAAAACATGTCTGAAGATTTTCAGGAATGTAAACTGACATCAAATGATGTAAATAAATGTTAAAATAACATTCAGTGCATGCCGTGTATTCCTACAAATCACACCTGAGTGGGTTTGTATAGCAATCAGTGTGCCAACTCAGGCCAATCTAGCACCATAGTGAGTGCCGCCCTGGTGGCAACACTCTGAAACTGCTGTGCAGTCAAGTGCTAAAGGTAAATGTAATTATAAAACATCATTATCAATTCTTTGACTCTGTGTAATGACAGAAACACTGGCTTTCACTACCTGTGGACACACTTGACTGTAGTAGCTTTTAGCAGGGAGTGACTGCTGATGACAGGCTGTAACAACCCACAGCATCACATTTTCTCCAGTAAGAGCTGCCACCTGCAGGTCAGAGATGTGAAACGCAGGCAAACTGACTATAACAGGCCAAGCTGATTATTTATAGCTGTAATAAAAACAGTATGATATACCATGGAATCATAAACCAACTGAAACATGTGGGGTGTTTTGCTTACTGGACCTACTGAATGAAAATAATTTTTTTTTCACCACCATTCCAAAAGTAAAGATTAATAAACACATAAACACATTTTAAAAGTCAATGTATTTTCCAGACCACAAAAAAGGTCCTGTCAAACTGCGTTTTATAAATATGTATGAGACCTACTGGACAGACACCATAAAAACAGAGAAAATGCTAAATGATAAAGGAAATACAGAGTTTAAAAATGAACATACTATAACTTTCAGACTTTATTCAGCATTATACCCTCACACATTTTGACAAATTCAATCATCAAATGTCTGTAGATGTACTCTCTGATTAAAGAGAATTCAGTTGTACTCTTCTGTACCTCCATGCCCCTCACCACTGCCTGGACCCCGTGAGGCGGCATTAACCCGTCAGAAAGCAGATGTCCATCTAAGCCATGAAGATGCCAAATCTTTCCACCAGCATTCCCACCTCTGGAACCTGAAGACACCTACAGCATCCAGATGTCTGCGTGTATGTATGTTAAGATTTAAATGTTGACAAATAATTCACAAATCTGCAGGCAAACCCCACCTAGGGGACTCCCTTGGAGAACAAGAAGTTAATGAGAACTGGCTGATACACTGATTTTCATAAGCATGAAGCATTTCTTTGCAGGATTTGTGCTCCTCCACTGTCAGCCCCTGCTGGACTGCATGAAACTGATTCAGTAATTAGCTTTGTACAGTATGAGATCAGTGATGTTTACTGGGTTTCCACACCTTTTGATTAATGAATTTCCATTTCCAGTACAATAACCTGCCCATTAAATAATAAAGGACCAGAAACTGTAGCACAGAGCCCAGTGTTTTCTCCTGGACTGCACTGAGTACATCTGGAGGTGGATGGGGAGCAGCTCCAGGGGTTGGTGCTACAAGACTTTGGTGAAAGGTATCCAGGAGATGGGTGAGATGAAGTGTCAGGCTGGACAAAGCTCCAGGTTAGGTCAACAGTGTCATTGCACACCCATGTGATCTCTCTCCAGAAGCTGACAAGCTTCCTCCAGCTCTCCATCCAAGTGCTTCGACCATCACTTGAATGAACTTGAGTTTCTTCAAGAAAAAAAAAAAAAAAAGATGGGGGGGGGTTGGAGGGGGGGGGGGGGGGGGGGGGGTGGTTGGGGGGGGAGAGTGGGTGTTTAAAGAGCAGACTGCTAGACTAGACTAAAGAAATTATTATAATTAATTATTATTGAGCTTTTGTGCATATAAAATGTTCTCTGAGAACAGAACAGGTTTGGTTAATATTCCAAAAGAGTTTAATAGCGCCATGGTCAACATTACACAGTAAAAACTACAAAAAGTTGTCGCAAAGATTATACGTCACATATGTGCCATAGAAACACTTTCATAGTAAATGTCCTTTACATTCTCTCATTTGAACCTGGACTTTCATTATAGCTTTGAGGCATAAAATGTGTAATTAAAATATCTCAGTAAAGCCAAATATTATTCTACATAAGACAAAAATTAGTAGAATCTATGAATGAATAAAAGAAATGAATGAATGTTGTGGTGTACTGTACCAGTTTATTCAATACAAGGTTTTATTACAATACATTATTTTAAATGACAAGGTTCAGGTAAACAAATGCATTTTGCTGTTATCACAGTTAAACATCAACTAAATATCACTATTCAACTGTCATTGGTGTTGAGTGAACTGAATACTACGCCTGACGAGACGCAAGATCTAAAGTTCAACATTTGTTTACGTAATATAGATAAAACTCAAATAAATAGTCAATAACTTACTATATAAATAAATAACCAGCCGAGATAAAGTAGTGTTTTACAGTAATACAAATATGTCTTCCATTACAGAAAGGCCATGTTGGTTTTAAGCTCAAATGAATCATGTGATACATGCAACCTTCTCAGCTTATTGATATAAGCATACAGAACAGAGTAAGCTACTTACAAAAAGATGCATTTTAAAACAAACACGACAGTGCATGAGATACGTCTCTACATTTTGGTTAAGTATTGCTCTCTATAAGAGATCTTCACGACCTGGGGACTGCACAGGTACAAGCCACTGTCACTTTCTCATACTTGTACTCTAAAGAGTATTTGTTCGGGTCAGACGGACACTTGACTTTCTTCAGAAATAAATGGGTTTGCACCACAGGCACAGAGTTGTAGCTGTTGTTTTCAACCCCGTTTATGATGCATCCATCACACAAACACTCTGCCTCCACATATTCTGGGGGCAACATGTCCTGCTTTTCCACAGTTCTGGAAACAGGACAAAGACAAGATACAGCCAGTTAAATCACACACAAAAAAGATCACAAACATTAAAAAAAAAACTAAATAAATAAATAAAAAAGCAGGCCCTGGACACAGAGAATGAACTGCAATGAATGAAGCAAGTATGCCAACCATAAAACAACGAATGAGTGCACGCACAGGTCTTCACAACACAAATACGAAGGTCAGCTGAAAGAAAACATTCCCACAACGTTACCCGAACGTCACGTTACCTCGTCCGCCAGGGTGCGAGTGAGCGATGGTCGAGCCCGGCGGTCGAGCGGTCGCCGGTGAGCGCGCGCAGGAAAGTCGTGCACGAGTCCGCCGCGTCACCGGCGGGCCGCGGCGGCGCGTGTCGGTGCGCGCGCAGGACGCGCAGCAGCTTCTGCTGGACGCGGTGGAAGCCGCGCTCGGTACCGGCGAAACAGCCGACGAGCTTCCCGTCCGCGACCTCCCCCGACAGCAGCCAGCCGACGACCGCGCACAGCAGCAGAGTCTGCGGGACAAAAACATGCATGAGACGTAAGAATAAAACAAATAAAGAAACAATAATGATCTGCTTTTAAAACTCACCCGTTTGATCGGTTCGGGCATGACGGTAATTGCGGGCGACCTTCTGTCCGGTTTCATCGGATTGAACGCGCAGCTCGCGTCGCGTCGCGTCCCAAAGTGCCGCGTCTCTGCAGCGCTTACATGCATTTATACTTACCTGAAACCTCCATCAATCACCGGGGAAAATCCGGGCAAATGAGGAAACGGTGATAAATATTCACTTCCGTGCTTCCTCTTTCATATTACAGACACACCGCGGACTGAAGTGAAGTCACAGACCTTCAGTAAGCGTTCATGATTTACAGAATAACTTTTAAACGGGTAAGATCTGTGCAGCTTGTTTTTTTATCATATAAATGCATTTGATCATACACACATTTTATATAGCAACACACCTACTATTAACATCTGGTTATTGATAAGGTGAAAATGAATGCATACACAACCTATAGGTGCATTTGTTCATGTGTTGTTTAGGAATGTGTAAGGGTTGCAACACACATTACACATGAAAGATTAATTTAATCATTTATATAATCGATGCATCATGTTGAAAACTCTGAACATGACAACAGCAGGTCATTTATTACAGCTACAACAGCTTTGACTTCCCAAAACCACATCACGACCGGTCACTCAGAAGAAAACGTTTCCCCAGGAGTCCCCTAAGCGTCAGTGCTTATATTGTATACATTTCATGTCTGATTCAGGTTCAAGATAATGTGACACACCATTATGGTAACAACCGGTCATACACTGGGATGACCCCTAATCTACATAATGACTGATATCCCCATCTTTACAATGTTGATATTCACACAATCTTCTGGATATTTAATACCGTTTATACTCTAGGCACACATTTATCCATTTAATATTTAGTACCAGATTGTATGGTTTCTTTACAAAAAAAAGTTTTGATTCCACCTTCGATGGTGTTAACACACTTTCAGTGTCAGTACCTGCACGACGTGAAACTCTTTTAAATCTTTCTGTAGTTCAAAGTAACCTTGTGATTTTTACTGATGTGATTGTGCAATGAAATCATCGATTTGTTTTATCGTCTGAGGTGCACTTTAACTGCACAGAAAACTCACGCAGGTGTTGGATTGCAAAATCATTTATAATTGCTACTGAAGAATGTGGGTGTATTCAAAGGAGGGCATTAAAGATTATAGAACTCAATACCTGTGACGTACACGTGCAAATAACAGAAGACAAACACTGATCTAACCCTGTCAGTGAGCTCATCTCATGTTATCATACACGCAGACGCAGAAAATCAGAACACCAGACACGTTTTTCCAGTGTCACTGTACCAAACATTCACATGTGCATCAGAAAAGCGAGCAAAACTATCAGAGAGAGAATATGAATCAAAAGATTCTCTTTATCAAAATAGTTTATTTAGAAGCTTTTCCTGTCACAAAAAGCAAGACAGTATTTATTCCTCAGCAGGTTTTCTACTGCAGCCTCCACACTTTGAACTAAAAATGAGGGACAAATAAAAAGCAGGTTTCCATTTGAAAAGCTGGGGGGAAAACAATGCAAAAATCTTAAAAAAAAGCAATACTTCACATCACTGTCGTTGCTTCTCTACAATCACACACTTTAAGCAACAGGTGTTTATACATGATGTAGAATAGAGTACAGTCAGGATCTGCTAAAGATATGGAGGTGGACTTGCTAATTCTAAGCTTCTGAAAAAACAGTTCCAGGTTTTTTACCAGGAGCAAGGCATAAAATCTACACACGGAAAATCATATTGGAATATACCTTCCCAAAGAAACAGGAGTGGGGGGGAAACAAACAGGAGAGAAAGGGTTGTGGGAGGATGGAGAGCAAAAGTTCGCATTGAATGTACGTAGTTATCTTTCATACCTACAGTAATCTTTAAAAAAAAAATGTGAAGACAAACAGTGCCACTTTCTCAACGTTATCACATCTATACAAAATCTAGACAAACGCTTTCTGAGGGCAAAACAAGTGGAAACGTATCGGCGGTCTCCTTTATCCCTGCAGGACTTTATTAACGCGATTCCCTGCAAGACCTGTGACCGTTTCCCATTTCTGACAAACACTGGGCGTCCAGAAACAGATGTCCCAGAAGCTGTACAAGGCCAGGATGATGCTTTTCATTTCCCAGGGATTTTGGCCCTTTTGCGGGCTATGGCGTCTTCAACAGCCTTTAACTGTTTCAGCAGCTCTTCGCGGCGAGAAAGTGTGCTGCTCGGCTTAGCTGAGCCAGAAGCCGACCCTGAACCTGATCCAGCTCCAGGTGCCGGAGGTTTACCTGCAGACATGGCCGCAGGACCTTTTCCAGAGGACTTGGGTGGTGGAGACAGAGGTCGCTTCCTGAAGCGAAAAAAAAAATGAATTACACAATCAAACAATGTAACACTTTCTGTTATGAAACACCCTGACTGTGCACTATTCAAATTATGAATTAAAAAAAGGAACCGAAGCAGATAAAAACAGGTACTATTTTATTTAAAAAGGCAGGCGAATCAAAATTAGCCTGCATTTCTTACTCTGTATGTCTGTATCTGTATGTCTATATTACTGGGCTTTAACCCTTAGTAATCCTCATGCAAACAGAGATTTAAGTAAATGTGAATTTGTTGTGTCATAAGGTGGAAATCATCACACATTCTACAGGATATTCAGAAAGGTGTGTTTGAGTGGCAGTGGGTACCTTTCTCCCTGTGGTGGCAGGGGTCGAGGACCTGGACCTTTGGATCGATCCATTCTGGGAGACAGTGGGGGTCGCCCAGGGATCTTCCTGTCTCGACCTATATAGAGAGAATGAATGGGGCGCATTAAAGTCTCATAGTAGCTGTTTGAGGAACTGAGGGAGAAGACAGTGTGGTGCACTTCTGATTAGATTTCCAGACATCCTGTGAGGAGAGATCCTAACCACAACTGCTCTACAGATATTAGCTTTCTGAAGGGTATTTCTGATGGACAGTAAATGTGCTGTTTACCTCTGTCAGGCGACAGTGCTATTCTCTTACTGAGAGGGGAAGGGGGTCGCTCTTTACCAGCAGGAAAGTACCTCTTCCTATTGCCCCTGTCGCTTTGCTGTTGGTCAGACAGGAATAATGAGGTCAGTGACCCATAATGCACTTCTACACAGCTGTTTGACACTGACTCATGTCCCTCCTCTGTCAATTCACCTTGTTGAGCAACGTGAGCTTGATGTCTTTATGAGACCCGTATCCTCCTGGAGGACCCATGGTTGGCAGGTGCACAGGGTGTCCCCTGTTTCCAGACCCCGATCTGGGCATGCCAGAGCCGGTTTTGGGCGGAAGACCAGAGGGGTCTACCCGCTTCCTGTCATCTTTGAAAGGCTCGTCTTTCTTTGGGGGTTTTCCTTTAAAGGGACACCACAATAAACAATGACATTCAAATGACTCACTCAAATGAAACTCATGCTTTGTTAAACAAAGCCACAAAAACACAATAGTAAGCAGTACTTCTCCATTATGACGGCTCACTGACAAAGCTGTTGTGCTACATGCTTAGTGACAAGCAGCCCTGGTGGCCCCTCATTGTCTGGAAACATACTGAACCACAGTACCTCTGTCTTTGTTGGGGCCCCTGTCTCGTGGGGGGCCCTTGTCCTTTCGGGCGTGGCCTGGAGTGGGCGATCGGGAGCTGGCGGAGGACACAGGGCTAGCCAGGTCAGCGTACATGTCATCAGAATCAGCGCTTCTGACTGAGCTGCTGCTGGAGGAGACGGACGACACGCTGCTGACTGATAGAGAGCTGTGAAATAACACAGACACCCTGTGATCACACTGTCTCATTCTGACAGATGCTCAGATATCCAATCCTAACACTAAACCACATCAGACAGTAGGTGTGTCCTCGTACAACTACAATAAGAGCGTTTAGTTTGTCCACAGTTTTGTTTGTAGATGTTCTGAAACATTCTGCTCAATTCTGGGCCAGTTCTTTTACTTCTAATATGGGAAAATGTTCAGTTATGGGTCATCTAGACCTAGTTTGGACAGTTTTTGACGTCTCTGCGTATGGCCTACCGTGATTTCCGGGATCCAGATTGGGACCGTGAAAGGGAGGCAGAGGAGGAACGAGACCGTGAGCGTGAACTGGAGCCAGAATCACTGCTGGCACTGCCACTCACACTGCCACTCAGTGTCCGCCTGCAGGAGTGAGACACACACACATTTAACTGTTCAGTCATACAATTCAATATAGTTTTATTTGAAGACCTGGTTTGGATGTAGAATGGTTTGGATGTTGACATGGTTTACGAAACCTCATAGAATGTCCAACATAAACACAGGTCACATTAAAATACACTAATCTTCTGACCTTCACAGATCAGTGAGCAAACAGCTGAACATTAAACACATGCCAAGCTTAGCTGCAGGAATGCTCATGCAGGATCTTTCCTGTGAAACCTAAATGTACTTTCAGTTCAGAATCACATTCCCAGAGTTCAACAGAGCAAACAACCCAAAGTTCAACAGATTGGTGGGCGTGTCAAAAGTAAAGGGAAAACTTTTCTTTCTTTGACAGCTAACATGCATAGAAAGTTTGTTAGTGTTTAGAGAATGTGGTACACAACACACTTCCTTAAAATGAAACATGACACCATTGTTAACAAACCATCTGTGTACGTCAGTCTACAATCTTACAAAACATTATGAACATTTACAGTTTAAATATAGCAAAACAACAACTATATTATGAATACCATAAATAACAACAGTATTTTGTTAACTAGATCCCTGTGCATCCCTAACAGAGGAACCACACAGACAGACAAGGGTGTGACTGGATAAAGAAGGATAAAGATTTCTCCAAACTGGAACGCTCCATACAGACACACAGATAAGCAGCCTGTTCAGCACACTTGCCACCAGCCTGTACAATATGCAAATCCACCACAACCATGCAAACAAAACGTCAAAATACACCCACCAAAAACAAATCATTAAATCACCATAAAACTTGTCATCATTTACTTACACTCATTCTCATGTTCTTTCTCCCATAAACCAAAATGTCAAATTCCTGAGATGCTCTTTGGCATAGAATGAAAGTGAATGGGGACCTGGAAGAGCCGTACTCTCCATTTACTTTCATTGTATGGAAAAGAGCTGCTGATGATTGTGGAGTGAAATATCCCTTTAACAGTCCCTTAAAGTGCAGTACCTGCGAAGCGGGTTGTGCTGATGTTGATCTTTCTTACGGCCTTCTCCCGTGTCAGGAGGTTCTCTGACTCCAGGGGGCCTGACCCCCGGGCGGGGGTTCGGGGGCTTGCCTGCTTCTGTGATGGGTTTGGGTGGCTTCCCCGGCTGTCCAGGCAATAGGGGGCTGGGCATAATTTTGGGGGGTCCTTTCTCCCTGCGAGGAGGGGGCATGGCACCAGGCTTCAACGGCAAGCTTGAGAATGAAAATAGCGGGTTTCACGTGCATGCAGTGAGTAAATGTGACATTCTAGACAAAAACTGAGACACCGCAAGCAACGAACATACTATTAATGTGAATACCCACTTGAGCATTAGCAAAAGCCACCTGACAAAACTGAGCTGGTATTCTGCCCTACCGACACTGAATGAGGACTGATGGGTATGACTGCATTTTTATTTATTTAGCATTGACATCATATCTCAATAATTGTATCTCTGGAAGCACAAAACCAAAAGCTCTCAAAAGAAATCTGTGGGTCTGTATTTACCCCTTCATTACACCTGGAAGCTGCTCTGCTTTGTTCTTAATAGTGTTTCTTTGTGCTGAGAGAGACGGGGAGGGAGAGGAAGAGAAGGATCTGGAGAAATGGAAAACAAGCAGATTAATTACAGGACGATAAATTCCAGACAGAATTCCAGAAGATTGTTCATCCTCTAGACCACACCTGACAATGGTGAACTAAAAAATACTGGACTAGCAAAGTAACAGGGGACAAATTCACCTGTTACCCGGCTAATATGCTAATAGCATCATGTAATATTTATATTTTAATGCGGTCTTGCCTGGAGCGGCTTCCGCTGAAAGAGCTGTGTTGAGAGGAGTGGCTTGAGTACGAGCTCATGGAAGAAGACCGCGAGCGTGATCGCGAGGAGCCAGAACCTGTGAACGTCGAGGACCGAGATGAAGACCTGGAAGATTCGGAGAAATGGTTTAATCAAAGCACCACACATTTTACAGAACTTCTCATAAATCATTCTTTGGTGGAACACCTTACAGATTTTAAAACTCATGAAGATGTTAATGATGAAATACCTAGAAGAATTAGACAGAGAAACTGAAGATCCAGAAGGCCTGTGTCGTCTGCGGCCGCGTGGAGGAGAGCCCATGAGACCGGGCCTTCTCCTAGGAGACTTTGACCTGCGCCAGGGGTCCTTCCATTCATCTGGCCTCTTGGGCATGGACATCATCTCTTTCTTAGGTGGTGGCTCCATTGGCCCTCTGGGAAGAAAAGCAGGGGAGGCAATTTTAGAGACTGGCACCTGACATTTACACACAAAGCTGGATTGCAAGAATAAAATCCACCAGCACATTTCGATAAACCTTTAATTACCTTTAAAGACGGTTTTCATTCCCATAACTAAACAAACTCCTGAAATCAATTTAGAGATTACAAACAGTATCCTCTTCTATAACTATTTGGAACGGTGTACATCAGGAAGGGTGAATTGCCAACAAGCTTCTTACAACTGAGGAGACACCTGACACCACTTATATCTTTTTATCTAAATGCACAGCATGATGTAAAACTGATCTGGCCTAGACTTAAAAACCGCACACAACTGTTATTTAAATACATTCTATTGATGCTCCATATGTTGCAGGAAATCCAGTGCTATGAAGTCCATGACACACTTTAATAATGTTAATGGTTACCATTTAATGTAATTTACCACTTCTATGAGTAATACTGAAACAAGCATGTAAGTGTCATATAAGATTTACAGCTGAGCAAAATTTCAAAGAAAACAGACCATCTCATATTTCCCACATGCCTCCTGTTGTGCAGACACAGGCCAACATCTACGCATGTTCTTCTACAAACCAGACACTTTAAGATGGCAGTTCTTCCCTCAAAGAGCCCTAACTTGCACCTGGACTGTGATTCAAAGAAGAAATGAGAATAGTTATGCATCCACATGTTCTTAATACGTTTTGGTTTGCTTTCAGTACTGGTGGTCCTTCAACACCAGCATGTGCTTGTCCAATATCTTTGGATTTTCCAGATGAATTGGTCCCTTTATGACAACGTGGGAGTTTTTGAAAAAGTTGGTCATTAATCTTCAAGGTAATCAGAAATGATTACATTACATCTGCAGTTTAACTAAGGGCATTCCACACCTTTAAATGCACTGACGTTTTTACATAAGTAATGTGAATCAGCAAGAAACCTGGAATGTCCTTTTCAGGTGACGTCAAAGTAAACAAGACTGAGGCGGGAACAGTGTTGTAGAGTGTCTAAAAATAGAACACGGCATCCGAGCTATTTTTAGACCTGGAACCCGAGCTCACCTTTAATTTCCTGTTTTGTGGGGAAAAGGGAAGCATACGTTCCATGAAGGAAGATTTCATAGCATGCAATAAAACAGCAAATCCATAATCAACTAAAAAA
Source organism: Chromobotia macracanthus (assembly GCA_036877525.1). Taxonomy (NCBI): domain Eukaryota; kingdom Metazoa; phylum Chordata; class Actinopteri; order Cypriniformes; family Botiidae; genus Chromobotia; species Chromobotia macracanthus. Next base: position 2,329,957 of record JAZGTH010000067.1, on the reverse strand, counting down.
TATGGTCGACACAACACGTGCACACAAAAAAAAGGAGGCGGCCGTTGTGTCTACGCAATTAAACATTTGTGTGAATGTAAAAACTCACTGTGCAATTAATCGTGATCAATTTCAATTATGGCTTCCAACGATTACAAAAATAAAATAATCGGGGGAAAACAATTATTGTTCCGAATTCCATTTTACAAGAATGATTCTCTCAATCTTCTTATTTTTTAAATTACTTGTTTCTTTTTCAGCCGAATCCATTTTTAAAAAGACGTTGTTTGTTTCTTTATTTCATAAATACGTGCGATGACAAAAGAGGCGTGACGATCTACTGGCAACCGTCCACCTGATGACACACCCTGCTGGAGTGAAGTATATAAGCGTTCTGCACTAAAATCAGACTCACTCAAACAGAAAGCATGAGGAAAATAACACAGCTCAGCAGATGACATAGTGCTTATAAAAGCGAAAAAATCCCCTCAACAATTCTTAACAATCATGCAGATCTCAAATGAAAGATATTTATCCATGTTTTAGATCAGTATTGCTTAAGAAAGGGATAAAAACCAGCACAAGGGGAAAACATTGAATATAGTGCTAATAACCTACAAACACAGACAATCAGCATAGTGTCTGGTCCACACTGCAGCTTGTTGGGGACCACTGGTGCTTACATCAACAGAAACATGCTCTCCAACATACATGTATCTTCATTCAGGCGTTTATAAATATTTTTTGTTATCGTTTTATTATTGTTATCAGCGTTATCTCTGTTTGAAACATACATTTACAGATTACTTTACTTTTTCAGTATGTTAAAGTAAAACAAAGCCAAACTGACATTTGCTGCAAAATCCGACCAGACAGATGAAATTATGAATCATTATTTTAAGCATTATTAAAAACACTATTATAAAATTATGAATCCATATTAGAAATGTAAAAAGCAAGCGATCTGTGGGAGTGCCATCACACTTCAGACTACCTGCTGTGACTCAATACTTGTACATCAGAGCAGAGGTGAAGAAATTCACCTGCTCTTTCATCACAGCCAGAATTACTGTCTCACTTTCTTACCTTTGTGATGTACAATGACTAAACCTACAATGCAAACTGGTGTTAAAGTACATTCCCAGCATTGCAAGATCCATCTAACATAATAGGACAAACAAAGGGCAGCATTCAAAAACAATGTCCTGACATAAACAACCTGTTCTGTCTGTCGCATACCAAACTATTGTGCAACACACACAATGTATGTATGTATATACATGACAAAGAAGCTTTTGTTTTAATTCCTTAATTTTGTTCTTGGCAACAAAAAAAAGCGTAGTTTGAAAAACTTGAAATGGTTTGAGTGACTTGCACTTCTTTACAAGAAGACACAAGACAGAAAGTGTTCAAGCACAAAAGCCCAAAGCAAACCTGCGTGCACAAGGAAAACCACAGAGTAAGAACTGAATCAACTGCAATACCCTCTAATGTTTCAACAAATCCTCTCAAATGCCATGACATTATAATGGAGTCTGGGATCTCACAGCCAGCTCAATGACACTGATTCAAGAGACCCACAACAACTGATCAATTCATAACAGTGAAGGGGGCAGACAGAGGAATATACCAAACACAAAAACAACAGAAAAAAGAACCAGGATCACTTCCTCTTCTACACTGTCCTGACCATTAGACAATCCTTCAAGCTAGCTTGCCACGAATGGGGGCACTAGTGGCCTACTGGTTAGAGAGTCAGACTTGTAACAAGAAGGCTGCTGGTTAAATGCCCACTGCATTTTAGTATTTAGTCAATACTAAAATGTAAACATATCAACAAAACAAATAAATAAAGGATTATTCTTTTACAGAATTAGCAGTACTGAATTACGTAAACTACTAGTAGTAGTAAAACTACATGAAGTTACTTATGAAATTCTTAAAGGCTACATTTTATTGTTTGAATTTGTAAATTAAATTAAAATTTTACTTCACTACAAAGTGCATATAATAAACTGTATCTGTTGTGGAGTATTGTAATTTTGATTCTGGAATAATGTTCCTGACACTGAAACTTTAACATTGCTTCCCAACTTTAAATACGCTTCCCAATAAGTTTACAGTAAATAAAGACCTTTCCCATAAAATGTGTTTCCAGACATTAAATGCAAAACAATTAATCAGATATTTATTTCAGATGCAGTCCTGAGGAAAAGGTCCATCCACATGGTTGTGAAGTAGCATAGCTTTTCCATGATTGCTTATCCAAACTACAATTTCCTTCAGCTAATTAGTCATAAACTCAAACAATGAATGACGATGATCAAACAACATTAATAATCTCATTATATACTTTACACACACACACAAAACCTGCCTCGACACATCCGGGCACATCCTGAAACTGCTCTGCACACCTTTCAGCATCACAGTTACTTCCCTCAAGCACATGATGTGAAGATCACAATCCTGTCTTCATCACACCTGGACCACAGCAAACAATCTCAGCATTTCCTTCCTCCATTCCTTTGCAAAACCAGAAAATTATCTTATTTCAGAGCCACCTGCTCGCGGCTGCCATATAATGAGTGTCAGTAATAAATGTACGTCCGGCCTGAAATAACAAAGACATCACAGCAGCCTTAAACAATGCAGAAAATATTCACTCGTGGCAGAAGATTGCACAGCTATGCAGTGCTTACAGAATCAGGCTGCAGGCGCAGAAGCCAGATTTTCACACTTCATGTGGGTATTTAATGTAAATCTCAAATCAATTCCCAACTGGAAATTAAAAAGGTTGCACTAAATATTTAGCACTACAGTCATTTATAAACAGATCTGTTGTATTAAAGCGTGTAATTTACGTAAGGCAGGCGTCTAATAGAATTAAAAACAGGTCTCAAATTATTCCTCTCTCACATTAGTTGGACAAACAGATGATCTCATTCTGTTGTGTCAGGCTGCTCATACAAACAGAAGGAAACCACAAGCCACTGTGTTCATTTGAGGAAATTAGCTTGAATAACTTTCTGATAGAGGTCAGTGCACTGGGACAGATGAAAGTATTACCTTATTCAAAGAAATTACACACTTCTGCTTTAATGAACAAACGTTTTTATTTCTACAAGCTGTCTGGAATAACCAGCCTTATTCTGCATGAATTTAATATTCAGAGCTGTCAATGAAACACCCCTAAACCACATTTAATCATCACAGTGGAACTGAAACACCATGACTGTCACAAGGCAGGAAGGTTAACTCATCTTTTGGAACGTTTTTCCCAAAAACATTCAGCAAAAAACTTGACCTGCCATTCATACAAAATGGAAAGACTTGGTTTCATTGGTTATGTGAAGGTAAAATGTGAGATTTAACAGCATTTTTTCAGTCACACAAAGCGAGCGGGTGTAACTCTGTCTCTTTCCAGTCTGCCTGATAAGTTATTCCCTAAGTAAGTATCATGGGCCACATTCATATTCATACCAGCATCACTAAAACCATCCCACTTTATCTGTGTACTAGTTATTCACTCAGCCTGTGCAAGCGGGCAATTTGCTCCTCCGGTCTGGCTTAATTAATGAAACGTGAATCTCTTTTTTTCTGGCATGAAGCAGACAACCAAAGAGGCAAAGACAGCAGAACTGGTGGACACCAATGCTTCCTGGAAATCTTCCATGGTGACCAGATCAATTATAAAATCTGTGTGTGATTATGCAAGTAGAACAGTGATATTAAGAGCAGAAATTACTGTAAGGGAAAATAAAAGCATCATGGGACAGCTACTATGAGAATGTCAGGAAAGACCAAAATGGTTTTAGTTGGATGTTATTTATTGTTAAAATCTGCTCAGTTTGGACTAAACCACAGCTCAAATCATTATATTAGCAGCACAGGAAAATGCATCAAATCTGATTTTAGTTTCCAAAAATGCAGGGCAGAGCTCAACTGCTAAGTGTCTCAGACACAGCATACTGTACCTTAGGTAGCACAATGTAAAACCAATGGGCCACTTGGCCAACCCATTAAACACCACAAAAAATATATAATTAAAATTAAAATAGGTATTTCAGACTTTGTACATTTAAAATTGAGGTCATTCAACAGACAACATGGAACCTTCAAATAATGATGCTACAGTCTGCAAGTCAACACCGCAGAAATGAGGGGAAAATGTAAACAGACACCCTGGGCACCATTTACATCCCTGCAACAACTGCTATCCAACTGAACATGAACTTTCATGAACTTCACTCACTGCAGAAAAACTACAAACATATACAAACAAAAGTGATCTCAGACAACCTGTGACCAGTTCGCTGCTGCCGCATTTAAAAGCAATAAAGTGTTGATGCAATCAAGAGTTCTGCTGGCAGCAGCAGCAGATGTTGAAGTGTGAGACTCACCTGGGGGGCATGTCTGTAGGTGAACGTGGTTTGAGCAGCTTCTCCTTCTCATCCTTCTTCTCCCGTGGCTCTCTGGGGGGCCGCTCCCTCGGCCGTCCCTCGTTTTCATCCCGTTTCAGACGATCTCTCTCCCACTCCTCCTTCCTGCGCTGCCGTTCTCTTTCGCGGTCCCTCTCTCTCTCCCTCTCACGCTCCCTCTGTCGGCGCTCCCGCTCGCTGTGGTCTCTCTCACGGTCACGTTCCCTCTCACGGTGTCGCTCACGAGGGTCTCGCTCCCGCTCTCTGTCCTGAGGCAAACAAACAGCCATGTGTTTAAAGGTAGGGTAAGCAATTGTGGAGAAGCTAGAAATAGCAAGCTAAGATCCTGTCCTGCCCTCAGAGGGCTCACCAAAGCCACGCTTCAGACATGCCCCCCAGGTGAGTCTTAGACTTAAATGATTGGAAGAACATTTTGCGGTTCTGTACCTACCACATAAGATATATATTTATATAAATATATCTAGACCACTTTACTTAGTGGTTGCTATTAAGATGTAGGAGACTTTCAACCAGCATAACAAAAACATTTCTAGAAAAGTTTGCCTACCCTGCCTTTAAACTGACAAGCTAAATGTTTCAACATTTAGCTTGTACTTCATTAGCATGTACTTACAGGGTAGAACGGCAGCGGGGTCTCTGTGTACTGCACCCGGAAGTTCTCATACTGGCCTCCTCGCCAAAAAGCTTCCATCTCATAGTCATAGTACGGGTCCCCATAAGGATCACTGTCACAGAAACGACCATTATCAACAAACAGATAAGCAGAATGAACAGATGTTTATACAGTAAGTGGATTACAGTGTGAACGGTACTTACCCATAACCTGGATCTCTGAACTCTATATCACTGCAGTGTAGAGACAGAACATATTTTATTAGATTAGTGGTTCACAATGTGATAATTACATTATGTTATCAATCACATGAATTTGTCCACCATTTTTAACCTTTTACGTTTTGCCTTTACAAGTTGATTTTAAAAAGCTGCAGTGACAACATTTATGAAGATAGCTTCTCAATTAATGAGAAGTAGCTTCTCAATTAATCCAGATCATAAAAAATGTGTCATGTCACACTGTAGGACATCCCAACTTCCCAAAATGACTTCATGTTAACTACCAACTTGCTGGTTTGAACTTTTGTGAACCAGCAGTGACTGAAGAAGTGGAAGAGATCAAATGCTGATCATTAGTTATGAGAAGTGAACGTCCCGTACCCTGGATCTCTGATTTCCCTGGCGATGCGATAGCCACGTTCCCTGAGGAAATCATTCTCTTTGTCGAAGTCTCGATCTTCTTCACCTATGGTTACGGTAAAACGTTTCTCCTCAAAGTCTGGCTCCTGCTCTTTGCGGATGGTGGCTTTCTTTAGCACCTAAAGAAATGCAGGGAAAAAAAACCCACAAAGGAGTTACTAAAAACTGGAGACCCCAAAATCTCCCAGCTGGATCAGAGGTTAATTTTACTTGTTCAAGCAGGTGTTTTTCTATCTCCATCTGACGTAAGTGACTGTATTCATTTAGCATACCCTGAGTATCAAACACATCAGATACATGTTATCTTAACACAAAGTGTGGAGGTATGTTTTGTGATCACCAAACAACTGCAGCACACAACACACTCATCTGAGTAAATGACTTCCTCCCCCAAAAAATCCACAGACACTATCATCTTTCTTACTTAGAAACAGTTCTTTTCAAGATCCTTCTTTAATCATTGACCGTAAAAAGGGTGAAAGTACTGATTACATTTCTCTGCACTCAAAAATGCCCAACGAAGATCTCTATTAAAGGCAACATGTCTTTTTTACCTTTTACAAATAAAGAGAACAGTGTGAGGATCTCCTTTGTATATTTCCATACCTTCATATGTTTTGATCCTGCACCTGCTTGAGATCATTTGATTGTGTGTGCTTTTTCTGCACCCAAAAAATAAAATAAAAAGCAATAACTTTGGGCCGGGGATAGCTGTACCTCTTTGGCGTGTCTAAGGCCTCTTTCCCAAGCACTCTCCACTGGGGGATCTAAAGGAGGTGGAGGGGGTGGCAACTCCTCTACAGCAGGGGCCCCCTAAAATAGAAAAATTCAATGTTTCAAAATCAATTCAAAATCCAATTTGCAGGCAGGGTATGCAATTTTGAAGAGGCTAGCATTAGCAACTAGTTTTGAAAGCATAAAATCACACCATGGTTGAAGCTAAAGGACACATACCCAAGGGTTAGCAGGCATGAGGGGGTGAGGGCCTCCCCCTGCAGGAGGAGCTCCGTTGGGAGAGAAGGGGTCTGGTTTGGAGATGAGAGAGTAGTTGCCTTTATCATTGACTCCTGGATGGATGAATCGACAGATCATGCCCCACGTGCAGTTTCCTGGCAGAGAGCAGAACTGAGATGTTAAAATGCATTGAAACACATTATTATTACTTATTTTCATTATATTAATTTATACTTGAACACAACCTCTTAAATTACCCTTGAATAACGCAGTTGCTTTTATAATTGTAACACTATCATTTTACAAGCCATCAGTACAGTGTAAATGAAAATGTAAACAGCAACCAATTACAATCTTAGTATCACTAACTAATATTACTATAAACATAACTGTAAAATTTGCAATGCCATGGAATCGATGTGTCATATATTTCATAATTTTCTGTTTTCATATGTAAAGCTGCTTTGCAACAACAGAACATCGTGAAAACAATTATATGAATAAATTTGGATTCAATGAAAGATGTGGTACAGGATAACTGATTGGGAGACTAGGTTAACACTAGGTTATAATAACAATGTGGTAAACAGTGTTACCAAATAAGTCTAGCAATTGTTATATTAGGGTGTCCGAGTTTGGGGGTAAAAGCCACCTGTTGCTCTGCAGAACTTGCTCTGCAGTTAAATTTGAGATACTGTATTCAACAGCTCCCTCTAGTGTTATATCTGGACATACACCACCCTACAAACTAAAGGCTGCTAGAGTCATGCATACCAGACCTGCAAAACTGTCATGGATAAAGGCGCCTCTTATACATAACAACAACAAACTACTAAGTTGAGAGTGAGTTCTGGCATCAGGTGGCTCAAAAGTACTGCATTTAGTACTGCATTTAGAACTTGGCAGATTTAGCACCACAATCTGATGCAGAGCTACCTTTCATGAAAAACCTGCAGATGGATCTAGGTCTGATCTTTCTGTCCGTGGGGTCCTTCACCTCCCCCTCTTCCAGATCATCGTCCTAAAATAAAAGTTAAAAACACTCGTACCCCAGAAAGCAACAACATAATGCTAGGTAATGATCTTCCTTTTTCATTCGAAACCGGATCTAGGATGTTTGATTATGCATGTTCAAACATGCAAACAACATAAAAAAAAATTCATAATTTGTTCAAAGGAATTTCATTACCGTACTGTCGTAAATTGCACTGGGAATAAGGGAATATTTCAACATACTTACATCTATCTCTCCCTCATCAATCTCTCCATCATCGTCATCTTTCTTTTGATCCCGAAATGAGTCTCTCCTGCCTCCCTCGTTACCTCTGGAGTTCACAGATCTTTTCCGTGGGGAGTCTGTATTATCTGGAGGTAGAATGGGTTTCCTCTCCTTTTTCTTCCTTCTCTTTTCCTGCTCTTCCTCATCCTCCTCATCATCATCTCCATCTTCTCCAGCAGGACCCTTTTCTGCATCCTCCTCCTCTGGAGCAGCAGTGCTCGGCTCTTCAAGAACCTCCTCATCATAATCCAGCTCATGTTCATCTAGATCTCTGGACACAGAAGATTCGTCCTTCAGATCACTCACAACCATCGCCGCCCTCCTCCTCCTCCTTTCCTCTTCCTCATCATCCTCCTCCTCAAGCCCTGCACGGCCAAGGCTAGATTTAGTTGTTTCTTCTACGCCTTCCTCCTCCTCCTCTTCATCTTTTCTCGTGTCCTCCCTCTCCTCCTCCACTGGGGTGCAAGGTCGCTTGTGGCCTGGACCTGGTGAGTCAGGGTCTGGCGATCTAGGAGTGTCCAGAATTTCCTCCTCAGGAAACTGGCTAACTTCCTGCCTGCTTCCTCGTGCCGTAACACAAAGATCTTGTTGGTAGATGTCTTCTACCCTGTCCCTGCCTGTCCTGTAATCCTCTTGGTCCGAAATTTCCTCTGGATCTTCTCCATCGGCTGCAGCCCTGTCACCATCATCAAAATCAGAGTCTCCCCAAGCTCCTGTTCTTCTTTTTCATCATCATTCAAAAGCTCACTGTCCGACACTCCCTTGTCTTCTTCTGCTGGGGATTCAGGCGACTCAAGCAGCTCGCTGTCGGAGAGACCCTTCTCCTCCTCCTCAGGGGACTGCGGGGACTGGGTGGGGCTCTCAGGCGTATCCATAAGCAAAAGGTCTGCGGCACACATTCAATGGCAGCTAATAAGTTAATTTAACAAACACATTATCAGCCATATTCAAAACAGATGACTCTAACTAAAAACTAAATATAAAGTGATTAAATCAAATAAAGACATATGCAGATGTGCACACTAAAATATGTATGCAAAGCATGTGCTTTGTTGCTGCCATTACTGATATGTATGCATGTATGTATCTGTGAAACTAATAAACCACGAAAAGGTATCTCAACCATTTGTAACCATAGTTTCTGTGAGAATATCACAACACATATAATGCTATAAATCAAACAATTTAGGAAATAATTTAGACATTATCATTTTTTATCAAGACCATAGTTATACCAAGTTACTCCAGTTTAATGGTAGTAACAATGGCAGTAATATGTGGTACACTGGTGTATCTGTAGTCCTCCATAAATAAACCTCCTGTTGACCTAACACTGAATGCATCCACAGTAACATCTCCACATTCTCCTGCTAACGTGCAGAACCGCATCCCAAACTTCACCAACTTCTCCATCACACGGAGCTCGTTTCCTTCTCACATGTACGGCTCTGGATTCATGACAGGAGAGCCCGACGCGTCTTTTATTAGCCGCTTTATGGGGCAGCTCCTCGGCTAACAGGCCCGAATCCTGCCCGCTCGGATAATTTCCGAGATTTCCCGCACGATCGCGTTACTCACAGGTCGAAACATCACTTTTAATAACATATGCCTTCATCTGTCACTCCTAATCGGACACACAAGCTGTTGTGAGACGTTTCTTCGACGCAACCATAAAGCGCCGCCTGCTATAAAACACACGAAGACCGCGAATTAAAACACAGCCGGTCACCTTTCAAAACGCAGAGACTGGGGAGACGGGGTCTCTGTGTTGGGAGTCACCCGGTCTCTCTCTCTCTTTTCGGGGCGACTGTGGTCAAACAGCGCACGACTTGTCGGGGATGTTAATTTTCTTCACCGGAGAATTTCGTAAACCCTGCACGGCACAGTGAGAGCGGCCATTACCCTGACGTCATCAAACCGCGACCGCTCGCGTCCGCGGCACGAAACTTCTTCTGCTCATTCAGCGTGACTGTAAATGAGCAAATAATTATCATGTGTCAGATGAACATGTATGTCAGATGAACATGTATGTCAAATGAACATGTATGT